>OZ018330.1:22966852-23570826 GCA_963969495.1 Ceratothoa steindachneri | reverse complement strand
TGTTGTGTCTATAGCTTTTTCTTAAGTAGGTCGTTATCTTGATAGAGTGGGTGACGGGCATGGCCTGACTGGTTATTTCTACAGGACTTTAAGAGGCCACCTAGTATTGAAGAATTACAACAAGACTATAGTAAACCCCACGTGATTACACTACTAAACCGACCACAAGGGTTTATTATGTACCACGAGGCTGGCCCTCTCGGCGGGGATAGATTGGACCACGGTGCCGTTTGCACACTTGTGAAGTGCGTTATTAGTCCCGTGAGGATCCAACTGACTTCGGACTTGCAGGCTGTTGCTGTACGATACCACCTTGACAGATTATAGACGAACTGTAACGTATAAATCTCTCTACATGAGAGAGTTAGCGCTGCTGAGCGCTGGTGCGCTGCTGAGATAAAAGTGATCGTTAATGATTGATTTAATCTGTTTTATAGGTGCTGAAACCCTATAAGGATTATTGGCACCGTGAAATTACAGTCAAGATAGTCACCATCACCTCTTCAGTCTAGGGACTCCACTCCTAGACACTCAAGAATAAAGAGAAAGGTGGAGTCTGTTAGTATGAGAAGATAAGCTAAACTAGACGGTGCCAACAGTTACACAATTATGTATACAAATACTTATATCTATATATGTACATAAATGGATATACAACCTGAAAAAAATTAAAATAAAATAAAAATAATAATAACAAAAAAAAAATAAATAAAATCAAATAAATTAAATGTGTCTATATAATGATGTATCTCTTAGAAACTTTAGTACTAGTTCAAATGGGACTGAGGAATTTAGGACAGTAGCATATGAAAATCTTAAGTTGTTTTCCAAGCAGAAATTTAATAAGGGTTTACGACTTAAAGCATATTCAGGGCATTGAGTTATAGCATGTTCTGGGGTAAGTTGTGTATTGCATTTTCCACAAAAGTGGAAAAGTGATGGATCAAAGAAGTAGCCATGGGATAGTCTACTGCAACCTAATCTTAGTCTAGTTAGTACGATACTGTCACGACGTGACATTCTATAAGGTCTGTTATTGTTTAAATTAGGAATTATTTGCGGGAGAATGCCAATATTTTGGGACCATTCATTTTGCCAGAGGTTGAAGACTGAGGGCTGCAGCATGCCTATCATTTCTGATACTGAGAACCCCAGGTGTGTCGTATTAGCATTGTGTATTGCTGCTTTAGCTGCTGTGTCAACCACTTCATTATCTTTTATACCTGCATGACTAGGAACCCATAAAAAAACAGCTTCCAGGTTGATTTTATGTATATAGTTAATTATACGGTGGGTTAAGTAGTGACTTTTTTGTTCTTTCACAGCTAGCAAACCTGATAGGGAGTCTGAAACTATGAGTAGTTTACAGTTGTCTAGTTTTTGATTTATGTACTTGAGTGAACTCAATATTGCATATAACTCAGCAGTAAATATAGAGCAGTGATGGGGCAGTTTGAAGGTCTTTATGGTTTCCCTCCAGCTAAAAGCACATGCTACTCCTTCATTACTTTTGGAACCATCTGTGAAAGTTACATTAAAACCTGAGGATTTATATAACTCAATTAATTCTAAGGACAATGTTTGGTAAATACATGAAGGAGTGTTGTTCTTAGGGTATGCAGTTAATGAGAGGTTAAAGTGAACTTTAGTTAGTGTTATATAGCAGTTAGATATTTTTATGGTGTTTAAATCAATGGGGTCATATCCTAAGTTCATTATATATTTTTTAATCCAACCACAAAAAGGTTTTGGATGAGGCCGAAGGTCATAGAAATTATACCAAAAGAATTGTAAAATACATATACGTGTGGGGTGATTTGCAATACTGAGTACTTTAATACCATATCTTAGCCCTAGCAATATCCTACGAAATTTAAGAGGCATTATATTAGCTTCTGCCTCTAAAAAATCAACTCTGGTACAATTTAATGCACCTATAGCTAGTCTAATACACTTAAATTGTATTCTATCAAGTTTTAATAGGTTGCTTTCTGATGATGTATGGTATAGGAAAGAGCCATAGTCTATTTTACTTCTAACAAGGGATTTATATATATGTAATAGATGCATTCTATTTGACCCCCAGTTTGTATTTGCAAGATATTTTAGGAGCAAAATGTTAGATATACATTTCTCTATTAATGACGTAATATGAGCTGTCCAAGTTAGTCCCTGATCTAATACCATGCCCAAGTATTTATGAGTTTGCATGTAATTAATAGGGTAATTTAATATTATCAGTTCTGGCAAGTTATGTTTCCTAGGGCGTTTTGTAAAAATTATACACTTAGTTTTAGTAGGAGAAAAGGTGGTGCCCCATTTTTGTGACCAGTCAGATATAGAATCCATGATTTTTTGCATCTGGTTATGCATTTGATCCAAGTTTTCACCAGATAGCCACACTGCAATATCATCAGCATACAAGGCATGGTTTATGTCTAAATTTTTGAATAAATCATTTAACATGATTGAAAATAGGAGTGGACTTATAACGCTGCCCTGTGGTAAGCCGATTTGTACAGCAAATTTTTCTGAAGGGAGATTAGCTATAGAAACTCTTATAATTCTAGAGGAAATGAAATTTTTAATAAAGTTGGGGAGGTGGCCACGTAAACCCATCTTGTATAGTTTTTTATAAAGACCATGGTGCCAAATGGTATCATATGCTTTTTCAATGTCCAGAAAGATTGCCATTACATATTTATTGCAGAGGAACGCTTCCCTTATGTCACATTCTAAGCGTACCAAACTATCCATAGTTGAGAAGTGCTTTCTGAATCCACTTTGGTAGTATGATAAGTACTTTTTTTCATTAAGGTATTTCTGTAATCTAATGGTCAATATTCTCTCTAATGTCTTGCATAAGCAGCTTGTCAAGGCTATAGGGCGGTAAGAAGATGGTTCCTGACTTGGTTTCCCTGGCTTTAAAATAGGGATGAGTAAACTCTCTTTCCATCTATCTGGATAGGTATTATTTAGAAATAGGTGATTGTAGAAATTTAAGAGATTATGTTTATTTAGGTTACTAAGATTTGCTAGGAAGGGATATATTATGTCATCCATGCCAGGAGAGCTTGGTTTGTTTTGGGGAATAGCTTTTTCTAATTCATATAATGTAATTGGGCAGTTATATTCCTCATTGTTAGATACCCCAAATGAAATTTCATTAAATTCAGCCTCCACCATAGTGTATACAAAGGGTTCTATGTAGGAGTGAATACTGCTAATAGTGGCAAAGTGGCCGGCTAATATTTGGGCAGTCACAAATGGGTCAGAAGTAAAGTTACTGCCAGATTTTAATGTGACGAGTGGATGGGGTTTATGTCCTTTTGTAAGTCTCCCTATCTTATCCCAAACTTCTGCTGTATGAGTGTTATGATTAATAGTTTGTACGAACCTTCTCCAAGAGAGACGTTTCGATAATCTAATTACCCTTCTGGCTAAGGCTTTAGCTTTATGATATAACAGTAAAGACTCTGGATTCATGTACTTCTTAAATAGTTTATAGGCTTTTTTTTTAACTTTTATTGCATAGGCACAACTATCATTCCACCAGGGATTGTTATATTTAGGGAATATTCTTCTGTATGACTTTGGTATGGTTTTGGCTGCACATTTGGTGATAGCAGAGGTTACTAGAAGGCAAGCATCATTTGCATTAAGTGAAATATTGACTTTTGGAATTTGTAGCTCTTGATGAAATTTTTTTAAATTACCTTTATATAGCCATTTGGGCCTGGTATTATACTTCATTTCATACATCGTTTCCATAATTATGGGGAAGTGGTCACTATCATAAAGATCAGGTAGTACTTTCCACTCTAAGTTTAGTTTTAAAGAATGGGAGCATAGAGATATATCTATATGAGAAAAGTGTCCTCTAAATTCATTGCAATAGGTTGGGGCCTTTGAGTTTAGGATGTATAAATTTGCTTCTTCAATAAAATCTGTTATTTTATTTCCTCTAGGACAGCATTCTGATGAGCCCCACAGGTAGTGATGTCCATTCAAATCTCCAGATATTAATACTGGTGGAGGAAGTTGGTTATAAAGATTCATTAAGTCTTGTGTAGTTAAAGGAAATCTTGGAGGTATATAGATTGAACAAATTGTGAATTTTAAAGATGGTAAATTAATTCTAGCTGCTATAGCTTCCAGATCAGAGGTGATATTTAAAGTTACAAATGGTACCCAGGAGGCTATGGCAAGTAGAACTCCTCCTCCATTACGGCTTCTATCTTTTCTTAAGATGGAATATCCTTTTAAAGAAATGTTTTGCTCTATTCCTAACCTTGTTTCTTGTAGCATTACAATTGATGGGGAATATTCATTTAAGATCATCTGCAAGAATGGTAACCTAGTTGTATAACTGCGTATATTCCACTGACATATTCTAAAGTTCATTATCTATATATAATTTAAACTATTAATCACCAAATAATATTCTGTAACCATCCCTTGAATCAATTTTTTTTGTAAAGCCCATTTTATTAAACACTATAGCCATTTTGTTAACTGCCTGTTTAGGGGCAATGTTTGCTTCCATGATTTTCTTATATTCTTTAAGGATAGACCATAGGTATTCATTTGAGACATCTACATTATCAACATTTTGAGAGTTTTGTTTATCTTCATTATTAATACTTTTTGCAGGTAGAGATTGTGGTCTAGTAATGGGTAGGTTGCATTGTGTTTCTTTTGTAGCTTTTTCAGTTATAGTTTTTTTCTTGTTATTTGTATATATGTCACTTGCATTTATAGGATGATTTTTGAAATATACCTGTCGAGCTTCCAAGAAGGATAATTTTTTATCAATTTTTAAATGAATAATTTCTTTCTCCCTGATCCACACAGGACATTCCTTAGAATTTCCTAAATGGTTGGGAGAAGAACAGTGAATACATTTAGGAGCCTCCCTTGGAGCGATACAATCCTGAGAATTATGATGCTCATTGCAATAAAGACATCTAGATTTATTTGTACAGGTCCTACTTCCATGTCCAAAATGCCAGCAATTAAAGCACATCAAGGGATTAGGGTAGTGGTTATCAATACTGAACGTAAGGTATCCATAATATAATTTAGAAGGCAAGACATTTCCAGCAAAAGTTAATACTAACAAGGGGGTAGGGATTCGGGAAGGGCCTTTATTGAGGCGTCTAATTTTCATAACGGACTCATTTTGAATTTTTAATTCATTAAGTAATAATTCTTCCTCAAAGTATAGTAGATCAGGTGCATATATGATACCTTGAATAGTGTTTAAATTTTGTGCAACTGAGCATTCTACATCATATTGTCCATTGATAATGGTTTTTGTATTTAAAAGGGCTGTTGTCTGATCTGAGGATTTTGTATGTATTAAGAGGGATCCTGTTCTGCAATATTTAACCTCGATGACAGGGCCATGACAAATGGATTCAACAACTGTTTTAATTGTTAATGGACTTAATTTTGTCAAATTAACTGTTGGAGAACTTAAATATACCCAAGAAACAAATTTGGGATCAATATTCAATTTGGGGTCATTTTTGTTTATGGAAGTCACATTTATACTACCTGTATCATTGATCTTACTTTGTGATGTTACAGGAGCTTTATTACTGTGCGTTGAACTATGATATATAGCAGGGTAATTCGGGTACTTGTTCGATTTCTGTGAACCAGAAGTTGATGGCTGTGAAGAGAAACGAGAGACAGCTTGGTCAGTCTCTTTGATCACTTTGTGTAGTTGTTTTAGAGTAGGATCAACGTTAGGGGATTCGAGATCAGTATTAGAATTAGGTCGTTTTAGTTTAACTCGAGATTTGTCCTTTTGAGACATCTCGAGAGAAGAACGCCCCCGTGCCCTAGGGCACGGGCGACTTTCGTTAAAGAAAAGGTCTTAGGTTATTAAGGCAGTAGATATAAGGAGATAACCTAGGTTAAGCAAAATTCTCACTAAAGTACCTAACGATTAATCACTTATATCAAGCAAGATTTGGAAAGTGTGGAGCAATACAACCTTTCGGGAGAAAGTCTACAGAGGGAATCAGGAGTAAATAGTACCAAAGTGATCGTTAATATGGGCTCCGGACTCGGGAAACGAAAAATCTATTCTGATTAGTTCATTTCGAATTGGGTTGTGCAAAGGTTTTGATTGGTTGGTGTTTAGGAGGAGTCGTACTTTTATTTTGAGGTAACCGTATTGGTATCAAAGGTCTTACAAAAATGGATTTTGGGAGAGATATATAATTTTTTCAGACGGGAAATTGCCAACTGCCTCTTTACGAACTTTGTAGGAGCGTGCAAAGATGTCAGCTGCTACAGTCACGCGAGAGCGCGCGCTCACTACCCCTTGAAAAGATCTCAGACAATTTCGTGAAAATGATACGTCTCCAACCTCAACGAGAGAACACTGATGACGAAGGTGTGGCGTCGGATCTCTAAGATACGTGGCAGGCGTATAGCACATCGTACTTCGACGTTGCAGGCTTCTAACGGTTTGATCTCCGATCCGCTAGAGTTTGTAAAGGCTTTTGGACATGCTTTGAGAGAGATATCGAAGGGTAGTTTTTGGGCGCCCTTTCAGCGCATTAAACAGGAAGCAGAATCAGTAGATTTATCATTTCGCGGTGGAGATGATGAAGATTACAACACTATTCTTACACTGCCCGAATTGCAGAATGCTTTGAGGAGGTGTGCTGATACGGCTCCCGGGGCAGATACGATTTCGTACGTCCTGCTTCGCCACCTTCCTCCATTATCACTGCAGTTCTTTTTATCTTTGTATAACCACATATGGATGGGGGACTCCTTTCCGACAGTTTGGATAATTTTAACTGTGCTGCCTTTCCAGAAGCCTGGTAAAGAGGAAACACATCCGCTGCATTACCACCCTATAGCACTTAGGAGTTGTATGTGTAAACTTATGGTACGGATGGTGAACGCTAGGCTCTTGTGGCATTTAAAAGAGCAAGGCGTGTTTCATCCCGATCAATATGGTTTTGCGACGATATCGCAGCACAACAGATGTGTTAGCCAGGTTCGACACGTTCATCAAGACGGGATTTGCCGAGAAACAACACGTGGTGGCTGTGGTTTTTGATTTGGAAAAAGCTTACGATAAAATGTGGAAGTACTTCATTTTGAAAGTTCTATTAGACAATAGATATTTGGAACATCTACCAAAGTTCATCAAAACCTTTCTTTCTCACAGGGTAAGCAAACCAAAGTTAGCAACAAACATTCTGATTCGGTTTCGCAGCATGAGGGCGTCCCGCAAGGGAGCGTCCTTAGCTGTACTCTGCCCTAACCACCAATGGCCTCCTATCTTGCATACCACAGTATGTGGAGAGTTCGTTGTACGTCGACGACTTCACCATATTCACTTGCTCCCCAAGTCTTCCTGCTGCTGAGAAGAGGGTACAACTCGCCGTCAACAAAGCAGTTCAGTGAGCAAATACACACGACTTCACCTTTTCGCCATTGAAGACTGTAGCGATGCACTTTATACGTATCCGAGGCACATTTCCTAGCTTAACCCTGGTGATCGATGGGTCTACCCAAATTCCGCACGTTCCGGAAACTCACGTGGCTACCTCACCTTCAGTCTGCGAACCAGATGCATAAAAAGCCTAGACCTTTTGAAGTGCTTGGTACGTCTCTCGTGGGGTACAGACATAGTGACACTTTTGCGGAGTTATTGATCCATGGTGCGGTCTCAACTCGATTATGGATGCCAAATCTATTCGTCAGCGACAGCAACGTTTCTCAAGATGCTAGATACCGTCCACCATCGGGGTATCCGTCTGGCAACTAGGGTGTTTCGCACCTAACCGGTGGTGAGTCTATATGCGGAGAGCGGGGAATCATCTCTCAGTGATAGACGAGACTAACCTTGTCTCCAGTTCTACACCCGTTTACTCGCTATGCCGGATACATCAGCTTACCGTGCGATTACGAATCGAAGCTTTGATCACATCTATGCTGCTCACCCACGCCTCCATAAACCATTTGGATACAGGAGTCGTCAAATTCTTGAGAGCCACCAGGTGCCTGGTCTGCTTGTGATGAAGTCGAGTTCTTACTCTGTTTTGCCTTATTTGCTACGCCTGAGAAGTTTGTATCCGGGTGTGCTGTCGGAGGATTCTTCTAATACCCCGGTAGATATAAGGAGATCACTTTTTATTGACCATGCGGACACCCACCGTGAGACCACCCATCGCGGAAACTACCTGCAGCGGCCTCAGTGTATACCGCGGAATTGCTGGCGATCCTCTTTGCATTGGCCTCTCTGACACGGTCTACCACTCGCCGATTTGTTGTCTATTCCGACTCCCAGAGTGCCTAGACCAGTTTTCTGTTCATCCCATAGTGACACAGATCCATCGCTGGCTGGACATTTTACGTGATGGCGGTCGATTTGTTACTTTCTGTTGGGTGCCAAGCCATGCAGGGATTCGGGGTTGGCTGATCATGCGGCTAAGGCGATCATTGTGGACCCCAACGAGATTATGCCCCGTCCTCTACCGAGCATAGATTATTACCCTTACCTCTATGCATTTCTGTGAAGACGATAAAATTTGGCCTGGGCCATTATCTAGCCCAACAAACTCAGGATGATCAAGGATAGTGTGACGGTGTGGGGTATTTCGTGTCGTAGGACTCGCCAACACTAGGTCCTGCTCACAAGGCTTTGCATTGGGCACACATGGCTAACACACAAGTTATTGGTTGAAGGCGAACTACCTCCTTTCTGCGATGGATGTATTGTCCCTCTCATAGTTGAGTGCCCGGAGTATGCCAATGAGCGGGTGGCCCACTTTGGCGCCAGCGGAATCGGTAAGCCTCTGAATATTCGCTGGGTCCTTCGGGACGATGAAGCTGCTCTCTCGGCAGCTCTCTCATTTTTAACCGCAACAAGCATTTCCTCCGACCTCTGACACATGCTTGACTCCATCACGCATCATCTATAATTGTGGTCTTCATACAATACATTTCATTTTAACTGTAGGACTAGTTTGGTCTATGTGCCTCATTTTACGTTGGGTGTGGCCTGCTTGCCACATATTTTATTTGCGGACTACGTATCACTTTAACTCACTGTGTAATGTACTTAGTACATCATAGAGTACCTGATGTACATGATCTAATACGCCCTGACACGATTCAGCACGAAATAGCTCTTAGCTGTTGAAGTGCTGGATAACTGGTCTGTCGTAGTAGACAGGCACCAATTATAATAATAATTGACCCAGTCATGATGCCTGATGTGGTTAAAGTGACCGCAACTGCCTACTAAAATCTCTTGAAGGGGGTCTTAGATCACGGGCTAGATGACATACTGTTGTCACTTCTAAGGAATCTAGTTTTAATTAAAAACAATGCTCCATCCCAATCTTTCAGGCTCACCCAAACGTTCCTAGGCTCACTGCATAAAAGGTGACAAGTTGATGGTGTGGCTGACAGCCTCCTCGGATTTAAACCCAATCGAAGATTTGTGATCCATCATTAAAAAATATATTTATCTCGATGGACGTCAATTTTCCTCTAAATAAGTCTTATTGGCGACCATCAAAGCTGCAACAGAGGCAATCCAACCTGTTACCTTTAATATATTAACAGATTCCATGCATGATATGGTTTTTGAAGTCATCCATCGAAATGGCTCTCATATGAGCAAATAATTCATTATATCCATCAATCGTGAATTATAATTATGGTTTTCTGTTAAATATATGCGCAAGGTATGCTTAATGTGTATAATTATCCTTCGTTGTCTCAAAAATATGTCTAGATTAGATATTTTCATTTAAAAGTTATTAGCGTGGTTCTTCCCCAAAAGGACGAATCTGAAATAAAAATTGAAGGACATAACAAAAAATAATGAAAAGATAACATTAGTCTTGCCATAATGTGCGAACTGCTGGGAAAAGTTTAATCAAAGTTGATTCGCAGAGAAGCAAGAAATCCTAACTTTCCCTACCAAGCTTTTACCTGCTTTAGGGTGTTTATCTACCAGGATTCTCCTGCAATTCAACTTCTTGAACGTTGAACTGAGAACTGTTATGCAATGATTTCGTTTCTAATTCGATGTCTTGATTAAACAATATAGTTGCATAATTGAAGGCCGATGGACGAGAGAGTTGTGTGCGCTAAATTAACATAATGCGTGAGAGCGCGAATCTGATACACCGCTTAAAGAGCCAATAATATAGCGAATCAAGCTCTAGGCTGCAGATTAAAATCCAAATGAGAGGCATCTTACTGCAAAGTTCACAGAAGAGGTTCTACGAGTCTAAAGAACACCAACCCAGAGCTTTTGATTGGCAAAAATGGTAAATTCACAGCCTTCCAAATAAGGACTGTAGTAGCAGACTGAGAGGCAAATTCCTAGGAGTTTTTGTGAGAACGTACTGTACCTATTTGGAAAATTAGAAAGAGAGCGAGAGAAGAGAGCAAGAGGTTTTCACTGGAGCATAAAACTTTGCTATAATGTCTCCCCGCCGTAAGTATATGAAACGTCTGAAGGAAAGTTGAGGGAGGTGGGCAAACTTAAAACAGTAGAGGCATTGCCATCTTTGGTGCGAGAAAAAGCTTTGCACGCTTAAGACGAGAACTAGAGAAGAAAATTCCTTTATTTCCAGATAGTAGTGTGGTCAATAGTTGCATGGGCAGAGCAGATTCAGGAATGAATCTGTGAAGTAAATTTACCATCCAAGGTTGAAAAAAATCTCAGCCTGAACCAATATTTTTTAGCCCAGAAGCATGATAATAATAATAATAAGTCTTTTATAATGCGCTCTTCAAGGCCTGAGGCCTTCCCAGAGCGCAAGTTGTGCTGAGATGAGAATGGAAATTCAATGGAAATTCAAGAGGGGGGAGAAGGCAATACTGAAAAGATGCGTTTTCAGGAGACGCTTAAATGTGGTAAGAGAGGGAGAAGACCTGATTTCAGCAGAAAGAGCATTCCACAACTTAGGAGCGCAGATTGAGAAGGAGCAGTCCTTCATTGAGCAGAGGGATGAACGAGAAATATTCAAAAGAGGTGCATCTGATGACCGAAGGGCCCGAGGGACATGGCGTGGCGAGAGGGCAGAAGAGAGGTAAGACGGGGCCTTGTTGTTTATGGCCTTAAATGTGAAGAGAAGTATCTTGAAGTGAGTACGGGATCTGACAGGAAGCCAGTGCAGTTCATGCAGCAAGGGTTTTGAGGGAGAGAAGCGAGGGAGACGGAGGAGAAGCCGGGCGGCATAGTTCTGTACAAGTTGAAGGGGGCGGAGAGAGGAGGATGGCAGATTCACAAGCAGTGAGTTACAGTAGTCAAGGTGTGAGGTGATGAAGGCATGAACAGCAGTCTCAAGACTTTGGTGATCAAAGTGAGAGCGAATGCGAGAGAAGTTACGAAGGAAACATAGGGAGTATTTGCTGACATTGCGGATATGAGGCTTAAAGGAGAGATGCTCATCAAAAGCAACACACAGATTCCTAAGGCAGTCAGAGAAAATAATAGTATTACCGCCCAGAGTAAGCGAGGGAAAGAGAGATTTAGATTTTTTGACAAGAGCAGGGGTGCCGACGAGGAGGACCTCAGTTTTGGAGTGATTAAGCATGAGGAAGTTGGTAGAGAGCCAGTCAGAAATGAAAGAGTAGGCAGCCAGGAGATCAGTGATAGAGTAGGCAAGAGACGTGGGGGATGAGGAAACGAAAATTTGAGTGTCATCAGCATATAGGTGGAAAGATAGACCGAGATTACGGAGAAGGGAACTAAGAGGGAGAAGGTAGATACGAAATAGTAGAGGACCAAGGACAGAGCCTTGTAGCACTCCAAAACGAATGGGGGTAGAGTCGGATGAAACGTCGTTAATCACAACGGATTGTGTACGAGACGAGAGGTAAGAGCGGAACCAGTCAAGCACGGTGCCTGATATCTTGAGGAAAGAGTGGAGACGATCAAGTAGGACGGTATGGTCAATAGTATCGAAGGCATAGGAGAGGTCGAGTAGAACGAGGATGGAGACACAACCTCTGTCCGCGGCTCTTCGTAAGCAATCAGACACATTGAGAAGGGCGGTTTCTGTGGAGTGACCTGACACATTCGACACATTCCGATCAAAATATTGTCCTTAATTCTCAAAACACACCCACAAACCTAAAATTCCTCTGTACACCCTTAAACCTGCGGATATACTCATGGGGAAAGTTGGGTGCCGGTTGCAGCCTTCTGGTACTTGCTGATGTCGTTAGCATCCCTTAATAACACTAAGTTTAGCCATTTGATTGGTTCGTCTTTCTCGAAAGATAGAGGACGTGAAGACAACCATGTAGGAAGTGATAAAGTCAAAGCGCGTGTACAGTAGTCATCTTCGGTCCCGATATGGCAAACGTCATGGTGACGGGTAAATGCGTGACCGAGGAGGTTGGAATGTGGTAGAAGTTGAATCAGTTGCCAAATGAGGGATAAGATCGTCAGACGAGGGTTAACTCATATTTTTGGAATTATAATTATTTATATGTTTCATTTCGTCTCACAAATAAAAAAAAATAAGGGAAATACTAAAAATCTGGTGATTCTAAAATAGTGAAGCAAGTACAATAAACAATAAGAGACGAAACTCAACTGTAGACAGAAGATGAAGGAGATACTACAGGAATCGCGAATAAACTATTATGAGACTTAACCGGCGAAAATGAATTAAATATTGAATTCTTACGGGAAAATCTGGGCACCACTGTATAGAGAGGGATGGATACGGCCAGAAGCTAATATATTATCCCCCTATAAATAAGAATAAGTAAAATCAAAAGATGGGCTATGAAAATTACAAAAAAAATTAATACTTTAATAATAACTAATGAGGAAAAAAGTGTCTGAATGTCAATATGGCAATAAATGGAGACATTGTTAACACGGGTATCAGAGAATTCCCCATTTAAAATAATCAAAATATTATCAAAATAAAACTAGAATTGGGATATAGTGAATTCCTCTATAAAATGACAATTGAATGGATGAGAACAAGACACGAGGTTAGAATTCGGTTAAATAATTATAATGGTAACGACTTAAGTTAATTTGCAGTTTTTAAACAATTAATTTCTAAATATTTCTAATTTAACTAATTCTGAAATAATTTTTGATTCAACTAATTCCTAAGTAATTCTCAATGATGGAACCTTAAGCCTGTTGGACCAAAGGATAGTCGCCAGATGGGTTATCACAATGAAAATAATAAAGTTGAACAAAATAAAATTAATTACGATTTACATGGAAGAAGTGATGGGATTAGTGTTTAATCCAGAGCAACCAAGTTGAGGCTAGAGTTGTATGGAAGCAAACTAAGAAAGCGAAATATGTGACCATATTACCTATATCGGGGTTTGGGTGTTTTTTTATTTTTGCAAAAGTTCTGTTACATTCGTGTGTTTTATTAATCTTTCGAGAGGTTTACGTGTGGGATAGAAAAGGTGCCCTCAAACAAACTTAAAGATATAATTTTTCAGCACCTGTCATCAGAACGCTTTTTTTCTTCTAGGGTGGGCGGGTGTGTGGAGATGGAAGTGAAACGAATCGTGATCCCTGCTCTCCTGCGCCTGGGCCACAACAATTCCGACATCCATCGCCAACCGGCTCATCGTCAGCCAGATGACCGACCACGCTGTCGCGGAGAGGCTCAAGTATGCGGAAGACCTTAATGATCGACCTCTTTCAGAAGGAGCTTAAATTGTCAACCGTTTGTCTGTGACAAAGGTCTTCGAAAGCGCTCCGAAGGTCAAGATGACTGCGCTCGCGAAGAAGAAAAACATCTCGGTGGCCATGGTGTCAGAGTTGTCAAGGAGGTAGGCGGCGAGAGGTTGAGGTGCCTAGAATGGCTCTGCTCACCGACTGTATTCGAGAACAACTTCGGAGGCGCTGTCGTCACCTTCCCAACGACTTGAGTCATGCCAATAAATTTTTCATTTTTTCTGACGAAAAAACTTTCACGGTCGATCCAGTCATCAACTGACACAACGACCGCGTGGTGAGCTTTGGTCATAACGTCTTCGAGGTCCGATACGTGTCCACGACCAAGCATTCGCCGTCCGTGATGATGCTCGGCGATGTGAAGTCCAAAATCAACCGTGTGTGGGCCAGCAGGAGGAAGGAGTTCGTTCAAAACCTGTGCGCGGCCTTCAGGTCTCGTTTCGAGCGCGTGCTCGCCGCTAAGGGCGGCCACATTGATTAATATTACAATTCAGACACACACACACACACACACACACACACACACGGCCACACACACCGTAAGGGGCGCGGCGATTTGCCTTCCTGGCTGCCGTGGTGACAGGACTCAGCGCACCGTCCGGCCCCAGCTTAGACTCTTCTCCTTCTTTCTAACAGCCTGTGTTTTCTCCCTCACTTCCTCACTTTCCCTACAACCTCTCCCACAACTTTTTCTGGTCAGCCTCTAATTTCACAGGTTAGACACCGACCAGCTTCCTCTCACCCAAATATCCCAGATCGGGGCTGAGGGGAAGGGGACAACGTTCCATCTCCCCTGAACTGCATTCTGGAATGGTGGGTTTTTAACAACCTGCTTCATCCCAACACACACTTTCCTCACATCCCCTTTCTTTCTCACCTTTTCACAGTCCTTCGACTTTACTCTATGCCTAAGGTGGAGCCGCCATGCCGATGGGCTGCCAGGTCACTAGGCGGCAGGAGTGGCCTCAAATGGCGGCAGCTGGTTTTACCGGCCTCGTATTCACCCCTCGCAGAGCGGGCTACTGCATGGGAGGATGAGCGTTTGCGTCCCGTGGCACTAATACCCGAAGATGAAAATCAAAATAACAAACCTCTCTCTCCTTTCCCTTTACCAGCGTCGGAGCTGCCCTCAGGTATCTCCACCCCAAAAATGGAGGTTCCCCCACCCTGTGCTTCCGCAGAGGACCCTCCCAACCTGTCCGTTCGGAGAAAAATCTTACTCCTATCCTATTCTTTCCAAAGGGACTGCCAAGAAAGCAGGCAGGAGACCCATAATTGACCGCTCCTGGTGGGAGAGCTCGATAGGGCCAACCCCCTTGGGGGGACAAGGGACGACAGGGCCCATCGGCCCGTGCCATCCAAAGTCCTGCACGAAAGCATATCAGGCTTTCAAATGGTCACTATACTTGACCCCCTCTCTTCTTCGATGGATGCCGGTTCGCTGGGCTCAAGACAGAATGAAAGGTAGCTCCAAGGGGACCTGTGATGTGGACATGGTCCCTGAGGTGACCCAGCCACAGAGGGTAGGATCTTCCATGGAGTCGAACCCCGGCTTGGTGCCAAGCACAGAACTCTTGTCCACCCCTATGCAAGCTCCTCCTCAGACGGCTCAGGTGCCTGAGGCCTCACGAGAAGAGGAGGGATCTCCTACCCTGACTAGTGCTCCTGTGACAGGCAAGACCTTCGCCATTTCAGAGAAGGATCTTCCCGAGGGCGGGAAATCTGGCCTAGGGGCTCCAACCAGCGAAGGAGAGAAGTAGGTTCATTCCCCGCCCTCCTGTCCTAAGAAGAAAAAAAACAAAAGACAAACATGACATGGGGCTCCTCCCCCACTGCAGGAGCCACGGGGACGAACGGGACAACTGCCGTTTTGGTATGCCACCAAGTAAAGATAAGCACGCCAAGCCCCAGTGCTTCCCCGGGAGGTGAGGCCCTGTCAGAGACCAAAAGTCTGCAGAGCGGAGCCTCGATTACGTCGGGACCCATCATTCAGAGGTTCTCTGGCGTTTTCGACCCTGTTAACTCCAAATGTGTCCTCGTTATTCGCTTCACTGATGGCAACAGGTTGGCTACGGGTACCATGATACACCAGAGAAGAGCTTAAGCTAGCGTGATTGGTAGATATCCGAAGGTGACCCGTTTCTCAGAGGGTAGCCCTCTGGCGAATGCGTTGAATCCCTCCAAGCCGGCCATGATTAGTGCCCTTCGGACACTTGAGGGCCCGTATGTGAGTGTGACGCCGCACTCTACCATGAACTTCGTGAAAGGAGTAGTTTATGGGAGGGAACTCGTGGACTATTCCATATGACATTACCTTAGAGATGGCTGACCATGAAACAGTCAAGGCTGAACGTGTGATGAGAAAACAGGGAGGGGGTTCGAGACCCCTCCCTACACGCTTCGTCACGTTCTACGGTGACAAGCTCTTTGGGACGGTGCGTGCCGCTTGGTGTCGTTACGGCGGAGGTGCTAGTACTACTACCGCTTCGGCCATACGAATCGCTCATGTAGACGTGTAAAGTCTGGGTCACCCGTAGTCAGTGTAAATTGCTCCAAAGCCGCACACGATATGTCTGAATGGTGAGTGGCCAAGTGTGTCAATTGCGGAGAGCAGCACCCTACTTCTTCGAAGCAATGTGGTGCGTATCTCCTTGAGAAAGAAATCCTGGCCGTTCAGGCTCAGGATCGTCTCTAATGTCGTGAGGTTAAGGACTTAGTCCTGACGCACTGGGCGTTGCCTGGGACCTCCTATGCCTCAATATTGAGAAAGATACCCTCTGCTCATGGCCCCTCCAGGACTACAAGCACGGTCGTTTCCGCGCCCAATCGGAATCCTTCTGCAGGTTCTACCGACCCCGAGCGTTACCCTGGTAAAGCTGGCGTCATAAAGGGTTCAGACCCAGCCCGGGCTAAGCCTAGGATTCCCCCTCGTTCCTATAGCCTGACCGTATCCTGTACGGCGAAATGACCACGCAGCTTCACAGAATCGTTAGATTCACAGGAGGCAACACCCCTGAAGTTGGAAATGAGGTCATCTTCCGGGGCTCCTAAAGCTGTCCCATGAAAGGAGGACAGCACTAAAGAAGTTTCGGCTCCTTCACTCACACCCAGTGGTAGGTTGGGTGGCTGAGAGCCAGTGAAACCTACAAAAGAGGGAACCCCACCCCCGAAGCCGCCCTGCATCACCGAATCATATCCGTTACAGTGTACCAGTCTCACAGTATCATTTCCGTTTCATCATATCCACATCACCGTTTCATATCCGTTACCTTGTACCAGTCTTGCCGTATCATATCTGTTACATTATATCCGCCTCACCGTAACATAACCGTTACATTGTACCAGTATCATTGTATCATTTCCTCTACATTATATCCGCCTCACCGTATGACATCCGTTACATTGTAACAGTCTCACAGTATCATTTCGATTACATTATATAGGCCTGACCTTATCATAACTGTTACATAGTACCAGTCTCAAAGTATTATTTCTGTTTCTTCATATCCGCCTGACAGTAACATATCCTTTACATTGTATCAATATCACATTATCATATCCGATACATTATACCCGCCTCACTGTATCATAACTGTTACATTGTTCCAGTTTCAGAGTATCATCTTTATGTGATTTTAATCGCCTCACTGTATCATATACGTTACATTGTAACAGTCTCACATTACCATTCACGTTTCATTAGATCCTCCTCACCGTATCATATCCGTGACATTGTACCAGTCTCATAGTATCATTTGAGTTTCATTATATCCACCTGACTGTATCCTACACTTTACATTGTAACCTTATTATAATTTCCTTTCCATTACATTATATCCGCCTCAGCGTATCATATGCGTTACATTGAAACAGTCTCACATTATCATTTCCATTTCTTCAAATCTACCTAATCCTACTATTTCCTTTACATGAAACCAGTCTCAAAGGATCGTTTCCGTTACATTATATGCACCTGACCGTATCATAACTGTTACATTGTACTAGTCTCAGAGTATCCTTTTCGTTACATTTTATCCGCTTCACAGTATCATATCCGTTACTTTATACTAGCTTCCCAGTATCATTTCCGTTTCTTCATATCAACCTCACCTTATCATATCCGTAACATTGTACCAATGTCACATTATCATATCCGTTACTTTATATCCGGCTCACCGTATCATATAAGTTACATTGTTCCAGTCTCACAGTATCATTTCAGTATCATCATATCTGCCTCACCGTATAATATAAAATACATTGTACCATTATCACTGCTTCCTTTCTGTTACATTATATCCTCCTGACCGTTTCAAAACTGTTACTTTGTAACAGTTTCCCAGTATCATTTCCGTTTCCTCATACCCGTCTCACCGTAACATATCCGTTACTTTGGACCAGTCTCATATTATCATATCCCGTTCATTGTATCCGCGTAACTGTACCATATACTTTACATTGTTCCGGTCTCGCAGTATCATTTCCATTTCTTCATATCCGCCTGACCGTATCATTTCCGTTACATTGCATCAGTATCAAAGTATCCTTTTGCTACATTATATCCTCCTCACCGTATCATATCCGTTACTTTGTACCAGTCTCACCGTATCATATCTGTTACTTTATATGCTCCTAACAAATGATATCCGTTACATTGTACCAGTATAACAGTATCCTTTCCGCTACCTTATATCCTTTTCTCCGTATCATATCCGTTACATTGTACCGGTAACACAATTTCTTTTCCGTTACCTTTTATTCGCCTCACCGTATCATATCCGTTACGTTATACCAGTCTCAGAGTGTCATTTCCATTTCATCCTATCCACCTCACCCTATTATTTCCTTTACATTATACCATTCTCAGAGTGTCCTTTCCGTTACATTTTATCCGCTCAACAGTATCATATCCGTTACATCATACTAGTTTCCCAGTATCATTTCCGTTTCTTCATATTCGCCTCACCTTATCATATCCGTAACATTGTAGCAGTGCTACAATATCATATCCGTTACATTATATCCGCCTCACCCTATCATATCAGTTACATTCTACCAGTTTTAAAGTATCATTTACCTTTGATTATATCCGCCTCACAGTATCATATACGTTACATTGTACCAGTCTCATAGTATCATTTCCGTTATATTATATCTGCTTCTCCGTATCATATCATTACAGTGTACTAGTATCACAATTTCCTTTCCGTTACATCATATCCGCCTCACCACATCATATCGGTTACATTGTACCAGATTCACAGTATCATTTCCATTTCATCATATCCACATCACCATAGTTTTCCTTTACATTATACCAGTCTCACAGTATCCTTTCCGTTACATTATATCTGCCTGACCGTATCATACCCTTTACATTGTATCATTCTCACATTATTATATCGGTTACATGAATTCATATCATAAGACCTAACAAGAGAGCGGGTGGGGTCAGTATCTTCTTATAAAATATTTTTAAATATCTGCCTGTTGAAACTCTTGATATTTCGGAAGAATTCCTTGAATGCACTCTTGTCAAGCTATACTATCCCAATTTTGACAGATCGGTGACTATACTTGGTGTTTACCGTCCTCCTAATGGTCCTGTTTCTGATGCTACAAATAAATTAGTGAATTAATTGATGTTAATCGTCTTAACAGGTATGAATCTATTATAGCTGGGGACTTTAATATTTGTCTTCTTAATGAGGGTCATAATCAAGAAACAGCTGACTTTGTCACCATGATGAGTGAATGTTTTTTCGACCTGTTATTTCTAGATCTACCAGGTTTAACACAAGCAGGCAAACAGCTTCTCTAATTGATCAAATATGGTCCAATACTACTGCTCCTTTTCAAAGCTGAATGTTATTATGTGACATCACAGATCATCTCCCTATATTTTGTCGACTCAACATAACTTTCCAATCATGTAATGAAAAGGTTACGATAAAAGTTAGCAATATGTGTCATTGCTAACAAATTGAAATTCAATCAGATGCTCAATAATACCAACTAGGATTTAGTGTTATATGGTCCAGCCGACCCAAATTCTAAATTGCTTGAAACTATCGAATGGAATTACAATACTTGCTTCCCATTTGTGAACAAAATGATGGATACTAAGAGACTTAAAAAACCTTGGATAACAAATGCACTTCTAAATTCAATTACTACCAAACATGAAATGTACAGATGTGTAAGAAATAGATTAACTTCTCTTATCAGGGTAGCCCGTGCTAATTACTACAAGGAACAATTTTCCCTATGTAGAAATGCCATTCGTAAAACTTGGTCAATAATTAATTCTGTAATAAAGGGGGAGAAGGAAGGATTCATTTATCACAAAATTACCTGGTACCAACTCTATACTCACTGATCCTTCAGACATTGCTGAAACTCTTAATGATCATTTTGCTGGGATTGGTTTAACTCTTAGGGATAAGTTACCGGACAATGGCCAAAATTATCGTCGGTACTTATCACCATCTGTAGCTTTCTCATTATACCTGTTCCCTAGTAATTTGGATGAAATTAAAACGATTATCTCTGGATTAAAGAACACTAAAAGCAATTCCCACAGTCTATCTGTAAAATCATTAAAAGATAACTCTCAAACCTAATCTCAACCTTTATCTCTTATATTTAACAGTATAATACAAACTGGCCAATACCCTGACATTCTCAAAATACCTTGTATCACAACCTTGTTTAAAGGTGGTGATTCCTTCGATTGTAATAATTATAGGTCTATTAGCTGTCTACCTTTACTAAATAAAATATTTGAGAAACTGTTATACAAAAGGCTCTACTCTTACTTTCAAGCTAATGATTTGTTATCCAAGGAGCAGTATGGCTTTAGAAAGAACAAAAGTACTGGGGATGCGGTGAATGACTTTCTTGCCAGTGTATATGAATCTATAAATAAAAAAAAATACCATGGTGCTGTTTTTCTTGATGTAGTAAGTAATTTGACACAGTATTTCATGATTTACTCTTAAGGAAATTGGAGAATTACGTAGTTGTTAATGGGTGCAAGTCTAGCACTAAAGCAATGCAGATAGGTGTGCCACAGGCATCAGTGCTTGGTCCTCTATTATTTGTAATATACATAAATGACCTACCGCAAGCCACGAGAACCCTAAAATCTATTCTATTTGCGGATGATACAACACTCTACTCCTCCAATCATGACATCAATATACTTTCGCAGGAACTAAGTGAAGACCTACTACATATTCACGAATGGCTTTTGGCTAACTACTTAACGTTAAACATCAATAAATCATATTACAGGATATTTTCTACACGAGACATTCCAAATAATGTTAATGTTACAATAAGTTATAAAGTTCTTTTACAACAGACTCAAGGGAAGTTCTTAGGTGTGCTATTGGATTACAAATTAACTTTTAAGCAGCATATAAACAATATTATAGCTAAAACATCCAAGTTAGCCGGTTTATTCTATAGATTACAGACCATCTTTCCAACAAAAATTTTGAAGAACCTATATTACTCACTTCTCTACCCACATTTGATTTATTGCATTCTCGCTTGGGGTAGCTCAAGACAAAATGCTTTAAATCCTTTAATTATGCTACAAAAGCGTTTAGTTAGAATAATAAGTGGGAGTACATACTTGACACATACTGAACCAATTTTCAAGCCATCGCAAATTCTAAAAGTAGATCACCTGCACAAATATCACTGGCAGATTTTCATGTACAAAACTCTCAAGTTTGGTAGATATCCTCTCTTACGTGCTTCTATAAATAACATACAACCCTTGAATAATTACACGACTCGAAATAGTAACCTTAACTTACCCTATGCTAGATGTGACCTTTGTAGAAATTCTCTATTGTACCAAGGTATTGCTTCCTGGAATTCACTCCCTAGTTATCTAAAGCATACTGTTTCCTTACCTCTCTTCAAAAGAGGCTGTAAGCTATTTCATATTAATAATGTACCATGAATTGCCATACCATATTGCTATACCATATGCCCCGACTTAATCAATGTAATGAGCCATTGATCCCTATTATAATACCGTTTTTCCTCAATTTATTGCTCCTTTATACCCCTATATGCTATAAAATTATCAATAGGTACTTTATTTTAACCAACTAAATTTTGCTGTCATTACAACTGTATTAGATTGTTCCTATGTATTTATTGATGCTTTTATATTCTTTATTCCAACATCCTGTAGTATCTGTATTGTATTTCTGTCGTTTGTTTTGTTTTTCATGTGATTCATTTATAATTCATTCCACTGGAGATGTTTCCTACTAATTTAAATATTTTATTGTGTTAACTTAGTGATTGCACCAAGAGCTTTGCTCCTCATGGGCTTGATTAGAAGTGTTACTTATACATTCCTGTGACCTAATTTTCTATAATTATTTTTATTTTGTAATGTTTTAAATCAATAAAGATTTGAATTTGAATTATATATGCCTCACCGTATCATATTCGTTACATTATACCAGTCTCAGAGTATCATATCCGGTTCATCATATCTGCCTCACCGGATAATATCAGTTACATTGTACCAGTATCACTGTATCCTTTCCGTTACAATATATCCTCCTCACTGTATCATATCCGTTACATTGGAGCCATTTCCAAGTATCATTTCCGTTTCTTCATATCAGCCTCACTTTATCATATCCGTTATATTGTACCATTGTCATATTATCATATCCGTTACATTATATCCGCCTCACCGTATCATATTACTTACATTGTATCAGTATCACAATATCTTTTCCGTTATATTAAATCCACCTCACCGTACATATACTTTACATCGTACCGGTCTCACGGTATCATTTCCGTTACATTAAATCAGTCTCAGCGTATCATATCCGTTACATTGTACCAGTATCACAGTATTACTTCCGTTTCATCATATCCACCTCACCGTATCATATCCGTTACATTGTACCAGTATCACAGTATCCTTCGGTTACATTATATCCACCTCACCGTGTCATAAATGTTACATTGTATCAGTATCACAGTATCACTCCCGTTTCATCATATTCGCCTGACCGTATCATATTCGTTACATTTTGCCAGTCTCACATATTATTTCCTTTGCCTCACCACATCATATCCGTGACATTGTACCAGTATCGCAGTATCTTTCTGATACATCATATCCGTCTCACCGTATCATAACTATTACATTGTACCAGTCTTACAGTATCATTTCCGCTTCATTAATTTCGCGTCACCGTAACATATCCGTTACATTGTACCAATCTTACAGTATAATTTCCGTTACATTTTATTCGCCTCAGCGTATCATATCCGTTACATTGTATCATTCTCACATTATCATATCCGTTTCATTATATCCACATCACCGTAACATATCCGTTGCATTCTAGCAGACTCACCGTATATTATATCTTACATTATATCCGCCTCACTGTGTCATATACGTTATATTGTACCAGTATCACAATATTCTTTCTAACATTATAACCGCCTCACCGTTTCTTATCTGTTAAATTGCACCAGTCTCACAGTATAATTTCCGCTACATTATATCCGCCTGACGGTGTCATAACTGTTACATTGTACTAGTTAAACTATCATTTCAGTTTGATTATATCCGCCTCACCGCATCATATCCATTACATTGTACTAGTTTCAAAATATTCTTTCCTTATATTATAACCACCTCACCGTATTACATCCGTTACATTGTACCAGTATCACAGTATTATTTCCATTTCATCATATCCACCCCAACATATTATTTCCTTTACATTATATCAGTCTCACAGTATCCCTTTCGTTTCATTATATCCGCTTGACCGTATCATATCAATTTGATTGTATCAGTCTCACATTATCATATCCGTTACATTATATCCGCTTCACCGTATCATATCCGTTAAATTATATCCGCATCACCGTATCATATCTGTTACATTTACCAGTATCACAGTATCGTATCCATTACATTGTACCGGTGTCACCGTGTCCTTTATGTTACGTTATATCCGCCTCACCGTATCATATTGATTACATTGTACCAGTTTCACAGTATGATTAACGTTTCTTCATATCAGCCTTGCCGTATTGTGTCCGTTACATTGTATCAGACTCATAGTATCATTTCTGTTTCATTATATCCGCATCGCCGTTATATATACTGTATGAGAATCGTCACTCCCCCGTTCTCTCGCAGTGGAGTCACGAGGTGATTACTGCAGAGACATCCGGCCCCGGCACCATCGGGTCAAGCGCGTAACCGCAGCACCGCGCCACTCGTCGCTATGAAAGACTGAAAGGTTGTAAAATGCAAGATCTCCCCCAGGAGAGGGAGATTCAATTTCACGTCAAGTAAGAAATTGGAGACGTGTTTCTCCCAAGCTCGAAGGCTAACGAGGAGCCGATGTAAGACTTGGTGAGAAAAACCGTTTGGCATAAGAACCCTCCTGGGCCCGTCCTCAAGCCCCCCCTCCTCTTACCACTCCCCCAGTGGGGTGACGAGGTATAAATAAGAAACACTGAGGAAAATCGGGGAAGAATACGTCAGTCTCCAGGTGACGAAGTCCTCGGATTAAGACCCCGGGCTACCCAGACTGGATTGGTAGAATACGTCAGTCTCCAGGTGACGAAGTTCCCGGATTAAGACCCCGGGCTACCTAGACTGGATTGGTAGAATACGTCAGTCTCCAGGTGACGAAGTCCTCGGATTAAGACCCAGGGCTATCTAGACGGGATTGGTAGAATAAGTCAGTTTCCAGATGAAGAAGTCCCCGGATTAAGACCGGGCTACCGAGACTGGACAGGTAGATTAATTGGCTCGCCAGAACAAGAAGTACCCTGCAAGAGAAGCAGGGCTACCTACCTTAAGGAGCTAAGAAGCAGCTCATCCTCGAGCTATTCCCTGGTTACCAAACCAAACGTTAAGTTAACTTATTCAAGTTCAACTTACTCTCGTCAGAGAGACTCCTCATATCCTGGTGCAACTTAAACACCAGGGGTATTCCTCGTCCTTGAGGAATTAAGAAAAGAAGAAGGAAAAGGCTCTTCCTCGAGCCCGTTACTCGGTGGTTCCACCAAACTCATAAGTTAACTTGGTTGAGGAACCAAGTTCAACTTATTCTAGTCAGAGAAACCCCCCTCCGTTATCCTCCCCCTTGAGGAAGACTGGAACTAAGAAGAAGCTCATCCTCGAGCTAGTTCCTGGTTACCAAACCGACCTTTAAGTTAACTTATTCAAGTTTAACTTATTCTCGTCAGATAAATCCTCCATCCTCGATCCTCGCCCTTGAAGAAGACCCTCCCCGAGTTCAGTCCTTGCCCATGAGGAATTAAGTAACGAAGGAGAAAAGCTCCCCCTCGTGCTCGTTACTCGGTGGTCACACCGAAATCTAAGTTAACTTGGTTTAAGAACCAAGTTCAACTTACTTTCGCCAGAAAGACCACGCCTACCTTGGTGCCGCATAAAGCACCGTAATTGTTCTCGTCCTTGAAGAACCCCCCCTCCTTCCTGAATACCGTGTGGACCCCCCAAAAGTACCGCGTGATCCTGCCCACTCACATCTGGCCGGTCAGCACGCGTCGTGGAGCCAATAACATTCCTGAGGGATTTAAACCCCAGTAGAGTCCGTAAGCCTAAATCTTATATATTGAAGTGTATAGCGAAATTAACCAATTTTAGAGGGTCAACCTAATTGAATTAATTATTGTATATTATAATATTCGGAGTATTTCTGTGGTTAATGGTTCATTTTTGTGTATTAAATTGTTAAAGTTAAAATATAAGTTTATTTTGGGAATTATTGTGCGTTTCTCTATATCTTTACGTGTTTCCAACGGCTCATCTTTAAAATAACAATATTAACACTCTTAGTACTCTTAGAACAAAAAGGGGGGCATCCTACGACATATACCTTACATTGTACCAGTCTCACAGTATCATTTCCGTTCCGTTATATCTGTCTCACCCTATCATATCCGTTATCTTGTACCCTTCTCTAGTATAATTTTCGTTTCTTTATATCCGCCTTACCGTATCATATCCGTTACATTGTACCAGTTTCTCAGTATCCTTCCCGTTACATTATATCCGCTTCACCGTATCATATCCGTTACATTGTACAAGTCTCACAGTATCATTTCCTTTACATTATAAATGCCTCACCGTATCATATCCTTTACATTGTACCAGTACCATAGTATCCTTTTCGCTACACTATACCGACTCACCGTAAAATATACGTTACATTGTACGAGTAACTCAGTATCCTTTCCGTTACATTATATACGCCTCACCGTATAATAAATATTACATTGTACCAGTCTCACAGTATCTTTCCTTTTTCATCATAATCGCTTGAACGTATCATATCTGTTACCTTTTACCAGTCTAACATATTATTTCCGTTGCCTCACCGTATCATATCCCTTACATTGTACCAGTATCACAGTATCCTTTCCGTTTCGTCATATCCACCTCAACGTATCATATCCGTAACATTATACCAGCCTCACAGCATTATTTCTATTACATGATATCCGCCTCACCGTATCATAACTGTTACATTGTACCAGTCTCAAAGTATCATTTGTTTCATCATATTCGCCTGAACGTATAATATCCGTTACATTGTACTAGTCTCACAGTAACATTTCCGATCCCTCACCGAGTCATATCCGTTACTTTGTACCAGTCCCACAGTATCATTTCTGTTTCATCATATCTGCCTCACCTTATCATATCCATTACATTGTACCAGAATTACAGTATCATTTCTGTTACATTATATCCACCCACCGTATTATATACGTTACACTGTACCAGTCTCACAGTATCCTTTTCGTTTCATCATATCCACATCACTGTATCGTATCCGTTATATTGTACAAGTCTCACAGTATCATTTCCTTTACATTATAACCGCCTCAACGTGTCATATCCTTTATTTTCTACCATTCTCACACTATCATTTCTGTTTCATTATATCCACCTCACCGCATCATATAAATTACATTGTACCAGTCTCACAGTATCATTTCCATCACATTATATCCGCCTCACCATATGATTTCCGTTACATTGT
Source organism: Ceratothoa steindachneri (assembly GCA_963969495.1). NCBI lineage: Eukaryota > Metazoa > Arthropoda > Malacostraca > Isopoda > Cymothoidae > Ceratothoa > Ceratothoa steindachneri. Next base: position 23,544,006 of record OZ018330.1, on the reverse strand, counting down.
ACTAGTCTTACAGTATCATTTCCGTTTGATCATATCCGCCTCAACGTATCATATTCTTTACATTGTACCAGTATCACAGTATCCTTTCCGTTACATTATATCTGCCTAACCGTATAATATCTGTTACATGCTACCAGTCTCACTTTATCATTTCCGTTACCTCATATCTGCCTGACCGTATAATATCTTTTACTTTGTATCAGTCTAACAGTATAATTTCCGTTTCATCATATCCACCTCACCGTATCATATCCGTTACATTGTGCCAATCTCCTAGTATCATTTCCGTTTCACCATATCCGCCTCACTGTATAGCATATGTTACATTGTACCAGTCTCACAGTATCTTCTACTTTTCATCATATCCACTTTACCGTATCATATCCGTTACATTGTACCAGTTTCACACTATTATTTCCTCTTCTTCATATCCGACCCACCCTATCACCTTTGTTACACTCTACTAGTCTCGCAGCATCATTTCCGTTTCATCGTATCCGCCTTACCGTATCATATCCGTTACATTGTACCAGTTTCTCAGTATTATTTCCGTAACATTATTTCCGCCTCACCGTATCATATCAGTTACATTGTACCAGTATCACAGTATCCTTTCCATCAAGTGTCGTTTCATAAATAAGTCCTGGGCAATTGTTAACAAAATCCGTGCACGCTATTTTAGATGTTTTATCTAACCCTAAATCGGTTAAAACACTTAAAATCGTTTCTTGAGACCGATTACAGGTGGCGATAGCAAAGTGGAACCCGATAACATATTTACATAAACATTAACTAATATTACCCTTAAAACAAGCTCCCTTGGTTTACTAATAACTTTCTACTTAATTAAGAAAATGCAAATAATTGATAATCATAAAACTACCAAACACAAATTAACAAAATCTAACCTCCTTTATACGTCAATATCTCAATTTTGTAAATAATAACATTAAAACAAAACCGTAAACAATCAACACTTCGCCATGTTGAAGTATTCTTTCGTTACTAAGTGGCTTTGAAATATTGATTACACAAGGGAACAATTTTTAACACATTTTCTGGTGACTTAGATTTATTTGCCAATTTTAATTTGTTTTTTCATGCTGATCTCAAATATATAATCCATTTTTACCTACATGCTATAGTTATTCTGTAATTTATATTTTCTCGTTTCCCCGAAAAATGCCCTGCGGACGGACAGAGAGGGTGCTTGTAGAAAGCAAATACATCCCATTACATAGTAGTAAGATAATAATGTCAATATTTTGCACAATAACACTTATTACTGTTTCTTTTTTCAGGTCTCATGTTAGAGTGATGGCTTCGTCAAGAGGAAATTGCGTTGATGATCCAGACACCTTCTGCTACATATGTGGCTGTTACATGCTAGTTCGTCAAAGGCGCAATATATCAAACTTTGTGATCCGCACTTATAAGGCATATTTTGATGTTCCTCTTGGCGATCAAGATAAGAAGTGGGCCTCACATGCTGTTTGCCATAGTTGCGTGGAACATCTTCGTGAGTGGACGAAAGGAAAGATAAATGGTCTTCCTTTTGGAGTCTCCATGGTGTGGCGAGAACCAAAGGATCATGCATCGGACTGTTATTTCTCTCCGGTGAATACTAAAGGGATTGGCATAAAAAATCGGCACAAAATCGACTACCCCACATTTCCTCGGCGATCCGGCCAGTACCTCATTCTGAGTCTTTACCAGTTCCGAATTTCAGTGGATATGCTTCCTCCGAGGATGAAAATGATGTACTTGATATGGACGTTCACGGAATGGATTCAGAGTCTGCAGATTCATCATCAGATGCGCTGAACAGTCATTAGTTCCTCACTGTTTCAATCAAGAGGATTTGAATGACTTGATACGTGATCTAGCGCTCTACAAGAAAGCTGCAGAACTTTTAGTCTCCGGGTTGAGTGATAGACAGGTCTGACAGGTCGGTACGAGTATCATATTACCGAACAAGGGAGAGTACATTTGTTAAGTATTTCTCTGAGAACAAACAATTTGTATACTGCCACGATGTTCCTGGTCTGTTTACCGAGTTGGGATTGGCACCTATAGCCCTGCTGAGTGGAGACTCTTTTTGGATAGCTCCATGCGTAGCTTCAAGTGTGTCTTTTTGCATAATGACGATGACTTTAGGTGAAGTTCTTCTCGGTCACTCTGTCCATCTGCGAGAAACTCACGATGACATAAGAATGGTCATGGATTTACTTAAGTACCATGAACACAATTGGATCATATGTGTAGACCTCAAGATGGTCAACTTCCTCCTTGGCCAGCAGAAGGGATATACTAAGTTTCCATTATATATGTGTATGTGGGACAGTCGAGCCCGTGACAAACACTGGTCCCCAAAAGATTGGCCAGTTCGGGAAACTTTGGAAGCCGGAATGCCGAACATTGTTAATGAGCCAATCGTAAGTCGAGAGAAGATGGTTTTCCCTCCACTTCATCTTAAACTGGGGTTGATGAAGCAGTATGTCAAGGCATTGAGCACTGGCAATGATTGTTTTCAGTACATAGTATCGGAGTTTCCTGTTTTGTCATACGAAAAAAATAAAAGCAGGAGTATTTGATGGTCCCCAAATCCGAAGACTGCTGAGTGATTCTAGATTCGTGAACACCATGGATGAAAAGTAGAGAAGGCAGCCTGGCTCGCATTTTCGGCCATTGTTCGTAACTTCTTGGCAAAAAAAGGAAATAACTAAGAGGATCTGGTTACTAATATGGTTTTAGCATATCATGATCTGGGATGCAACATGAGTGTGAAGCTGCTTTTCCTAAATAGTCACCTCGACCGATTCCCAGAGAATCTGGGAACCGTGAGCGACGAACAAGGGGAATGCTTCCATCAGGATTTGATGACGATGGAAGAGCGCTACCAAGGTCACTAGGATAGACGCATGATGGCGAACTACTGCTGCAAAAAAACCTGCTTTAGTATAAATAACGCAAAAGGATGATTCAAAATTATTGTATAATATTAGTTATTGATATGACGACAAATCTGTAGCATTTAGAGAGAATCTGATTTTAGATTTTAATTCAGTATGCTCGAATTAGGTAGGAAAATGTACTTTTGTCAATTCACCAAATACATTGATCCCCTCTGTTATCCTTGATTTTATAAGCAGTGATACACAATCACTGTCATCAAAATATTACTCCCAGAACATTATTAAGGGTTTTTAGTCTTTTTGGCTTGGGAAAGCCCAATAAAATAACGTGCATCGCTCTTATTAACAATTATCAGGTGGTGTATCATAGATAATCCTAACGATGTAAACTTGTGCGCCCTCCACGCACCATCTTCTTCCCTCGCGTTAAAATGGTTTATACAAATAAAAATACATTTAATTTTGTTGCCGTTGTAAATTCTTATTTTCTATGACTGGCATTTTATTTGGGAGACTCGTATAAATACAAGTGCTTTCTCGCTATAATTATAGTTACAGATAATAATGATATTTCGTTGTCTTATCTACTTCTTAATCTTATTTTCCTTATCTTGTCTATTAAAAACCTCCAGATTCATTGAAAAATAGGGTAAATGAGATGGCGCTCATAAAAGAGTGATAAAGCTACCCGGTACCTTCCCCCAAATCAAGCAGGTCAGAAGGAAATCGTAGCAGAAGGGCTCCATTACCGATGTCGCTATATCCCACCGGTGTCCCCGATCTGGGGGCGAGTAAACAATACTTTAGATTATCAAGGAAATGGGGTATATTTTATTTTGAAACTCCATCGTGATCGAGAGGATCACGATGGCTCAATCTCTGCAGACAGTCAAGTCACATCATTGAACTCGTTCCCTTCCACTCCTACACGTCCATGAACCTCGGTGAAGACTCCGAGGGGAACTAAAACACTGTCAGCCTCAGTGAATGTCAAACGGGCCGGTGGAGGAACGAAAATAATACCACCTTCAAGTGTTGGTAAAGTAAAAGAGGGCGGAAAGTGGGGCTGTTTTTTATGGGAGCTGACAAAACGGGATGGTGAGAATGCAACTAAAATGCCAACGAAATGAGCTTAAGCGGGAAAACTACGACATAGGAAGGAGGGGGGGTGCATCCGATATCGCCTAATCAAAGATAAGATGAGACAGCAAAATGAAGCACGAAGAAGGAAGGTCATGTGTGGTTCTCAATCAAAGGACAAAGTAGAGAAACATCGATGGACTTCCAGCCCCCACGTGGGAACCCCATTTTTCTTTTAATGTAGGACAATTGTATGATATTCTGAGCATATCTAGCAGAAAGTTATTTGGAAAATAACTTGTAAATAAAGTGAAATTAAGGAAAGTAAAAATATGCACAAGGTAAATTACAAATGTTATTTTAAAACCCGACTTGGGACAGTATTGACCAGAATAGTAATTAATTTTCTACCTTGCACTGTAGAGAAACAGGTTCTCCTGTAGGGCCCCTCGCATGGTTTCACAAGACTTTAAAAAGGTGTCTCGTATGATGTGAACTAACTAACAACGCAACATCAATTCACAAATTATTTATTATTGAGATGCGACCGCGACTTTTCTCTTTTTTAGGAGCACATCTGGTGACTGCCTACTTGGGCATAGGTCGCCGTACTCGACCCAGCCTATTACTAGGCTATATTAAAAAAAACAAATACTAATATGTAAATAACAAATAACAACGATAAAAATGTTAAAAAAGGCAAGAAGGAAGCGCGCTCCGGCGTCGGGGGGTAGGCCCGCCTCCTCCCCCGGCCACCGGGAGAAAATTAGACCACTCAAATATGATGACACTGTCAGAGATACACGATTGGCCCAATGGCCCAAGTTTAGATAAGAAATTCGCCTCAATTTTCACAGGAAAAACTAAACTAGATTCTCCATGACTCACAGATAAGTGTAAGTCTTAGTATTATAAACATATACGAAACTACCGGAGCAAAAAATATTTTACTTTCCTTTTCTTTTTAAAGGAAAGTAAAATCATTTGTAATAAAAAAAACATTCAAAAAATTAGTTCCTATTATTATTGACAATGCTTCTCCATTGTCTAATTAAGCAGTAGATGCCTTGAAGAATTCATTTCGTTTTGATGAAAGCCTTTTCCACATTCATATCGAAGTAAACTTTTCCAATCAGATGATGCTGTAATGATTTAAATAAATGATCAGATGGTACAAGGTCCTGTGAATGTGGAAGATGAGGAAGAACTTATCAACCTTAGGCAATATGTTTTTTCTTGAGTCAAACGTGTTACGTGTGGACGAGTATTGTCATGAAGGAAGAGGAGAGAGAACCCGTTTAGTTGACCAGTGAAGGACGTCTTTGTCCAAGAGCTTCGTGTATATGTTGCAGATGTTATACATTTATGCGTTGCAATTGCTGAAAATTTGAACATTGCAATTGTTAGACACTTGATGCACTTGTTGAACACTTGAACGTTGTAATTGTTGAACATTTGAACGTTGTAATTGTTGAACATTTGAAGGTTGCAATTGTTAAACATTTGAACGTTGCAATTGTTTAACACTTGAACGTTGCATTAATTTAACATTTGAACTAGGCATTTATTGAACACTTGAACGTTGCAATTGTGGAACATGTAGGTCAGGTTAGAGATTAAATAATATTCACAAAAGTAAACAATTGTTGAACATTTGAGCGTTGCAATTGTTTAATACTTGAACGTTGCAATAATTTAACATTTGAACGTTGCATTTGTTGAACACTTGAACATTGCAATTGTTGAACATTTAGGTCAGGTTAGAGATTAAATAATATTCACACAAAGTAAACACTGTCCTTCAGAGACTAGCTGTGGTACCTAAACACTTTTTGTACCTAACCGAAGGACGAGGTATTAGTAGTTTAAAAATGACTAGAAATTACTACAGTTATGATTAAACAGTTTGCAGCAAATTTGGGAGAATTTTAACAACTCTAAAAAACATTTTTATATCTTCTAAAAACTTTTGTTAATTTCTTGACAAACTAATATATTACAGATTTACAGACCGGCAACTTACTTTCTTGGCTACCCTATACCATCACGCCCCCTGGGTGGGTGCACAGGTCCCTGAGAGAGATATTTTGTGCTGTGCTGCTTGCCCGAACACATGTCTAAACAAAATGTGGGGAGATGTTGACCTGATGACTTTAGGATCCCATCGCCAACCCTATCTTACCTCAAGGCCTCAGACATATATTTTTATTCTTATCTTTTTCTAATTTTATTTATCCCTTACTCTCTATTTCCCATCCTGTTTTATTGACCGATGGCAATGATTCTTGAGGGGTTAAACAAAATTCATTTCTTCCACCGACGCCCCGTTGTTCTCATCTCTAAAACAAAGAATCAAATAAAAAAAGAAGGGGAAAAAAAGATCAGAGGGGACGGAGAGGGTGATGAAATTATATATATGCCGTTATATTTCCTAAACATTATTGACTGAAGTGCTTTCAACGAGTTGCAGGGGGTAAATTATTCCATATCTGAGTAATTTTGTACGAGAAGAAGTTCTGCGCTATAGCAATGTTAAATATTTTGATAATAAGATTAAGGTAATTTCCTTGTGGACGCTTGGCTATTGTTGTAGAGTGACCCTAAACACCGGACACCAGAATATAATATAGATGTCGTAAGGTGACCGTGAAGAGGGTACGCCAGAGGATTGGGATAAATATCCCAGTGCGAAGGTTAAATAAACAAAATCAAGTGCGGTTGGCCTAAATAATCATTTCTTAGTGGTTCTGGGATAAGAGAAACTAATGATAGAAAAATATATAACTTTGCTATATACAAAGAAAATATTAATAACACAAGTAAATAAATGACAATAAATAAAATGAGACCCGGGGTACCAAACAGGAGATGGGCGATGAGGGATACAAATGACTCAACGGGTACGAGAGTCTGAAGGAGGATGCACGGTGATTACTTCCAGAGAAAATGGAAGAGTGCAATTATCGGGGTGACTCACCTAAAGCCTAATTGACTGGAGGCTTGAATACGACGAGTAAACGGGACGCAGCTAAGTTGAACTTGCGAGATTCCTTTTTCTTTTACCTCGCCGAGAAATGAGCGAGAGAGTACTCCAGTCGTTAAACGAAGTCGATAACCGAGTGATAGATGCCTGTCCGTCTCAATCGTCTGTCGGCGGGATCTCTGGCTTTAGATACAAGCAAGGCAGGGTAGAGATGACTTATCACGTTCGAAGCTGGAAGCCGTTGGGAGGCGAAGCAGGGTGTACGAGACTGTACGTGGCTGCTAACCACGTGCAGAGGCTGTATGATACTGCTTTCTCAAAGCTTTTCTCGAAGTATTTATACTGCCTCTGCGGAAGCGGACGCCGGGGGCTCTCAAAAGGGGGACGGGGATCTCCTTAGTCTCGGTGCGCCAGGGGGAGGGAGATAGACTCTGCAGCCTCAAAGCATTGCGCAAAGGTCCTTGGTGCCATGGGTTTGGCGCCGGTCACCCGATGAGACGGGAAGATAAAGAGAACCCAACCTGGGTCAGCCCACCGCGCGAAGTCTCGATGCTTCCTTGGGGCTCTCTGGCCGTGCAGGTGTATCTTTTAGGGGCCACAGGTAGACATTGGGTTCTAAAGGGGGGGAGGTAACTTTCTCTCGCTGACAGTTATCCAAGTCAAATAATAAATTATTCCTCATTCCTTATATTAGTGAAAACGTTTAGTTTTTACAGACTTCGATGAGCTGACCGCGCAAACGACGATTTTCTAGCTAAAGCAAATTAAGATCGATTCTGACTTGATACGATTTATTTTTGATTTCTGGAATTAATTCCAACGCTCGACGTAGAACGCCCTCGAAGGATAAGATGTTTTTTTCGCAGATAAGGAGACCAAAACTAAATTGTATAGTACAAGTGAGATTGGAAAATAAATTTATATATATATATATATATATATATATATATATATATATATATATATATAAAGGATGCATAATCTGTTACGATTTAAATAGAAAACTGGATGTGTAACCCAGAAGTCTGTGCATTTTTTGCGACGCTACAACACCCTTTGCTCGAAACTTGTAGATCGCTCGAAATTAATGACCGCTCATATTATATACTTCTTATAGATTTTAATGTTATAATTGCAACCTTATAATCATCTACATTTAACTTCATCTGCCGTCTTTCGGTCCATAGCATTACTCTATCCAAGTTGCTTTGTAAATTTACTAGATCACAATTACATTTTGGTCTTTCCTAATTTTGCAACAAACTTTTGATAATAATTGCCCAAAATCGTTTATATAGATTATAAACAATGGACCAAAACTTGAACCGTGAAGGACATCGTTACTGTCTGATGTTCCTCTTAAGTTAATCCTATTTACTACCAAAAGACTCGGCCTGCGGTCGGGCAACCAGTTTTAGATTCATTTAAACACATTTCCACCTTTCTTATGCGGGACAGAATCAAACGCCTTGTAAAATTCAAGTTAAACCATATCGACAGTTTTTATGCTAGTTAAAAGTTGATATTATTGGTTGATATTTTTAATAATATACTTAAAAGTGAGTGCTGTCTTAGTAGAACATGGTGAGTACTGTTAATTAAGTTTGGGAGCTCCAAATGCTCCACGATTCGTTCTTTTATAATAGACTAAAAGCTTAACAATTGCGGAAGTTTAGGAAATCGACCTAAATTTCAGGGATTGTTGCTTTGTTTCTTTTTTTAAAATCTTAATCATATTTATCTTTAAACTGACTTGAAACTATTCCTACATTAATTGATTTGTTAAGCATTTGAAAAAAAATGTTTGCTAGTTTGTTTTCTAATTGATTAAGGTGTATTGGTTATATTTTATCAAGACTTAGCGCTTTATCTAAATTCAGGAGGTCTTCCAACGTAAGGACGTTTGCGAAACTTTCATTTAATACCTTCATTACATGAATCGAGCCGTACTTTATGTAAGAAAAATAAACCTACATACCTTAACCACCCCCCCACGTTAACATGGTCACATTAATTATTTTTATTGTAATATTTTATTTGTAAACGAAAAAATTATGGTTATAACTGATCATTTGAGTAATATTAGTTTGCAACTGATTTTCTTAAAAATGATTTAAGAGCTCAATTAAACATCACTAATAGGGTAATAATTGTAACCGACCATTTAATATTATAGGACGTTATTAAAGTTCTCCTATATTAGTTTAGCAGATATAGAATTAAGGGGGAAAGTAACTCTAAGAAGAAAATGTAAAAAAATAAAAGAAAATGATGTTTTTTTACTATCTCAATGACCCTTTCGATTGAGATATGAAAACCGGATTACACTATGCTTAGGGAGGGGCCTCCACCTTTTGGGGTTTCTTTACTTCTTCAAAAGGGAAGCTGGTAAAAAAAAAAATTCCCCTCTTTGTCAATGACTAGGGCGAAGTTTGTCCAGTAGCTACCTACATCACAGCTCTGACCCAATCGTGGAAGAGATCAATTAGCTCTTTTTCCAATTTAGGACAAAGGAGAAACAAATGGGTGTGTTTTCCAAGAAGCGATTACTCAACGAAGACAAATTCTCCAAGCTAATTAACCCTTAAATTGCTTTAAGGGTTAATTGGCTTGGAGAATTTGTCTGCGGTGAGTATATATATATATATATATATAATAATAATAATGCCAGAGCTGGGTATTCACAATAAAGTCCTTAGCCGAAAATTACACATATTGCTAAGGAAATACTTCTGTCAAATAAAATTTCAAATTGCCTTTGTCAACAAAATAAATATAAAATCTTTCTTTACAATAAAGGATCCGGTTCCAAAGAGTCTTCGGAGTTCAATTATGTACTTATTTAAATGTCCTGGGTGTTCCCAAGGTAAATATATCGGAAGTTCCGTGAGAACTCTGAAGGCAAGGTTCTCTTCCCATATGGGTGTAGGTAATAGAACCAGTAAGATACTTGAAACCCAAGAAAATTCAGCGATAAGAGATCACGTAATAAAGTGTAAAAGTGATATCTCCTTAGAAAACTTTGAAATTCTAAATTCGCACAAATGTCCCATTACCCTTCGCATCCTAGAAACAGTATATATAAAACAGCTCTCCCCGGATTTAAATAATGATCTTTCGTCGGTTCCCCACCTTGTTAGCTGAATTCATTTGGGTGTGGGTTGCGGGGCGCAGTTTGGTGCTTTTGGGTCGGCCTGGAACACGTAACCCGTTCGTTGGCAAGGTTTGTGATTTTGTATATTAGGTTTTTGTCAATTTTTGCTTCATGTATTTGTTTAAAATTCATTTTAAAACAGTTTTATATAATCATTAGATTCATAAATCAAAGCGCCCCTAACTTAATAAATTTTAGCAATTATACACTCGCTAACTAATTTAAATATTAAAAATCGTTCCCTAGTCTCTTTATTGTAGATTTGAGCTTCATTTTAAAATATTCCCTTTAACTCTAACTTACTTTGCAATTCAAAGCTAATACTAGCTAGTAAAGTTCTAGATGTACATTTAGCAGTGTGCTCTCTCAAGAGTGCAAAATATTTTGTTCGTTTATTCGTATTTTAGGACTAAGAAAATTACCGTATTGTGGTCGAAACGTCGCCGGTAAATAAAAAAGGATGATGCCAGCTATTTTCCTAGCCTTGAGATTTCTGTTAAACATTAAATTTAGGCTCTCTAGAAGCAATCCTCATTGATATATATATATATATATATATATATATATATATATATATATATATATATATATATATATATATATATATATATATATATATATATATATATATATATATATATATGTATATATATATATATATATATATATATATATATATATATATATATATATATATATATATATATATATATATATATATATATATATATATATATATATATATATATATATATATATATTGTCGTGGTATAGCAAGGAACCGAGTGATGGTGTTTGTTGTACGTATAGGTTTGTTACGTACTTCAAAACTCCGTGATTAAGTTTTATCTCTAACAGTGCTATATTTAATTATTATTATTACGTTATTTTAATCTTTGAGGGTTTCTAGTGCCATGCTCAGCGTTTCGAGGATTGAATTAAATGCTTCTAAAAAAAAAATAGACTTTAATTGCAACATGAACCAAAATTGAAATTTAACAAACAAGCTACACAGTTTTGAATTAAACAAGTTTAAGAGAAGCTTACTAAATTACACAATTGAATATACAGTAATGGTTGACCAAAAACTCACTTTAATATTGAACGCTTATTGACCTTCAACGAAACAGCTAATGGGATTTAAATACCTTTCAAGATTCCCACGAGAATCGGGTTTGAGACTGACCTTGGCCTCAATTTTTATGTTGCCTCAAGAATGTTGTTTTCGGGTAGGTGCGTGGACCTGCTGTTCCAGATGTTGTCTGAAGGGGAAATGCTTTAAAGCCGCAGAGGAATTCGGAGCGTGTGGCGGATGAAGTTAAGCACGTTGTCTTGATGAGATGATTTCAGCAACGGGACGGGGAAAGTATGCTTCTTCCACTCTTCGGGTTAATCTAGGAATAATTCGCACTGACGAGCGATGAGCAAACGAGTGAATCTTTTGACGCAGGAGAGTGCTTGAGGGAGTTCACTTTGGGGTATTCTTCAATGGCGAGGACTATTTCTGGGTTTTGGGATACACCAGGATAGGGTGCTTCTCTGACGAGAGATAGTTAAACTTGTTTCTCAAATCAAGTTAACTTAAAGTTAACTTCTACGTTCCTTTCGTAGGGTTGCCGGGCACTCGCCGGACTTGGCTGTCTCGATGACTCTCACGATCTACGCGTGACAGGATGCTAAATTCGGTGTGACCATCAGAAACTGGCCAGGATGAGCTTCTTCTGTGTCCCTTTCGTTGGTTGTAGAGCCTCTAGCCGGACTTAGTTATCTCGAGGACTAAAACGATCTACCTCGTTCTTCTCCAGTTATTTGATTATATACTTCGCCACCACACTGGGGGTAGGGGAAGAAAGGGAAGGGTGAGGACGGCGGCATTAATTCTCCTCCTCTAACGGTTTTTCTCAGAGCATCTTCCAGCTATCCCTAAAGGAAACCTTCTGACTTTAGGCTGACGATCCTCTAATTTCGCATATGAAGTGAAATTAAATACCCACTCTTAGGGGAAATCTTGCTGTTTTAACCAGTATTATGCTTACCGGGGCCGACATATGATGATTAGAGCATTATGTGGTTTTGGGCGGCCTTTCTGGTTCTCCTCGAAGCGAAGGGAGAGAGGAAGGGGGAGGAGGTTAAGTGGTTTGGCTACGCCGCCAAAAATGCCAGGACGTCGTGGTTAAGGAACAGGGCCTCAGTTGTGACGATGAGATATCGATTCCTCTACATATATATTGTCGAGGAATAGGTCACTCCCCAGATAATACGTCTATATATACATATATGTATCTATTGGTTGAGGGGGAAAGAGATAAAAGCCACGAGAATATGTATATATACAGTTACATACACATATATCCTCTAATGTACGTACGCGTCCTTCGCTACGTACAAGTACATTCACTTTGTGAAAGTAATCCGTTGTTTACGAGGTATGAGAGTACGATTTTAATACAGGGACCGATAACGTTTAATGAGTTTACCAAGTTGCAAGTTGAAGGATATATTTAAAGAGTGAAAACCAAAAATATAATTTTTAATAAGTGACTAGTTAACATACGGGAAATATAGAAAATGTAAATAAGGATAATACTGACAGACTATACAAAATTCGCAATCGAGTAACGTTAATTACTTGTTAATTAGCTTTTAAATGGGATACTATAAATCAGTTATACAGAAGGAATATTTTAAAGGCGGAAAGAGGGTCGATTAACGGGAGATGCAATCGTTTTACCTTAAAGGGAGTCCTCGAGGAAGGGGACTCCTTTAGCGAGTCGGCGCGGGGAAATGGAGACGGAAAATGGTCATGATTCTCTGCCGAATATCCTGATGGTGACGAGGATGAAGTGGAGGGGGACGGGGATCAGAAGACGAGTTCACGATCCTCCTTAAAGACGGACGAAGGCACCTCTGCTCCAGATAAGTGCAACCTCCAAAAATCGAGACTCTGACGCGGCTCGGCGCGAAATCTCACGCGGGAAACTGGAGATCCTTGAAGGGATGTTCTGATGAGACGAGAATAATCCCGACCAGTCCTTCGGGAACAAAACAATTCGAGGCTTTGCTCTAAACAAAGTAAGCCTTCACAAAAGAGATGGATCTGCCTAGTGAGATCCAACCTCGATGGTATACGTGAATCCTAGGGACTTGAGAAACAGATACACGATCTGAACCGAAGGTGACGAGATCTCAAACTTAATCTTCCGATCTTTGAAAAACCCAGGGTATTTATATGACGGCCATTTATTTGATGCTCAATCGCTGGAAGGCACAGAGTCTGAAAGAAAGCTTCCGGCGCCGAGAGTGATTAGCTTTTTGTCGCCCGACACTGGTCTTAATCGTCTCCAACGATGTGGGTGAGAACTTTCGGCTATCCTTTTCCCAACTACAGAGATTAGCATTTCGTCGGCGAGGTGAAAGCTTTTAGCGCTCAGCTTAACTGATATTCAAATTTTTTCTTCATTAATTTTTCTCCTTGGATACAGAGCTTTTTAACTCCACGTGGAGTTAAAGTTAGAAGAGATGGGAGGGAAGGAATTCAAGAAACAAAAGAAGGGGGTATTCTTCTTGGCGTCCCCTTATTCCTTACACACACACACACATATATATATATATATATATATATATATATATATATATATATATATATATATATATATATATATATATATATATAAGAAAATTAATAAAACTAATCCAACGTTGCATTTTGTTTTATTATGCATTTATCATAATTTGGAGATGTAATATAAAAAAATAGAGTCAATATTTACAATGATGTCCCTTGTTATTCAAGAATGTTTCAATTTCTTTAAGGGATGCTGGAGACCAAATTTATAATGATATCTCGACTGATATTGCTCCATTCTTGTTCAATCAGCATCCGCGACTGCTCATAAGTTGATGGCTTCTCTCATTCAACCGCCAGTTTGATTATTACCCACAAATTTTCTCTTCTGGTCAAATATGGTGAATTACCGGGCCAAGGTCACTGAAGTTCGATGTTATTTTCAGCCAGGAATTTTATTATTGCGTTTACTTTGGGACAAAGTGTACTAACATACTGAAAAATGCAGTTATTATCAGCAACTTAGTCACGAACTGTTGGAAAAAGGTTCTGATGAAGTAGCCACATATATGGATTGTGTGCGTATGCTTCACCTCGGGCACGACACAGGAAGTCTGCTCCCCATTTCTCCTCCTAACGAGGGATATTCTAGAAACTCCAAACAAGCGGTAGGGAGCTTCATCAGAATGCAGTACTGGCAGAATTAATATGGACTTTTCCAAAAATTGAAACTCTTTGCTAATAAAATTAATTTTTTTGATTGCAAGTAGATTTATTTTGACGCATTGGCACAGTGTTGAGTCTTCTACCTTCATTAGTAAGCAGTTTGGCCACCCTTCTATGAGTGCTTTAACACGTCTTGGCATGGCATTGATCAATATTTTGCACATTTCCTCGATTCGCTTAGATCTGAACTAAACTTCAATGAGACGGCAAATGAGTTGCTGTTTGGTCATAATTGGCTTTGTGTGTATTTCATCTTTCAACACACACCATAAAGTGTCAATCGGATTCATATCCGGGGATTTTTCGAGCCATGGAAGCAGTGAACTCCATTTTGTGCACACCATGCCTTCACTGATTTTGCTGTATGACATGGGGCCGAGTGTTGTTGTAATATCCAAGGTCTGTCGCCACACTATTCCCTTATTTAGGGCAGTAAATGATTTTTAAGAACTTCTATATACTTTTCTTGGTTCATAGTTTTCCTAAAAATGTGCAAAAAACTTCTTCCACGCACCGAAATGGATCACCACACCCTGATTTTCGTTGGAAATTTTACTGTTTTCCTCAGTAATTCAACCATAAATTTTTCTCCAGTCCGCCTTCTTACTTACACTCTGCACATGGTCATCTAGCACTGCAATGGTTGAGTCATCGTAGAAAACTACCTGCAATGGTTTTGGCATCACAGAAAACTACCTGCAATGGTAGAAAATACAACATAAGTAGTTGAAAAGCCATTGAAATAATGCATCATCAAATAAACTTTATGGTTTGAAAAGGTTGGAACCATTACAAAAATGTGGCGCTGTTAAAGTTAGTAGGTATTAATGCTTTTTTTGTGTGAATTTCAGGCAACTGGTTATCTAGATGTGTCATTCTTACCTTTCCCCATTGTTCTGATGACCATTCAAGGTGATTCTTTGCCATGGAATAGCGTGCCTTTAGCATTGTTTCCGTGAGTCGAGGTTTCTTTCCCGGGCGATATGATTTCAACCAAGCTTCCAAAAGCCTGCCCTTCACTATTCTTAGGGCAAGGCTGACACCCTCTGCTGCCATTTCAAAAGAAATCGTCCTGCAAGATGTTATTCTGCTCTCATGAGCCTGTCGTATTAATTTTCTATTTGTTCTTGTTGTTTTTCGTTTACGACCACCTTTTCCAACCCGTTTTGAGTTTAAATTTTGATCGTTATCATTTTAATTCCTAATAACACTGACTGTTTGAGGTGAAACACTTTTTTTTTGCTAATTTTTTCTGTTTTAATTTAGTTTTTTTTTCAGTAAAATGTTTATTTGTCCAATTTTTCGAGGATTCAAATCACTCTGTTTACTCATTTTGGTTTAATTCATTTATAGCTACAAACTACCTGAAACGCACAAAATCAAACTATTAAAATAACCAATAATCTAACAACCACAGGTTAATATAATAATAGCAAACATCCTAATCTCACTCTAAAGCCAAGATACCAACTGACTCACACAACTGCCTGTGAGTCAATTATATTTACAAAGTAATCGAAGGCTCCTGAAAATAAGAGTTAATAGTTGCTCGGTGTTGGTGCATAAAGTAAATCCATTTGCAACCAATGAACTTGGTTGCAAATTTTGTAAAAATCCATAATAATTCCGCCAGTACTGTATATTACTTTGCCCCAGTCTTCACCAGTTCATTCATTATATTTCCTACAAAAATAGAGCATATCCTTTAGGTTCTTTTTTCTTGGTGAGGTCGAAAAGTCTGCCTCATTGTTCATGTTGAAGCATTGACACCTTCTTATTTCCAATCGTGAGCAAGCTTGACGCTGGAAGCAACCCGATCCTTTAAGTTGGGACCTTACCAGGAGGCGATCTTGGCGTTCATTTGAAGCTCCTATGCCTCCAAAAGACTTTTACACTCGAGTGTAACCAGTATTTTAAAGTCATTAATGATCGTAAAGATGGTGTTCCTTGATGAAGTACCCTTAGCAACTTTCTCCTTGCATCTCAGAAGACTTTGATGCAGAGCAACAATGGCTGCACGCTTTTCTTTGGAAAGAGACATTTCTGGAATTAAAAAAGATTCAAACATTTATTTTTTTATAAAAATATCACGAAATAAATTCTAATTACACTACATCATTCACTTAACTCTAATTTGTCATCATTTTACCCTTTTTATCAAAGGGACTGAAACTCACCTCCTACAGGAACCGGACAGGAGCGTGATTTCGAATTCAGTGAAGGAATACATTTTTATTTTATTTTTATTTAAATGATGACTTTTTAACAACATTGAACTAATTTAAAATTGAGAATAATTATTTCTATCACGAGATTAGTTTCGTCATGGAGTTTATCATCCCATCTTCGATCGTAGTCGCACCAAACCTAAAATATGTAGTCAAACAAGAGATCGGATCAAAATTCCCTAATCAGTGTGTATGAATCTGAGGTCATTAAGGATATCTTTCAAGATTAAATTTTGAGGAAAGGGTTTACATTTTAATTGACCATCCGAGACGTTGAAATTCGGGATTTTGCCAATAAGCATGGATTCGACCATTTTTAGTCGCGTGCACGCGTAAGTCGGTCGGTAGAATGGTATTCATTTTACCTTTCAATATGTTTTTGAAAATTTTGAAAGGCCGTAAGGTATATATATGGCCATAAGGTCATAATTCAGAATAATTGAGAGCAAGAGACTGAGGTGTGTTGACCTTGTCCTTTTGTGAAAATTCCTTACACGGATAAACTATTTCGTCCTGGGGGAAATCTATTAGATAGTTAAAATTATTGGTAGTGTTTATTTGACCCCTTGTAAAGGCATCAAGTTTACTATGAGGGTTCTAGTTTCGATATGTAGTTTATCATATCCACTTCAGCCGTAAACTGAGAAAATCTGACAAAAACTCTCATATGTATACGAATATCGAGCAACGGACGACCGACATTAACTTGGAGACGTTAATTTAAATTCATTAACAACGTCTTTTAGAATTAAATTTAACACAGTGGGTCTTCCTTTAAACTAGAGATTGAAATTCGGACTTTCTTTAATCAACGATAATTCGAGGAGCTTTCTTTTATTACGATCGTTACAATTATAAATTATTTGGGCACGAGAGAAATCTATGACATGCTTAGCGTGTTTGACATGATTATTAAGACTTAATGCATTGCTTGCTGTCCTGACTCTTACAACTTTATTTTGACCGACTAAATTTTGCTGTCATTACAACTGTATTAGATTGTTCCTATGTATTTATTGATGCTTTTATATTCTTTATTCCAACATAATGTAGTATCTGTATTGTATTTCTGTCGTTTGTTTTGTTTTTCATGTGATTCATTCATAATTCATTCCACTGGATATGTTTCCTACTAATCCAGTCTGGGTGATCTTCGCGCACGTTACAAGTCCCGGTACCGGGATGAGCGGGGTCGCTACCGCCTGTCCCTTGTACTCGGGACGAGTGAGTTCACATTGACTGGTGGACTTGTTGACTTTTGGGGGGAAGGCCGGCCTTCTCCCTATTATTTAAGCAGGGTATTTTTTGTTTTTGTTTTTTTTTTGCTTTTGTTTTTTCCCCTTAAAGGTCGCACGCTCTTGCGCCTCCCCCCCCCCCCCCGACGCAGGAGCTTGCTTACTGTTCACTTCCTTTTCCCTTTTTTTTGGGAGGGGGTGTTTTTTGTTTTTTTTAATTTTATTTTAAAGTAGCCTAGTACTAGGCCAGTTTTTAATAACGGCGACTAATGCCCAAGTAGGCAGTCGCCAGATGAGATCTTAAAAAAAAAAAGGTTGCCTACTAATTTAAATATTTTAATCTGTTAACTTAATGATTGCCCCAAGAGCTTTGCTCCTCGTGGGCTTGATTATAAGCGTTACCTATATATTATTATGACGTAATTATGTATAATTATTTTTATTTTGTAATGTTTTTAATCAATAAAGATTTGAATTTTTAATTTGAATCCATGGCCCTCTATCGCCTGTCTGACCAACTGCATTCAAACATCAATTTCCCAGTCACTTACATTTCCTGTTGTTCAGCAAATATTCGAACGCCATAAACAACACTCTTGTCTTAGGAAATTAATAAAAATAAATAAATAAGGGAATGTCAAAATGCTACAATAACAGAAAATTGGAAAAAGTAAACAAATTGAATTGCATGATAGCAACTTGGGGAGGGGATGTAGAAAAATTAGACAAAAAAGGAAAGAACTAAAGCAAAATATAAGTGTAATCCGAAATGTTTGGTGGCGAGAGTTGGCAACTAGAACAGAATGTGAAGAATGGAGAAGATGAGACAGAGGCTGCACCTGCCTGCCACAATCAAAACATTCAAGTTCAGCGTATTTCGTTACGAACGTCTTTGGTTACCAAATCCATTACCACCACTTGACATCTTTGGTTACCAAACTTACTACCGGCATTTGTTATCTTTAGTTTAACCTCATTAATACCATTTATCGTTTGGTCTAGCCATTAATGGTATACAAAGTTAGGAGCAGATAAAGAAAAACGTTCCCAATGACTTTAGGGGACGCGTATCTTAACCTTGAAGATTTGTGGGACGCTCATCTTTATCTTGATAAAATTGGAAGGAGCTCAGTGTTTATACATTCAGAATAAACTTAAATCGAGGGATTATAATGAGATTAGGATTTGGGACGGACATTATAAAATGTTCTGTAAGCAGATTATGTATTTCAGTAACTAACCTAACCTAACCGACTTTTGGGACGCGTATCTTAAATTGGAATTTTATGGGGATGCTTTTCTTAACTTTGAAGGTTTAGGGGACGCTTTTCTTAAGCTTGAAGGTTTGGGGGACGCTCAACTATATTTGGGTACTTAGGGGGAAGCTTTCCTTTACCTGCTCCACAAATTATTCATACATACACCCAAACAATTCGCTATCACCAAATTGGAGCAAATACACCCTGAACTACGTTAATAACTTGGTAGGGAAAGTTAGGATTTCTCGTTTCTCTGTGAATTAATTTTGATGAAACCTTCCCCAGCTGGTCTTCACAATATGGCAACACTAATGTCCAGCTTTCATTACGTTCTTTTTTGTCGTTTTGGGGGTGAACCACGCTAATAGTATCCATGCTCTTTAAGAACAATAGGACGTCGCAGAGGCCTCAACGATGAAGAAAAGTCTTTCATCGTCAAGGAAAGTGCTGAAGGCGCCTCTGTTCACGTTATTGCGGAGAAGTTAATTTGCCATGTAGACACGGTTAGAAAATTTCTGAAGGACCCTTCGCTAAGGAAGAAGGGATCCGATTGTGGGACCTCCAAAACTGTGACAGTTAGGGATTTGAGGAATATTGGCCGCCAGTTACCTATGTGGAAAACCCGGACAAACAAGCAAAGTCATTTTCACTGCCGCTGGTCGTCCCCATGTACCGAAGACCACCAGGAACCGTATCCTAGGGACCATGGCTTCCGTGAGCTCCCTTGAAACCACATTCTTTAATGCCTCGTCACAAGACTTTGAGGGTTCAATGGGCCCGGAACTACACGACGTTGGACACGAGTTGCGTTTTCTGAACTGACGAGACCAGGGCGTCTCTTGACGGTCTTGACGGTTGAGCAAATGGATGGGTCTATTTCGGAGATCGGCGTTACCAACGTTTGTGACGTCAACACCAAGGAGGAAGAGTTATGTTGTGGGTGGGTTTAATTGGACCCAGACTTGTTGGCCCAGTCAGGGTACCTGATGGGGTTAAAGTGACTGTAGTCACTTACTGCATTCTCTTGAAGGAGGTCTTGGATCCCTGGATAGATGACATACCGTTGTCACTTCTAAGGACTCTAGTTTTTATCCATGGTAACGCTCTATCCCACTCTGCTAGTGACGCCCAAGCGTTCCTCGGCTCTTACGGAATACAGGGTAAAAAGTTGATGGTGTGGCCGCCAGCCTCTCCGATGGACATCAATTTCGTCTAAAGAAGTCTTATGGACGACCATCATAGCTGTAGACAAGGCAGTCCAACCTATTACTAGTAAGAAATTGACAAATTCAATGTATGATAAGGTTTTTGAAGTCATCTGTCTAATTGGCGCTCATGTGACCAAATAATTCATTATTTCAATCAATCGTGTACTATAATCATGTTTTTTCTGTTAAATATATACGCAAGATATAATTAAAGTCTATAATTAACCTTTGTTTTCTCCACAATGTCTGAATGGGCTACGTTCATTCAAAAGCTATTAGCGAGGCTCACCCCCCAAATGACTAATCTGAAATAAAAATTGAAGGACGTAATTAAAACATAGCATTAGTGCTACCAGATTATGCAGACCAACTGGAAAAGACTTGATCAAAATTGATTTACAGAGAACCGAGAAGTCTTTTCTCGTTGCCACAGAAGGTAACGAAATTTAGAGGCTTTAAGGGATGGTATGGACAGAAATACCTGCACAATTTCAAAAAGTTTGATACACAAATAAAAGAATACTAAAAGTTTTATGAGAATTTGCCATTAAAAAATATTCATACCTTATACAATTTGATCACTAATATTAAACAAAATGATTTATTAATTACATAAACATAAAATTTTAGTATGTGAAAGAAAAGGCTGCTACAAATAATTACTAGTAGTAAAATCCTAATCGCTCTCTTTATTATCTCTAGTAAGATAATTGGAAGATAATAATCGTTAGTGCATTATTATCCCTCTCCCAACTCAATGAACTAACCGTTTTGCTTAATGGTAACTACCATAGATACTCGGCGTTGCCCGGGATAAAAAGTTATGTAACTAATAAATATAGATGCATATTGTTTGAATTTGTTATATTGTGGCGCAAAAATATCTTTACTTGCTGATTATTATTATTTTTTGTGGGGTGAAGGGCGATTCAGGAGAGTTGTACACTCTCTCTATCATATAATATCTTATAATAGCATATAAAATCATAGAATATTATATTGTATAAAATAATATCATATAATATACTTACGATGAGTAAACTTTTTACCGTGCGAGCCCGGCAGTTTACGCGCACCCGTGAATGACCGTTAGTTATGAGCGAACAACGTTTTGGCCGCAGGAACAAATCGAGTGTTTTATAGATACAGATCCTCAAACGATAATTATAATTTCAATTTTGTTCAAACAAATTTCGGACGGAATTTTGTCTCACGTGTCTTTTTAAAGCTTCTGCAATTCACCCATGCTTGAGGGGTGTCTTGTATGGACGTGGACCTTAAGTTTGCCATATATTTTATAGCGGGTTGAGTTCGGGCAACTTCGATGGCCATTCCAAAACGTTTATGTTAGCTTCCGGCAATCGGCGAGAAACCAATATCGGTGTGTGCTTGTGGTCGTTGTCGTATTTAAACCATCTTTTTCCTTGGCCAAGCTTGCGAGCATCGCCAGATAATCTTTCTGTAGTTTTCTGTATTTATCGTTCCGTTAATTAAAAGAAGTCTACCAACTCCTGTTCACAAATGCTGCCCCTTAACATAATAGATCCACTTTTAATTTTTACTGTGGGGAGTATGTTTTGGAAGACCAGCCTGAACACTTTTACGTCAAACATCTGACATCATTTGTCTAGAACAGGGGTGGGGAACCTTTGGCACGCGTGCCAAACGCGGCACGCCAACGACTTCTACCGGCACGCGAAGCCAAATGCTTAACTTAAGAAAACTAAATAAATGTATCTCCAATTTATTTTATATAGCAGCCGCATTGTTTACAACCTGTTATAAATTATGATATCAGTGAGGCAGCAGCAGAAGTCTCATTGATGGTAAATAAAGGAAAAGGTCCACAATTTTTCTTTCTCTAGTTTGGATTTGTTGTTTTCTTCTTGAAATGATAAAGATTCAATTCTGTTTAATATAATATGATAATATGTATATTTTTAGGTAAAATGACTATCCTTTCCTTGTATTTTTATGCATCATAAAAGGTTGGGAATGAATAAAAAGGACATCTTTAATTTTATATCCTTTCATTGTGTTTTAGTCAAGTATTGGCACGTGAGAAAATTTTGTAGCAAAGATTTTGCCAATTTTGGCACACCCACTTAAAAAGGTTGCCCACCCCTGGTCTAGAACAACTCAAGTTTTATTTCATCTGACCATATGATCGTTGGTGTACTTCAGTTGGGCTTTCAAATGTTTTTCGATAAAGGTGTTGTCCCCGAACGACGCTCACGTCTTTACACTTTGGGCATTATATTGGACACTGTTCAAACTAACATCAACTCCCCCTCCGCCCTCTTAATTGATCGTTCATCTCTCTTTTAGTCATCCTCGGCTTAATTTCAATAGATCTAAGGTTCCTCAGTACTGTGCGGAGGCGGAGTGAATATTTTCCGAGAACACGAGGGAGATTTGTAGTTATTCCTAAATTAAAATAAATATTACTAACTGCACTGTAGATTTAGAAACATTTAGATCTTTAGGAATCTTCCTGTAGCTCATCTTAGGTTTGAAGTTCGTAATTATTCATGATTTTACTTCAGAAGACATCTTTGGATGGAATGATGAGCGCTTGGAAAATGAGACTGTCGAGTTTCCGATGTCGAAGAAAGGATGTAAGAACGCTTTAGCCTATTTCTGACTATTCCAAATAGTCAGGAAATATAAATTAAATATGGGTGTAAAAATATCGTATGACTACTTTGTGTTTGCGAATTTCAATAAAAAGTTTGATTTTTTGAGGCTTAAGACTCGAAGTAGTTAATCAATACATCTTAGTAGTATTGAATTTGGATGTTTAACTTGGACATCGGACAAAAGACGCACGGAGAAACTAAGCACAACTCAAAGAAACATCAAACGATACATGTTGGAAATATTCCGTAGGGGCCATCAAAGAGAGATAAGAAAACAAACACAGTTGACAGATATGGTAAAAATAATAAAAGTTCTTAAGTGAAAATGGTAGTGCAGATTGCCAGAATAAATCACACAAGATAAACGAAATATATCCTAAATTAGCCCCATTGGAGCCTATTTGTTTACACCAGTATGGTTCGAGCGTGACGCGAGCCTGTTCCAAGAAAGGCGCTACCATTCGCTTCTGATGTTTGGGGGATGTTCACTCGTGTCGGATTGCTGAGTCATTGAGTTCACAAAGAGGGCAACCCTCCTTCAAAGAACTTGGCCTTTTTCGACTGCCTCGGTACTTCAAAACCCCCGATACTTAGGAAACTACCCCAAACAGCAGAGCTAAAAGGGTAACGACCGTCGATGTCCGGATACGACGATGAGTACCAAGGGCATAAGTACCCAGAAATGGGGGTGTTCAACACAAAAGACGCAATGTAGGGAATAAAAAACATTCCTGAGGTCGCTCTATCAATTAGCACGCTGTCTGGTGGGGACGTCGATGCGGAGTTCACAACACGTGACCTGAAATCATCATGGAAATGAGGGAATAGGTCCGACGGAATACTAGAGGCCCGATGCCACCCATTTTCCCATCGTGGGAGACCGTCTCCCATCTTTTTTGTCATACGGCCAGAAAGGTATTTCATAGCCGGTTAATTAATTGGACATACACATTAGAATTACAATCTCTGGCAAGCCCGAAGGCACCAAGGGCCGTGCTTCTTTTTGGAGGAGGATAGGGTGGGTTGAAGTTTCCCCGGTGGTATTTTTGTATTTTGACAACAACCATAGATTTTACATTTTCATTTCATCGGGGAGGGGGGGGGGAGTACCCGCCCCGCGTCATTGGTAGGTGGACATGAGTGCCACCATAGGGGACACCAGTAGTCTATGAAAAGGATATGTGGAATAGGGTACCCAGTTTGGTGCCGTTCTGATACCCATGCCCTTAAAAAAAGCCCACCAGTTTAGCGCTGGAATATTTATCAGGGAAATTTTGGAAAGAAGTAGCTAAGATGAAGTAAAAAAAAAAGTGCAAGATAGAAAGCTTCAGGTAGACGTTAGGGCGTGGAGGGCACGTGATCATCCAAATGTTAGGTGCAGCATGCTTGCCCTTGCTACACCTGAAACCCCATTGTGACGTCAAGGGGGCGAAGGACAAGAAAGAGAGGAAGAAAGAGGCCAATCCCATTGCGATAAATTTCCTTCCCCCTCGGCCTCAACGGTTGGGGTGAGTGGGGAAAGGGACCTCTTGTATCCCCCAATCAAAGTTCGCCGGGAACAGGCAGACCTTGGCCCGGATAACTCATCAACAATAAATAATAAACAAAAAACATCATTTGTGGGAAAATTACTACACAAAGTTGGGGAGATTATAACCTTGCATAAAATACTCCCATCAAATACTTTATCAAAGATATATTGCATTAAATACCTTTTTCAAATAAATTATATGAAATATCATCATAAAATACCTTAATCAAATAATTTGAATCAAATACCTTCTTCAAATACATTGCAGGAAACCCTTCATAAAATACCTTTAGCAATTGCCATTCATGAATTCCCTTCTTTAATTTGATTAAATACCTTCATCAAATACCTAAATTCAAATAAATTCCATCAAGTATATTCCTAAAATACCTTCTTTAAATACATTTAACAAATACCTTTAGCAATTCACTACAAGCAATACCTGTTAAAATACCTTTATCGAATACATTGCATGGAATCTCTTCATCAAATATCTTTAGGAAATTCATTGCATAAATACCTTTATCAATTCATTACATGCAATACATTTTAAAATACCTTTAGCATGGAATTCTTCATTAAATACCTTTCAGTAAATACATTTATCAAATACTTTGTATGTGCCTTCGGTATCTCGAGTGAGACCTCTTGTATTTTTTACAAAAAAGACAAAACATTAAATGTAAAAATAAGGGAAAATCACATAAAACGTGATATACAATGGATGCAGTTAAGCTCAAGGAAAATAAAAATGATATCGCATCACGGGAAAACGCTGTGGAATATATTACGTGAACCATAGAAAGCTTATGAAAGAAAATGGGATTTTTAGAAATCGAGAAAATGGGGAAACTATTTTAACTGCTATATGAAAGTGAATAAAGAAGTTGGATTCGAACCTTTGTCCTCAAGCGCTATTCGCTATCAAAACCACGACGCTCAGTCGATGAGCGTCTAAAAATCCCATTTTCGTTCTAAAGTTTTCTATGGTTGACGTAATATATTCCACAGCGTTTTCCCAGGTTGTGATACCAGCTTTCATTTCCTTGGGCTATTAACTACATCCATTGTATTAAATATAAGCATTAGTCAACATTGTTATTACCATTATCATTAACAAAGTTCCTGGCTGCTTTTTGTCGGAGATGCCTTCGTTGGTTATTAGTTTTATCAATATAATTTGGTCTCCATTATAGGGCCAAGACAACATTGACTCCAAGATGTCTTGGGTGGCAGCAATTCATTAAAAAAATCTGCTGGTTTCGATGTCCTATTGGCAGCTTCGTTCCTCTCCGCATCATCTGTTTTATTCCATTGAGATTCTGAGGCGGCAAATCGAAATAATCAGGTAGAACAAGGATATGGAAGATGAGGGCAAACTTCTAAACTTTAGTGAATTATTTGTTCCCTTATGCTTGCACGTTCTGCCATTTTGGTCTGCCTTAGCACTGGTGGCGCCCACTCAGGTAAGTAAACGTACATGTACGTGTACGTTTTTCGCGCACTCACATGATTTTGCATGCTTAAGGTAGTACACCCTCGGGTGAAAAGTCTTATTTTTCTTATTAAATTTAAGGTGATCAACGTTAATCTCAAATTAGGCTTATGATAAGGATAAATAGACACAGCTATGATGTGTCTACTTATTCTACTCTTTCTTCCCACCTTTCTTTGTGCCAGTTTTTATTTTTATTATTATCATTATCATCATTTTTCTTCCTTGCCACTTCTTTTATGCGGTTATGATGGAAATCTTTCTATCCCATTGATTATGGATCAAGCACAGTGAGTACGTTCCTCATTCGTTAATTATTCTTCTTCTGACTGCTCTATCAACAACCCTGTCATCGTTATTCACTCGAGCAAAGAGGCAAACACGAAGTCCAAAATGCAAGTGCAGTGAGCGGAGCTTTGATTACTGCGAAGCCGCTCATTCAGAGATTACCTGGCGTTTTAGAGCCCGCTGGCTTCAAACGCTTTTTAGTTATTTGCTTCTCTGATGGCAACAAGTTGGTCAAAGGCCACAACTTCGATTAAAGGACCCTTCCGAGGCGGATCATGATTAGTGTCCTTCGGACACTCGACGCACTCTACCATGAATTTCGTGAAAAGAGTGGTTTATGCTGTTAACTCGTGGACTACTACTTAAAAGACATCAACGAAGAGCTGGCTGTCAAAGGAGCACTCACGGTTGAGGGTGTGATGAGAAAACAGGGAAGGTGGCTTGAAAGCCATCCTTACGTTCTTTGTCATGTCCGATCATGGCAGGCTCCGTGAATCAGTGCGCGCCGGTTGGTATCATACGGCGTGAAGACATTCGTGCTACTGCCGCGGAGGGGCTACTACTGCCATCACTTCCGTCATTCAAATATCTCGTGTAGATCTGCAAAGTCGGGTTTACCAGTGTAGAGGAATTAAAACGTAACACGCCACCCGTAAGGCCAAGTGGACATATATATTAAAATCCCTCTTCGGCGAGAGCGAGTAAAAAGTACCAGAAATTGAGGGGCGTGATAACGTTAGTCGTCTGACTAACAGTCAAGCTGCCAAAGGACTCTGATCTCACCGCCGAGTGGGTAGTCGACTCGAGCAAACGGCAAAAGGACATTAAGCAGCTCTAATAAGAAACTAGCCCCAGCGAAATTGAGGAAGAAATCCATCTAACTGACGGTTTGAACAACTCGCTAGGCAAAACACTCAGTTAATCACCGAACTCAAAAGATCCGATTACCTACGAGATCAGGAGGCCCGTGGTTAGAGCGCCAAAAAGCGGCGAAAGATCCGAAAGACCACCGATGAGAAATAATGTGACGGTTTTGGGTGCCTCTCATTAATAAACAGACCTGGGCTCCGCGGTGTCACCCCTCCTCCTCCTCGCGCTCCCTTCAGTGGCATTACCCCGCTTTCCTTAGTTGGGGCGGTCCCCGGGCTATAAATAAACCCCGTAAGGAAAGAAAGTGATTTTTTTATGTTAGAGACGATAAAGGACTAGATTTTTGTGATCTGTCCCTCGCCTTGTTCCGGACTCGACTTCTAAAATTTAGAAGTTCGTCTCGTTTTCTTATCGGAGCCATACCGATTTATCCTTCGCAGAGTTAGCAAGAGGTCTGGCTGGATCAAAATTCCTAAGTGCTAAACAGGAATTTCGGGCGCAAGACAAAAAGAAGATCCGCTCACCCTTGAGGGACTCTCAAATCGCAATCTCAGTAATTTTGAAAGAAGGAGAATTAATCCCCAAGTAAGTTCCCTTTAATTATTTTCGGGATCCCCCCATATACAAAACCCAAGTTTGGTAACCCTGCGAAGTAGACGAGGGTACAAGAAGAACTCAAGAGCTACAAAGAAGAGTACTCCTTGAGCCAGAAAACACAACCTCTCTCTCCGTCTTTTAGACTTATAACCGGATCGATAAAGTCATAAGAAGAGATCGACATCGGTTTCCACTGTCACTGTGACAACCACCCTCATCCCCCTTCAATGCGAAGACTCGTTGAAAAATCCAGTATAGCGAAATCCGTCAACGCCTGTTCCGATCAAGGTCATGTAAGTCCGAATGACTATATATATTTGTTCTGGATTAATTAAGATTATTAAAACTGTCCCAAACTAACTAAGGGAGAAAGAGTATTTCGTGACCGCTGTCATATTTTAGTTAGATTAGGGAAAGTAAATTGTGGCTTAACTCTGTAACTTAGATGCCTCCAGAAATTAGCTATCTGGCAATTGGTTTGTTTACGTGAAGCCTACCTTGTTTTGATCAAGAACTCTTGTCAAGAGTAGGCCAATGTTAGAATCGTGAAAACCATGTTAAACTTAGAGAATTTAGTGTAAATATTTGAGTTAATTGATAAATTAAAAGATATATATTTTTGGTTAATTCTTGATGTTTTACTGGATCCTTAAAACTGATTAAACGCTGTAGTACTCTCTTAATTCAGTATTCAGACTCCTTTAGACGAATCCGGAGTCCACTCAGCCAACAGAGGAATTATTTCCCTTCCTAAGTAGTAGTGTCAGACTGGTTCGCTAAAAGTCATTAAATATATAAATACTTTGACAAAGAGGTATTGCATCGGAGTAAATGTTAAACGGCCAACAGTTGAAGCATAATTCTCCGACAAAAGTGTGGAGACAATTACTTGACAACCAGAAATCTGTGCATGTTGCTCTAAGGCTGTATACGATAAGTCCTTATCATGTATGGTCAAGTGTATCAAGTCCGAAGAGCCGCACCTGCTACCTCGAAGCAATGTGGCACGTATATCCTGCATAATAAAATCCTGGCCGTTCAGATTCGGATTGTCTATCCTTTCGCGACGTTAAAGATTTGGCCCTGGAGGTTCCATCGCTACCTGGGACGTCTTATGACTTAAACTTAATAAAAGTACCCTCTGCTCCTGGTCATACCAGGCTTACAAGCACGATCACTTCCGCAGCCATTCGTAACTATTCTGCCGGTTTGACCCACACCGAACGCTCTTGCTCTGAGGTTTGAACAGTAGACGACCTTTCTGGGAGAACTACACAATCAATTCCAGTGGTCATGTCGTTGCCGACCTGATCAACGAGCTGGAGATAGGTGTCCTAAATGTGGCTGAGTCTACGCATCACTTCCCGGAAACCACTTCATTTTTCTACATAGATCTGTCCCTGTGCTCCCCGGATGCAGAGCGCGATTTCGGGCTGGAGGTGGTTGATGACTTTCATAGTAGTCAACACTTTACCATTAAAAAATAATTTTCTGGGCCGCTGCTGCCTGAAACTCCGTCCCGATGGTGCTTGGAAGGGGCACAGTGATCCGCATTTCAGGAAATGATTATCCACTAGAGAAATTTATGTCGGTGGATCAGACCGTTGAGTTCTTCTACGGCAACTTCATATCCATGGGCCTAGCTACTATTCCTAGAAAGTCTGGTCGTTGTACACGCTGTCCGCCTCCTTGTTGTTCAGACTAGTGCGAAACGACCCTTAGACAGAAGCGATATGCTTGTATGCTCACATGCCTTATAGGCGCTACCCAAATGATTTCAGCGTTGGTGAATTTCGATGAGCTCAGACAAGGTACCGGTACCTTTCGAAACACGCCCGCCATTAATCTTGGCGGGCATATGTGTCTTCACTTAACGGGAAGAGCGCTCTTTCAGAGGTATTGATGAGACTTAAAAGGATTCGGGGCAAATTCAAGCAGGACCCCTTTCCAGTTTGTCAGAGGAAGGGGACCGCAGTCTCGGACCTTGCGTCTGTATCGGAGTCTTTTGCAACCGCTTTCTCCACATTCTCTAGCTGAGATGCTCCTCTGCCAGCATTTAATGCACTTCGTGATATCGCTGAAGGCCACCGACTGGACTTTACCACCAGAGGACAGAGAAGGAGAACCCTTCAACGACAGGTTTACACTGAGTTACATTTCGCTCTCGCTTCATACGTGGACACCGTTCCTTGTCAGGACGATGCCCCGTAATCCATGCTTCAACACCTAGGTGAGCGAGGCTTGGCATTTCTGCTAGATTTTTTCAACGGGATATGTACACAGGGCAATTTCCCAGACTCCTGGTGAATGGCGACTTGGTGTGCCATAAGATGTTCTCGCTACGCTCTACGTGACGACAGTTCGGTCTCTTTTGGTGTGGCTCAGATGCCAACTCTGGAGCGGGGACTCTATTATGAATTGAGCAGCATCTCTCGCTATACCGAAGCGCACAGGCTTCGGTATTTCTTTGCCATGACTAAATTAGTGCACTTCTGCCTCACCCACGGCTCTAACCCAAGCCGGAAATGTTCCTAAACGGGGTTTGCCTGGAAGTGAGGATTTTCTCGTTTCCTTGGTCTTATATTTGACTGACGACTCACCTGAGAGGCTCATATTTGCATCCTTAGGGACTCTTGTATCCACGCTATGGATATTCATGGACGTTCAGAACTTGGGATTCTAATAGAGTTATTGCATTACTTTTCTATTGATCCTTTGCTACTTCGAAGATTGACTATGGTTGCGAATTTTACGCATCCGCAGCCGAGCGTGTATTGTGGTAGGTGGATTTGCTCCACCACACAAGTCCCGTGTAGCAACTATTGCCTTCCGGATGTGTTCTATTTAGAGCCTAGTTGTCGATGCAGGTGAGAAGCCACTTGATATGCGCCGTGCACAGTGCATTAATGTGCTTTTGCGAGCGGGCCAGGCGTATCCGTCAGTTACCAACGGCTCTCACTACATCCGCGGTAAATCTCGACGGTTTCTATTCCTCCGAGAGAGGCCAAGCATACCCAAACCCTTTTGAATTTGGAGCTAAGAACTCTTTCGAGAGCTCGGTGTAGCTTTCGGGCCGTTAGGAACCTCTTTTTCTCTACAGGACGCCACCCTGGAGGGTACCACCTGTGACTATTTGTCGTCAATCCTCTGCTCCTAAAGCTTCCACAACACCAAGGGGTATTGCCTTAGACATTTTTAGAGCACGCTTTGTGTCAAGCTAGATCCGTTCCACTGTGCACTGATGGCTCCAAGTTTAAGGAGGGGGATGACTTCCAAGCTGTATCCCATCTGTTTGAAATCAGTGGAACTCTACCAGGCGCGCGTCTGACTTGACGACTGAGGTGTTTGCAATGCACCAATAGGCTTGGCACATAACGCTTCGTAACTGGTTCGGAGACCAGATTGGGATCTTTAGCTACTCACAAATCATCCTCGGGCTCTCCGAGCATTGGAATTACCGCATCCCCTGCTTCGTGGTATCTGTGAGGCCACGGTTGCCGCAACCCGACTACATATGTCCGGACTTTCCTCTGCTTGTTTCTTGGACATGTGGTAAATTGGGAAATGAGCGCACCGACGAGGGGGCCAAAGATTCCGCCAAGACTGGGTGACCAAACCACCTTTTTCCTCTTTCTCACACTGGCTTCATAGCAGAAATCAAGTCATTCTTACAGGCTGTCTGGGAAAAAGATGGGAGACAGCTGATGGCAACTTAAAGTTGCGTGCTATCCCGCTTTGACTCTTTGCTTGGACATACCTACAATGCCGCGACGGCTCGAGGTCTCTTTCTGAAGTCTTCTAGTTGCATACACTCGCAAGACGCACCTCCATTGGATGGAACGTTCCCTGCGCCTTACTGCGATGACTCATATCCTACAAACTGTTTGGCACATTCTGGTTGAATATCCCGGTCAGGGTGAATTTCGCGCTCGTTACTCGTCCCACTACCCGGACTAGCAGGGTTGCTACTGCTTATCCCCTGTACTCGGAAATGAGGTTGTGCACACAGACTTGTGGATTATTTGACTTCTTGGAGGAGGTTGGCCTCCTCCATGTTATTTGACTCTATTTGGTGTCGGTCGCACGCGTGCTTCCTCCTTGTTCTTGCTTTTTTATGTTTTGATTTTGTTTCTGTCTGTTTTTTCTCTTTGATTTTATATTTTTGGGGGTTTTTTGGCTCATTAAGCTAGCCTAGCATTAGGTTGCAACATAATTAGGCCCTCCATCTCCATGTGGGCGCTAAAAAAACAAAGTATGTGAATCTCTCTCTCTCTCTCTCTGCCAGTGTGAGTCATTCTAGTTAAGAACGACTGAAGCCCTCTCCTATCTATACCTTCTTCCTCTCAACAATCCCCATCTCCTTCTATATATAGGTACCGGAGTCTTGCTTACATTCACTTCCCCCAACACACACTCTCTCTCATCGCTAATGTATCTGAACGTATGTTAGAATTATTAGCCCGAAAGCAGGGCAGGACTAAGCAAAGTGGTGGCGCTTAAGTGAGAGACATTAGTGTGCAATTGAGTTGGAAAGTTTAGTGATCTCTCCAGAGAACTTATTTGAAACGATGTTTAGTTTCGAATGCCCTCGTTATTCAGAGTTTAGTTTAAAGGTAGTTTGCGAGTTAAAGAGATGTTTCATGGTTCTGAAATGTATAGAAGGTTAAGAGTTTGAAGGACTGAAGGTTAAATGAATTTAGGCGAGAGAGGAGGGGGGGGGGGCAAAGGGAAGAGAGAGTTTGATGGGAATTCGAGGGAATCCGCAGAACCAATGCGAGAAAGAGGGTATAAAAGCTTACTTTGGTCGGAGAACCCGGGCGAGAATCTTACTTGGGAGGAGGAGTCGTTCACGGTGCGGCACACTTCAGAAGTCTTCCGTCCGGCTGAGTCCCAGAGTTTGGAGTGTAAACGGTTCCTTCTTCTTCAAATTTCGCAACGGTTCTGCCTAGAGTCCAGGAGTTTGAGGTTGATAGGGGTTTCAACGAGTTGTTTCTTCTTCCAGCTTGTGATGAATAGTGGCCGTTTGTCCCTGTAAGGGATTTTCAAAGAGTGGGGATGGGGGGAGTTGAGGGATGATTAGGGGGAAGGAGTCGAGGAAAGGCATCCGAGCCAAAACACCCTCTACCCATAGTAAAGCCATAAACCACCGTGGTGGGGAGATGCGCTAGGCGTATCGTCTCGATGCCCAAGAAGATCGATCAACTGCCCTTTCCCCATTGTGTAACCATAAACCATATGGTCAGTCTTCGATCGCTAAAAAGTGGACCATAGAGAGAAGTGGGGGGCGTTCATACACGCTCACACCTACACATGTGTAAAACAGTGCAATAGCTGTACTCTTAACACGTAATATTAGTAATACTACATGCACTTTACTTCCTTCTCTTATTTATGTACGTGCGTATATGTATGTGTATATTTAAATTGATGTAAGTTTTATGTGTGTATTGTTTACAGCTGTGTGCGTGCGTGTGCAACCTTTTTATTCTTTTACCATTCGTATTTTTTTTATAAAATTATAATATTATCAGCCATATGCATCCAAGAGCGGTGAGAAGGTAACACCTTTATAATGGAGTAACTAGGGAGGCAAACTCTTACCCCATTAATCGTACCCGAGACCTCTCTGCTTTGTCTTTTGAAAATCTTGACTGCCCAAGGGTATTGTTTGAGAGGGGTCGAGGCCTCTCCTCTGACACGACTCGAGGTAGCAGGTCAGTTTCTCAGAATGAGAGCACCGAAGGAGTCAGAAGTGGTAGATTCAGATGCGACAAAAAGGTGTAAGCGATGCCCCGAAAGAGGGTATATCGGAGTCTTTATGTACACTGTAATGCCTTCCACGCTGGCGTTTGGGCTTGGATGGCACCCATTCCTGTAGATGACATCAGCAGCCTAGTTGTCAATGCTATACCGTAAGTCCCCTTGCTGGGGAGTATAAAATTTGGGGTGCTAAGACAAGAGGGGTGCGCTATTCTCCTAAACCTACCCCTGGGTTAATGATAATAATAAATTCAGTAAATCAAAACAATGAAATGTATCCTAAATAGGTTTCGAATCTTTGCTCTCAGAAATTGCGTTGCTCTGCTCTTCTACTCTCCGCATTCTACTACACTTCCTTCAGTTGCGTTCTTCTGCACCAGCAGCGCCTTTATTTATATTTGCCACGCAACATGAGATGTGTAAACATCACGAGTGAGGAAAAGGGCGTAAACATCAGGCTGGAGAATGCAGTTCCTGTTGCGCCGACTTCATGAAACAGCGCATTTAAATTTTTCATATCACGATCAAACTTGTCGTCATAGAAACTGTAACAGTGAAAGATGACCACCAATTACCCAGTTTCGACCAGCCATTAGATGATTAGATAGAAGAATGGGGTAAAACCCGAATGGCTTCGAGGTGAAAGAACTCCCCAACTCGGATTCTCCCCACACGAAGAGAACTTGAAGAACCCACAACATTATCTTTCGCCACTATCAAGGGGAGGCAGAGAGGCAATATTCATTTTGATCCTTATTTACCCGCAGTTATGAAACAATAAGTTTATTCAGAAGTATTCTATTAATTCGAATTAGTAAAAAAATCAATAGGAAAGAACGAACGAATTGTTTGTACCATGGCTGCAAGTAATATTAAAAATTACCAATAGGAACGATTACAATAACAAAATAAAGTCTAGACGTTTTAAAAATCTTACTAGTTGGCACTAAACTGAAGCTACAAACGCCCTCAAACATGATAAGTCAATATACCTACTTATCATCAGGGATAAAGATCAAAGGAAGGTACGCAATCAGCCCACCTTATCCAACTCTTTGGCGTATCATAGCGACACCAAACAACTTGTGCTTACTAATCAGCGATAAAAAAAACATTTCAATTACCAAGCAATTTGAAAATATCCAAAGCGGCGCAGGTAAACAATGACGTCACAATCAGTAGGCGTGGCCAAAAACTCTTCCAAACGTACGATTCCAAACTCGAGACCGAAATGATGTCAAGTCGAGATTGGGGGGCATTAGTGGGTTGTTAAGGGGTGTGTTTTTTTTTGTGCGCAAGATAGCCAGCGAGTTTAGGGCGAACTTCCTTTGCAGGCAGAGTGAGGAAGTGAATAGATGACGAATTTATGTTTTGGTACGCAATTACGAGAATCCGTAGAACGTGGTGTAATTTTATACCTTTCGAATGTCAACACTGCTTTCGCAATTAGATATGTCCTCTTACACTGGCTTTGCTTGCATTGATGTGCGCATATACATGTACAAACAGAGGCGAGAGAAGGCGTCACACATTCGGGGCAAGGAGTGGTTTTCGTTGCTTCCTTCCAGCTGAGCGATTAGGTGGAGAGACAAGGCCGATCGAATCGGAGCCTCTTTCCAAACGAGGCTGACGAGAGGGGGTGCATGGAGGTCGACCTCGAAAAGAGTTTATCCCAGTAGGGAATCATACAAAAATGTAGATTCGTATCTACAATCAAATTCATATGCATAATCTCTTTCCAACTCTCCCTCTCAACTCGTCCTTGAGCTTGTTGTCCTCGGACATTGGTCTGAATCCTCGTTCCCCGACCTCCCTTACCTAGCCCCCTTCCCAGAACGCCCTCAACACACCTACGGGTGTATCACGTGAACTTAATATCTTTTGGGGGGCGATCGATAAAGCGGTCTGAAAGGCTGGGCCAGACTCCCTTTAAAAGTTCGTCGCTGCGAAGCCTCTTTTAACCTTTTGATACCTCAATTGCACTATATATATATAAAATATAATAAGCCTTAAATCAATATATATTAAGAGTCAAAGTGGCTTGAAATTGTGGTTCCACATGGCAACATAGGCCTTTAAAGATTTAAAGGGACTCCTCTCAGAGGCGATGGCAAAAGGCGAATTCGCCTTCCCAAGACCACGTGAGCGTTTCGTGTAGGAGCAGACGACCGCCGTTCGAGGTTTCCTCTCCTGCGTCGTTGAAAATTTCCATTGCTCTTTTAGACTTCTAATCCCCCTTACCCCACACACCTCGCCCCTCCCCCCCCTTGCAGGAGTCATACTCCCCCTTTAAGCGATGATTCCCCATACCCCTAATTAAACGCGATCCCACTCAGCCCGTCATGAGGGGCTAATTTCCGTTTGCTGAGACAAGTGCCACTCGTACCTGCCCAACTCTCAGCTACGGAGACGGGGGGGGGGACTAAAGACCGAGACCCCCCGCCTCCCTGTGGGACGGGGGGAACGGGAAAAGGAACTGTCGGGTTTCCGAGGACGTCGTTAGGCGACACTCGTTCAAACCGGAATTAGTGCCATTAAGGTGGACGACACGCCCTCTACCGGGGGCAGTTCCTTAAAATGTCATCCTCCGGTTCGGCCTCGAACCTTCCTTTTCCCATTTTATTTGAATAGTTGTTTTTTTGTTGTTGTTTTTTCTTGTTTAGTAGGTCGCATGTTCCTGCGCCGGGGGAAGGCGGACCTCCCCCCTACGCCTGAGCTTGCTTCCTGCTTATTACCTTTTTTCTTTGTTTTATTTTTATCGATTTTTTTTTAGCATCCTCTTTTAAAGATTCCTAATTTTAGGCAATGTTGAATACGGCGACTCATGCCCAAGTAGGTAGTCGCCAGATGAGCTCTTTAAAAAAAAAAAATCTCGTCCTTGAGGGTGAAACCACGCACCTTCCTCTAGGTTGGTTAAAAGGAAGTTGTAGATTGAGCATTTTCCCGATTATTCCCCGCCTTTTTGTGCCTGACATTAACACCTACACTCCCCCTTCTGCCACTAGGCAGGGCAAAGGCGCTCGAGATAGCTCCTCCTCCCACTCTCGCCCTTGCGCCGTCTCCTTGAATCTCGTCTGTATGCCAGAATCGCAGACGGAGATCGATAAGGAGCGTAGCACAGAGTTGTCACAGGGAAATACGGGATGTTATGTGCGCGATTGCCGTCCGCGCACACCGTGTACGCCGACTTCAACTCCTGTAAGAGTTCACGATTCCGCTCAGTCCATTCGATATTCACCTTTAAGGACATAAATAATCACGTTATGTGGTTTCAAACACGATAATGAAGACGCATTTAGGCTTCTCTATGGCGCGTGGCTGCAAGTTATTGTTTGGCGACTGAAAACAAGTGGTTTAAATAATTCTCCTGAGAGAACGATACAAATTTACTGACTCAGATAAACGGTATTTATTTGGGTGTTGTTTGCTTGTTAATTGGATAACTGCAATCTCCGGTTGTGGTAGGTCTGATGGCGTGTGTTTGGTTGCTTATACACACGTAAAAAGACTCATTTTTAGCTTGATACAAATGATGGAATCCCAAGAAGAGAGCTGAGAACTTCTGACGGAATATTATACGAGGGAATGAGGCGAAATACTTTTGGACCAATCAGAAAGCAGGAAATTATTTTGAGCGAATCACAAGAAGGGATGCCAGACACACCTTCAAATAAACTGAACAATCTATTTTTTTCTAACCAAACACCATTGCTTCTATTATTTATGGTAATAACATAACTTTTGGGGGTTAAATACCTAATTATCTGCAACAGATCTATCGTTTATAGCTCGGTATCGAGGTTATTTCGGTATTTTGGCAATAGTTCAAATGTCTTAGAGAAATAACAAAGTGCTGTACGCACCTCAAAGTAGGGCTGGTTTCTACCGTAGACTTTAACAGCGAGTTTTGAGGTCACAATAAAAACACGTTTTAACAAAATTCCTTTATTTTTTAAGTCAAATTTAAGTTTTAGAAATCAGAACATTGGAAAAGGTAAATAAAAGTTATAAATAAAAATAAATAAATAATTTAGAAAAGTAATATGATATACCATATATATATATCCATCATTCAGATAGACGTCTGCGTACAAACAAAATTAAGACCATATCACAGTTATAAAATAACTTCAGCAAATAGCATTCTTCTTCCATATATATATATATATATATATATATATATATATATATATATATATATATATATATATATATATATATATATATATATATATATATATATATATATATATATATATAACACGAATAAACTCACAAATAGCACATGAGTACAAATTATGATACGAAAAAACACCAGGGAAAATTATTCCGAGCGCTTTCGTCTCTATTGTCAAGAAGAGGTTTTTGATGATAAAGACGAAAGCTCTCGGAATTATTTTTTATTTTCTCTATGGGTTTTTCGTGTTATATAAAACATATTTTCGACCATTTTTAAAAATCTTTAAACAAATATATATGTAACATGTACACAATAACATTCACGTATGTTATCCCCTGTTGTCCTTCGTGAGTTACGGGGCAAAAATAGTCCTTTCTCTGGAACACCTGGACAGAGGGGGGGAACCGAGGGGGAAACACATATACACGGTAGGGACGAGGGGGTTTATCCCCCTTTAAACACCCCTGTGGTCGAAAGGGTAAATACACCTTGATTTTATCACAGCAGCAACGCGTCCGGGCGCTCCCTTAATGCCCCATCCCCCTTACACACGGGGGAGGAGTTACAGCCGACAGAGGGAGAGTAGTTCCGCCACGACCCCACCCGTGGGGGGTTACATAATCCTGTAATACACGTGGGACCCCAGGGGGCTCTCACTAAACGTCACATCGAGAGGATGTCAGGTTTAGTCACATCTTATCATTCCATGGCCAAGTCGTTGAACATCTCGTAGTCCTCGTGGGGGGCCAAGTGTGGGGGGCACCTAGCCTTCTTGTGGAGGTGGATCCCCATGGGGTGATCGGCTATGGACAGGCTCGGGGGCGTCTGACTCGGAACCACCTGCCCACCCCCCAGATAAGGCATCGGCTTGTGGTTCCCCTGGATGGTCTCCCGAGGGTAGATGGCGTCCAAGGTCGTCACCACGGGGTAGAGTTGGCCCTGGCCGTGGCACGCGTCAACGGGGGAGCGAGAATAGCACACCTCAGCCGCGGGGGAGTGTGATGTCATGGATTCCCTGAAGTAGGAGGTCCCTTCTGCGGGGGACCCCTGGGAGTGATCCTCGTAAGAAGATACCCTAAGGGAGGCCTGGAGGTGGCTGTTGAGGAGGGTCGAGGGGGATCCCCCGTAGCTACCGAGAGGGGTGGGGCTGTTGAGATGCGGCCGATGAGCGGATATGGGAATCGGGCTGGTGGGGTGACGGGGGACCCCCGAGTGCAATACGGCTCCGAGAGTATCTCCGTGGGGAGCCGCCTCCTCGGGGTAGGTTGGAGCGACCATGTACTTGTGTGGGGAGCAGGATGACAAAGGAGACGGGGTAGTGGTAATGGCGCAGGGGGTCACAGGGGCCACTCCCCGGGGGACCATCCCGAAGTAGTACCAGGTGGGTTCGCTGCGGCCCCCGAATTTCCTCACCTCGACGCTGGGGAAACAGTGCTTGACGAGCTTCCCGAAGTAGTTGAGAGTAACGGGGTTCTCCCCGAGGGAGGCGCAGAAGGCGCAGTAGTTGTCGAAAACTTCACTCTTCATGATGATCTTCTCCTTGCCTGAGTCATAGTTGCAGCGGAGGAAGTCGAGGACGACCTCGGCACTCCGGTTGTCGGTGGCGATCTCCTTTTTGCGCGACCGCTGCGCCGGGTCCTTCCCGCTCATGAGGTGATGCAGTGGACTCGAAGGCTTGACCGCGATCCCACAGTAGTGGTACTGCGGCTTGACGCGCCCCCCGAGCCGCCGGATCGACACCTTGGGGAACACCTGCCGCACAATCTTGCCGAAGACGTTCATCTCGAACGGCGTCTGATGGATACTGCGGGCGTAGGCGTCGTAGTGACGGTAGGCGTCTGCCTTCAGGACGCAAGAGTCGGGTACCGAGTTGAAGTTGTCCATCAGCCACTTCTTCAAGTAGAACTTGCCGTCTCGGAGGACCTCAGGCGTGGCGTGGAGGTCATCTTCGATGGGGGCGCAGTGGAATTGGAAGCCCTCTTCGGGAGCCTCCTCCTCGTCCAGTGTGTAGGGGGACGATTGCGAGGTGGAGCCGTCCGTCGGGGGGGACATCTCGATCGAGTTAGGGGTCGTCTCCTCCTCCCCCCAAGGTGGGTCCTCCTGGCACAGCTCCTCGACCCTCCCGAACAAAGCGGCCATGGTTTGGACTCGAATCCCCTCGTAGAAGGTCTTGCCGGAAGGGTGGATCATGGTGACGACGTCGCGGAAGACCTTCAGCACCGTCTCGTCAAAGGAGGTCATGGGGAGGACAGTAAAGCGGAGGACGTCGCAGTACTTTTCGTACAACTCGTATACCTGGTCACGGTTCACGTGGACGCCCTTGGACTCCTCGAAGTTGTGCAAGAGCCACTGGCGCAGCGTCGCCCCCGACTGCGACTCGAACAGAGACAAGTCGGACCCTTCCTCGCGCTTAATCTTCGACCCAGGGTCATCGCCCCAGGGGGAGTCGTCGTAGTGGTAGTGAAAACGGGGTTTGTAGATGCGCCTGGTCCTGGAGTCCTTATTAGGTGGACTTGGTGAGTGGCTGGCGAAGGCACTGACGGAGGGCGGCCTCTCGGGGGTGCGTCGCTCCTCCAATGTATCCCGTGCGATGTGTAGGTCGAGTGGCTCCTCCTTGATCAGGATCTCTTCCTCAATAGGCTCGTCCTTGAGACGTAGAGACGACAGACTGTAGTCTACCGGTTCCGTGTCTTCCTTCAGGAAAGGGTCGACTGTATACTGGTGAAGGTGAGGCGAGGAGCGCATCTCCGAGTCGTAATTAACAGGGTGGAGGTTGTGCTGTGAGGACGAGATGTCTGAGAGGTCAGACGCGGGACTTCGACATGATTCGTCCTCCTCCTCGGCGTTATCAATGGTCTCTCTGTAGGAGGACCGACTCGTCCCGGTGCGAAAGACCTCCTCGAAGTTGGAGAGGATCTCACATGGGACCAGGTCCAGTGCCATAGGATTGGGGCGTTTCTGAAGGCCGAAGTAATACTTCTGCTGATTGGTGCGGGGCCCCAGCTTCCGCTTGGTGACATTCGGGAAAGCATGTGTGACCACCATGCCGAAATACTGAATAGACAGGGGCTCGACCCCCCTGGGCTTGCAGGAGTTGAGGTAACCGTCGTAGACGTCAGTTTTGACGACGGACGCATCGTTCCATGCGACGTAGTTGGCGTGCAACCAGCGCAGGCAGTTGTGGACCTCCATCTTGTCGGTGACGAGCTCTCGCTTCCTCAGACTCCGCTTCGGGCGGGTGGTCGTGCTGTTATCGATGGCGTAGGGCGACGTCTCCTTGGCTCGAATCCCGCAGTAGTAATACTTGAGGTTATCCCGACCACCGAGGCGCCGTATGGTCACGTCGGGGAATACGGATTTGACCACCCGACCGAATATGCTCGTTTCCATGATGTTCCTACCTTCGTCCCTACACTCCTCTTCGTAGTGCTTGTACATCACGGATTTGGCCACTACGCCTTCCTCGTGGCGCTCGTAATGCATTTTGACCCAATTCTTAGCTTGGTTGCAGTTCACTGCCATGGTAGTGGACGAACCTTTAGCCCGTGATACCATTTGAATATCGTGCGACTGTTCGAGTGACATCAAAGCAAATTAACGCCGTGAAAGCGACTCACGAAAATGTTCATTTTCGATTAGGCGAAAACCACCCGGAATTTACCACACGACTTCCGGCTCTAAGTTTTTCCAAACATATAAAAAAACACTACAACTGAATTTAGTTTTCACAAACGTGTCTCGTAAATTCTCTCTCTTAAAAAAAAACTGAATCAGTAAATAACACTTAAAATCTTTTCGTGTTTACTAAAAAAAATTCGTAGTCTCCGAGCAACGTTAATCAGGGTAGCAGCAAGTGATCACAAAAGTCGGTTTCTTCTTGGCAATAGATAAAGGGAGTTTGAATAATTATGACGTTTCGAGATTTCGAAGTCGCCTCCAAGTAAAGCATTCAACTGCTTCGTGTCTTGAGCTCAACTAACAAAAGCACGGCTACTTGTTTACTGACGAACCCAACGCACATGGGAGATGAGTAGACCAAATCGAACGCGTGCCAGACGTAAGATGCCAGGATACAAGGTGTATTTCACTCTTTTCGTTGTATTAGTGCCTTAACCAGAGTGCGTCTTCGTTCCGCCTAACACCCGAATCTTCACTCCCTACTCGGACACCAATTCGGGTGGAAATGTCCACACCAGTGGATGCTAACCAGCAATTATAACAAGGTCTTGTGATCTTCATTGAGTAATATTGGAAATCCTGGAGAGGAATGTTGTCGCTATAGATATTAATGACGTCATTTCCTACAGCCAATCACAGGCGAAGGTGAGCAAGGGGGCGGAGTCCCGTGAGTCAGTCACATCCTTAATTCTTAACGTCCGCCTACTAATGCACTCCAGGTACGTTTGTGAGTGCATCTCAAGTGAGCGGCGCAAATTCAATGAATGGAGCCCTGCTCTGCTGCTATAAGCCCGCGCGTGAGTTGGAGGGGGGGGGGGGGGGATCACGCAAGAGGGAAGGGTCTTCACTTTATTGGGTGAAATTTTACGTCTTTCCTTTTGGAGGGTGAGGCATGACTCCCTTCACAGGTAAATTTGACGTAATGTGACCTCTTCCCTAG
This sequence comes from Ceratothoa steindachneri, assembly GCA_963969495.1. Lineage (NCBI taxonomy): Eukaryota > Metazoa > Arthropoda > Malacostraca > Isopoda > Cymothoidae > Ceratothoa > Ceratothoa steindachneri. The sequence continues at coordinate 23,501,675 of OZ018330.1, read as the reverse complement.
CTACTACTACATCTCACCATTGTAAACAGTCGTAGATATCCCCCCCCCTCCCCGGGCCCTTTCTGCAACTCAGGCGCAACAGGTTTGCAAAGGGGCTGAACCCCTCGCCTAACGGTTTACCGCTGTTATTTTCTCTGCCCGTTATATCCCGGCCCAACCAACCTTTACTGTAAGGGTTGGATGTGTTTAGGAGAGCTACGAGCTCCAGTCTTGAGATCCCGAAGAAGTCTCCTCTTCAAACTACTAGGTATATGCCTCTTACAAACATTTTCACTTCCCCTAACTTCACCACGTTACGAACTTCTCTCAAATCAGGCGGAAATACCGCCGATGACCTCCCCCCCCTCTCGTCGGTGGGCGTCGTGTTTTCCCATTTATCGGCCAATCATGTCTTAAAATCGGAAATTCTGAGAAGACAATCCATTTTGCAGAAATCAAAGAACAATCCTTGCCCCCCCATCTCCCTCCTAATCGCCCGACGTTCCCCCTATTGAGTAACGCGCGCAGCCGGCGTCTCATCGTCACATGATGCGAAACCCAATCTCTGACGACATTCCTTTACACGTTCGTGCTCGACTAACGTCGCTTATCAGTAATCCCTTTTTGTTTGGACTACCCCTTCCCCCCATTCCCCTTGAAATCCCTCTCAATCCCTTTACTCCCGTTCTCGAATTCCCCCAACCCCGGAAATCTATGATAACGCAAATATGGGACACGAGTCTAGATTCGTTACGATGTGGGATTCATTTCGTTCGCATCACAACGACGTCGCACTCGACAAAAAAGCGGGAAGTGTCTCGCCACGAATTTCAAGACCAAAACAAGCGAAAGGCGCCATAGGATGGGGAAAGGAACAGCGGAGCTCTATCTACGTAGTATAATCTATCTATCTACGTATCAATCTATATATCTATAGCTTCATATCAATCTAATTACCTATCTACGTAACAATAAAAAAATCTACGTATCACTCTATATATCTATATCTTCGTATCAATCTAATTACCTATCTACATAGCAATCTATATATCCACATATCAATCTATATATCTATGTATAAATCTATATATCTCTCTACGTATCAACCTACGTATATACCTATCCACGTATCAATATACATATATACCTATCTGCGTATCAATCTATCTATTTATCTCTATATATATACATATATCTACTTATTAATCTATATATATATATATATATACATATATCTACTTATTAATCTATATATCCATCTACGTATGTATCTATCTATCTAATTAACAATCTATAGGTTTATCTACGGATAAGAATCTATCTCCAGAGTGGAAACACGAAGGATAGACTGCTTTTTACAAATATCAAATATGTTTACATAGCATAAATTAATTAATTTTATGCAGGTTCTTTCAGGATTTATTGAAATTTGGAAATCAAAATGTTGATTCCGAAAAAAAACCCCGTTTTCAAATAAGACGAGGAAATGTGAAGTACTTCGTGCATCTGTAGAGAAACGGGAAGACAGCGGGCGATATTTTCAGTGTTGAACCCCAGTGTGACCAGATATGAGGGTTTTAAAGCTACCAAACGGCTTAGAGCGACAAGCAGTTGCTTTCTTATAGTGAAGATCACCCTTCCATGATCAGGGAAAACCTCAACCCTTATCAAGAATACGATGAACAAGATCAGGCAAAAAAATCCAAGGAAGAGTGCCAGGCAACTTGCTTTGTAGGCCAAAGCGAGTCATGTTACGATGCAAAAGCAAAGGACCTCTTCCAAAGGCTCTTTGATGACTCGTAGCTTCCTGTTCTGTGGATGGATGTGAAGTTGTTCACTGTCCAGGTCACCCACAATACACACAGAATACTCGTGTTTAGACACAAAATAAAACTGAGATTCCGGATGAAGAGCTGACATCTTTCAGGAGACAGAAGCCAGCTGTGCGCGGGCGTAACATCAACGAGCCATAAAACGAATCTTATTGAATGTGAGTGAAAATGAATCATATTTATTTAGACACGTTGAAGGAGAAAGTTACCCTTGGGTGGATTACACCATAGGAAATGCCGGTGTAACCCTTCAAATAGATGAAGTTACCTCACACAGAGGCCCCCAAATGTTCAAGATTGGCGTCAGGTAAATTTGAAGGGGTTTTGGTCAAAGGAACTATGTCCTCCCAGTGCGCCAGATTTGAACCCCATGGACTTTGGTGTATGGTAGATGCTTGAGCAGAAGGTTTGTGCCAAACTTTATTAAAGTGTCGAAGTTCTGAAGTGCAAATTGGATAAATGCTGGGAGAAAATATCAGCTGAAACCCCACGCGTCACTTGCGGCCAGGTCACACCAAGACTTCATCTTATCGACGGAAGAAGCGATTCAATTAAATATTAGTTACATCATTTGTAGCATAAAATACTATTTCATTTTACTCTTAGCGTCATGTAATATTGCGTTGTGTTCTAAAACTTAGTAAGTAAATGTCTCCACTTTATGTTTCCTCCCTCTTCATAACTCCGCATCAGTCTATCGATATATCCACGCATTTATCTATCTACCCATCATTCATTTATCTAAGTACCAATCTAAGTATCAATCGATCCATAGACGAAAGCTGAAACCAACTTGATATGAAAATAATCTGAGGGGAGAGGGGGGAGGGGGGTATATTATTCGGAAATTTCCAATGTAGTTCCCAAAACGAGCAACTCAAGACCCCCAACGTTATGTGGCCCTGCCATTTTATAGGGATTCGTGCTTCGGTGTGGGTCCGGTAACGGTGATCCTCTTCGCCCCCACCATAACCAGATCTCAGCTGAGTAAACAACACATACATCTGTTTCCTCCGCAGCGCCACGAAACAACTCCCTTTGCTAAAGGGGGAAGGGGGCGGGTGAAGGCAATGGATCTTTGATAAATAGGGACGAAAGGGCTCGGAATCAACTTTCAATTCCTGCCGGGGGCTTTAAGCAGAACGTATTATTACAACCACCCCTTCGGTGATAGGCGAAAAAAATTCAAAGTGAATGATTACCTCAGCGATGAATGAAGTCTTTACGCGCGCATCTGTTTGCGTGAATGAAGGGAAGGGCGTGGAAGCGTGACCCAATAATAGTCGCATTTTGCCTTTAAAATCGTAGAAGCCCTCGATGGGGGTTCTAGTCCGCACTTTCCTGTAATAGTGTTTGTCTTTAAATCGTCGATAACATCGAAGCTAGAGAGCCAGATCTTTCATCTAATTGTCTTTAAACCGATGATGGATGCTAGTACGAAGTTTCTTCCAATATGTTTTGTTTTTAAATCACAGATACGCTAAAAGATGGATTATAGGTAGCTCTTACCTTTACCACGTTTATTTTTACATCGCACTTGCTGTCAATGATAGATGTGCTAAGCAGCTGTTATCTCTAATATGTTTTGCCATTATAACGCCGGGGCCCTCGTAGAATGATTATCTCCCAATCTTTTTTCTAATATGGTTTGCCATTATAACGCCGGGGCCCTCGGAGAATGATTATCTCCCAATCTTTTTCTAATATGGTTTGCTATTATAACGCAGGAGCCCTCGTAGAATGATTATCTCCCAATCTTTTTCTAATATGGTTTGCTATTATAACGCAGGAGCCCTCGTAGAATGATTATCTCCCAATCTTTTTCTAATATGTTTTGCCATTATAACGCCGGGGCCCTCGTAGAATGATTATCTCCCAATCTTTTTTCTAATATGGTTTGCCATTATAACGCCGGGGCCCTCGGAGAATGATTATCTCCCAATCTTTTTCTAATATGGTTTGCTATTATAACGCAGGAGCCCTCGTAGAATGATTATCTCCCAATCTTTTTCTAATATGGTTTGCTATTATAACGCAGGAGCCCTCGTAGAATGATTATCTCCCAATCTTTTTTCTAATATGGTTTGCCATTATAACGCCGGGGCCCTCGGAGAATGATTATCTCCCAATCTTTTTCAAATATGGTTTGCTATTATAACGCAGGAGCCCTCGTAGAATGATTATCTCCCAATCTTTTTCTAATATGGTTTGCTATTATAACGCAGGAGCCCTCGTAGAATGATTATCTCCCAATCTTTTTCTAATATGTTTTGCCATTATAACGCCGGGGCCCTCGTAGAATGATTATCTCCCAATCTTTTTTCTAATATGGTTTGCCATTATAACGCCGGGGCCCTCGGAGAATGATTATCTCCCAATCTTTTTCTAATATGGTTTGCTATTATAACGCAGGAGCCCTCGTAGAATGATTATCTCCCAATCTTTTTCTAATATGGTTTGCTATTATAACGCAGGAGCCCTCGTAGAATGATTATCTCCCAATCTTTTTTCTAATATGATTTGCCATTATAACGCCGGGGCCCTCGTAGAATGATTATCTCCCAATCTTTTTCTAATATGGTTTGCCATTATAACGCAGGAGCCCTCGTAGAATGATTATCTCCCAATCTTTTTCTAATATGGTTTGCTATTATAACGCAGGAGCCCTCGTAGAATGATTATCTCCCAATATTTTTCTAATATGGTTTGCTATTATAACGCAGGAGCCCTCGTAGAATGATTATCTCCCAATCTTTTTCTAATATGGTTTGCTATTATAACGCAGGAGCCCTCGTAGAATGATTATCTCCCAATCTTTTTCTAATATGGTTTGCTATTATAACGCAGGAGCCCTCGTAGAATGATTATCTCCCAATCTTTTTCTAATATGGTTTGCTATTATAACGCAGGAGCCCTCGTAGAATGATTATCTCCCAATCTTTTTCTAATATGATTTGCCATTATAACGCCGGGGCCCTCGTAGAATGATTATCTCCCAATCTTTTTCTAATATGGTTTGCCATTATAACGCAGGAGCCCTCGTAGAATGATTATCTCCCAATCTTTTTCTAATATGGTTTGCCATTATAACGCAGGAGCCCTCGTAGAATGATTATCTCCCAATCTTTTTCTAATATGGTTTGCTATTATAACGCAGGAGCCCTCGTAGAATGATTATCTCCCAATCTTTTTCTAATATGGTTTGCTATTATAACGCAGGAGCCCTCGTAGAATGATTATCTCCCAATCTTTTTCTAATATGGTTTGCTATTATAACGCAGGAGCCCTCGTAGAATGATTATCTCCCAATCTTTTTCTAATATGGTTTGCTATTATAACGCAGGAGCCCTCGTAGAATGATTATCTCCCAATCTTTTTTCTAATATGATTTGCCATTATAACGCCGGGGCCCTCGTAGAATGATTATCTCCCAATCTTTTTCTAATATGGTTTGCCATTATAACGCAGGAGCCCTCGTAGAATGATTATATCCCAATCTTTTTTTAATATGGTTTGCTATTATAACTCAGGAGCCCTCGTAGAATGATTATCTCCCAATCTTTTTCTAATATGGTTTGCTATTATAACGCAGGAGCCCTCGTAGAATGATTATCTCCCAATCTTTTTTCTAATATGATTTGCCATTATAACGCCGGGGCCCTCGTAGAATGATTATCTTCCAATCTTTTTCTAATATGGTTTGCCATTATAACGCAGGAGCCCTCGTAGAATGATTATCTCCCAATCTTTTTCTAATATGGTTTGCCATTATAACGCAGGAGCCCTCGTAGAATGATTATCTCCCAATCTTTTTCTAATATGGTTTGCTATTATAACGCAGGAGCCCTCGTAGAATGATTATCTCCCAATCTTTTTCTAATATGGTTTGCTATTATAACGCAGGAGCCCTTGTAGAATGATTATCTCCCAATCTTTTTCTAATATGGTTTGCTATTATAACGCAGGAGCCCTCGTAGAATGATTATCTCCCAATCTTTTTCTAATATGGTTTGCTATTATAACGCAGAAGCCCTCGTAGAATGATTATCTCCCAATCTTTTTTCTAATATGATTTGCCATTATAACGCCGGGGCCCTCGTAGAATGATTATCTCCCAATCTTTTTCTAATATGGTTTGCCATTATAACGCAGGAGCCCTCGTAGAATGATTATCTCCCAATCTTTTTCTAATATGGTTTGCCATTATAACGCAGGAGCCCTCGTAGAATGATTATCTCCCAATCTTTTTCTAATATGGTTTGCTATTATAACGCAGGAGCCCTCGTAGAATGATTATCTCCCAATCTTTTTCTAATATGGTTTGCTATTATAACGCAGGAGCCCTCGTAGAATAATTATCTCCCATCTTTTTCTAATATGGTTTGCTATTATAACGCAGGAGCCCTCGTAGAATGATTATCCGCCAATCTTTTTCTAATATGGTTTGCTATTATAACGCAGGAGCCCTCGTAGAATGATTATCTCCCAATCTTTTTTCTAATGTGATTTGCCATTATAACGCCGGGGCCCTCGTAGAATGATTATCTCCCAATCTTTTTCTAATATGGTTTGCCATTATAACGCAGGAGCCCTCGTAGAATGATTATCTCCCAATCTTTTTCTAATATGGTTTGCCATTATAACGCAGGAGCCCTCCTAGAATGATTATCTCCCAATCTTTTTCTAATATGGTTTGCCATTATAACGCAGGAGCCCTCGTAGAATGATTATCTCTCAATCTTTTTCTAATATGGTTTGCTATTATAACGCAGGAGCCCTCGTAGAATGATTATCTCCCAATCTTTTTCTAATATTGTTTGCTATTATAACGCAGGAGCCCTCGTAGAATGATTATCTCCCAATCTTTTTCTAATATGGTTTGCTATTATAACGCAGGAGCCCTCGTAGAATGATTATCTCCCATTCTTTTTTCTAATATGATTCGCCATTATAACGCCGGGGCCCTCGTAGAATGATTATCTCCCAATCTTTTTCTAATATGGTTTGCCATTATAACGCAGGAGCCCTCGTAGAATGATTATCTCCCAATATTTTTCTAATATGGTTTGCCATTATAACGCAGGAGCCCTCGTAGAATGATTATCTCCCAATCTTTTTCTAATATGGTTTGCTATTATAACGCAGGAGCCCTCGTAGAATGATTATCTCCCAATCTTTTTCTAATATGATTTGCCATTATAACGCCGGGGCCCTCGTAGAATGATTATCTCCCAATCTTTTTCTAATATGGTTTGCTATTATAACGCAGGAGCCCTCGTAGAATGATTATCTCCCAATCTTTTTCTAATATGGTTTGCCATTATAACGCAGTAGCCCTCGTAAAATGATTATCTCCCAATCTTTTTCTAATATGGTTTGCTATTATAACGCAGGAGCCCTCGTAGAATGATTATCTCCCAATCTTTTTCTAATATGGTTTGCTATTATAACGCAGGAGCCCTCGTAGAATGATTATCTCCCAATCTTTTTCTAATATGGTTTGCTATTATAACGCAGGAGCCCTCGTAGAATGATTATCTCCCAATCTTTTTCTAATATGGTTTGCTATTATAACGCAGGAGCCCTCGTAGAATGATTATCTCCCAATCTTTTTTCTAATATAATTTGCCATTATAACGCCGGGGCCCTCGTAGAATGATTATCTCCCAATCTTTTTCTAATATGGTTTGCCATTATAACGCAGGAGCCCTCGTAGAATGATTATCTCCCAATCTTTTTCTAATATGGTTTGCCATTATAACGCAGGAGCCCTCGTAGAATGATTATCTCCCAATCTTTTTGTAATATGGTTTGCTATTATAACGCAGGAGCCCTCGTAGAATGATTATCTCCCAATCTTTTTCTAATATGGTTTGCTATTATAACGCAGGAGCCCTCGTAGAATGATTATCTCCCAATCTTTTTCTAATATGGTTTGCTATTATAACGCAGGAGCCCTCGTAGAATGATTATCTCCTAATCTTTTTCTAATATGGTTTGCTATTATAACGCAGGAGCCCTCGTAGAATGATTATCTCCCAATCTTTTTTTAATATGGTTTGCTATTATAACGCAGGAGCCCTCGTAGAATGATTATCTCCCAATCTTTTTTCTAATATGATTTGCCATTATAACGCCGGGGCCCTCGTAGAATGATTATCTCCCAATCTTTTTCTAATATGGTTTGCCATTATAACGCAGGAGCCATCGTAGAATGATTATCTCCCAATCTTTTTTTTTAATATGGTTTGCTATTATAACGCAGGAGCCCTCGTAGAATGATTATCTCCCAATCTTTTTCTAATATGGTTTGCTATTATAACGCAGGAGCCCTCGTAGAATGATTATCTCCCAATTTTTTTTTAATATGGTTTGCTATTATAACGCAGGAGCCCTCGTAGAATGATTATCTCCCAATCTTTTTCTAATATGGTTTGCTATTATAACGCAGGACCCCTCGTAGAATGATTATCTCCCAATCTTTTTTCTAATATGATTTGCCATTATAACGCCGGGGCCCTCGTAGAATGATTATCTCCCAATCTTTTTCTAATATGGTTTGCCATTATAACGCAGGAGCCCTCGTAGAATGATTATCTCCCAATCTTTTTCTAATATGGTTTGCTATTATAACGCAGGAGCCCTCGTAGAATGATTATCTCCCAATCTTTTTCTAATATGGTTTGCTATTATAACGCAGGAGCCCTCGTAGAATGATTATCTCCCAATCTTTTTCTAATATGGTTTGCTATTATAACGCAGGAGCCCTCGTAGAATGATTATCTCCCAATCTTTTTCTAATATGGTTTGCTATTATAACGCAGGAGCCCTCGTAGAATGATTATCTCCCAATCTTTTTCTAATATGGTTTGCTATTATAACGCAGGAGCCCTCGTAGAATGATTATCTCCCAATCTTTTTCTAATATGATTTGCCATTATAACGCCGGGGCCCTCGTAGAATGATTATCTCCCAATCTTTTTCTAATATTGTTTGCCATTATAACGCAGGAGCCCTCGTAGAATGATTATCTCCCAATCTTTTTCTAATATGGTTTGCCATTATAACGCAGGAGCCCTCGTAGAATGATTATCTCCCAATCTTTTTCTAATGTGGTTTGCTATTATAACGCAGGAGCCCTCGTAGAATGATTATCTCCCAATCTTTTTATAATATGGTTTGCTATTATAACGCAGGAGCCCTCGTAGAATGATTATCTCCCAATCTTTTTCTAATATGGTTTGCTATTATAACGCAGGAGCCCTCGTAGAATGATTATCTCCCAATCTTTTTCTAATATGGTTTGCTATTATAACGCAGGAGCCCTCGTAGAATGATTATCTCCCAATCTTTTTTCTAATATGATTTGCCATTATAACGCCGGGGCCCTCGTAGAATGATTATCTCCCAATCTTTTTCTAATATGGTTTGCCATTATAACGCAGGAGCCCTCGTAGAATGATTATATCCCAATCTTTTTCTAATATGGTTTGCTATTATAACGCAGGAGCCCTCGTAGAATGATTATCTCCCAATCTTTTTCTAATATGGTTTGCTATTATAACGCAGAAGCCCTCGTAGAATGATTATCTCCCAATCTTTTTTCTAATATGATTTGCCATTATAACGCCGGGGCCCTCGTAGAATGATTATCTCCCAATCTTTTTCTAATATGGTTTGCCATTATAACGCAGGAGCCCTCGTAGAATGATTATCTCCCAATCTTTTTCTAATATGGTTTGCTATTATAACGCAGAAGCCCTCGTAGAATGATTATCTCCCAATCTTTTTTCTAATATGATTTGCCATTATAACGCCGGGGCCCTCGTAGAATGATTATCTCCCAATCTTTTTCTAATATGGTTTGCCATTATAACGCAGGAGCCCTCGTAGAATGATTATCTCCCAATCTTTTTCTAATATGGTTTGCCATTATAACGCAGGAGCCCTCGTAGAATGATTATCTCCCAATCTTTTTCTAATATGGTTTGCTATTATAACGCAGGAGCCCTCGTAGAATGATTATCTCCCAATCTTTTTCTAATATGGTTTGCTATTATAACGCAGGAGCCCTCGTAGAATAATTATCTCCCAATCTTTTTCTAATATGGTTTGCTATTATAACGCAGGAGCCCTCGTAGAATGATTATCTCCCAATCTTTTTCTAATATGGTTTGCTATTATAACGCAGGAGCCCTCGTAGAATGATTATCTCCCAATCTTTTTTCTAATGTGATTTGCCATTATAACGCCGGGGCCCTCGTAGAATGATTATCTCCCAATCTTTTTCTAATATGGTTTGCCATTATAACGCAGGAGCCCTCGTAGAATGATTATCTCCCAATCTTTTTCTAATATGGTTTGCCATTATAACGCAGGAGCCCTCCTAGAATGATTATCTCCCAATCTTTTTCTAATATGGTTTGCCATTATAACGCAGGAGCCCTCGTAGAATGATTATCTCTCAATCTTTTTTTAATATGGTTTGCTATTATAACGCAGGAGCCCTCGTAGAATGATTATCTCCCAATCTTTTTCTAATATGGTTTGCTATTATAACGCAGGAGCCCTCGTAGAATGATTATCTCCCAATCTTTTTCTAATATGGTTTGCCATTATAACGCAGTAGCCCTCGTAAAATGATTATCTCCCAATCTTTTTCTAATATGGTTTGCTATTATAACGCAGGAGCCCTCGTAGAATGATTATCTCCCAATCTTTTTCTAATATGGTTTTCTATTATAACGCAGGAGCCCTCGTAGAATGATTATCTCCCAATCTTTTTCTAATATGGTTTGCTATTATAACGCAGGAGCCCTCGTAGAATGATTATCTCCCAATCTTTTTCTAATATGGTTTGCTATTATAACGCAGGAGCCCTCGTAGAATGATTATCTCCCTATCTTTTTTCTAATATAATTTGCCATTATAACGCCGGGGCCCTCGTAGAATGATTATCTCCCAATCTTTTTCTAATATGGTTTGCCATTATAACGCAGGAGCCCTCGTAGAATGATTATCTCCCAATCTTTTTCTAATATGGTTTGCCATTATAACGCAGGAGCCCTCGTAGAATGATTATCTCCCAATCTTTTTCTAATATGGTTTGCTATTATAACGCAGGAGCCCTCGTAGAATGATTATCTCCCAATCTTTTTCTAATATGGTTTGCTATTATAACGCAGGAGCCCTCGTAGAATGATTATCTCCCAATCTTTTTCTAATATGGTTTGCTATTATAACGCAGGAGCCCTCGTAGAATGATTATCTCCCAATCTTTTTCTAATATGGTTTGCTATTATAACGCAGGAGCCCTCGTAGAATGATTATCTCCCAATCTTTTTTTAATATGGTTTGCTATTATAACGCAGGAGCCCTCGTAGAATGATTATCTCCCAATCTTTTTTCTAATATGATTTGCCATTATAACGCCGGGGCCCTCGTAGAATGATTATCTCCCAATCTTTTTCTAATATGGTTTGCCATTATAACGCAGGAGCCATCGTAGAATGATTATCTCCCAATCTTTTTTTTAATATGGTTTGCTATTATAACGCAGGAGCCCTCGTAGAATGATTATCTCCCAATCTTTTTCTAATATGGTTTGCTATTATAACGCAGGAGCCCTCGTAGAATGATTATCTCCCAATCTTTTTTTAATATGGTTTGCTATTATAACGCAGGAGCCCTCGTAGAATGATTATCTCCCAATCTTTTTCTAATATGGTTTGCCATTATAACGCAGGAGCCCTCGTAGAATGATTATCTCCCAATCTTTTTCTAATATGGTTTGCCATTATAACGCAGGAGCCCTCGTAGAATGATTATCTCCCAATCTTTTTCTAATATGGTTTGCTATTATAACGCAGGACCCTCGTAGAATGATTATCTCCCAATCTTTTTCTAATATGGTTTGCTATTATAACGCAAGAGCCCTCGTAGAATGATTATCTCCAAATCTTTTTCTAATATGGTTTGCCATTATAACGCAGGAGCCCTCGTAGAATGATTATCTCCCAATCTTTTTCTAATGTGGTTTGCCATTATAACGCAGGAGCCCTCGTAGAATGATTATCTCCCAATCTTTTTCTAATATGGTTTGCTATTATAACGCAGGAGCCCTCGTAGAATGATTATCTCCCAATCTTTTTCTAATATGGTTTGCTATTATAACGCAGGAGCCCTCGTAGAATGATTATCTCCCAATCTTTTTCTAATATGGTTTGCTATTATAACGCAGGAGCCCTCGTAGAATGATTATCTCCCAATCTTTTTCTAATATGGTTTGCTATTATAACGCAGGAGCCCTCGTAGAATGATTATCTCCCAATCTTTTTCTAATATGGTTTGCTATTATAACGCAGGAGCCCTCGTAGAATGATTATCTCCCAATCTTTTTCTAATATGGTTTGCCATTATAACGCAGGAGCCCTCGTAGAATGATTATCTCCCAATCTTTTTCTAATATGGTTTGCTATTATAACGCAGGAGCCCTCGTAGAATGATTATCTCCCAATCTTTTTCTAATATGGTTTGCTATTATAACGCAGGAGCCCTCGTAGAATGATTATCTCTCAATCTTTTTCTAATATGGTTTGCCATTATAACGCAGGAGCCCTCGTAGAATGATTATCTCCCAATCTTTTTCTAATATGGTTTGCCATTATAACGCCGCGGCCCTTTGGAGAATGATTCTCTTACGCTCTTGTCTTTAATATGTTTTGTCTTTAAATTGCAGAAGCACTCTTGGAATAATTTTATCACGCCTTTTTCTCTAATATGTTTGCCTTTACATTGCAGACGCTCCTAGACTGATTCTTTCCTGCCTTTTTCTCGAGTATGTTTTGACTTTAAATCTCATGAGCACTCGTAGAATGATCTCCCGTTCATTTCTCTAATATGTTTTGCCTTTAAATCGCTGAAGAACTCTTAAAATAATTCTCACACGCTATTTCTCGAATATGTTTTGCCTTTAAATCTGATTAGAAGTTGTAGAATGATTCCTTACGCTCCTATATATATTATGTTCGGCCTTTAAATCGCAGAAGCACTTGTAGAATGATTCTTCCCATCTCATTTCTCTAATATCGACAAACGACTCCATCGAAGATTAAGGACTTTGAGTGGTAGGCAGATAAGAATTTAAAAAAAAAGAACGCCGTGAGTCTCGGCAAACTTTTGTTTCTACAATAAACTCAACGGCTTCAATAGGCAAAATCTGGCATATCGAATTTACAGAATGACAGGCGGTTCTACAACCATACATCGCCCTATTCTCAAAATCAACGGAAATCTTATCAGCCCAAAAAACTGACTTAAAAAGCAGAGCACTTAATTTCACCTCAGCCCCCCTGAAATACAACGCTCCATTTCCCATAGAAAACTGGAAACAGCATTAGTCAGTTGCTCTAACACAGTCCCCGGGATCGACGAAATCACATACCCCATACTTCGCCGAGCACATCCAAATTACATAAAATACATCCTCCAGTTATACAACAACTTCTGCATCACTAACTCATTTCCGGAAGAATGGCGCATATCAATTGTACTTTCATTTCTGAAACCTCATAAAGATCCATCACTTCCCACCAGCAACAAACCCATAGTCTTCACATCGTCTGTCTGCAAACAACTGGAGAGGATGTTTAATGAAAGAATAAAATGACACCTTGGGTCTAAAAACTCCTATCAACCAAATCGGCACGAATATCGAGGAAATAGATAGACCTTAGATTCGTTAACACACTTAGACTCCGATATTGGCCGTTCCTTCGCAGAATTAGGCTTTCTAACAGCAAGCTTCTTCGACCTATCCAAAACCTATGACATATTCTGGCGACGCCTTATCCTCGAGAACTATGAATTGAGACTCCGCGAATCATTGCCGCTGTTCATAAAGAATTTCCACTCCAGCAGACACTTCCCTGTGGACCTCTAGGGAGTTCACTCCCAACAATACCAAGGAGTTCTACAGGGAAACATTTGAGTACGACCCTATTCATACTCTCTGTTAACAACCTCGCTCTGAAAGTTCCTCCACCAGTCAAATGATCTCTATACGTCGACGACTTTGCCATTTGGCAGAGTGGGACACAGCCACTAGAGGTCAACCACTAACTCTAACTTACCATCAATTCCATTACCACCTACACAGATAGAAATCGTTTTACCCTCTCTTGAGGAAAAAAAAACAGTACAGGTGACCTTTACTAAAGGAAAAAGTGCCCACCAAATCTCACTCAACATGACAGGCATTCCAATTCCAACTTTACTAAATTTCTCGATCTCATCCTAGACCAGAGAATGACTTGGAAATACTGGATAGATGACCTACGTAGAAGGTCAATATCAATACGTAACTGACCTCGCTTTCACTGGAGAGTAGATGGGAAAACTCTACTCAAAATCCACCAAGTGCTATTTTTATCACAAATTGATTACGAGAGTCTTCGTAGCAGCAGCCAAGAGTCATCTAAAAAAAAGTGCACCCAATCCATCCTCAACTCCAGATCAGCAACTGGACTCTTCCAAACCTCTCTCTTCGTGGCAATGTGCGCATAGCCAGAACTCACCTTCCCCTGAAAATCCACAGATTGAATACTTACAACATTACTACATCCGTTGTCACCGCAAGAAGTCAAAGCTACTACGCATCCTGAAAAAAATGTAACTTATTACCCTTTGACAACGCGCATATACATAATACTGGAAGAAACAAGATTCCCACATATGACCGTCCTTTCCCAAGGTTATTCCACTACCCTCCCATGGAAAACAACTGATCTACAGGTATGTACACCAACAAGATTCCAGTCAAAGTCGACCTTTTCACCTTCACTTGTAGCACAAGAGTTCAGAGAACATGGACGCAAACACCGAACAGACATTCCTATCCACACCGATTTCTCAAAGGTAGCAGAGAGCATCGGTTGTGCAACAATCCTGCCAAACAATCCTGCCAGCAGAATTAACAAGATTAGACATAGTCTTGAACGCCATCTCTCAGGATAATCCGGGTAACTACACATAATTTTTTCCGACGCGGCTCGTGCATTACTCTTGCTAAAAAAAACAACAAACTAACAGACACTGCTAGCATCTGCTATCCGCGCCATAATCTACAATCTTCCACACAATGTACAACTCCGCTAGTGTCCAGGCCACATGGTAATAACGAAACAGACGATAGGACAGCTAAAGAAGTGGGCAAAAATCTTCAAGTCTCTCCTAAAGCGGTTTGGCAAACAATCAGCCACCCACATCTAAGAGGTATTACCCCCTCCCCCCTCCATCCGAACAATTGGCCAACAACACTGGTGAGAGACAGGAAGGAAGTAGCAGCGCGACGACTGCACATAGGCCATACAAACCCTACCCATAGCTTCCATTTCACCAACTTCCCTCCCCCCCCCCCCTACTGCAATAACTGCAACAGAAGAATATCGATTCAACACATATTAATAGATTAGCAACTTTATAGCAGGCACAGAAAAGAATAAGTAAGAGTAAACTCCCAAATAGTCAATATTTAAAGTGAACAAAACAAAAATGAAGAAACTCACTAAATACCTAAAAGCAACCAAGCTTTTTAAACAAAATATACTACCCCAATACCTTACACAAGCAAACAAACAAAAGAAAAAAAAACTGGGCCAAGATAGACTCGCAAAAGAGGGAAAAAACTAACAAAAACACTGCAAAACCGAGCAACCAAGCTTGGATGGACCCATAAACGGGTGAAAGTAGACTTTAAACCCAAAGAAACAAACAAATGACTGAGTGAAAGGCCGGAATCGGGTCACTCCTTCGGGCTGCCTGGCAAATAAGATGGGAGACGGCCGACAAGAACTTAAAGGTGCGTGCCCTCGCTCCGCGACTGTTCCGGTTGATCTACCCCCAAATACTCCGACGGCTTCAGGTCGTCTTCTGTCGTCTCCGAATCGGACACACTCGTGAGCTGCACCGTCATTTGATGGAGTGCTCCCTTGAACTTTACCACAACAGTTACCTGGTCCCCTAGACTGTTCCTCACATTCTTGTTGAGTACCGATTCTGGGAGAAATTTACGTACGTTACCTGTCCCGGTACCAGGAGGAGCGGGGTCGCCACCGCTTGTCCTTTATAGTCGGGACGAGTTCGTGCACACCGAAATCTGGCCGTTATTTATTTTTTGAGGAGGTTGGCCTCCTCACTGTATATAGTCGCTGGGTGTTGGCTGCAGGTTCAGATCCCGGGAGAGGCGGGTTGCCTCCGGGTTTTGGGTAATATTTTTCTTTCTGTTTGTTGTTGCCTTTTGTTTGCTCATTTTAATTGATAAAAGAGCCTAAAAATATAATAATCTAATTAATATCGGCGCCTATGCCTTGATAAGTACCTTATAGTAACCCCTCCCCGGCTCTTTTCTTTAATATATTTTGTGTTTGGATCGCAGATGCCCTGCATAATGAATGCTAATATACCTCTTGTTCCGGAGAGACGTGCCCCACTCACTCTCTTCTCTACTCGGGCTATTATGCTGCATGTCTCTTCTACGCAATTTCAACTGCCCCTAATTCCACCACTTTCATTGCCAAAGTCTCCTCATAAGCTGTGTGGCTCTGATGCCCTCGTTAGTTTTCTCTCCACCCCAGGAAATTTATTACATTTTTATAATAAGAGGTTAGTGCCCCCCCCCCTGGAACGACAAAATAAAAAAAAACAACGAGGGTCCTTCTAAAACCACTTTAACTCTATCCACTGGGGCAGGAAGGGCGTGTTAAAGACACCCGGAACAAATTCTTCTGCGCGGATTTTAAGCCTTCGCCGAGGGTCGTCTGCATTGGATTACACCCAGAACACGCGTCATCCGATCTGAGATGCGAGTGGCATACTACTGACTAACCAACGAGGGAAATCGACACCGGGGAGATGCTCAGCCTTGCTGACGAGGGACCTTTTCGGAGCCCTCGGAAGTCACGCAACTCTCCTGAATTGCCCAAACCCACACCATTGAGGCAAATCTACCCGTTGGCATTAAGGCCAAGAGTGCCAGCAACTCTTCTGAACCTGCCCAACCTGCCCACTCAGGCAAACCAACGATGGCAAGAGTTGTCAGGGAGAGGAGCAGAGGGCAGACAGAAAAA
The DNA here is from genome assembly GCA_963969495.1 of Ceratothoa steindachneri. Taxonomy (NCBI): domain Eukaryota; kingdom Metazoa; phylum Arthropoda; class Malacostraca; order Isopoda; family Cymothoidae; genus Ceratothoa; species Ceratothoa steindachneri. Next base: position 23,484,739 of record OZ018330.1, on the reverse strand, counting down.
AATAGATTATTATTATTATTATTATTATTATTTACCTTATTATTAACATAAACTGGTAACGAAAACCAACGAGGACAACTCCGCCAGAAAATCGTGAAAGGGATGGAGGGGGCAGGGGGTCGCAATAAAGGTGGTGAAGTTGGTGGAATTGTGTAAAAGGTCCAAGAAATCCAAAGATGAGACTACTTGGAGTGCTGTGACATTCTAAGCAATGCCAATTGACCGCGGGCAGGGTTAGAGGGGACGAAAATAGGCAGTGTAATGGGTGCTTCCCCCTCCAGTTTTAAAAGATAGACAGGAGGCACCTAAGGAGACCAACGAAGGCAGAGGTGCCTAGAAAACAAATGTCCCCTTAAAAGAGAGTGAGGCAACCTTGCGCCAAGAGTAGGGAGCACAACTCTTCTAAACTCTCTTCTACAATGAAGGTAGTTACCCCCCCCCCTCCTCCCCATAAAGATGAAAAATATTAATATTGCGAATCCTCCCCCATACAAATTTGTTCACAGAGACTTCGAACGTACCTTCCCTGCCCCAGAATCTACGATCGAGGTTTGTTGAATCAATATTTTTCAGCCCTAATTTTTATCCTTCTATTTTCCTATTTTAGTCTTTATTTCTTCGTCGATTTTCTCCTTATTACAACCTCAGGATAGACCCGACTACAAGTGCAAGAGGGCGTTAAACCCCCTCCCAAAATGTCCCCTTTGCATGGCAAACTTATACCATCGTTCTTTTCGGAGGCTGCCAAAGAATAGCTCCTAAAGTTAATCTAATGTACAGGGTGTCCCCAAAACGTAATGCATCATTGAACAAGAGAAAACAATTTTCCTGCGAGTGGGTTTGTCAATATGGGTTTAATGTAAGGCCTACGATATTCCTAGATCCTTGACCACCTAATTTTTACATCTATAAATTACCTAGAAGCGGGGGGCGGGGGGGGGGGCTCTATTTTGTTTTATATAGGGTGACCTTTGGGGACACCAGTACACTGAGTATTACAAAGCGCAGTGCTCAGATGAGTCTAATCAGTTATCCCGTCAGTCCTTGTCACATAGGAGGAAGTCAAGCAAGGAGCACTGGAGAACACTAAGTTAGCCCGGACGCGCATGGGGGGGGGGAGCAGTCCCGTTAAAAATATTCATAATTATGGGATCGAGTCAAGGAATGTTCGTACTTATGTAGGACCCTCTTCATTTGGTGTTCGTAATTATAAGCTCTTCGAACTTAGGAGCTATGCCCAACGGTTGTTCGTACTTATGAGTTTTGTTGAACTGGTGTTCGTACTTATGACCTACGTTCAATTGGTACTCTAAATTATGAGATCTGTCTAATTTTTGTCTGTATTTATGAAATATGTTCAATGACTGTTCGTACTTATGAGTTTTGTTACAGAGGTGTTCCTACTTATAAGCTGTTAAATGACTGATCGAGCTTAAGAATTATGTCAACTGGTCGTTCATACTTATGATATGTGTCTACTGGTTGTTCACACTAATGAGCCATGGGTGTTTGTAATTATCAGCTCTGATAAATGAATGTTCGTATTTATGGGTCCTGTGTAAAAATAGTTTGTAACTCGGAGCGTTGTTTAATGTGTTTACTGGCTTACGAGCTCTAGTAAATTAATGGTCTTATTTGTAGGTACTTATAGGTTCTGATCGATGAATGTTCGTACTTATGAGCTTTATCAAATGACTGCACGTACTTTTGATGTCTGTTTTTTTAATGTTCCTAATTGTGAGCTCGGTTTAAAGCGCGTTCGTACTTATGAATTCTCCCCGTCAAATGTTCTACCTTATGAGCTGACCAACTGGTGTTATTAAAGTGTTCGTAATTTTGAGCTTTGGGAAACTACTGAGGGAATTTGTGAGGTCGGATCAATGAGTGTTCGTAGTTATGAAATTTGGCTATCGAGTGTTCGTAATTGCGAATTCTGTTATATGATTCTTCTTACTTAGGTACTTAGGTGTTAGTATTTACAAACTCTGTTATATGATTTTTTGTACTTAGGTACTTGGGTGTTCTTATTTACGAACTCTTTTATATGAGTCTTCGTAGTTAGCTACTTAAGTGTTTGAATTTACAAACACTTTTAAGTGACTAATCCTACTTAAATGATCTAGTCAGTGAGTGTTCGTACTGACGACTTCTCGCAATTAATTGTTCGTACCTGCGGGACCATACCAACAAGTGTTCGTACTTATGATCTATGATCAATGCATGTTCGCAATTTTGAGCGCTTGGAAATCACTGATCGTACTTACGGAATCTGAACACTGTGTGTTCATACTTATGTGTCTTCCCTGGCCATAACAATCCCACGTCAAATATTTATACTTGTTGGAGGAGGAGGGGGGGGGGGTAACGCCCTCTTTCCTCTTTACTCGGGACCAACCAGACGGGAAAACCTGAACAGACAGATCAATAGAGACGGTCTTTAAAAAATCAATCCGGAGACAAAAAGGGGCGGGAATGGAGAGCCCCAGGAACAAAATTTCGTTCTAAAGAAAGCACAGGTAGTTGAAAATGTGAATCCGCCCTCGTGGCGGGACTCCAAGGGTTGGGTGAACCCAGCCCCAAAGGACAACACCCCCTCCTCCAAGGGCGGAACTTGAGACTGTCGTTGACAGTTGCGTCTCCAGACGAAGAGACACAAGCCGCCTTTTTGCGCCAAAACAGAAAAATTGGCGTGAATGCATATCGTCCCTTATCGGCCATCTGAGACGGCGGCTCTTGCTTTTATTGTTCTTGTTTCGGGGACATAGGTGGGGGCGGGGGCAGGGGCGGGTCCAGGAGCAATTTATGAGAAGCCGAAAGGGGATGTGGCGGTGGGCCCTGTGGAGAGAGATGTATATCCAGTCAAAAGGTAAGGAAAGAAGGAGGGGAGGTAATGGTAATATTTTAATGGGACATAACACCATCGTTCACCTTATGATGGGTCTACAGGACGAGGAGGGGGGGGGAGTAGATAAAACAAGAAAAATGTCACTAAGCTTAAAAAAAAATCCCTCACAAAAATACCCTACACAAAAAAAAACCCTGACCCAAAACACCAGACGCAAAAATATGGGAGGAAATCTCCAACAAAAACATCATTTCATTTATAAAAAAAGAAACAAGAACAAAACTTCGTGCACAAATACAAATGCAAAAATCAAGAACAAAAATATTACGGACATCCTAAAACATAAATAACAAACTATCCAGTACAAGAGTCGACAGGAACAAAATATCATGCCTAAAACAAAACAAAAAAATCATCGCGTCATCAATAAAACATCTAGGACAACACCATACACCATACAGAAACATGAGCACAAACATCATGCAGATAAACATGTTCAGAAACCACAGAAAAACACCTTCAATATATGCAAGTAATAAGCGCGAGCAAAAACTTCACGCACAAAAATATCGGGAAAAAACATGAGAAAAAAAACAGTAGGGACGAAAGACCCCCCCCCCCCAAAAAAAAACCGACCAAAAACAGCATACACAAAAACGTGACCGCAAACACCATGCAGAATAAAACACGAAGAAAACCATCAAATCTTATACAAAATAATCATGAGCTCAAACGTCATAAAATATCATATGGTACAACATAAGCAAAAACCCATCACAGAAAGAAAAGATCCTAAACAAAAACGAGGGAAAAAAAACATTATGAAAAACCTCTAGTAAAGAATGAGCGAAAACAACACGCAGACAATATACATAAAAATAGGAGAAAAAACAAACAAAATAAACACTAGTAAATAATATTACGAACCAAACATCACGATAAAAACATCATTAACAAAAGACGACACAAAAACAAGAGAAAAAACATGATACACAAAAACATTAGCAAAAATATCATACATAAAAGAGGAAAAAATAAGGAATAAAACATAAATGTGTGTAACTAATAAGTTTGAGCTATGACATCAAAATATGATAAAAACCTTAAAAAACACATAACGAACAAACCGTCAATTCGTGTACATAATAATATGATAAAAACATGAAAAAACATGCAACAAAAACATCCTACAACGAAACATGATGAAAAACATGAGAAAATGCAATAAGTATGAAAAACATCCAAATAGGATCACAAAAAAAGAAAAAAAAGAACAAATCATTGATTCGTGTACATAATAAGATGAGATAAAACACATGATCAAACATATGCAACAAAAACAATATACGCAAAACATGATGGAACACATAAAAAACATGCAACAAAAACATCCTACACCAAAACATGATGAAACACATGAAAGAAACCTGCAACAAAAATATCCTACACCCCAAACTTGATGGAACACATAAAAAACATGCAACGAAAACATCCTACACCAAAACATGATGAAACACATGAAAAAACATGATGAAACACATGAAAAAACATGCAACAAAAATATCCTACACCCAAAACATGATGGAACACATAAAAAACACGCAACAAAAACATCCTACACCAAAACATGATGGAACACATAAAAAAACATGCAACAAAAATATCCTACACCCCAAACTTGATGGAACACATAAAAAACATGCAACGAAAACATCCTACACCAAAACATGATGAAACACATGAAAAAACCTGCAACAAAAATATCCTACACCAAAACTTGATGGAACACAAAAAACATGCAACGAAAACATCTTACACCAAAACATGATGAAACACATGAAAAAACATGCAACAAAACATCATGAACGAAAACATCTTCTCGAAACGAATCAAAAGAACACTGAATTTAGCGTTGGATTTTAGCGTTTAGAGGGAGGGTACGTCAATCACGGCAGAGCGTCGAGTCTGAAACATGTATGCAACAGTTCCATTCACATACGCATTTCTACACAACCAATCATCCCACTGCTGACCTTCCATTCATTCTTCCTCACGCACACGCAACACGCCATGAAAATGGCCGAAAAGATTTACACTTCCACGCTCCCTTGACCCATAGCGGGTGGCTCTCCCTTGAGCCACAAACTGATCTTTATGTTCGTTTCATCACCCAGTCAGCCTCCCCCTTCCAACAAAAGGGATGGGTGGTAATTAAGATGATAATAATAATAATGTTGACGAGTTGTTCCCCTTCTTCTAGCCTTATAACTATGGTTATGACGCCATGACCTTCAGTCGGTATATGGGGCACAAATAAAGGGGATCAGGCAGTCGGCGCAACGGAATCCTTCTTAGTGAGAAAAGACTGCCTGGTAGTTTGGTACACGGTGCAATCTGACGTTAAATGATGATTCTTGCGAGGGGTTTGATCGTGGAAGAGGGTGATGATCCTAAGTGGTCACAGCAATTTAACGTATTAGGTTGAGGAATAAGTTCAAGCGGTTTTTTTTAATGTTGTGTTGATTTAAGTTTTGCGGACGTGATTTGTGCACATATTAAGAAACAATAATAAATAATGAGAGCAAAAATTACAAAGGTTAGGCTACGTCTCTTAACAGCTAAGTCTTGAAGTTGAGTAATAAGTCATTGCGGTTTATTTAAAAGTTGTGTTAATTTAATTTTTGCTCTGTACCCTCAAAATGGAATGTCAAGTTGAAAGAAATGTGCATTTTCGACACTTGTTGTTATTCATTTTCAATTGAGACGGAAACAATGCAAACGCAGCCAAAGCTCGTCGCGATATTTGTCCTATGTACGGAGAAAATGCTTTATCAGAAGAACGTTCGGGTCGCCGCATTAAGTTGGATGAAGATCGATTGAACGACCTTATTCATGAAAATCCTCGTTAATCGACTAGTGAATTGGCTGTACAATTGGTGTGTGATCAGAAAACTGTAAAGAATCACCTTCATTCGATGGGGAAAGTTCAAAAACTCGGTACATGGGTTCCGCACGCTTTGAGCGAAAGCAACAAACTTCAACGCTCCACGATTGCCGCTGGTCTGCTTGTTCATCACACGGCTACTCGTGGATATAAGGACATATTTCTTCACCGCATCATCACTGGCGACGAAAAGTGGTGTGTTAATGTCAATGAACCATCGAAAACAATGGCTTAGCCCCAATAAAAAAACACTTCCGCGATTAAAGCAAGGACTTCATCCACAAAAGACGATGCTGTATGTGTGGTGGGATTGTGAAGGCGTCACTCTTTATGAGCTCCTTGCGAACAACGAGATTGTCAATGCAGAACTCTACGTTCAACAAATGCATCTACTTGCCGAAGCTATTCTTGAAAAGCGACCTCATCGACGTTATGGAATCCTTCTGCAACACGACAATGCTTGTTCTCACATTGCCAATATGACAAAAGACGCCATCCAAACGCTCAATTTGGAAATCCTGCCGCATCCTCCATATTCGCCAGACTTGGCTCCATTGGATTTCCATCTGTTCCGATCGCTCTCCAACAATTTGCGCGGCGTTTCGTTCAATACTGATATGGAATTAAGAACCTAGTTAGACGAATTCTTCGAGCCAAAATCCAAAGATTTTTATTGCAGAGGCATCGAAAAACTAGTCGAACGTTGGGAAGAAGTCGTAAATAACAACGGAGAATACATTATTTATTAAATTGCATATTGTTATCAATTAAAAATGAAGTTTTTCAAAAATTGTTAATGGTAATGAAGTAATTTGATAAAACCGCAAGAACTTATTCTTCAACTCATTAATTTGCTTGATTTTTCCTTGAAGCCCGGTACGACTAGGTGGCGGAGAGAAAATTGGAGCTACATGTCATTATTTTTATTTAAAGTACAAAATATGATCAGAATGCCTTAATCTAAAGCTTACACGGGTTTTTATATGGAAGAAGGAGGGGGCTCGCCTACAAATGGATTTACCAATAGGATTCTACTTAGGAGGAGCTATTATCTAATTTAATGGAAGTCTTCCAATCTTATATTACGTGAGAGGAGTTTTCACAAGTTTTTTAAAGTGGATCTACCAAGGTTAACATAAGAAGGTCAGGTTGCTATCCAACTCTGCCTGTTTATTTGCTAATTTTACGACCAGTGAGCGGCCTTACAACCTTTCCTAACCTATCTTAGAAGTAGGCGGTACCGGTAAATAGAAAAGGATTTTTTTTATAGTATGACAGATTCCTAAGCATTTTTTTCTCAGCAGTGTTTTCGTTACTTTTGTTTACATGGCAGATTCTTGCAGCAATACCATAGAAAGGTGGAAAGGTTAATTAAAGAATTTCTTAAGCCTGAGAGAGTTGGATATTGAGAACATCTGAGCTTTTAGCGTTGTTTGAGTTATGGCATGCTTAGACGGCGAAAATTTGCTGTTGCATCATCTATGGTCAAAAAATCAATTACAAAGTTTGGTTATATATGAGAGACTGGGATAAACACAGCTGAGCTTTGAAAACAAAATGTAACCTTTATGAACTGCTAAGAGTTTCATTCGTATCCGTCTATCTATTATCCATCGATCTATCTGTCTATCGAATTATATGCAAATGTGTTTTTTTCCTAAGTATGGAAGTAAGAGTCGGGCTTTCCGTTTCATCTAACTATACTATAGTTAATTTCATTTGTTAAGGAATTTAACAATAATAATAATAGACCCGGTGAAAGAGGCCAAAGACTCCAATACCAAACCCCGCTTATCACAAATGCTGGAGCAGAGAAGGCTTATTATAAACTATGCTTACGTTCGTAAAAGAGCACAAGGACTCAGAATAACGAATAACCGCTGACGAAGGGGGCAAAGGGCAAGGAGGGGAGAATGGATGGCAAGAGACCGTCCGACAATCAGGCCAGAAAAAAGGTCAAGGATGCGACGATGGTGAAACAAGGGCAGTCCTCCGATTCCCTTCGGTGGCAGAGTCAGGAGTCGGGCCTCCTTTGACCAATTAACCCACCTCTACATGGGTCACCCCCCCCCAAAAAAAAACCCCGAACGCGTGTAAAACATGTCGACGAAGGGTGCAACCGTCAACCAGAAACGAGGAAATCTGCCAACACTTGCCCCCAGCCCATTGGCGAGAGCGGCGGTGTGGTGGGTGGGAGGGGGTATCAAGCCCATTCACCCGAGAATTCATTCCTGGGATTCTTTTATCCAAGGATGAAGTCAGGGCGGGGGGGGGGATATTGTACCCCCCCCCCGTCTCTCAAACGGAACTGCTCAGGCTACTTTCACTATTCCGTCCGTTTTTCAATGGAAAGTTCTCTACCAGTGAATGTTCGCAGGTGAGTGTCTCACAAAGGGAATGTTCGTACTTGAGGATGCAATGTGATCAATGTTCGTATTTTCGGAGGCAATCTGTGGAATGTTCGTAGTTGTAGAGGCAATCAGAGGGATATTCGTACTTAAAGACGCAATATGAACAATGTTCGTACTTGTGGACACAATCTGAGGAATACTCTTATTTTAGATATATCTAATATTTATTTTTCGTGAAAATTTCAAGTGAATGGATTGAATATTTCGTAAGTTATGATGAAATATACAAACTATTTTCAAATTGCAGTGGCCAAAAGTTAAGGGTCACTTAGAAAAACAATGTAAAATGGAACAAGAACAAAAATCAAACTTTTACTATCTATTAATATTTGTAAACATCCCTTACTATTAGCAAATGACCTCCCGATATATATATATATATATATATATATATATATATATATATATATATATATATATATATATATATATATATATATATGTAGGATAATAGCATAATGCACCCACGTTTCCCCACCTCCTTCCGGGCGGGCCGGTTATCAAACCTTCCTCTTCCGGCCCGATATCTGATGCTCTCTCGCCGGAAAAACCCGCTGGCCATTTTAGCTAACCACCGCGTTCCTTCCTCGACTGTTTATCGAGAGTTGGGAGCCCATCTTGGCTTCCGGTGGTTCCCTGAAGTTTGCAAAGGACGAAATAAAGGAGATAATCAAGCCTCTTTCACCCGAATTTCGAGTATAAAAAATGAATTCTTTTAACCGTTGGTAGTAGAGCTTGCACAGCGTCTGGCGGGGCAGGAATTGCCATCTATTGGTGTAGTGGTAATTCGTCGAAGTACCAAGTCTTCAGAGAGGAGATCGGTAATAGTTAGGGAGGCTCCTTACTTCGTTGGTCTGCAAGTCAGTGCAGACCCAAGCTCGTACTCACGTGTCAGAGCCGAAGCTACAAACAACCTTACTCTAGTTCCTAAGCAAGAAAACTACATCTCGGCTTTTCTCCGTGACCCTAGGCGTCGATAGGTCACTTCGCCCCCCACCCCCTCTCACTCTGAGGCACCCGAGATTCCTCGGAGTTCACGAGCGTGGGGCCCTCTTTAACAAGAAGTTCCCGTCACAGCCTTCTTCCAGCAGAATCGTGACGGAATTGTGGGATCAGGTCGGTCCCTGGAGAACTTACCTCATCGTCTCACCCCTTATCTCACCACCTTCACTCACCAGCGCCACCCGAACATCAGGTTCCAAGGTAACCCTTCCCTTTCACATTCCCCAACTTCACCGCGAAGCTTACCAACATTACAAGTGTATAGGGATTTACAAGCCAAGTGAGATATCCAAGATTCACTTATTGATCTATCTCTCAAAGCACCTCATTTGTATATATATATATATATATATATATATATATATATATATATATATATATATATATATATATATATATATATATTCTTTTTTAGTGTTCATTAAAACTTTATTTTCATATTGTTGTGTATATAACTTCCTTTGAGTCGCTTGCAGGCAAAGTTTATTCCAATCCCTCCATAGCCAACCTCTAAGCACTCTGATTCAATAAACCCATTCAGAGCAGGGGCAGAACGAAGTATAAGGAGTAGTACGACGACTCCTCCGCATTCGGGATAATAGGATATATATATATATATATATATATATATATATATATATATATATATATATATATATATATATATATATATATATATATATATATATATATATATGAGTCGGGGAAAACTCCAACCGCCCCTCGGCCTATTCCTTGACAATATATATATATATATATATATATATATATATATATATATATATATATATATATATATATAGATATATATATATATATATATATATATATATATATATATATATATATATATATATATATATATATATATATATATATATATCTTCCTCACGTGCGAGCTCTCTCTCTCTCTCTTTCTCTCTCTCTCTCTTTCTCTCTCTCTCTCTCTCTTACGCACTTTATCTCACTCTTTCTATCTTCCTTCTATTTTTACACAAGTGTCTGATCAACCTCCAGCGATTGGAGAAAGAGGCTTCCTTAGGCGGAGAGGAAAGAGATTGAGGATGATGCGCCCCAAGATTGTGGATTGGTCAATGTGAGGATGTTGCTATTGTTGTGAAATTCCTTTGGCTTGTGGCAGTGAGGTTGCGCTGAGTTTACCTTGGCTATCAAACTAAGGGGTTTCGCCCTCAGTTTTCCAAAAATAGGGTGAAAGGGGGTGTTCAGAGATAGTGTGAATGAGCACCAACGAAGATTAAGCAGCTGAATGTTGTTGCTCGATCCACTTTGAGTGACTCAATTTGGTCTAGGTCTTCCTTCCTTCCAAACCAGAGGAGGACAAAGGCCTCATCCTCAGAAAGAGAGCAACCACCAAGGGAGTCGTGGATGCACGCCCGCAAAGGTGAAATGCGGTCTAGGTGGAAGTTTTGTCCACCCTAGTGTTTATAATGCAAATATTAAGGAAAATCCCCATCCCTTCGTGGTAGGATGGAAACGATCAAGGGCTACAGGGTTTGCAAGATACCGGCTGTTGGTCATTCAAGTCTGGAAATCAGTCTCTTGAAAAATAGCGTCAAATCGTGGTTTAGACCTTTGGCGATATTTCCCGTTGTTTTTGCCATGACCGGGAAACAGACGAGAACTTCTGAGACCCCATTATGGAGGATGAACATCCTCCAGCGAGAGTCTAACTGGGATCCCATTGAGACGCGGGTGAAAGAAGCTCATGACACCGAAGTGTGTGGGTTCAATGTACAGAAATTTACTTTTATTTGCTCTAAATTTCATTGCCCATTGAATAAGCCTTACTCTATCTGCATGGTCCTTTAAACGTTTCTCGTCTTTAGTTTTGCGTCGACCTTAAATTTTGATATGGTGCTTTTTAAATTTATATGAATATAATTTCCATATAAATTATAGAATCCAAATAAACCCTCGTGGAACACCATTAGAAACTCATCACTATTTTAGTTAATATATAATCAATTCATTTTAATAATTCTCACTAATTTGTTTAGAGAAATTGCGTGGATGCACTTTTAGAAAGTCATGTTCTGGTGACGAGCGATTTCCTTTCTTATTCAAATATTGGCGTCATATTTGTTATTTAACAATCTCTCAGAACCGTTCCTTTCTCGATTGATTATTTTAAATAACACTTTTATTGGCATACTAATAAATGCTTTGTATCCATTCGAATGACCTACATATCTACATTATAACGAGTCTTTTGATATTTCTCGATTTTTTTTTCAGCTTAGAGCGATAATTGTTATTAATTAACTCGTACGTTGCTCAATAACTTTCTTTGTCTCAAGGATGTGTTTCGGAAGCTTCCGAAATGTTGTCAGACCTTTGTTTTTATTCGCAACGAGGGTGAAGTATGGTCATTTCCGCATTTCCGATACACTTTTTGGGGATCGGATCTCAGAAGCAATATCCTCTTTTTATTAGGATTAATAACTATCATTGTCATTATTATAATATACTCCATAGAATTTGGTTTTTGATTAGCAAAAGGAATATAGAAACTTCACGGATGATTTCATAAACGATTTAATACAATTCTAAAAGGTGTAAAGACTCACAAAAATGATTGAGCATTGTAAAATTTGTGTAAAAAAATTAGGTAAAAACAACAAGTGTCTGAAGTGCACCCATATGTAAATGTTTTATAATCGATGCTATAAAAGCCATGTTCCAATTATTATGAGACCAATGATAATTAAAAAACAACAATAGACGTCTGAATTGAACCTAGCGGAGAATATTCTTATTATATTTGGGGTTTCTGGATTTGGGGATAAATACAATCTGGAAATAAAGATAATTTAACGAAGAGGAGAGGAAGACAAGAGGGGTCGTTGATATAAGCATATATGACACAAAATACTTTCCCTTGAATTTTTCTTTGTTCGAACAAGAGGTTTCTGATTAGTTATCACAAATTACACCTCTATTTTGATAAACTGCTGACCTTTGTTTATTGTATTTTATCTTGATTTTAAAGTTTTTAAACATATTTTGATTAGGAAAAAGTACCTTTTTCGTCACTAAATGCCTGTTTGTAATTTTATTATTCCTTTTTGCCTGCCTATTTCGGTATTTTTTAGTGCCTAAACTTTAGGTCTCTGCTATAAAAGCGATAAGCCCGATCACCAGGCGCCTTGCCTTCCTCTGCAAATCTATTACACTACCTTCTCTTTTCGCCACTTTTATTTCGTTCTATCTACATATACCACACATGCTTCGTCCTCTCTACACACGCGCACACACTTACAATAACTTGTAACTTGTCCGGTTTCTACTGATTACCTACTAGAAAGTCTTTACCATTGTAATTTATGTGTATTATTTAATAACATTTAAATTAAATAGTGTACTTTGTACTAAGTTCCGACGTTGAGATATATTGAAAATTGGTAAAATCTAGTAGTTGATATTAATTATTTAGGGGTTCTTTAATACTTTCATTTATTTGTAACTTTTCAATTATAATATCGAATCCAATCTCATTGCAACATATTAAAATACCCCAAATCAGCTTACTAAAACATATCCACACCCACTTCACTTACACAACAACTTACTGCAGATGTGAACCCTAACACCCATTCCTCTGAATCCTCCCTCCTTCGTGAGGACAGAGTCTTCCTGGTCATTGTGAGATAAGGACATCACCCAGCCCCCCTGAGTCCTAGAAGAGGTTGGACGTGACACCACAGATCCCTGCCTAGAATGCAACACCGCACCCCACACAATCAAACACCTAATGGAAGACTGCACTGAACACACTCACACACGCCAACATTACAATATACACTCCTTGGGGGCTCTATGAGTACAAGCCATATACTTACTTCCTCAGGGTCTCAGGGACGATCGGCCAAACATCTTGAGGAACAACCACACTTCATCGTCATACTTGGAGGAGTAAAGTACGTGAAATTATCGGAGTTACTGGTTTATAAAAAAAGTTAAGTAGATATTTTGAGAATAAAAAGAAAACCACCTTTTGCAAGAAGTTCCTTAATAGTTTGACAGTAAAAAAAAATATCATAATGGTTATGAGGAAGATGCTGCGAGTGAACTTGCTGGAGATAGTTTTGTCTTTAGAGTTAGGGATCTTTGTGTAGAAATAATCATCTTAATCACCCGCTTTCACACAAATTGGAGGTTGTGTCCATCAATGCCACTCTGGCATGACTGGACGGGGGTCTTGTGATCTTCCCTTGCGATGACAGGAACAGCATATGGGTGTGCCGCTTTCCCTGCAACCGAACCCTACTCGAGCTGAGTCGCCTTCTGTAAGATGCGTTGGAAGAGGTATAAATTAGGCAAAATAAAAGGCATATTTTTATGGTAGGGGCATCGCATGTCACCTCTGCCGTGCCCATGGGATATAGTCAGCACCTTTTCGCTTGCTGTGATTCCCTGTATTGTTTTTATTACGCACCCCTGACCACTTGTTCTGCCCCCGTGTGGCCGCGTCAGTAAATTCCGCCAAACGGGCGGAGTTCTCCCAGAAACTAAGAAATCGGTGTATCTGTAAGTTTTGCCTAAAATGCGTAGGCGTTGGGCATATTGTGAAGGTGATGAGATATATCCAGTGCCTGGCAATATAAATTCCAAAGGTGGCGAGGTCGCATTGGATCAATGCCAGGCAAACCCTTGTGTGCTTTGGGAGGAAGGATTCTTCTGGGTCAATGTCTCGTGTAAAGGTATTTAGAATTGGATTTGACCCCGATATGAGATGTTTGGCTTTTTTGTGGTTGGATAATTTTGTGAAAAAGAGACATGGTTTCGGGATGTTAGAGGTGCTAGGAGTATTGTAATTTAACAAACTTGTGGAGTCCTGGCGTGTTTTGCGAAGGAAGACAAGAATTTGTATATAGTGACAAGATGGTATCGGATTCGGGGTAGTGAGAAGTTGTTCGGCGAGAAAGCATGCATTATGCTGCAATTTGTAGTGTATGGTTTAGAAACTATACCTACTCAGAACAGACAATATTACTGTCGGTAGGTGTCAGGAGAAGGTGCTTATGAGTGCTGAGGGATTATCTTTTTTTTTTTTTTTTTACTATTCTGATGCCATCTATGGAGCTATAGAGTGTGATATTTTAGTGTTGGTGGAGTGTCGTAATACCAGTCACTTACGTAGCTATAGAGTGTAATGTTTGGGTGAGGTACAATATCCTTTTGTCAACTATGTAATTTTAGAGAGTAATGTTTGGATGTTGGTATACTTTTGTGATGTCATCTACGTAGCTATAGTGTTATGTTAAAGTAAGGTGGATTATTGTGGTGTCATCTACTTAGTTATAAATTGCAATGTTTTGGTGTCGGTAGAGTATCCTGATGTCATGTAATGAGCTGTAGTATGCAATGTTTAAGTGTCGAGCGAATATTGCGATGCCATCTACGTAGCTGTAGGATCTAATGTTTGAGTGATGGTGGAGTATCTTGATATAATCTACTTAGCTTAGTGCATAATTTTTTATATTGATGGAGTATCGTATTGTTATCTACGTAGCTGTATTATCTAATGCTTGGGTGTTGGAGAAGGATTGTGATGTCATATACGTAACCATAAAGTGTGATGTTTGGGTGTCGAATGCCCCAGTCTGGGCGAACTTTGTGCGCGACACCAGACCAATATCGCGACTAGATGGGTTTCTATCGCTTCTCCATTGCACCCGAGACGTGTCCGTACACACCCGACTGTGGAACAAAGGAGTCTTTGAATGGATATTATTTATTTAGGTGTTGATGCATCTTTAGACCGCTGTAGGAATGAACCCCACCCCACCCCCATCTGGCTTCTGATCATGCATTTTACATTTTTAGTCTTAGTCGGGTTTGCTTTTTTTTGAGGGGGGGCAGATTTAAGTTATTTTTTAGTGTAATTTTTTAGTTATATTAAAAAAATAATTTGTCATTTCAGTGGCTATCCCTTGCTGGCACCGCCAGTAGAGAACCTTAAATAAGCCCCTACAAATATCAATTCTGATCTCCCAAATCTGGATTTGGATCCAGATCCTAGTCGAATTGTGCAGGCTGGTAGAGCGTCAAAAATTGTACACTCTAGGTATTTCCAACTTGAATTGCCCAATATTTTTTTTAGGATAGTGGCAAAAATGCCAGGAAATTTCCTATCTCGAATGTTTTAGGAGAAAATAAGTGATCATAAATCCATATCTCTATCTGGATCCAGCACAAAACCAACTCAATCCTTCCTTGGCCCAAAGTTGATTCAACCACAAAATTCCATCTAAATCCGTCAATATCCCTTTGAGATATATTGGACAAAAACATGCAATGTTGATCACAAAACCACCGCCAAACTTTATTGGAGGAGGCTGAGTCTGTGGTAGAATCGTGTGTATCTTTGAGCTTCTTGATCAGCCTTCGACATCGGCCGAGTAGTTCTTTGACCCGGGAAGAGAGGAAGGATGTTGATCTCCAGATGTCGCGATTGCGGGAGTTCCCTTGTCAAAGTGTTTTTTTTTTAATTTCGCCCATCTGGTAAATACTAACGGGGGCATCAGTCACCGTAATGGTAAAGTGGCGAAGGAAGCTATTATATATTCCACCTTTGAAACGGAATTACATCACACAACGGTACATCATCACATGACATAAAACCAGGTCACATCAACACATCACGCCGCACCATGTCACATCCTACCACATCACATCCGACCACATCATATCATATCACACCACAGCACCACATCACATGACTAGACGCCAACACATCATACTACGTCAAATCATCACATCACACCGCATCATATCACGTCACGCCACACAACACTACACCAAATCACATCACACCACATCATCTACTCCCACCAGACTTGCATTTCCCTTGTTTTCTCGAGTTTAAAGAGCAATAGCAACAAGGGCGTAACCCTGAGAAAAGTTGAGAGGAAAGATCTGTTGCGAAAGTAGTGCAGTTAGAGTAGGTGACAATGTATTGAAGATGCATACCCGCAGATCATCATCCAGGTATTGGAGCCGGGAAGTAACATAATCTTCTATATGTCAACCGAGGCGTGGTTGCCCACGCTACACCTGCGAAAGAGGGGAGTGGGGTTGCAAGCTTGTTAAAAAAACACCACCCTAGCCGGAACAATAGCCAAACATCGACATCATCATCTATTGACTTCCCTTACATTTCTATCGCCTCAGATAAATATCAACATCGTCATATATTGACTTCCCATACATTTCGATCTTCTCATACATAAATATCAACATCGTCATATATTGACTTTCCATACTTTTTGATCTTCTCCTAGATGTACATATATCAACATCGTCATCTATTGACTTCACTTATATTTCGATCTCCTCATAGATAAATATCAACATCGCCATATATGGACTTCCCGTACATTTCGATCTCCTACTTGATAAATATCAATGTGGAAGAATGAATAGAACGAGGACAATCAGACGCTAGTTGGTATATACAGCATCAACCGTTATGCTCCACATGGGCCAAGACTTTACCCCACCCCTCTTTTCCCTGCTGCCCAAAGGCCCTTCGAAGTCGCTCGCAAAGAAGGATTTCGGTCAGAAAATTTCATAATTTTACGAGATTGGTGGTGTATTCCGTAATATAAACATAAGAGGGCGTGAGAGCCTTTAGAATGAAAATCTTGCTGCCTAAGGCTTCGTCGGCATAAAATCTATGAACAGGCTCACTGTCCCCTCCGATTGTTTATGTATATTTTCGACAAATAGACGAAATTTCACCTTCAGCGTGCGTAAACCTGAAGGGGCGAAGTGGCACCGCGTTGAAAATTTATCCCCTAGGAGAGAGGCTTAAATCTGGGCTAGTTAGGGTTCACCCCTCCTAAACTCCCTCGTCTCCGCTCCACCCAGGAGATAGTCGACGTATTTATAGTTCGAACTTGAGAAATTTGGAAGAGAATCCGCGTAGCAATAGAGAGAAGAAATCGAGTCCCTGAGTCAAACAGAGAATCAAGAAGATAAGTGGAACCGAGTGGAACATTCCCTCCCGAGGCCGATCCCTTGGTCGCTTAGAAGATCAGACCAGTAGTATCGAGACCAACTCTCATACCATTCTCTTCCAGATAAAATGCTTTATCTCAATTTTCAGAAAAAAACAGAGATACCCCATTCGAAAAAAGATTCACCTCTTGGTCAAGTCTCACCATCGAGAAGCCCGAATTCGTAAGACAGGGATCAGGATAACTTCCGTTCATCCAAGATCTCCTCACTTATATCTTCAAGTCGAGAAGCCTCGCCACGCACCTCCACCACCCAGTGAGAAGCATCAGCTGTTTTCCCAAACTTCCTCATCTGAGCGAGGCAGTCTCCACCCCTACTTCATTCCAAATAACCTCAGCGAGGCAGCCTGGCCAACTCACTCCAAATCACCTCAGCGAGAAAACTTACTTTCAAGGTTACCAACTGTCCTAACTCTCTGAGTTAAAGGTAAAACGAATCAAAAATTTATTCATGTTTGTTATTTTCCATTCAGTGCGAAAATGTATTTAAAGATTTTATATTTCATTCTCTTATGTAATTAAAATTATATTTTGTCTGAATTGTTTAATTAGATCCTCGAACGCTACAAATGGATGGCAATATATATATATATATATATATATATATATATATATATATATATATATATATATATTATAATACGAATCCTCCCTGGTTAAATAATTAAATTAGAGCACTCTTAGAGAAAAGTGGAACGGATTTACTCATAGACGAATCAGACGTACATACGTACTCGGCCGTAAACCACGACAATCGACATCCTCATCTATTGACTTCTCTTACAATTCGACCTCCTCATAGATAAATATCAACATCGTCATCAATTGACCTCTCTTACAATTCGATCTACTTCTTAATAAATATCAACATCGTAATCTATTGACTTCATGACATTTCAATCTCCTCATAGATAAATATCAACATCGCCATATATTGACTTCTCTTACAATTAGATCTCCTTATTGATAAATATCAACATCATCGATTGACTTCTCTTACAATTCGATCTATCACCATCGTGATCTATTGACTTATTTTACAATTCGATCTCCTACAAGATATATATATATATATATATATATATATATATATATATATATATATATATATATATATATATATATATATAGAGAGAGAGAGAGAGATATATATATATATATATATATATATATATATATATATATATATATATATATATATATATATATATATATATATATATATCGTCATCTATTGACTTCAATTACAATTATCTCTGCTCCAATATATATCCACATAGTCATCTATTGTCTTCTCTTATAATTCCCCCTCCCGCTGCGTAAATATTAACGTCATAACCTATTGACTTCTCTTACAATTCGATCTCCTTCAAGATATATATCAACATCGTCATCTATTGACTTCCCTTACAATCCTCTCTTCCCCAATAAATATCCACATCGTCATCTACTGACTTCCTTTACATTTCGATCTCATCATAGATATATATCAACATCGAAATACATTAACTTCGTTTACATTTCGATCTTCTCATAGATAAATATTAAGATTGTCATCTATTGACTTCTCTTACAATTCGATCTCATTATAGCCAAATATCAACATCGTCATCTATTGACTTTATCCTGCATGAACTCTTAGTTATCGTGATAGGAAATTCGCTTATCTTAGCTCTGAATAACAGGTTTTCGATACACAGGTCTACCAAAGCCCAATTGTATTGAGTTTCAAGCTGTCGTGACACGATACGAGATGTGACTAATCCTTCCCTTACCCTAGCCACTTCTGAGATTTTGCAGTGGCCCCTCTCCCTCTCATCCAAAGTTGCCCCATTGGGTAGAATACGCCAGCTCCTTACCTAATTCCAACTGTTATTGTTTTCTGGAACATCTGTACACAGTATCTTTCCACAACACACAATAATAGGAACTTCTTCACGAATATTTCACACAACTGTTTCTGAGTTGTCATTTTAGAAAGCATAATCCGACCTAATTAAAAATAACTGTAGGTATCGAGATAACTAACAGCAAATCATACTTTTAAATTTTCTGTAACAAAATGAGTGAATAAAATACAAAACCTAAATGAAAGCACTAAGTTTTTATTCTATAACGGCAAATATATAACCTACAAAAGAAATAGGAGCGAGTAATATTGGTGGACATTCTGTAAGAAATTAAACATTGAAAAAATACAAGATATGATTAGTTTATTATCATTATTAAATCGATTTGGATGCATGTCGGGACTTACTTGCGCATTTTGCGGTCACTGATTTGTGGACAAGAAAAAGGAAACAGGTGGCGATGTTATGTAAAGTAGTAGAGTCGATCAAATGGGGTCGAAGAGTGTACTTTTGCTTAACCGGTTTCCGCTATTTCCACCTTATTCTACCCCCGCCCTTCCCTGCCTAATATAACAGGAGAGAATCTCC
Source organism: Ceratothoa steindachneri (assembly GCA_963969495.1). Classification (NCBI taxonomy): domain Eukaryota; kingdom Metazoa; phylum Arthropoda; class Malacostraca; order Isopoda; family Cymothoidae; genus Ceratothoa; species Ceratothoa steindachneri. Next base: position 23,465,057 of record OZ018330.1, on the reverse strand, counting down.
TCCCCACCTATCTCAAATCCATTTTCCTTTTACCGAGGAACCTTCACTATGTGATTGCGTGGCGCGAGCGACTTTTGCTTGCTTTGTTTTTTGCTTTCCCGTTGGGGACTTCCAGCCGCTCCAGAATTGAGTTCAGGGACGCGCTTGCGACAAGCATCCTTGGAGAAGGTTGAGAGCGCGCCTGGACGGCGGCGTCAGGCAGCCAGGATGGAGGTCACGCGCCCTGTATTATGCCCACTCGCCCCAGAAGGGCATGTTCGTGTGTACTCCCATTCCCACGCACATACAAACGGGAAGAGGGGTGAACTATGGTAGATGAAGAAACCGTTAGTGATTGAACTGGATTGAACCTTTTTGGAGGCGAGAATCGGGATGGATGTGCGAGCGAAAGGAGGAATTGGTCGCATTCTGAGCGGCACGCGTTATCGCACGCTTCAGACCCGTCGATGCAAAGAGGCCTTCAAAAGCAGGCCACGGCCTGGGTGCCAGAGATCGCTTGCCACTCCTTGGACAGGAAAAGATTTAGTCTTCCCGTGCCTCTCACCCCCCACCCCCATCCACCGAGCGCTACTGACCCCGATGATAAGACTTCCCCCCCTTGCAGTGGCTTTGGTCTGGTTTCGATCTGACATCTGGCAGATTGTGTGCCCTCCTGGCCCCTATGAGGGCAGTTGGGTGCCCTCTTGCAATAATGCCTAGAGGAGAATCTGCTGCTCTATATCTTTCAACATTTTTATGAGACCTTTGCGAACTCTGTGGCGGAAATACCCTCGTTTATTTTCCCTTTTCAGCTTTAATTAAATGAAAACTAGTTGGAACAAGGCTACTCCGATGGTGATTAATTGAATCATAATTAGGGGGCAGGGGGCAAGGCGACCCCGGTGTTGATTTCCTCGATGCGAAGTCGGTTTCCGAAGCTGAGAGAGAGAGAGAGAAAGAGAGAGGAGAGAGACCCCCTCACCCCGTCCCAGTGACGCTTGGGTGTCGGGCCACGGAGTAAAGAGTATGGAGGTAAGGGAAGGGGGTAGTTTGGGGGAGATGTGGTAAAAATGCAGAGGCCACCGAACGCCCTCTGACGGGAAAAAGAGAAAGGGATCAAAGTCAAGGGCCTCGAATGGCACGGGGCAGTGCCGGTTGGGACGCCATGACCTTATTTCTCGCTCTAGAGCGCAGTTGGAGCACGGGGGCTGGCACTCGGATGCCACAAAGTAGGGTGCCAATTAGACCCAAAGTGTGCCAGTTTGTTTATAGGGGTGACTGGCTTCCTCGTGCCACCCAAACAAAACGCCCAACCAACCCACTCTAGGAACACATCGCCAGCATCACCCACATGCCCTTCTAAACGCACCGAGCTACCAAGAACCCGCAACCTAGTGCCCATTCCCAAGAAATACCCAATTCAAGGTTACCCACACACCCGAAAATGGGTCAGGCTTAACCAGCTCCCCACTCCAACAAGGAGAGGGCTCTCCTATGCTCTCCTATGAGAAGTTAAAAATAAGGAAACCCTAGACTCGAATGGAGCAAAGAACTGGGTCGCGGATGAGAAGGATTATTAAAGAGCGCCTTTGGGAATTAGGATACCCTCTTAGGGGACGGGGGAGTAGTGTTGGAGGAAGGGTGGGCATGCCTTCAGAGTCGTGGGGGAGGGGGGTAGTGGGGATTTGGTCTCCTGCCGAATTCCGCACAACTTTTACTTCCAGTGACGTCACGCCGGTCGTGTCCGTTCCAGATTTCAGCTTTCCTCTCCCACCCACCGACGGGGCTCAAACGGCCTTCAAAGTTCGTACATTGGGATATTAGCTCATATCTACGAACGTACTCCTATCTCGCATAATACACCCCCTCCCCCCTCCCTGTCATATAAGCCCCGGTATAGTCAACAACGTCCTTTGAGGTACTACTTTTTTTTCCTTACTCTATAGACTTTCCTCTCTTTTCGTCTACCTGACTTTCAATCCCTTCATTCTATCCCTCTTGAGCAATGGGTTTGACTCCGCCCCCCACAAACCAATTCCCCAAACGAGTGTGAGAGATGCACCCACCCCACATGTGATCGTGTGGGTATGTGGAGGGGGAGCTAGTCTCTGTGTGAGTGTGTGGGGTGATAGCTTGGAATGCGAGTGAGGACGCGAAGGGGTGGAATTTCTCCTTGCCGACGGCTTCACCTAATTCCTGGACCGCCCCGGAACGGCTCCAAGCTGTGGTCGAGGGGGAGAGGGGGAAGGGGGAACATAAGACTTCATCGTGTTCCGCATTAACCAGGGCTGTTCCACAGGGTTTCGCAGGGAGAAGAGTGACTCTTTTGGTTCACAAGATTCTTCAGTGCTTTCCCTCCCCCCCACCCGGTTCAGTAAAGGCAAGGGGTGTTCGGCGGGGTTCTTTGTGTGTTGGGGTGTACTCTAGAGTTGTTCCACAGCGTCCCAATGGGCCCGGGAGTGGACTCAAAAGTAGTTCCACAGGATACCGTGGGGACGGGTGTATTCTAGGATTGTTCCACAAGGTTCCATGAGGACGGGTGTACTTTAGGGTTGTTCCACATGGTTTCATTTGACCAAGGTGTATTCTATAGTTGTTCCGCAATGTTCCATGAGCCGCGGAGTGGACCCTAGGGTGGTTCCACAGGCTCCCACGGGGACGGGTGTACTCTAGGGTTGTTCCACATGGTTTCATTTGACCAAGGTGTATGGTTGTTTCGGAACGTTCCATGAGCAGTGGAGTGGACCCTAGGGTAGCTCCACAGGGTCCCACGGGGAGGGCCGTACTTTAGAGTTGTTCCACAGCGTTCCTTTGGGGCAGGAGTCGACCCTAGCGTTGTTTCACAGGGTTCCGTAGTGTCGTGTGGATTCTAGAGTTGTTCCACAGCGTTCCGCGTAGCTGAAGTAAACCTTAAAGTGTTCCACAGGGTTCATCAGAACCGTTTTTTAACGGCATCCACCAACTGAGGCGGAGTATTTGGGTGTCGCCGTAGGACCCTCTCTCGACGCTCCTCTTCTGTCGGGGCTTCCGAACACGGCCGGATCTAATCTAATACCTAGTTACACACACATACACACACGTGCGCGCACACACACGCACATACACACACGCACACACCGTCCAAGGCGACCGGACGACGCCGGGAACCGGAACATACTTTCCCTTCGCAAGGACACTCCAGGAATGTATCTCTCCCACATCTTCCAAATGCTTCACTTTCTTTCCAAACATCTTTTCCTATTCTACGGATATTCTCTCATTGGTTTTCGTTTTTTTGTAATAATTGTCTAGAGAAGTGCCGGTTAGGGCTGTCCACTAAACACCATGCGGCCTACCCCTGTAGGAGAGTTGCGTGCCCGCCCTACGACCTCAAAACCTCTCCTCTATTTCGTTATCTACTTGAACTTTGTCTCTTTCACACACTTCACTCCCCTTCTCCTCTTCTATACTAACCTCTCCCAAACATTTTTTGAAGGACTTTCCCTCGTTGGTTTCCATTTTTAAAACTACATAAATGTGTTTGTCCCCCCCCTTCCCTCAAAGAGGTAGTGCACTGTGCATCTTCCGTAGAAAGTGATGAAGTTGGAGGAAGTGAAAATGTGTGCAAGAGTATTGCCACAAATCCACCGGTTTGAATTGTGGCCGGGAGGGAAAAATACGGGTGTTGGGGAAAGAAGGGTTCTACAAGGTCCAGGTGCGGCTCGGAGGGTCTCGCTCCTAACGGGGCTGCGGCACCCACAACACATTCAGGGTTACAGGACGGGCAGGTAGGTGTGGATGTGCGTAAATATACGTGAGTATCTACATGTGTACAGCCATGGTCAAAGGTTGTGAGACTAGTAAATTCTTCTTTATAAAAAAATTAATAGAACTGATTAACGTTGCAGTTTGTTTTTGATTTGTTTGTATCATAATTTGAAGGTGGAATATAACAGGAAATAGAACTCAAACCCAGTTTATTAATATATCCATTCAATTGATTCGCGAGGTCAATGTTTGCCATGATTTCCCTTGTTCTTCAGGACGGCTTCAATTCGTTTGGGCGCAATGGAGACCAAATTTGCGATGATATCTTGACTGATAGTTATCCATTTTGGTTCAATCAGCACCGCGCAACTTCCCACAATTGGATGGCTTCTGTTTATTAACCGCCACTTTGATTATCGTCCATGATATAATCTATGGACTCACTACTCTATCTACTTCTCTCTTTACCCCCAATTCTCTCTCTATTTCTCTTTCTATCTCTCTCTTTAAATTCTCTCTCTCTCTCTCTCTACACATCCTTTTTTTTATATTGTATGTTTCTATGTTTGGAACTACCATTTATCGGTATGTATAAATTCATTTTTGTTAAAAATTCCACTTTCTGTCTGAGGACGGTACATGTAGTGACAAACTGCGTGTGATTAATAAACGCTATTACCATAAATTAAGATCTCTTCCAGACTTCCAGCCTGATAATGAAAATCGTATTAGCTACCAATGAATTTTAGTGAAATTATTCGTGGGCTGATAATTGACACAAGGTTAGCATTCGATATATATATATATATATATATATATATATATATATATATATATATATATATACATATATATATATATATATATATATATATATATATATATATATATATATATATATATATATATATATATATATATATACTTGTAATTGATTTGTTCCTTGGGGTCTGGGGCGTGCGATAACGCGTGCCGTTCGGAATATGAAGACCCAGGAGATTACACTAATCATTTATTGGCCGGACGTTTAGGACGTCCGAAACGTCCGGCTAATAAATGATTCGTGTAATCTCCTGGGTCTTCATATTCCTACTATATATATATATATATATATATAAAGTGTGTATCACGCTTTATTGCAGGTCAAATTTTTGTCTGATATTTTGAATATTAAACATTGTACAACAGTGAAACCTGGTTCACTGAAATATCCTAGGTAGGTACGTACGCAGTTAACATTTCAATCATATTGATAAGATACATGCAAAGTTATGTTGAGTTATGTATTTTGATGTGCTTTCAACTGTGTCACGCTTTATTGCAGGTGTACGAAAATTCCCCTGAAACGACGTCTGACATCTACAGAGAAGACGCGGATTGTTGCAGGTCTCGCAGGAGGATTATCTGTTGGAGAATTAGCCCAAGAGCTTGGTCGGGATACAAGAACATTGAAGGCGTGTGAAAAACCCCATCACCAAACCAAAGCAAAATAAAGGTACGAGAAGTGTATCCCAGCGTGACATCCGAAAAATAGGTAGACAAGTAAGAAAAGTCCTCGGTAGTACAAGTGCTGCCATATTTGAAAGTACTGGAGTTGCTCCGTTGTTTAGAAACACCCGGTGTAGGATCCTTAAAGAGACGGCCAAAAGTGTTAAGTGCATTGCTAGACCCATCCTGAGCAAGAATCACAAAGAGAAGCGTATTGATTGGGCATGGAAGTACATGAAGATCAATTTCCAAGATGTCCTGTTCACGGATAAGGCCAGAGCTACTCTGGATGGCCCTGACCAATGTGCCAAATTTTAGATATCTCTTGGAGCTTCTCACCCGTATCGCATTCGGCGTCAACAAGGAGGTGGGGGGGGAAGATGTTTTGGGCGGGAATCATAGGAAATGAACTTGTTGGGCCTTTTCGAGTTCCAGAAGGTGTTAAACCAATAATTCCTACACCGCGTTTCTGGAGGAGCCACTCTCAAGTCGACAGCGATTGATTTTTATGCATGATAATGCTCCTTAACATTCAGCCAAGACTATAATTTAGTACCTCGCAACTTTGGGAATCACAGGCCAATCACTTATGACCTGGCCTCCCTGTTCTGGTCGATCATGAATAGGAAAGTGTATGAAAGAGGTATCCAGTTTTTATCGAAAGATACCTTGTGGGAAAAGATTAAAACAATTGCTGGTACCATAACATCTTCCCAGATTAGTCAGCTAACAGCTTCTGTGGAAAAAAGACTGTTTGATGTCATTTCTAAACAAGGAAGTTACGTAGACAAATAAAGTACTGCACCAAACAATTTAATTGTTTGGGTTTCATATCTTTTGCCGCTATTCTTCGGTAGTGTGTTTCATCATTATAATAAAATGGTAATATAACGATAATACTTTGTTTCATTACCTTAAATTGGAATTTTCGCACACCCAGTGGGGTGGCGAAGTATAAAATCAAATAACTTTAGAAAAACGGGGTAGATTAAGTTAGTCAAGAAGACGACTAAGACCGACAAGAGGCCCGGCTACCAACAAAAGGGACGTAGAAGAAGCTCATCCGGAGCCAGTTCCTGGTGGTCACACCGAATTTAAGAAGCCTATCAGAGGTATATCGTCAGAGAGATCTAGACAGCGAAGACCGGCATAAGTGCCTGGCAAACCAACGAGAGGAGCTTAGAAGAAGCTCACCCTCGAGCCAGGTTCCTGGTGGTCACACCGAACTTTAAGTTAACTTGATTTAAGAAGCAAGTTTAACTAACTCTCGTCAAGAAACCCCTTATCCTGGTGTATCCAAAAACACAGAGATAGTCCTCACTCGTGAGGAATACCCCGAAGTGAATTTCCTCAAGCACTCCCCTGAGTCAAAGGATTCACGCATTGGCTCATCTCTCGCCAGTGCGAATTATTTCCAGAGTAACCCGAAGGGTAGAAAAAACCTTCTTTCTCTGTCCCGTAGTGAGATCATTTCCTCCAGAAAGCGTTTGTCTCTCCATCTGCCACACGCTCCGAAATCCTTTGTGGCTTTAAAGCATTTCCCCCTTGAGAACACAGCTGTAACCGCCGATCCACGCGCCAGCCCGGAAACAACATTCTTGAGGTGACATAACAATTGAGTTCAAGGTCAGACTCAAACCCAATTCTAGTAGGAATCTCTAAAGATATTTAAACCCTGGTATCTGTTTCATTGTAGGTCAGGTTGCATTTAATATTGAAGTGAGCTGTGGGTCAACCATTACCGTAAATTCTATTCTGTAATTTAGTAAGCCTCACTTAAAGTTGTTTAATTCATTTCTGTATAGTTTGTGTCTTAAATTTAAATCTTGGTTCATGTTTTTAATTAAAGGTCTAGTTTTCTTCGAAACATTTTTTATTCAATCCTCGAAACGCTGAGCAAGGCACTAGGAACCTTCAAAGATTAACGTAATAATAATAATCATAGATAATAATATAGCACTATTAGAGAGAAAACGTAATCATGGAGTTTTGTAGTACGTAACCAACCCATACGTACGAACACCATCCACTCGATCCTTCCTATACCACGACATATATATATATATATATATATATATATATATATATATATATATATATATATATATATATATTGTACTTTGTTTAAAATAATATTTTATCAAAGATACTCTTTATATACATATATAATAAGTAATTAAATTTCATATTAGAAAATCTAAATTTACTATTATGGATTAATGTTTATATTTAGTTTTGGCATTAGTAATAACAGTAGTACTTGTCGCAGAGAATGGTTTTGCTGACTGCATACCAATTTTGAGATCATCAGTAGAGTGCAGATTGTTAAAATTATTCAGAAGAGGTCCATTGTTCAGGAGCTCTTGAACAATTCTTTTCCTCAGCGAGAATAACCCCACCCGACCTGTGGGTTACCTTTTTTGGGGATAGGTCTACGGGAGCACAACCCAGAATAAAAAAAGCTGTGAGTGGGGTCCAACATTGGGTGGCTTTCGACAAACAAGTTGTCCGGCATATCTCTGCAACCTCTCACAGTCGATGGTCGTCCTGATTAACTCTTGCCACCATCAATTCTGTGTGAGGCTAAGTTGTGGGGATAGGCCCAGTGCAAGCTTTGAGACAACCAACTACTTTAGGGTAGTAACTAACTTTCATGAATTTGTAGCACTTTCAATCAATTACCATGTCAAGTTCCGAGAGGCAAACATGGCTAGAGGACCTACTACACCTGCCTATATCCAGGAACTAATTGTTATGCTGCGTCAAGAGGATCATCTCACCATCGCGACCATAGCTGAAATGGTTAAACGCTCCAAAAGTGCCGTACATAATATTATATCTCGTCACGATACAACAGGTTCATGTCTCAGCGGAATTTCCAATAGTAAACCTTAGGAAACCTCAAAGAGAGATGATCCAGCCGTCGCCCGTATCTCAAAAAGGAGCGATACAACATGGCCATGATTTCTCGAGAAGTAAAGGAAGCTATGGCGATTCATGTCTCCAGGAAGACAGTATCAGGCTGCCTGACAGAGAGTTCTTTACAATCTCGCACACCAGCAATCAAGCCATTGATCAGTCCTAAGAACAAGAAAGCTAGATTATCATTCGCCACTAACCACGTTCTATGTGCAGAGGATAACTGGTCCAAAGTACACTTCAGCGATGAATCGAAGTACATATAATTTGTTTGTTTCGGATGGTAGGAGATTCGTCCGTTAAAGACCTGGTGGAAGATCATCCGTGAACTACGTGAAGAGCAGCGTCAAGTATGCTGGAGGAAGCGTTACGGTGTGGAGCATGATTTCGGCGGAAGGTACTGGCCCACTTGTTCGCTTGCAGGGCAGAGTGAATGTTCCAGTGTATAAAGAACTTATGCAAACCATGATGTGTCCCGTATGAGAGCCGCCTTTGCCCAACCTGCCATTTTTGTGCAGGATAATTCGCCTTGCAACACCGCAAAGTTGATGAGGAATTTCCTGGATCAGGAGGAAGGGATGGAGTAGCCTGCTCAGAGTCCGGACCTCAATCCGATTGAGAATGTGGAGGAGACGCGAGGAGAAAGGAGTAAAGAGAGAGACCCAAGCATAGGCGAAGAAGAACTTTGGGAAATAATACAAAAGGGATTGAGAAAAATAACACCATGAAGAATGCCTTCGGTTAATGCGTCCCTGTGGCAAAAGATGTCAGTGGGTAGTTGATAGTAAAGGTCTACATACCAGGTACTAATATATTGTAACAACCGTAAATTATTTGTTGTTTAACCTTTATCTTTGCACCTTCTCATCTACGTCTGTTGGGTTATCTGTCCGGATCATTTTGACTACCGTAATTTCGGAATAAAAATGCTCTTTTTCACGTAACTTTCAGTTTCCTCCATCTTAACATGTACAAATACAACTTATAGCCCTGCTTATTTTATATCTGCAATTTAGCATTAATCATTTGTACTTCCACACAAAGGTTTATTATTCAAGCGAGATGCCGAACCCCGCTCCACATTTAGATTCCAGAGGAAGGTTTGTACAAATGAGCAAGCGCCATTAGTTATTATAATTATATCACTATGTTATTTTCAGCTGTATAATTGACTTGTTAAAATATAAAACAATAAATAATGCCAATTAATGGATAACGACTAATTGGATATTTAAACAGTAGTGATAGTATTAATGGAGGGTAGTACTCACCCGTAGATAAAGTAAATAGGTCCTACGCCCTCAGCTGGTTATACTGCACACTTTAGTTGATTTTCCTTCCATTATGTCATTTGTACTTATAGGAAAGAGAAATTATTTAATATGTACTCATGCGAGGCTCATTAACTAGTTGCTTATGATTATTATAAATAAAAAACACAGACTAAAGTTATCCGCGAGTCAGCTAACGACTCTAACCTGACTTGTGGTGCCACTTCGATCCGGCCGTCTGTTGGCGCTTAGCTCTCTCTATCTCTCACTTTCAACTCCCTCTCGAACTCACAAACTCTATCACCGAGACTGTTAGTTTAAAATCACTAATCATCAGAACTTCTATTACAATGAATCTACACATAATGGTGCTGTCTTATTCGAGTTTCCTTTAGCAACAGCTAATGTCAATAAACTTACGTTAAGATAATGACAAACATTCCAATTTCATTCCTTTATCTATAAGAAATTCGAGATAAAAAACGTTCGTTGTCCAATAACATCATATGCAATATAATTTTCATATACAACTTAATGAGATTTATAAGTATTAAATAAGGTCTCTTTCATAAGAGCACTAATTAAATAATTATTGAGGGAAAAATACTCAATCGAACTTCAAATTGCATACACCCTAGACATACCGGTTGGAGTAAATAATGGAATTAATATTTATTAGGTGGTAAATTAGAGCAGGGCTGAGATCACCAAAAATTTATTTATTTATTATAAAAAAGCGAAAACAGACGAGAGCATCCCTGGGAAATGGCTTTGAAATAATTTTTAAAGTATGAGGTTAAAAGAATTAAAAATGTAATGTAGGAACATAGTCTGCTTACCCAAGAGTGGAGACTTCATGGAAAAAGGGATGAGGGCGCTATTCTCCTGAACTGTTCCACGCTCTGCATGGAAACCATGTCCAAGAGTTGGGAGAGAAGGTATATACCTATAACAAAACGACAGGGGCAAAACGTTGATGCAAGAGTTCCTTCACTCCCCTGCATCGAAAAAACTACAGGGTAGGTAGGTATGGACATGAATAAAAAAATCCGACGAGACAAAAATTATGTTCCCTCTCCCTCCCTCCCCCTACCCGTGGTGATTTTACTGGGATGAACGATCATCTAGATTAAAGCCAAACAATAGTGGCGTCTAAGAATCAGCCTACAGTACACCTCGAGTCCTCGACATACACGCAAGAGCGGAACACATAACTTATTTTGTCACACACACAAACAGGAAACAAACACTCACCAACTAGTTCATAATATCGCGTGTACAGAACCACTAAAAAAAAGGTAAATAACAATTTAAAGTGGACCGGGATGGAACGTTCGATGAAACCTGTTGTTGCAGGAGCACCTCCTCAAGCTCGAGGCTTATTCACTGCCCTGTCAAGCTCCTCTTCGACTCTCTCGTGCCACCCGCCTTACCCTGATCATCGCCTCGTGTTCCCTTCCAGTCAGATACGGAGACAAATGGCGTGAGAACTGAGCATAGGCCTACTCTGCCACCGGATTCCACCTGGAACTGGATTCTCTCGGGTCGAAGTCCATCTGCCAATTCCAACTGGCAGTCCCATCCAGCATCTGCCACTGGAAACGAGCGACGTGGATAACATCTGACAATCGTTACTTCCGCGATGACCTCCTGCCGTGGGCGGATCAGGGTACCCGAAGGGAGGGCCAAGTTTGACAACTAGCGGCTTTCATTGACCCCAACCGAAGGCAACCAAAATTAACAACAACAAAAATCTAATGTCCAGATGGGATATGGAAGCCCCACGGAGGAAAAGGAAAAAAGAACACACGGAGGAGTGAGAAGGCGTAAGCTTTCAATAAAGACTAATGCCCTCTTGCGCCGGTTTTAGGGCCTAGAATGGCCCTTTAAAGACTTAGTGATAATGAGGTGAAAATCATGGACGATATACGAAGAAGAGAATTAAAGAAAATAAAGAAAGAAGTTTAAGTTAAAAAAATATATGGGTAGGGCAGAGACGAAAATTATACAAAAAATCAAAATAATAATAATGATAAATTTCTTTGCCTACAAAGATATATGTGTTTTAAAAGCCAGTTTAAGAACGACCTTGACCTTTATTTCACAAGAATTGGATGGGGTTAACCTTGAGGGGAAATGGAGATAAAAGAGGTGAAAAGGAGTGAAAGATCCATACATGCTGTAGTGGCAGATCCACAGCCAGATCCTGGAACACACCACTACTGACGATCGCGTACCAAGTAGTGAGTCTTTCTCTCTGTCTGTCTCTCTATGTCTGTCTGTCTGTCTGTCTCTCTATGTCTGTCTGTCTGTCTTTCTCTCGTCTCCCCCCCCTCCCTATTCCTTGTCGTCTCCATCTCCCCTCTCCCTCTCTTTCGCGCTCTATCCCCCTTTCTACATTCTCTGCTCCATATCTACCCCCCCTCCTTTTCTGTCTCCTTATTTCCTCTCTTTCGCATCTCTCCCACTCTCTCTCTCTCTCTCTCTCTTTCTCCTTCCCATCTCTCCCTCATCTATACCCTACCCCTTTCTCAAACCCCCATTCTCTATCTCCCCTCGTACGAACTACTCCGCAATGCTCCCGGTGTTCGCCGTTGCAAGTGCCTCTTGGGATCTATTCCCTCCTCAGAACGCCATCATCACCTCCTTGGGATCTATCCCCTCCTTAGAACCCAATCATCTCATACTTTGGGATCTATTCCATCCTCAGAACTCCATCATCACCTCCTTAGGATCTATCCCCTCCTAGGAAACCTATCATCACCCCATTATAATCTATCCCATCCTCAGAACGCCATCATCCGACCCTTGTGATCTATTTCGTCCTCAGAACCCAATCATTACTGCCCTTGGAATCTATCCCATCCTCAGAACGCCATCATCACCCCATAGGGGATCTATCACACCCTCAGAACCCCATCATCAATACCCCTTGGGATCTATCCCCTTCTCAGAACCTAATCATCTCCTACTTTGGGATATATCCTATCCTCAGAACCACATCATCACGCCCATGGGATCTATCCCTTCCTCAGAACCCTATCATCATTCCGTTGGGTTTTATCTCCTCCTCAGAACCCCATCATCACCTTACTTGGGATCTATACCCTCCCCAAAAGCCCATTATCACCGCACTTCGGATATACCCATTCCTCAGGCCATTTGGGATCAATCCCATACTCAGAACCCAATCATCACCTCATTTGGGATCTGTCCCCTCCTCAGAAACCAATCATCACTCTAGTTGAGATCTATCCCATCCTCAGAACTCTATAGCACCCCAATTAAGATCTACCCCATCTTCAGAACCCCATCATCCCCCCTTTGGTAGTTATCCCATCCTCAAAACCCCATCAAACCCCAATTGGGATTTATCCTATTCCCAGATCCTCATCATCACTCCCCTTGGGACCTATACTATTCTCAGAACCCCATCATGACCACCCCATAGGATCTATCCCCACTTTGGATCTATCCCATCCTCAGAACTCCATTATCACCCCCACTTGGGATCTATCTCATCCTCAGAACCCCATCATCATCCCACTTTGATCTATCTCATCTGCACAACCCCATCATCACTACTCTTAAGATCTATCCCCTACCCATAATCCAATCACTCATTGGGATCTATCCCATCCTCAGAACCCTATCATCACCCTCTTGGTATCTATACACCTTAGAATCCCATCATCAACCCGTTGGGGTCTATTTCCTCCTCGTAACATAATGATCACTCCAATTGGGAAATATCGCATCCTCAGAACCCCATATTCGCCCCCCTTGGGATCTATCCCATCCTCAGAACGCCAACATCATCCCTCTTGCGATCTATCAAATTCTTGGAAACCCATCATCAGCCCAGTTAGGATATATCTTATCGTTAGAACCCCATCATCACCCGCCTTGGGCTCTATACCCTCCTCAGAATCCCATCATCATCCAACTTGGGGTCTATCCCCTCCTCAGAACCCCATCAGCACCCCATTTGGGATCTACCACCGCCTCAGAATCCCATCCTCAGCACATTTGAAATCTATCTCATCCTCAGAACCCGATCAGCACCCGCTTGGGATCTAAACCCTCCTCAAAACCTATCATCACCCCACTTGGATCTATCACATCTTAACCCATTGGGATCTATTCCATGCTCAGAATGCCATCATCACCCACGTGGGATCTAGCCTATCCTCAGAACCGCATCGTCACCCCCCTTCGGACCTATCCTATCCTTAGAACCCCATCATCCCCCAAATTGGGATCTATCCCATCCTCAGAACCCATTACTCACCCTTTTGGATTTATCCCATCCTCACCCCCCTTAGGATCTATCCTATCCTCAGAAACCTATCATCATCACACTTTGTATCTATCACATTCTCAGAACCCCATCATCCTCTCTTGCAATCTATGCCATCCTCAGATCCCTATCATCACCTCATTGGGATCTATCTCATCCTCAGAATCCCATCATCTCCCAACTTGGCATCAGAACGCCATCTTCAGCCGCCATTGGTTCTATCTCCTCCTAAGAAACTAATCGTTAGACCACTTGGGATCTATCCCCTTTTCAGAACCCCATCATCACCCCCACTTAGGATCTATCTCATCCTCAGAAATCCATCATCACCCCAGTTGGGATCTATCCCTTCCTCAGAAGCCAATCATCACCTTACATGGGATCTATCCCATCCTCAGAACTCCATCATCACCACCCCTAGGATTGATCCCATCCTCAGAACCCCCATCATCCCACCTTAAGGATCTATCCCATCATCAGAACCCCATCATCACCCTTCTTTGGATATATCCCATCCTCAGAACCTAATCATCAACCTAGTTGGGATCTATCCCATTCTAAGAACTCTATCGTGACCCCTCTTGGGATCTATCCCATGCTCAGAACCCGATCATCCCCCCCTTGAGATCTATCCCATCCTCAGAACCCCATTATCACCCCACTTGAAATCTATCGCATCCTTAGAACTCCATTATCACCCCCACTTGGGATCTATCCCCTCCTCAGAACCCCATCATAACCCCTTTTAGATCGATCCCCTCCTCATAACCCCATCATTACCCGACTTGGGATCTATCCCATCCTTAGAATTCCCTCATCATCCCACTTGGGATCTATCCCATCCTCAGAACCCAATCATAACCCCCCTTTGAGATCTATCCTCTCCTCAGTACCCCTTCATCACACCCCCCCTTCCAAGTCCGCCTATGTGAATGAAGCCCTCGGATGCGGGCGGTGTCGACTAAGAAGCCTTCCGGGCATGATCTCCCCCTCTCCCCAACATGGGGGTGTGGAAGTCGATAAGGAATCGAACCCGAGGGTCGTCCTTGAGGGAAGGGGTAGGAGATAATGAGATGATGCCGGACACAAGGGCGTAGGGGGCGGGGGAGGAGCGTCACTATCTCGAGATTCCAAAGTGCCGCGTCACGCAGGGCGAAACACATCTCTGTCGCCCTTCAGGGGCATTGCCCCCACTGCATCGCGTCATGCCCCCCCCCTTCTCTCTCTCGCTTGAGTAATTTCACCCCCTCTTATCGGGGGAGGGGGCGAACAGACCCTTATCTGTGTCCCACCGTCATTATTTTACTATGTAGCAACATCCCGTCAAATAGGCCCCATGGCATCGGAACTTCTCGGAAAAAGACCCCTTTAAAACCCCTCAAACACCTTTAATCCCTTCATAAGTCCCCCAAATCATTTGTCATTGGTTGTAGTGGTTCGTAACTAAATAGTCTTCGCCCCACACAAAAGTAAAAATAATCCCCCTTCTCCGAAAAGAGGCTCAAAACAACTCTTGGATAAATCCAGTCAATCAGCAGTGAAGAGGCCATTAACCCACCCACCTCAAATAGGCCCAGAATAACCGCTATAAAAGGCCACAAGGCCTCTGACTACCGAAACGCGCCATTGAAAGAGACATTCAAGAGGCCTTAGTCCCTTGGATAGATAACATTACCGAGCAACCCCCAAACCCTAAATGCGCTGCTCCACCTACGCTGTAACACCACCCTACACCCCCGCCATCTTGTGGCAAAAACAATGTTCAAATCAAATTAAATTTCCCCCTTCAATCAATATTTCATACACACTGCTGTCAGGGTATGTGCGGGCGGCTGATTGCACAATCCAAGTATAGGGAAGCAATGGTGTATGTATATTGTATATGAGAGTGCGGTCACACGCAATCGTGTATGTATATTGTATATGAGAGTGCGGTCACACGCAATCGTGTATGTATATTGTATATGAGAGTGCGGTCACAAGCAATCGTGTATGTATATTGTATATGAGAGTGCGGTCACACGCAATCGTGAATATTAATGGTGAACCTTAAATTTTGTCTGAACATCTCCCAGAAGTGTAAATAGGGACATGTACATTGTTGTTCGGGTGCTTCTACATACATAGGTTTCTTCATTTACACAATTATTGCATGTACGTATGTATTTATGCGTTCCTAGGTCAATAAAGCAGACATCAGCGGCTGGGAACAGAAGTAACAACTAGATGAGGATAGGGAGCGAAAGCGGTAGCCTTGGCAACCCCTAGCAGGCTTATCAGCCGGGTTTGATTACCGGTTCTCTTGAGTTACTCTTTAGAGTATCCCTCCTAACGCTTTGCACTCGCCCATAGTCCCAAAGTCCCCAATGGAATTAAAAGATCCCCCAGGAGTGCTCAATAGATTTTTAACTTTTTATTTAACGAGCGAAATAACAACGAGGGTAATCTAGCAGAGAGGGGTGCAGATCCCGGGAGCTCTTTTACAATCGTCCTGAAGTCAGCCATAGAAAGGCTGTTATTCCTTCCATTGCCATCTCTTTGCTGGCGGAAAGGAGGCGTCTCAAATCAGGATCGAGAATGAGAAGTATCTCATGGGTTCGAGTGTCGTGTAGTGTGCGCAATTCTATTGAATCCACTACGAGACAACCTAATAGAGGTGCTTGTCATCGAGCCTTCTTTGGATACACTCATACCCCGCCTTTCACCCCGACTCGGTCCCCCTGCGAACAGGTGGGACAGAGGCAGCAAACCGCCCTCGAAAGGAAACCATTTCGAAGACCAAATTCGCGCCAAATAACGCGAGATTCAGTTATGCGGGATTGAGATCTCCTTCTGGTAGCGGCAGAGAAGGGCATCTCTTTTAATACCTGTGTGGGCTGGAGAGACGAACAGATGGAAGATATTAAGAACATAGAAAAATAAAGACTACAAAAAACAAATCAATAGACCATACAAGGTATCTTCTGTTCCTATCCCCAGTTCAGTTTCACCTACCATCCTCATCCATCAATCTATCCAATCTATTCTTAAAACTTCGCAAGAAGGACGCTTCTATCACATGACTACTGAACTCTATACCATTCATCTACCACTTGATTTGTAAACCAATTTCTCTCTCCTAAACCTAACTTGTCCAGCCTAAACCCATTGCTACATGGCCTATCCTTTTTCCTAGAAATAAGAACCTTACCTTTGTCTTCCCTATAATAACCTTTTACCCACTCGAAGACTTCAATCAAGTCACGTCTTCTTCTTTCTAACATATTTAGATTTAGTCTCTTAAACCTTTCACCTTAAGGTAATCTCCTCAACCCACGAATCATCTTAGTCATCCTTCTTTGCAGACTCAAGCAAACCAATATCTATCATAGTATCATATAATATAGTAACCAAAATTACACCACATAGTCAAAATGAGGCCTAACTAATGCAAGGTACAATTTCAGACTGATATCAGCACTCCTATTACTTACACATCTCCCAATAAATTGCAATACCCTATTATCTCTATTCCTACCACTTATGCGCTGCTTTCTATGGCTGAACACCAAGATGGATCCTTCTCACTTTATTGGCAAAATGATTTTTGTTCTTCTTCTCTACTTTTTTTTTCAGTGCGGACAGTTATTATTTCACTGTTCAACAAGTAAATCGTCTGACTGCGGAGAGACTTTTGCGTCCTTTGTACGATGAAAAAAAAATAACGTTTGATTTTCATGTCTCCTTCCAGAGCACTTTTCAATAGCGTCCCTCTACTACTTGACTCAGCTTCGCCACTACAGGTTCTCGACTTAGCCACATTTCCTGAAATTCGAGGGTAGTACAAGTCTTATACGTGAGAGACGGGACCTATTACAGGAAGGGGGGGAGCTAGGGCCTACCAAACACTTATTATCATCATCATCATCACAAACTCTATAATTTAAGAAGGCGATTTTTTGGAGTATTTGAATAATAATTTCATCTTAGTTTGGTTATGACTTATGTTTTTTTAGCAAAGTTATTTCTAATAATTATTTTATAATATAAAAAAAACAAAATGGTGAAGTTTCAAAATAAATAAAAGTATCGAAATTTTGTGATATTTTAAAACCCAAAGAATTACAAATGGTGAAGTTCAGAAAATCTAGAAAATTTAACCATGGCTGCTTTTTTTTAGATTTTAAATTTTAATCTTAGCAGCGAAGCGCAAGCTTCCCCCACAGGGGTGAGTGGCGAAGCCATTGCCTGGTTTAGTATATAAATTAAATTTAGTGATTTTTTTTTTTTACTTTATTGAGATATTCCAAGCAGTAATGACGAAACATTTTAAAACAGATTTGTTTCAAAATAGGACTACCAAATTTCTTCCATTTTTTCCTTTTTCCAGTATAATTAACTTTATATATTTATTTAATTTAAATTATCGATATCACAAAAAATATTCGCATTAAAATTTAGCTATTTTTTTGCTTTTATCTATCTACTTAATTTTCCAACTTAACCTATGAAAAATATTATTAATTAGCAACACAACACAGCTAAGCCAAGCGGCAGGCATCCCATACTATTCGAAGTTTTATAGAACATATAAATATTATATCAGAGTTACTTACTTCTTTCCGAAACATTTTGAAAAATGTGACATGACTAATTTGTGCAAATGTAACTTACCTTGAAAAATCTTTGCCACGAAATTCTAAAATGTGCCATTTGGATATAAAGAGATTACGCCCCTAAGTATATAAAGAACCTCCTCCCCCTTCTAAGGGTTTAAAAGATATCCCCATTCCTTCCCATTGTATATTCATTCTGAGCATTCTTCTTCCACCCCTGTAGTTCTTTCCGTCCACCTCTTTTCCCCTGTTGTCGTCTCCGTCCACCTCTTTTCCCCTGTTGTCGTCTCCGTCCACCTCTTTTCCCCTGTTGTCCTCTCCGTCCACCTCTTTTTCCCTGTTGTCCTCTCCGTCCACCTCTTTTCCCCTGTAGTCCTCTCCATCCACCTCTTTTCCCCTGTTGTCCTCTCCGTCCACCTCTTTTCCCCTGTAGTCCTCTCCATCCACCTCTTTACCCTGTTGTCCTCTCCGCTCACCTCTTTTCCCATGTAGTCCTCTCCGTCCACCTTTTTTCCCCTGTAGTCTTCTCCGTCCACCTCTTTTCCCCTGTTGTCCTCTCCGTCCACCTCTTTTTCCCTGTTGTCCTCTCCGTCCACCTCTTTTCCCTGTAGTCCTCTCCGCATACCTCTTTTCCCCTGTAGTCCTCTCCGTCCACCTCTTTTACCTTGTAGTCCTCTCCGTCCAGCTCTTTTCCCATGTAGTCCTCTCCGTCCACCTCTTTTCCCCTGTAGTCCTCTCCGTCCACCTCTTTTCCCCTGTTGTCCTCTCCGTCCACCTCTTTTCCCCTGTTGTCCTCTCCGTCCACCTCTTTTCCCCTGTTGTCCTCTCCGTCCACCTCTTTTCCCCTGTTGTCCTCTCCGCCCACCTCTTTTCGCCTGTAGTCCTCTCCATCCACCTCTTTTCCCCTGTAGTCCTCTCCGTCCACCTCTTTTCCCATGTAGTCTTTTCCGTCCATCTCTTTTCCCCTGTTGTCCTCAAGCAGTTTCCTCGTTCTCAGCGAGCCTCAACCGAGATCTCCCCGACCCATCCATTTTAATGTTATCTTTGATACTAATTAGCTGGGCGCCGAATCGACCATGGCAACAACTAAGGAGGCCATGGTCAGCGAGGTACAAACTTACACTTAGCCGCGTCCTAATCGGAATGTAGGGCAGGTATTATCAGTTAAATGTTACTGTTTGTGCACGTAATCGTGTAATTCTTGTCGCTCTAAAATGTGTCCTGGTACCAGATGTTTACAAGCGTTTTATCTTGCCAGTAGATATGTGGCTCAAAATGTATAGAGTGATTGATGGTAATGTGTGGAGCGTCGATGCGCACGAATCTCCGTTTTCTTGGTAGTGCTGGTGGAAATAATGGTTTTACGAAGGGTAGCAAGATACCATAACAATTTATTCTGAATGTGAGACCCTTAAAGTGGTGCAGTTAAGCGAACTAAAATTTCATTTAAGGTACAAGGTTAGACAAATGGGGGAAGCTTCTGAGTACTTGGGCACAGGAAGTCGTATAATTTTCGTCAAATTGTCGCTACCCCAAAGAAGAAGGTCCCTTCCTGTAGAGGGGGATGGACGAAATACCCTCTACTACCCCTTGGCGACCTAGAAGTAAACAATCGAAACGCTTCGTTGCGAAACCCAAAGCCTTAAACCTCCTCAGTTCATGACCTTGGTGGAGGCTTCTCGAAAGCCACGGGGGCATTCATAAAATTGGACCTCTTGTAAAGCCCAACAAACTACTGGATCCCGGAGCCCAAATTGGAACAAGATTGGTGTTATCAGAATTGAAATCTATTACCACGAGGTAAACTGGGCCGTTCCACCCGTTCCTAGCTCTCCTCAGGGTTCGTACACGCAGCGCTGCATTATAGCTCTTCACTCAGCCAATACCAGCCATTAATACCGCAATCAAAGGCCATAACTTACCCGCTTGAGAATTAGCGCAGAAGATACATATTTCTAAGGCCGGCAACTTGGTGATAGCGGAAGAATAATTCATCGCTCGATTACTGATCCGTGGTGATACAGTAGGGGCAAAAAGGACTCTCCGATTATCAATCATAGCTAGAAACTAGTTAGCAACAAGTAATCAGCTTTCAGTCGGGTGTTTTGTTATTTCGCTTCTACTCGAGACTAGTCTGGTGTAGGGAACAAGAAGGGGAGGTAAGAAATAAATAAAAGAAGGGGAGGGAAGAAATAAATAAAGAACGTGAAAAAAATAATAAAATGCTTAAGGCACTGGTGTCTTGCAATGTTAGCTACAGCATGGGTGCCTATCTACCTCACACACCTACATACCCAGGGCATGCGAGAAGGAAAAAGAAAAGATAACAGGAAGAGGGGCTCAATGCTCCAAGCCTGATTTCGAACCCACTTAAGGTGGGACCCCATATTTACGCCTGTCCATCTTGTTCACAAAACTCGTCATTTTTTCAATAACATCAGCTTTCGCCAATGCGAGAGGGGGGCAGGGGATTGGGCTCTTTTAAGAACCACTATGAACTCACAGTGCCAGGGTGCTTGGCACTTCCTTCCTCGCCTTGGAGTGAAAGTATCACCGTGGTGATGATGAGTCATTGAGACGTCTCGTGTAGAGAATCAGTTGCAATAAAGGAAAGAGACAAACAAAAGGAACCCGGTCTCTCAAAGTGAGTACGCCCTCCGCCCTCCGCCCCCAGAAATACATAACCAAAGTGCCGGCAGGAACTGGTCGATCCCACAGAGTAACATTGGCATCACTGTGGTAACAGAAAGTGACCTCTACATCATGAAGTCTCACAAATGGAAATTGACATTATTAAGGTTCTATAAAGTGCCACTAGTCCATAAAGTGCCACTAGGATCGCTAAAAGTCATAAAAAAATGTCGTTGAGATCATTAAAGGTAGTACAAAAGTGCCATTTGTCATCACTAAAGGTCTTTCCTTTCTTTCTTTAAATCTTGACCTGACCACCCCCATGGAAAAAGTCAAAGACTATAAACCCAAGGGGCTTCTGGGG
Source organism: Ceratothoa steindachneri (assembly GCA_963969495.1). Taxonomy (NCBI): domain Eukaryota; kingdom Metazoa; phylum Arthropoda; class Malacostraca; order Isopoda; family Cymothoidae; genus Ceratothoa; species Ceratothoa steindachneri. Next base: position 23,443,763 of record OZ018330.1, on the reverse strand, counting down.
GAGATCAACCTGCAAATAAAAATACGAGAGAGACAAAAGAAGAGTAAAGATTAAATATGAGGAAAAAACAAAACACCGGAAATCAGGTGATACTAGCAGATAATAAGAATGAGTTAGCTCCCTTCTTAAATGTATGAAGATCAGTATACTCCGCAACATCACTAGGAAAACCATTCCACATCACGGTTGCATCCACTATAAAACTCCTGGCAAACTGGTTATTACTATACCTGATACTAGAAAATGTCACACTATTAGCAGTGGCTGCCTGCCTTGTATTGCGAGCAAAAACAGGTAGATCAGGTAAGGACAAATGCAAAGGATGTTTATCAACCTGACTGATAACATAACTCTAGCCAGGAACTTAAGATCAGAATCTGCACCTGAAGACCACACAGGAGAGCAGTACTCCAAACAGGGAAGAAGGAATTAAAACACTTAGTTATAATGGCTTCGTCTCCAAACATTCTAATACATCTCAAAAAGATACCAACTTTCTGGGAAAAAGAGGAGGCAATATTACATATTTGCCTCTCAAAAGTCAATTTCTTGCCAAAAGTAACGCTTAAAACCTTAAAATAATCACTGGTATTTAATACTGTTCCATCAATATGTAAATCAGAATGTATAGGCAAAAGTGTTCTGGACCGACTAACTATCATATTCTGAGTCTTAGAAGGGTTAAGCTTCATGCACCCAAAGCTTACACCACTCATAGATACGTGCTAGGTCTCTAATGATGGAATCTGGTACTGCATTTCTCAGGCGAGAAGAAGGAACAACAGCCAAAAGAGTTGCATCATCAGCATATGAAATCAGTTTGTTTTCCGAACCATGACACAAGTCACTTGTATAAATAATAAATAGCAAGGGACCAAGAACGCTACCCTGAGGGACACCTGAGATTACATTTCTAACACTACTATACTGGCCATCAACGCAGATCATCCTGGTTCTGCCAAGCAAGAATACACTTAAAATATTAAGAAAAGAGTCACCAATCCCTGCTAACTTAACTTGTAGATGAGTGCTCTATGATTCACACAATTAAAGGCTGCACTGAAATCTAAACCTACCATGCGTGCCTCTGTATCTTCATCAAGAGGACTTTGCAAAGCTGTAAAGATTGACAAGCGTGCATCACAAGTTCCAAGCCCTTTATGAAACCCAAATTGTAATGTTGGTAGTAGATTATTATCTTCAGCAAACCTACAAAGGCGCTTAGAGAGCAGTTTCTCAAATACTTTAGATAAGACCGGGGTAATTGATATTGGCCTGTATTTTGAAGGAGATGAGGATGGACTTAGTCCTTTATGTAATGCTGCAATATTTTCGATTCTCTACACTGATGGAAAACTAGCAAGTCTAACTAACGCGAAAAATTGCAGCATTTTTTGAAGCAATAAAATCCGCAGTCTTTTTCAAGAGAATGGGGAATATCCCATTAGGTTCGATACCACCCTGACTGTCAAGATTCAAAAGCAGGGTTTTAACCTCACTAGATCTGAAGGCCCTTGAACACAACTCAGGTTCTTAAAAGCATTACTGAGGCAACAACAGCGACCCACCACACTGCTTATTATCAAAGAGGTTAGCCAAAGGTTCAGCTTTTACTTTAGGGCAGTAGATGACACTTCTGTCAGCATTTAGGGACTGGGGGCATACTAAAATCAACTCCGAAGAGTGATGACTTAAGGGTAGACCACCACTTATGATCACTATTACTGGAGAGCAGGAGCTCCTTTACACCATCATTATAAGCTCGCTCAGCCTTTACATAGATAACCTGAGCTTGTCTTCTAAGCTCAGTGAAATTATGCCACAAATGTCACATTTGTTGTTCCTCCATAACTGGTAAGCTTCTTGCTTTGCTTGATAGGCAAGCTTACATTCAGCATTAAACCATGGCTTATCCTTAAGTCTAAACCTGAGGAGGTTAGAAGGTATTCTCCTCTCTATAATTGGGCTAAGATGGTCATTTAAGCATTCGATAATATTCGGGCTTCTATAAATATCCCTCCAACTGAGTGCCTTAAGGTAATGAAGAATACCATTCCAATCGGCACGGGACTAAACTTTCCTAGAGAAGTTAATATCTGGAACAACCTGATCCATATCAACATTAATCATAATCGATCTATGATCAGATGAGCCTACTGGAGAATTCACTCCACAGGTAACAATACCTGTAACATGTGTAAACACAAGATCAAGACGGTTGCCAGATTGATGTGCGGGTTCATTGATCAGCTGCTCACAGCCAGAAATATTTGAAAATTTAAAGCAGCTACACCATGGTTATCTGTAGCAGTAACTGAGTTCAGCCACTGAGTATGATGAGCATTATAATCACCAACGAAAATAAAGCAAGACTTAGGGTCATCCTGTTGAACTGCTGCCATTTTAGTTAACAAACAGTCATAAATAGATTCATCTAAATCCAGGTTCCTATAGCTGGCAAATACATGAAGATTTAAAAGTGTACCAGAGACTTTAACCACCTGCATTTCATGACACTCACATTCATATAACAGCATATGAGACGCAGTGAAAACCTCTTTAAAATACAAAGCCATTACACGGGCTCTCGGAATGGCAATACGCTTGAGCAAATGGCTTTTGGAATCCTGGAATTAACAATTCGGAAATATGACGCAAATTAGACACGAGGGTCTCAGAGCAAAAGAGGATATCAAATTTATCGGCGGCTACGTCGAAGTCCTTTTTAGTCTTATATAGTCCACGTACATTGCTATATAATATTCGACATTTCCGGAATCAATTTTGCGGACCAGGATTAAGTTCAATGTCACCAGAAAGTAGCAACAGCAACATGTTCACCAAATATAAAAGAATATTTAAGAACTTAAAAAAAAGTAACAGGAACAATATATACAATAAAATTAGAAAAGTGTTCAACCATGCGAGAAAAGTACCGGAAATAAACTGGTCAGCTGAGAGGAGCCGCGACACCCAGCAATGTCAAATACATTCCCAGGTTTACTAGACAGTGGAGGAAGGAAAGTAATGATGGTATTTTAGAAGAAATAATAGAGGAAGACGGAGAAGATAATGATAAGGCAACCTCTTGATAAACCAGCAGGCATCCTTGGCCCTTCTACCAAGCATATTGTAGGGGAATCGATATCCCACTCTAAAAACAGAGGCCCTGTTCGGTCATCACGACGTCCTGGCGCTTGGCAGGGTAACCCGATTACTTAACCCCCCCCCTTTTTCTCCCCTCGACCCCCCGGACCACTAGAAGGCCTCCTCAAACCACGAGAAGTACGAATCATCAGATTTCTGTGCCAGCGAGCATATCAATACGAAGAGAAGGAGACTAGGTGCAATAACATTGGTTAAACAGGCACTATTTCCCCTAAGATTTAGGATATAATTTCCCGTCATAGACGAAATTAGGGGAGCGGTGAACAAAAGCCAGAAGATGCTTTTAGGGTTAAGTGAAAGACGCTCGGAGAAGAGTCGTTAAAGGAGAGAGGCTTAATTCCTAAGCCCTCACCCCCCCCCTTCCCCTACCCCGCAGTGGGTTGGTAAAGTATATAGGCGGATAGCTGGAGAAGAACGCGAAAAATCGAATTAGAGATCGACACGTCGAAGTCCGGCGGCAGTGCCCGGCAATCAAAGAAAGGAACAGAGAAGAAGCTCACGCTGAGCCAGTTCCTGGTGATCACACCGAAAATTAGCTTTTGTATTAAGGACCAATATCATACATCTCTCGTAAGAGAAATCCCTATCTCGGTTTGATACAAAAACCAGAGATAATCCTCGCCATTGAGAAATACCCCAAAGTGAACTCCCTCACCCCCCCCCATTCGTTAAAGGATTCACTTGTTTGCTCATCGCTCGTTAGTGCGAACCATTGCAAGATTAACCCGAAGATTGAAAAAAGCATACATTCAAGGTCCCGTTGTTTAAATCGTCTGACTAAGACAACATGCTTAACGCCAGCCGTCGCCCTCACCGTAATCACCTGTTGCTTTGAGCCCGTCTCTGCGCCAGTCAAACAGCTGGGTGCCTATAAACACGCCCACGCGCCTAACCGCAAAAAAACATTTTTTCGTCTACATAAAAATTCAAGGCCAAGGTCATTTTTCAGCCGCATTCACGTGTGATTTTTTTGTAAAGGTAAAGAAATTCCATTATTTTGAGTGCCAATTAGCGTCCAATATTAAAGTGAGCTTTGGGTCAACCATCACTTTATATTCATTTAGTTTAAATTAGTAAATCAAACCTAAACTCTTTTATTCATAGCTGTATAGTTTGTTTGTTTTTTATATTTCACTATTTTATGTTGTAATTAAAGATATATTTTTGTTACAAGTATTTAATTCAATCATCGAAACTCTGTACATGGCACTAGAAATCCTCGAAGATTAAATAACGTAAAATAATATAGCACTCTTAGAGAAAACGTAATCAAGGAGTTATTCAAGTACGTAACAAACCTACGTACGTATACCACCACTCGGCCCTTACAATACCACGACACCTATCCAACACTGTTTGAAAAAAAACAGAGGAAGAGCAAACTGAGAGAATAGTGAGCTTGAGTGAACCCCCAAAGCAAGGGAACCCCAATCCAAGAAAGTGGAAGACCCCGGTACAAAGGCTGTGGCACTATTCAAGACTGAAAACACTGGTTTGATTTTGGAGTAGCCTTCCCCTAGAAGAGCTGCCTACCATGGCTAAAGAGTCTCATCTACCCGAACAGACAAGTCAGAGAGTAAGAGTTTAGGGTGTTCAGTGTTGTCAAATGTGATGGGAAAGTTGGAGATGTATAAGGAATATGCCAAACTATTCAGAGAAGGTGTAGGCCTAGGTAAAGACCGTGACTAGAGAGTGTCCCAACAACAGGCTGTACTGGCCGGCCTTAATAGGGACCTAAGTCTCTCTAGTGGTAGTATCATAACGGGCGGCTGGTGCCTTCGCCAACCTACGAAAAGTGCCATTGACATTATTATAGGCCCTACAAAAGTGTCATTGACATCACTGAGGCCCCGCGAAGTGACATTGACATCACAGATGCCCCGCAAAGGTCCATCGACATCATTAAACATCCTACAAAAGTGCCATTGACATCACCAATGACCCTCAATGGGTCAATGCCATCACTAAAAGCCCTACATAAGTGCCATTGACATCACAGATGCCCTGCAAAGGGCCATCGACATCATTAAACGTCCTACAAAAGTGTCATTGACATCACCGATGCCCCTCAATGGGTCATTGACATCACTAAAAGCCCTACATAAGTACCATTGACATCACCGAGGCACCACAAAGGGCCAGTGACATCATTAAAGGCCTACGAAAGTGTCATAGACATCACTAAAGGTCATACAACAGTGCTATTAACATCACTAAAGGTCTTACAAAAGTGTCATTGACATCACCAAAGGTCCTACAACAGTGCTATTGACATCACTAAAGGTCTTACAAAAGTCTCATTGACATCACCAAAGGTCCTACAACAGTGCTATTGACATCACCAAAGGTCCTATAACAGTGCTATTGACATCACTAAAGGTCCTACAAAAGTGTCATTGACATCACTAAAGGTCTTACAGCATTGCCATTGACATCACTAAAGGCCCTACAACAGTGCTATTGACAACACCGAGGGCCCGCAAAGTGACATTCACATCATTGAGGTCCCGCAAAAGGAAATTGATATGACTCAGGTCCCACAATGTGACTGACAACTTTAAGGTCCGATAAGGTGACTTTAATACCATTAAGGCGCCCAAGTTGACATCATATGTAGGCTAGACAACTTACACGCCCCAAGGCGACAAACGGCCTACATTATGGAATTGGAGCGGGTCTAGGAGAGTTGCGTCGCTTTGCGGTCCCTAACGTGGCAAATAAAACTCATTATATTAAGTTTATGTTTCTTTCAGACATTTCTCCTCACTTTCATTTCCTAAGTTCATAACTATTTTTTTTCTGATAAATAGTTTTATAATTTTATAACAATTTTTGCTATAATAGTTTTTACTAAGTTCATAACTATTTTTGTTATTAATAGTTTTTTAAGTTCATAACTATTTTTCTTATTAATAGTTTTTATTAAATTCATAACTATTTTGTTATTAAGAGTTTTTTAAATTCATAACTATTTTTTGTTATTAATAGTTTTTATTAAATTTATAAATATTTTTGTTATTAATATTTTTTTTTAAGTTCATAACTAATTTTTCGTTAAAAAGGTTTTTTCAAGTTCCTAACAATTTTATTTTGCAATATATACATATATTTTAACTATTTTTTGTGATAAATAGTTTTTTTAAAGTTCATGACTAGTTTTTGTAGTATATAGTTTTTAAGTCATAACTATTTTTTGTGATAAATAGGACCAGGTGGCGAGGTAATTCAAATACAAGGGGGCTTCCGGGGCATATGTGACCAAGGGGCAAAATTGCTTTAAATGAAACGTAGATTGGACTTGGTGGCTGCGTAACCAGGCCGAATATATATATATATATATATATATATATATATATATATATATATATATATATATATATATATATATATATATATATATATATATATATATATATATATATATATATATATATATATTTATATATATATATATATATATATATATATATATATATATATATATATATATATATATACATATATATATATATATATATATATATATATATATATATATATATATATATATATATATATATATATATATATATTTATATATATATATATATATATATATATATATATATATATATATATATATATATATATATATATATATATATATATATATATATATATATATATACATATATATATATATATATATATATATATATATATATATATATATATATATATATATATATATATATATATATATATATATATATATATATATATATATATATATATATATATATATATATTTAAGTGGACAAGTAAACTGGTATGAATTTCCAGTGCATTCTTTACCACCCTCCTTCTTCACCCCTCCCTCTCCCCCTTTCATTTTCCCCTATCTCCCTCTCTCTCCCCTCATCCACCCCTACTCTCATCCCTCTCTCTCTCCTCCACTCTATCTATCCCCCATCCCTCTCCCTCTTTCCCTCCTCCTCCCTCTCCCTCCCTCTCACCCCTTTTCCCTTTCCCCTAACTCTTTATCACTCATCCTGTCCCCCCTATCCATATCCCCTACCTTCCCCTCTCACCCCATTTCTCCCTCTATCTCTTCCCTCCCCTTCCCCCTTTTCCTTTGCCCCCTCTCCCTCCTCCCCCTTTCCACTCTCCTCACTCTTCCCACCTATATCTACCCCTGCACCTCTATCTAACTATCTCCTCTTATCCTCACCCTTTAGGACGTGATATTTTTTAATAATATATAATTTTATTACTCGCTTAGTTTATGAATGAGCTCTCCCCTCACCCTGATTCCCCTTTTGAGAAGGGGGAGAGATAGTGAGAAAGAGGGGGATGGGAGGGGTAAACGGATTATGGGTGATATGATAAAAGAATTATTAGAAATAACTTTGATAAAAAAACATAATTCATGACCAAACTAAGATGAAATTATTATTCAAATACTCCAAAAAATCCCCTTCTTAAATTATAGAGTTAGTGAAGTGATGAAAAAAAGGTAAACGGCTAACGAGTTAGCACCAAAATAATTGGGAGGCTTGAGTGCCAACGACGGAGGACAGAGTATATATATATATATATATATATATATATATATATATATATATATATATATATATATATATATATATATATATAATTTTAAAGAAATTGCTTTGCGACAGTACCGATCTTTAACCGTCGATTTGTTGATGATACGATTTTAGTATTCAAATCAGAACCACAATCACTTTCTTTTTTGCATTACATAAATGAACGCCATAATAACATAGAATTTACATAAGAAAAAGAAAGAGACGGCAAACTTCCATTTCTAGATATCCTCCTAACCCGCACTTCAACCAACTTCACCAGTTCGGTCCATCGGAAATCTTCTTTTACCGGTCTCAGTATGAATTTTTCTAGTTTCTGTGACATTACATACAAAAATAGAAACATTAAAACTCTCCTTCATCGTGGCTATCAACTATCATCTGACTATTTTCTCGTACACAAAGAATTTGATTTCCTCAAATGTTATTTCCAAAAGAATGAGTTTCAGCTTTCCTTTATCTAAAAGTGTATTCGTCAGTTTGGGGACAAAATTTACACTACACCCCAACTAATTGCCACTGTGCCCAAGAATCTTCGTTATTGTCTCCTCCCAGTAATTTAGTCCACTTAATGTTCACTTAAATCGTAAACTCAATAGACTCCCGAATAGATTTTTCACACACACTAACTTTAAAATAGCTTTCCTTAGTAATTTTCATTTAGGACAATTTTCTTTTTGAATTAAGAACAGACTCCCCCCCCCCCCTGCCCATTGAGATGAGCTGCTCGGGTGCTTATAGATTTATTTGCCCCAGGTTCCACCAGGGGACCTATATTGGAAGCACCGTCCGCTCACTGAAGGCTCGAGTCTGTTTCCATCTAGGCATAATCCAGCGTACTGGCTCCGTTCTCACTAATAAAGAGAAATCCATGATCACTCCATTCAATGTAAGATTGATATTTCCCGCTTAGCTAAACTTTGGAATTTTAGTACATTCCAAAGTTCCTACCTTCGTTCGTATTCTTGCATCACTGTTTATAAAGCAATTAAACCCCTGTCTCAATACTGATTCGACTGTCTTTTTCCTCCTCATCGCATAAATCTCTTAATTTGCAACTTATCGATCCTATGACGTCACATACAAAAAATCTCCCCCTCAGTTCTCCGTTTTTGCTCTTCGCTAAAGGTTAACATTATTTGTTTACGTAATCAATAATTTTAAAGATCCTTTACACAACTTAATTAATTAATGTTATCATTTCATTGTTTGTCAGTGTAAGCCATCTCACATTTAACTGTAGCAATTTCAATATTCCTTTATCTTGATCACAATCATAATTTCTTCTGATCATAGATATTATGTTCTAGCTCGTATCTATTTTATAGAACCAGACAAATGACAACTGTTACCTGTCTCATTTTTTAATTCCTCTTTAACTTAAAAATAAGACTCCTTAGATGCATACCGATTGAATCTATATATATATATATATATATATATATATATATATATATATATATATATATATATATATATATATATATATATATATATATATATATATATATATATATATAAGAACACCGAGCAGACATAAGAAAGGGTGTAATTTCCTCAAGCCTATTTGCACACATGCAAAATTTCGACCACAGAATTGATTTCAACCCCAAACAAAAATTATTTATAAAACAAACAATTATATTGAGAGGAGAATTGCAGAATCAATCGTCATTAACAGAGTCGAGAATTTTTAATTTATCTGAAGGACAATATAAATTCAACAAATAGATATCGAATAATGTTACCAAACTCATTTAAAAGCCGCCGGAACCAGCTCTTCACGGAGGGGGGGGGGGGAATAGAAATTTGCTCCCGGATCCACGCAAATAGTTATGTTTTCCATTTTATCTCTTCGGTTTTCATTTTGTTTAGTTTTGCATCCGACTTTATATAGTGGAGTTGCTTACCTTGCATTTCATTATACAGTTAAGAATGGTATCAAGGGCATGTTATTGTTATTTTTAATAAATCAAATTCGAGTATAGTGGTTTATTATTATTTTGTGCACTTGATATATATCGCGTTAATCGATATCTTCTAATCTATTATATATATATATATATATATATATATTATTTTATAACTACTTTTTATAAGATTATTATCAGTATTCATCACTTTTGAATTCAAGTCCTTATAAAGGGTGTCCCAAAAGTTACTATGCACTGAAAAACTGAAAAAAAAATAGTCCCGCCAGGATCACAGTGAAGAAAGTGGAACTCTTTTTTGGGGGGAGGGGTCTACAAGAGATCCAGTTTAGTAAATTTTCAGACACCCTGTATATGAAAAGTGGAGCGGATCTTTCAATGGTATTTATTGAGTCCATAGGAACTTTTCGGACACCCTGAAGAATTTAACCTTCAAGCGAAACATATTAACCCAGGTTAGGTTTAGTTTAGTTAAGACTGGTTGGGCTTGTTGTTTAGGTTAGCTTAGTACCTCGAGAATTACTGGAAGACTTCTAAGGAAGAAATCAAAAAGGGAGGCAAATATGATGTTTATCACGTGAATTAATAAACTATTACCGAATTATTACCAAATTCTACGGGTTTTGCAAAAGTCTTGTTACACTCGAGTTTTGGTCTGTCGAGAGGTTTAGATTTCCAGCACGTGTTATTAAAGCGTCTTTTGCATCGTGTGTCGAGATGGAATTCAAATGATTCGAGATCTTGGTTCTCCTGCGCGACGGTCACAACAAGTCCGACATCGCCAAAAGACTCAACGTCATCCAGATGACCGTTCACAGGGTCGCCGAGAGGCTCCGGAAGGGCGCAATACCTCAAAGATCACCCTCGTTCTGACACAACTCAAGTTGTCAACCGTTTTGGTTGTGGGGAAAGCCTGACTGCGCTTCCAAAGAAGAAGCGCATCTCAGTGGCCACATTGTACAGGGCCGTCAAGGTGCAGGGCGGCAAGAGCTTGATGTGCATGGATAGGCCTCTGCTCACCGACCACATGCAAGAATAACGTCGGGAGTGTTACGGTCGCCTTCTCGACGGCTTGAAGAGTCATGGCAATCGAATTCTCATTTTGTTCTGGTGAAAAAACCTCTACGGTCGATCGATCTTCCACCTGCAGAACGACTGCGGGGTAAGATTTGGTCAGATCATCTCCGTGTGCCGTTACCTACCCACGACTAAGCACCCAACGGCCTCCGTGATACTGCTTGTGTTCGTGACTTCTAATGGTGAGAAGATGCCGCCGCTGTGGTTCGCGACTGGTTGGTTATAAGCTCACCCGCTCGATTACAGGGGCATCGTAGCCACGAAAGACCTGCCCTGGATGGGAAAGATCAACTACGTGTTTCAGTAGGACAGTGCCCCTCCCTACACGGCCAGGACCGTGCAAGAGTGGTTGGGGTCAAACATGAAATTCTGGTCGAAGCCATTTTGACCGCCGCCATCGCCCGGCCTCAATCCCCACGGCAACAGAGTGTGGGCGCATGTCGAGGGCAAGGCCTTCAAGTTCCGCCACCACAACGTCAACGAGCTGAAGTCCTCCTTCAATCGCGTGTGGGCCACCATGAGAAAGGACTTCGTCCGCAACGTGTGCACGGCCTTCGGGATTCGCTAGGGGCGTGTGCTCGCCGCCGAGGGCGGCCACATTGATTAATATTATATTTTAAACACACACACACACACACACACATAAATATATATATATATATATATATATATATATATATATATATATATATATATATATATATATATATATATATATATATATATATATATATATATATATATATATAATAAAAACGCGTCTAACTCCATCAAAACTATCATTGTGTCCTTTGTTGAGAGTGTCGTAACGAATGTATCAGGACTTTTGCAATGCTTGGTATAATTCTTAGTACTTGGCATACAAATTAAGTAGAGAAAACTCTAATTAGAATCTCAGAACTTAGCCAATGTTAGGTTATCAAGGGTCAAACGAGCATAAAACAGAATACGACAAGTTTGTTCCAATTTTTAGGCAAGGTTACCTCACCTTTAAATGTATGGAAACGTTTTCCTTAGCAAAATTGTATTAATTAGTTTCATAATCATTCTTTACCCTACACTCAATCATTAATACTTGACTTTCACACCTAAGCATGACGCATGTATTTAAAAAATGTCACTTATGCATATGTCGAGACTAGGTCAGATGCAGCATAGATACGCTCTGACGTCATATCTTTGGGCTGACGTCAGAAGACTATAAAAAAGTAATATTCAAGTTTGAACTACACAATATTCCATGCAAAGGTGTTGCAATTTGTGTTGTGTGGTTGGATTCCGGATAATATTAAGAACATAAGAAAAGGAGTCTGCAAAAGTCTATACGAGGCTATTTATTTTAGCACCCATGTTGGAGACCCCCATTAAGGATATAAGTCGCAGTTATTCATTTTCTGCCTAATACTAGGCTTATTAAAAAAACAAACTAAATCAACAAAAACACTACCCCGTCCCCCCAAAAAAACAACAACACCAAACCAAATAGCCCCCATCGGAGGCAGCTCCTGTTCCATCACCCATTTCAGTCTCCCTATTTTAGGTCAGGTGTAGAATATAAGGCGGTTCTGTACCTTATTACATCTCTCTACAAAATCCAATGCACTACCTATCCTCCTCCTCCTCCATAAATCCATCCAATCTCTTCTTAAAACTCCGTAGGAAAGACGCTTCTATCACACTACTAGTGAGTTTATTCCATTCATCTACCACTCGATTTGTAAACCAATTTCTACCAATCTCTTCCCTAAACCTAAACTTGTCCAAGTTAAACTCATTGCTACGTGTCCTATTCTATTCCCTAAATATAAGAACCTTAACCTATGTCTCCCTATGTCTCATATGTGCTATGCTGTTTCTTATGCTGAATGTTAGGACTTTCCACAAATTGTACCTCCTCGGTATGGTCAGCAATGCCCTTTGAGGTACTACTATTCCTTGTTACTCCTTGTAACTTTTATAATCTTTTATCTACTTTCCTAATATTGTATCCCTTCTCCCAACCTCGACAATTTAAGGTTAAGAATCACTTGAGTTCAGTGTTTGCCTCTCCCGTTGAAAGTTCTTAAAGTGTGCATCTACTAACTACAGAGCGGAGAGTGTCATAAAAACCTCCGTTACGATATATGTTACATTAATGTCAAAAAAGAATTAGTATGTAAATAATAAGGAACGATATGTGCAAATGTTTTGGAAAACTTGAGTTCAAGTGATGAAGGTTGTTAAGGTTTATTATAGCCATTGTTTTCGCTCTTTTTCACCGAACTTTTTTCACGCTTTTTTCTATTCTTTCTCCTTTCACGCGAGGTTGGAGTGAATTTGATGGGGGGGTGCTATGAAATAACCCGGACAAGTAAGAAATCAGTTAAAGGGATGGTTTAGCGTAGTTCCTTAACTAGTTTGTAGCGATAGATAAATGTCTAGCAGCAGTCTCGTTATGGTGGGGATTTTTTCATAAGCCTTTTACACCTTCTGCCACACACTCCTCTCAACGGTCGATCCAGACACGTGGAATGGGATAACTTAAGATAAACCTGGTAGCCTAAGTCATGTTGACACATGACGCGGATTAACCGACATCAATGGAAACCTTTGGATTCGTGCTCCCTATGTCATTAGCGTTGATGCGCGGCGACCTTATTTTCTAAGAAAATAGAATGGGCGGAATCGTCACAAGGCGAGGGTGGATCTGGGAAAGGGAAATCATCTTCTCCCTAGGCAGCAGGATGGGGTGGGGACTGATCCGGGGCTTGATGATCAACCCGCGTCTCCTAATTAGGGGCGGAAGCAAAGAGGACAGAAGAATCCAGGAAATTTGCTTCTCTCAAATGAATTGTAATAAAGACGAAAGCGCTCGGAATCACTTTTCATTTTTCTTAGTAGGCTTTCGTATCATTATTTGTATTCACATGATATTTGTGACTTTGGGAGTGTATATATATATATATATATATATATATATATATATATATATATATATATATATATATATATATATATATATATATGTGTGTGTGTGTGTGTGTGTGTGTGACAGATTTGTGAAGAGGCAGCGGTTGAGAGAAAGGCAAGAGAGACCTTGCGAAGGGCATCCAGGTTCAGGCTCTGGGGGGGGGGATGGGGGTGAGGGTGGAGCTTCGCAGGAGCGCGAGGCAGGGAGACGGAAATGGGGAGATGGGGAGTGCGACCCAAAAGAGCCATATGCTGCTCTCCCTCCTACAAGACAAACACACACACATAGTAACACTACACTACATACACGCAACGATCAAGATACACATAATAATAGGGTGTAAATCATGTACATAAATAACACATTTATTGCCTCGAACTCTACCCGCGCGCACACACAGACACACTGTGTGTGTTTTGATCCTCTATGAGCAACGGGACTCCCCCCCCCTCCTTGGGGGGTCTCAAGCTCCCCCTTGACGCGAGCCAGATGACAGGTGCCTCGAGGCTGACCTTCGAGGAAGAATCTGAGGACGATGACAATGATGACGCTTCGCCATGCCATCGAGTGAAGGGAGTGGTAATAAAGGGAAGAAGAGAACGAAGATGGAGTGGTAATTAAGGTATATGTGTTGAATGCGGAAATGCGAGTGGTAACAAATTAAGTTATTGCAAATGAAATGGTAATAAAGGAAGATATATTGGGCAAGTGATAAAAGAATATAGAGAATGAAAAGAGAGTGGTGTTAAATAAAGGGATGGTAATAAGGGAAGAAGGGGTGGAGAAGAGTGGTAATAGAACTAAGATAGGACGATGAACGGAAAGGACTGAGTGGTAATATTATAAGAGAGAGAAGATGGCGTGGTAATTGAACTAAGATAGCGTTGGTAAAAAATTAACACCGCCGACAGTCTTACTGAAAAGAGACTGGAACGGAAGAATGAGTGATAATGTAGGAAAGGGATAGGAGGAACAAGAGAGATACTAAAGGAAGTTTGGAACGAAGAGATGGGGATAATATATGAAGAGAGGTGGGGGGGAGACAAAAATGTAGTGGTAATAAATGAAGAGAGCAACGAGTAAAATAGAAACAAAGGAAGAACGAAAATGGAGAGTGGTAAGAAAGGAAGAACGAGCTAAAAGGGAACGGTGGTAATCCTGGAAGAGAATGGAGCTCCTTGATGACAAAGACCACCAAAAGCGTCATCAGTGATGGGGGCGAGGGGGGAGGGGGTACACAGAGCGCTTTCGAAAGCGCTTCGACGGTATAAAAAAGAGACCAACGAGTGTTTTTCTCTCTGTTACTATCTCAATCCCCCCTCTCTCTCTTTTTACTATCTTTATCTTCCCTCTCACTTTTATTATCTCTACATCTCCCTCCTCTCTCTCTTTTACTATTTCTGCCATCCTCCTCTTTCTTTTACTATATCTACCCCCTCTCTCTTTCCTTTACTACATCTACCCCCATTTCTCTCTCTTTCTTTTATATCTTTACGTTCTCTCTCTTTCTTTATTATCTCTACCCCTCCCCTCTCTCTCACTCTCTCTCTGTCTTTTGTGTAAACATCGACAACCCCAGTTTTAATGGCGAAGTGAGAGAGATTGAGAGAGAGAGAGGGAAAAAGGTGAGAATGAAGAGAGAGAGGGAAAAAGGCGAGAATGAAGAGAGAGAGAGAGAGAGAGAGAGAGAGAGAGAGAGAGATAGAGATAGAGAGGATGGTGATAGTCGTCTATTTGATTTTAATTCTTTAATTATTGGCCCACCATTACAGGGGGCCGATGTATTCATGGGCCCCTTTAATGGGGAGTAATAACGAGGTAGGGCAAGCATAGGGCGTCTTCTCTTCCACTACCCTCGTTTCCTCCTGGTATCCAAACCGTCGCCCCTCCAATCTGACCATATCGTATCCGGTGTTAATTTCCCCAAATCTGACCCCTGTCTCTGACAAGGTCGAGGGGTAGACTCGATTCGCCGATTTATTCCTTTGACTGAGGAGAGGCGGCGAATAAGGAGATCCGAGCATTTAGAACAGGGCTGAGGAGAGGCGGCGAATGAACCGATCCGAGCATTTAGAACAGGGCTGAGGAGAGGCCGCGAATGACCCGATCCGAGCATTTAGAACAGGGCTGAGGAAAGGTGGCGAATGAACCGATCCGAGCATTTAGAACAGGGCTGAGGAGATGCGGCGAATGACCCGATCCGAGCATTTAGAACAGGGCTGAGGAGAGGCGGCGAATGACCCGATCCGAGCATTTAGAACAGGGCTGAGGAAAGGCGGCGAATAACCCGATCCGAGCATTGAGAACAGGGCTGAGGAGAGGCGGCGAATGACCCGATCCGAGCATTTAGAACAGGGCTGAGGAGAGGCGGCGAATGACCCGATCCGAGCATATAGAACAGGGCTAAGAAAAGGCGGCGAATGACCCGATCCGAGCATTTAGAACAGGGCTGAGGAAAGGCGGCGAATAACCCGATCCGAGCATTGAGAACAGGGCTGAGAAGAGGCGGCGAATGACCCGATCCGAGCATTTAGAACAGGGCTGAGGAGAGGCGGCGAATGACCCGATCCGAGCATATAGAACAGGGGTAAGAAAAGGCGGGGAATGAACCGATCCGATCATTTAGAACAGGGCTGAGGAGAGGCGGCGAATGAACAGATCCGAGCATTTAGAACAGGGCTGAGGATAGGCGGCGAATGAACAGATCCGAGCATTTAGAACAGGGCTGAGGAGAGGCGGCCAATGAAACGATCCGAGCATTTAGAACAGGGCTGAGGAGAGGCGGCGAATGAACAGATCCGAGCATTTAAAACAGGGCTGAGGAGAGGGGGCGAATGACCCGATCCGAGAATTTAGAACAGGGCTGAGGAGAGGCGGCGAGTGACCCGATCCGAGCATTTAGAACAGGGCTGAGGAGAGGCGGCGAATGACCCGATCCGAGCATTTAGAACAGGGCTGAGGAAAGGCAGCGAATGAACCGATCCGAGCATTTAGAACAGGGCTGAGGAGAGGCGGCGAATGACCCGATCCGAGCATTTAGAACAGGGCTGAGGAGAGGCGGCGAATGAACCGATCCGAGCATTTAGAACAGGGCTAAGGAAAGGCGGCGAATGAACCGATCCGAGCATTCAGAACAGGGCTAAGGAGAGGCGGCGAATGAACCGATCCGAGCATTCAGAACAGGGCTAAGAAAAGGCGGCGAATGAACCGATCCGATCATTTAGAACAGGGATGAGAAGAGGCGGCGAATGAACAGATCCGAGCATTTAGAACAGGGCTGAGGAAAGGCGGCGAATAAACCGATCCGAGCATATAGAAAAGGGCTGAGGAGAGGCGGCGAATGAACCAATCCGAGCATTTAGAACAGGGCTGAGAAAAGGCGGCGAATGAACCGATCCGATCATTTAGAACAAGGCTGAGGAGAGGCGGCGAATGACACGTTCCGAGCATTTAGAACAGGGCTGAGGAAAGGCGGCGAATGACCCGATCCGAGCATTTAGAACAGCGCTGAGGAGAGGCGGCGAATGACCAGATCCGAGAATTTAGAACAGGGCTAAGGAAAGACGGCGAATGAACCGATCCGAGCATTTAGAACAGGGCTGAGGAGAGGCGGCGAATGACCCGATCCGAGCATTTAGAACAGGGCTGAGGAAAGGTGGCGAAGGAACCGATCCGATCATTTAGAACAGGGCTGAGGAGAGGCGGCGAATGACCCGATCCGAGCATTTAGAACAGGGCTAAGGAAAGGCGGCGAATGAACCGATCCGAGCATATAGAACAGGGCTGAGGAGAGGCAGCGAATGACCCGATCCGAGCATTTACAACAGGGCTGAGGAGAGGGGGCGAATGAACCGATCCGAGCATTTAGAACAGGGCTGAGGAGAGGCCGCGAATGACCCGATCCGAGCATTTAGAACAGGGCTGAGGAAAGGTGGCGAATGAACCGATCCGAGCATTTAGAACGGGGCTAATGAAAGGCGGCGAATGAACCGATCCGAGCATTTAGAACAGGGCTGAGGAGATGCGGCGAATGAACCGATCCGAGCATTTAGAACAGGGCTGAGGAGAGGCGGCGAATGAACCGATCCGAGCATTTAGAACAGGGCTAAGGAAAGGCGGCGAATGAACCGATCCGAGCATTCAGAACAGGGCTAAGGAAAGGCGGCGAATGAACCAATCCGATCATTTAGAACAGGGCTGAGGAGAGGCAGCGAATGAACAGATCCGAGCATTTAGAACAGGGCTAAGAAAAGGCGGCAAATGAACCGATCCGAGCATTTAGAACAGGGCTGAGGAGAGGCGGCGAATGACCCGATCCGAAAATTTAAAACAGGGCTGAGGAAAGGCGGCGAATGAACCGAGCCGAGCATTTAGAACAGGGGTGAGGAGAGGCGGCGAATGAACAGATCCGAGCATTGAAAACAGGGCTGAGGAGAGGCGGCGAATGAACCGATCCGATCATTTAGAACAAAGCTGAGGAGAGGTGGCGAATGAACTGATCTGAGCATTTAGAGCAGAGCTGAGGAGAGGCGGCGAATAAACCGATCCGAGCATTTAGAACAGGGCTAAGGAAAGGCGGCGAATAAACCGATCCGAGCATTTAGAACAGGGCTGAGGAAAGGCGTTGAATGAACCGATCTGAGCATTTAGAACAGGGCTGAGGAGAGGCGGCGAATAAACCGATCCGAGCATTTAGAACAGGGCTGAGGAAAGGCGGCGAATGAACTGATCCGTTCATTTAGAACAGGGCTGAGGAGAGGCGGCGAATAAACCGATCCGAGCATTTAGAACGGGGCTGAGGAAGGCGGCGAATAAACCGATCAGAGCATTTAGAACAGAGCTGAGAAAAGGCAGTGAATAAATCGACCTGAGCATTTAGAACAGGGCTGAGGAGAGGCGGCGAATGAACCGATCCGAGATTAGAACAGGGCTGAGGAGAGGCGCGAATAAACCGATCCGAGCATTTAGAACAGCGCTAAGGAAAGAAGGTGAATGAACCGATCCGATCATTTAGAACAGGGTTGAGGAGAGGCGGCGAATGAACCGATCTGAGCATTTAGAACAGGGCTGAGGAGAGGGCGCGAATGAACCAATCCGAGCATTCAAAACAGGGCTGAGGAGAGGCGGCGAATAAACCGATACAAGCATTTAGAACAGGGCTGAGGAGAGGCGGCGAATAAACCGAGCCGAGCATTTAGAACAGGGCTAAGGAGAGGCGGCGAATAAACCGATCCGAGCATTTAGAACAGGGCTGAGGAGAGGCAATGAATAAACCGATCCGAGCATTTAGAACAGGGCTGAGGAAAGGCAGTGAATAAACCGATCCGAGCATTTAGAACAGGGCTGAGGAGAGGCGGCGAATGAACCGATCTGAGCATTTAGAACAGGGCTGAGGAGAGGCGGCGAATGAACCGATCCGAGCATTTAGAACAGGGCTGAGGAGAGGCGGTGAATAAACCGATCCGAGCATTTAGAACAAGGCTAAGGAAAGGCAGCGAATGAACCGATCCGATCATTTAGAACAGGGCTGAGGAGAGGCGGCGAATGAACCGATCTGAGCATTTAGAACAGGGCTGAGGAGAGGCGGCGAATGAAGCAATCCGAGCATTCAGAACAGGGCTGAGGAGAGGTGGCGAATAAACCGATCCAAGCATTTAGAACAGGGCTGAGGAGAGGCAGCGAATAAGCCGATCTGAGCATTTAGAACAGATCTGAGGAGAGGCGGCGAATAAACCGATCCGAGCATTTAGAACAGGGCTGAGGAGAGGCGGCGAATAAACCGATCTGAGCATTTAGAACAGGGCTGAGGAGAGGCGGCGAATAAAACGATCCGAGCGTTTAGAACAGGGCTGAGGAGAGGCGGCGAATAAACCGATCCGAGCATTTAGAACAGGGCTGAGGAGAGGCGGCGAATGAACTGATCCGAGCATTTAGAACAGGGCTGAGGAGAGGCGGCGAATGACCAGATCCGAGCATTTAGAACAGGGCTAAGGAAAGACGGCGAATGAACCGATCCGAGCATTTAGAACAGGGCTGAGGAGAGGCGGCGAATGAACAGATCCGAGCATTTAGAACAGTGCTGAGGAGAGGCGGCGAATGACCCGATCCGAGCATTTAGAACGGGGCTGAGGAAAGGTGGCGAATGAACCGATCCGATCATTTAGAACAGGGCTGAGGAGAGGCGGCGAATGACCCGATCCGAGCATTTAGAACAGGGCTAAGGAAAGGCGGCGAATGAACCGATCCTAGCATATAGAACAGGGCTGAGGAGAGGCAGCGAATGACCCGATCCGAGCATTTAGAACAGGGCTGAGGAGAGGCGGCGAATGAACCGATCCGAGCATTTAGAACAGGTCTAAGGAGAGGCCGCGAATGACCCGATCCGAGGATTTAGAACAGGGCTGAGGAAAGGTGGCGAATGAACCGATCCGAGCATTTAGAACAGGGCTAATGAAAGGCAGCGAATGAACCGATCCGAGCATTTAGAATAGGGCTGAGGAGATGCGGCGAATGACCCGATCCGAGCATTTAGAACAGGGCTGAGGAGAGGCGGCGAATGAACCGATCCGAGCATTTAGAACAGGGCTAAGGAAAGGCGGCGAATGAACCGATCCGAGCATTCAGAACAGGGCTAAGGAAAGGCGGCGAATGAACCGATCCGATCATTTAGAACAGGGCTGAGGAGAGGCGGCGAATGAAAAGATCCGAGCATTTAGAACAGGGCTAAGAAAAGGCGTCAAATGAACCGATCCGAGCATTTAGAACAGGGCTGAGGAGAGGCGGCGAATGAACAGATCCGAGCATTTAAAACAGGGCTGAGGAGAGGCGGCGAATGAACCGATCCGATCATTTAGAACAAAGCTGAGGAGAGGTGGCGAATGAACTGATCTGAGCATTTAGAGCAGAGCTGAGGAGAGGCGGCGAATAAACCGATCCGAGCATTTAGAACAGGGCTAAGGAAAGGCGGCGAATAAACCGATCCGAGCATTTAGAACAGGGCTGAGGAAAGGCGGCGAATGAACCGATCTGAGCATTTAGAACAGGGCTGAGGAGAGGCGGCGAATAAACCGATCCGAGCATTTAGAACAGGGCTGAGGAAAGGCGGCGAATGAACTGATCCGTTCATTTAGAACAGGGCTGAGGAGAGGCGGCGAATAAACCGATCCGAGCATTTAGAACGGGGCTGAGGAAGGCGGCGAATAAACCGATCAGAGCATTTAGAACAGAGCTGAGGAAAGGCAGTGAATAAATCGACCTGAGCATTTAGAACAGGGCTGAGGAGAGGCGGCGAATGAACCGATCCGAGATTAGAACAGGGCTGAGGAGAGGCGCGAATAAACCGATCCGAGCATTTAGAACAGCGCTAAGGAAAGAAGGTGAATGAACCGATCCGATCATTTAGAACAGGGTTGAGGAGGGGCGGCGAATGAACCGATCTGAGCATTTAGAACAGGGCTGAGGAGAGGGCGCGAATGAACCAATCCGAGCATTTAAAACAGGGCTGAGGAGAGGCGGCGAATAAACCGATACAAGCATTTAGAACAGGGCTGAGGAGAGGCGGCGAATAAACCGAGCCGAGCATTTAGAACAGGGCTAAGGAGAGGCGGCGAATAAACCGATCCGAGCATTTAGAACAGGGCTGAGGAGAGGCAATGAATAAACCGATCCGAGCATTTAGAACAGGGCTGAGGAAAGGCAGTGAATAAACCGATCCGAGCATTTAGAACAGGGCTGAGGAGAGGCGGCGAATGAACCGATCTGAGCATTTAGAACAGGGCTGAGGAGAGGCGGAAAATGAACCGATCCGAGCATTTAGAACAGGGCTGAGGAGAGGCGGTGAATAAACCGATCCGAGCATTTAGAACAAGGCTAAGGAAAGGCAGCGAATGAACCGATCCGATCATTTAGAACAGGGCTGAGGAGAGGCGGCGAATGAACCGATCTGAGCATTTAGAACAGGGCTGAGGAGAGGCGGCGAATGAAGCAATCCGAGCATTCAGAACAGGGCTGAGGAGAGGCGGCGAATAAACCGATCCAAGCATTTAGAACAGGGCTGAGGAGAGGCAGCGAATAAGCCGGTCTGAGCATTTAGAACAGGGCTGAGGAGAGGCGGCGAATAAACCGATCCGAGCATTTAGAACAGGGCTGAGGAGAGGCGGCGAATAAACCGATCTGAGCATTTAGAACAGGGCTGAGGAGAGGCGGCGAATAAAACGATCCGAGCGTTTAGAACAGGGCTGAGGAGAGGCGGCGAATAAACCGATCCGAGCATTTAGAACAGGGCTGAGGAGAGGCGGCGAATGAACTGATCCGAGCATTTAGAACAGGGCTGAGGAGAGGCGGCGAATGACCAGATCCGAGCATTTAGAACAGGGCTAAGGAAAGACGGCGAATGAACCGATCCGAGCATTTAGAACAGGGCTGAGGAGAGGCGGCGAATGAACAGATCCGAGCATTTAGAACAGTGCTGAGGAGAGGCGGCGAATGACCCGATCCGAGCATTTAGAACGGGGCTGAGGAAAGGTGGCGAATGAACCGATCCGATCATTTAGAACAGGGCTGAGGAGAGGCGGCGAATGACCCGATCCGAGCAATTAGAACAGGGCTAAGGAAAGGCGGCGAATAAACCGATCCTAGCATATAGAACAGGGCTGAGGAGAGGCAGCGAATGACCCGATCCGAGCATTTAGAACAGGGCTGAGGAGAGGCGGCGAATGAACCGATCCGAGCATTTAGAACAGGTCTGAGGAGAGGCCGCGAATGACCCGATCCGAGGATTTAGAACAGGGCTGAGGAAAGGTGGCGAATGAACCGATCCGAGCATTTAGAACAGGGCTAATGAAAGGCAGCGAATGAACCGATCCGAGCATTTAGAATAGGGCTGAGGAGATGCGGCGAATGACCCGATCCGAGCATTTAGAACAGGGCTGAGGAGAGGCGGCGAATGAACCGATCCGAGCATTTAGAACAGGGCTAAGGAAAGGCGGCGAATGAACCGATCCGAGCATTCAGAACAGGGCTAAGGAAAGGCGGCGAATGAACCGATCCGATCATTTAGAACAGGGCTGAGGAGAGGCGGCGAATGAAAAGATCCGAGCATTTAGAACAGGGCTAAGAAAAGGCGGCAAATGAACCGATCCGAGCATTTAGAACAGGGCTGAGGAGAGGCGGCGAATGACCCGATCCGAGCATTTAGAACAGGGCTGAGGAAAGGCGGCGAATAAACCGATCCAAGCATTTAGAACAGGGCTGAGGAGAGGCGGCGAATGAACAGATCCGAGCATTTAGAACAGGGCTGAGGAGAGGTTGCGAATGAACCGATCCGATCATTTAGAACAGGGCTGAGGAGAGGCGGCGAATGAACTGATCTGAGCATTTAGAGCAGAGCTGAGGAGAGGCGGCGAATAAACCGATCCGAGCATTTAGAACAGGGCTAAGGAAAGGCGGCAAATAAACCGATCTGAGCATTTAGAACAGGGCTGAGGAGAGGCGGCGAATGAACCGATCTGAGCATTTAGAACAGGGCTGAGGAGAGGCGGCGAATAAACCGATCCGAGCATTTAGAACAGGGCTGAGGAGAGGCAGTGAATAAACCGATCCGAGCATTTAGAACAGGGCTGAGGAGAGGCGGCGAATGAACCGATCTGAGCATTTAGAACAGGGCTGAGGAGAGGCGGCGAATAAACCGATCCGAGCATTTAGAACAGGGCTGAGGAGAGGCAGTGAATAAACCGATCCGATCATTTAGAACAGGGCTGAGGAGAGGCGGCGAATGAACCGATCTGAGCATTTAGAACAGGGCTGAGGAGAGCCGGCGAATGAACCAATCCAAGCATTCAAAACAGGGCTGAGGAGAGGCAGCTAATAAACCGATCCAAGCATTTAGAACAGGGCTGAGGAGAGGCAGCGAATAAACCGATCTGAGCATTTAGAACAGGGCTGAGGAGAGGCGGCGAATAAACCGATCCGAGCATTTAGAACAGGGCTGAGGAGAGGCGGCGAATAAACCGATCCGAGCATATAGAACAGGGCTGAGGAGAGGCGGCGAATCAACTGATCCGAGCATTTAGAACAGGGCTGAGGAAAGACGGCGAATGAACCGATCCGAGCATTTAGAACAGGGCTGAGGAGAGGCGGCGAATGAACAGATCCGAGCATTTAGAACAGTGCTGAGGAGAGACGGCGAATGACCTGATCCGAGCATTTAGAATAGGGCTGAGGAAAGGTGGCGAATGAACCGATCCGATCATTTAGAACAGGGCTCAGGAGAGGCGGCGAATGACCCGATCCGAGCATTTAGAACAGGGCTAAGGAAAGGCGGCGAATGAACCGATCCGAGCATATAGAACAGGGCTGAAGAGAGGCGGTAAATGACCCGATCCGAGCATTTAGAACAGGGCTGAGGAGATGCGGCGAATGAACCGATCCGAGGATTTAGAACAGGGCTGAGGAGAGGCCGCGAATGACCCGATCCGAGCATTAAGAACAGGGCTGAGGAAAGGTGGCGAATGAACCGATCCGAGCATTTAGAACAGGGCTAATGAAAGGCGGCGAATGAACTGATCCGAGCATTTAGAACAGGGCTGAGGAGATGCGGCGAATGACCCGATCCGAGCATTTAGAACAGGGCTGAGGAGAGGCGGCGAATGAACCGATCCGAGCATTTAGAACAGGGCTAAGGAAAGGCGGCGAATGAACCGATCCGAGCATTCAGAACAGGGCTAAGGAAAGGCGGCGAATGAACCGATCCGATCATTTAGAACAGGGCTGAGGAGAGGCGGCGAATGAACAGATCCGAGCATTTAGAACAGGGCTAAGAAAAGGCGGCAAATGAACCGATCCGAGCATTTAGACAGGGCTGAGCTGAGGAAAGGCGGCGAATGAACCGATCCGAGCATTTAGAACAGGGCTGGGGAGAGGCGGCGAATGAACAGATCCGAGCATTTAGAACAGGGCTGAGGAGAGGCGGCGAATGAACCGATCTGAGCATTTAGAACAGGGCTGAGGAGAAGCGGCGAATAAACCGATCCGAGCATTTAGAACAGGGCTGAGAAAAGGCGGCGAATGAACTGATCCGATAATTTAGAACAGGGCTGAAGAGAGGCGGCGAATAAACCGATCCGAGCATTTAGAACAGGGCTGAGGAAGGCAGCGAATAAACCGATCCGAGCATTTAGAACAGAGTTGAGGAAAGGCAGTGAATAAATCGATCCGAGAATTGGGAACAGGGCTGAGGAGAGGCGGCGAATAAACCGATTTGAGCATTTAGAACAGGGCTGAGGAGAGGCGGCGAATGAACCGATCCGAGCATTTAGAACAGGGCTGAGGAGAGGCGGCGAATAAACCGATCCGAGCATTTAGAAAAGGGCTAAGGAAAGGCAGCGAATTAACCGATCCGATCATTTAGAACAGGGCTGAGGAGAGGCGGCGAATGAACCGATCTGAGCATTTAGAACAGGGCTGAGGAGAGGCGGCGAATGAACCAATCCGAGCATTCAGAACAGGGCTGAGGAGAGGCAGCGAATAAACCGATCCAAGCATTTAGAACAGGGCTAAGGAGAGGCGGCGAATAAACCGATCCGAGCATTTAGAACAGGGCTGAGGAGAGGCGGCGAATAAACCGATCCGAGCATTTAGAACAGGGCTGAGGAGAGGCAGTGAATAAACCGATCCGAGCATTTAGAACAGGGCTGAGGAAAGGCAGTGAATAAACCGATCCGAGCATTTAGAACAGGGCTGAGGAGAGGCGGCGAATGAACCGATCTGAGCATTTAGAACAGGGCTGAGGAGAGGCGGCGAATGAACCGATCCGAGCATTTAGAACAGGGCTGAGGAGAGACGGTGAATGAACCGATCCGAGCATTTAGAAATGGGCTAAGGAAAGAAGGTGAATGAACCGATCCGATCATTTAGAACAGGGTTGAGGAGAGGCGGCGAATGAACCGATCTGAGCATTTAGAACAGGGCTGAGGAGAGGGCGCGAATGAACCAATCCGAGCATTCAAAACAGGGCTGAGGAGAGGCGGCGAATAAACCGATCCAAGCATTTAGAACAGGGCTGAGGAGAGGCGGCGAATAAACCGATCCGAGCATTTAGAACAGGGCTAAGGAGAGGCGGCGAATAAACCGATCCGAGCGTTTAGAACAGGGCTGAGGAGAGGCAATGAATAAACCGATCCGAGCATTTAGAACAGGGCTGAGGAAAGGCAGTGAATAAACCGATCCGAGCATTTAGAACAGGGCTGAGGAGAGGCGGCGAATGAACCGATCTGAGCATTTAGAACAGGGCTGAGGAGAGGCGGCGAATGAACCGATCCGAGCATTTAGAACAGAACTGAGGAGAGGCGGTGAATAAACCGATCCGAGTATTTAGAACAAGGCTAAGGAAAGGCAGCGAATGAACCGATCCGATCATTTAGAACAGGGCTGAGGAGAGGCGGCGAATGAACCGATCTGAGCATTTAGAACAGGGCTGAGGAGAGGCGGCGAATGAAGCAATCCGAGCATTTAGAACAGGTCTGAGGAGAGGCCGCGAATGACCCGATCCGAGGATTTAGAACAGGGCTGAGGAAAGGTGGCGAATGAACCGATCCGAGCATTTAGAACAGGGCTAATGAAAGGCAGCGAATGAACCGATCCGAGCATTTAGAATAGGGCTGAGGAGATGCGGCGAATGACCCGATCCGAGCATTTAGAACAGGGCTGAGGAGAGGCGGCGAATGAACCGATCCGAGCATTTAGAACAGGGCTAAGGAAAGGCGGCGAATGAACCGATCCGAGCATTCAGAACAGGGCTAAGGAAAGGCGGCAAATGAACCGATCCGATCATTTAGAACAGGACTGAGGAGAGGCGGCGAATGAAAAGATCCGAGCATTTAGAACAGGGCTAAGAAAAGGCGACAAATGAACCGATCCGAGCATTTAGAACAGGGCTGAGGAGAGGCGGCGAATGACCCGATCCGAGCATTTAGAACAGGGCTGAGGAAAGGCGGCGAATAAACCGATCCAAGAATTTAGAACAGGGCTGAGGAGAGGCGGCGAATGAACAGATCCGAGCATTTAAAACAGGGCTGAGGAGAGGCGGCGAATGAACCGATCCGATCATTTAGAACAGGGCTGAGGAGAGGCGGCGAATGAACTGATCTGAGCATTTAGAGCAGAGCTGAGGAGAGGCGGCGAATAAACCGATCCGAGCATTTAGAACAGGGCTAAGGAAAGGCGGCAAATAAACCGATCCGAGCATTTAGAACAGGGCTGAGGAGAGGCGGCGAATGAACCGATCTGAGCATTTAGAACAGGGCTGAGGAGAGGCGGCGAATAAACCGATCCGAGCATTTAGAACAGGGCTGAGGAGAGGCAGTGAATAAACCGATCCGAGCATTTAGAACAGGGCTGAGGAGAGGCGGCGAATGAACCGATCTGAGCATTTAGAACAGGGCTGAGGAGAGGCGGCGAATAAACCGATCCGAGCATTTAGAACAGGGCTGAGGAGAGGCAGTGAATAAACCGATCCGATCATTTAGAACAGCGCTGAGGAGAGCCGGCGAATGAACCAATCCAAGCATTCAAAACAGGGCTGAGGAGAGGCAGCGAATAAACCGATCTGAGCATTTAGAACAGGGCTGAGGAGAGGCGGCGAATAAACCGATCCGAGCATTTAGAACAGGGCTGAGGAGAGGCGGCGAATAAACCGATCCGAGCATTTAGAACAGGGCTGAGGAGAGGCGGCGAATCAACTGATCCGAGCATTTAGAACAGGGCTGAGGAAACACGGCGAATGAACCGATCCGAGCATTTAGAACAGGGCTGAGGAGAGGCGGCGAATGAACAGATTTGAGCATTTAGAACAGTGCTGAGGAGAGACGGCGAATGACCCGATCCGAGCATTTAGAATAGGGCTGAGGAAAGGTGGCGATTGAACCGATCCGATCATTTAGAACAGGGCTCAGGAGAGGCGGCGAATGACCCGATCCGAGCATTTAGAACAGGGCTAAGGAAAGGCGGCGAATGAACCGATCCGAGCATATAGAACAGGGCTGAGGAGAGGCGGCGAATGACCCGATCCGAGCATTTAGAACAGGGCTGAGGAGAGGCGGCGAATGAACCGATCCGAGGATTTAGAACAGGGCTGAGGAGAGGCCGCGAATGACCCGATCCGAGCATTTAGAACAGGGCTGAGGAAAGGTCGCGAATTAACCGATCCGAGCATTTAGAACAGGGCTAATGAAAGGCGGCGAATGAACTGATCCGAGCATTTAGAACAGGGCTGAGGAGATGCGGCGAATGACCCGATCCGAACATTTAGAACAGGGCTGAGGAGAGGCGGCGAATGAACCGATCCGAGCATTTAGAACAGGGCTAAGGAAAGGCGGCGAATGAACCGATCCGAGCATTCAGAACAGGGCTAAGGAAAGGCGGCGAATGAACCGATACGATCATTTAGAACAGGGCTGAGGAGAGGCGGCGAATGAACAGATCCGAGCATTTAGAACAGGGCTAAGAAAAGGCGGCAAATGAACCGATCCGAGCATTTAGACAGGGCTGAGGAGAGGCGGCGAATGACCCGATCCGAGCATTTAGAACAGGGCTGAGGAAAGGCGGCGAATGAACCGATCCGAGCATTTAGAACAGGGCTGGGGAGAGGCGGCGAATGAACAGATCCGAGCATTTAGAACAGGGCTGAGGAGAGGCGGCGAATGAACCGATCTGAGCATTTAGAACAGGGCTGAGGAGAAGCGGCGAATAAACCGATCCGAGCATTTAGAACAGGGCTGAGAAAAGGCGGCGAATGAACTAATCCGATCATTTAGAACAGGGCTGAAGAGAGGCGGCGAATAAACCGATCCGAGCATTTAGAACAGGGCTGAGGAAGGCAGCGAATAAACCGATCCGAGCATTTAGAACAGAGCTGAGGAAAGGCAGTGAATAAATCGATCCGAGCATTTAGAACAGGGCTGAGGAGAGGCGGCGAATAAACCGATCTGAGCATTTAGAACAGGGCTGAGGAGAGTCGGCGAATGAACCGATCCGAGCATTTAGAACAGGGCTGAGGAGAGGCGGCGAATGAACTGATCCGAGCATTTAGAACAGGGCTGAGGAGATGCGGCGAATGACCCGATCCGAGCATTTAGAACAGGGCTGAGGAGAGGCGGCGAATGAACCGATCCGAGCATTTAGAACAGGGCTAAGGAAAGGCGGCGAATGAACCGATCCGAGCATTCAGAACAGGGCTAAGGAAAGGCGGCGAATGAACCGATACGATCATTTAGAACAGGGCTGAGGAGAGGCGGCGAATGAACAGATCCGAGCATTTAGAACAGGGCTAAGAAAAGGCGGCAAATGAACCGATCCGAGCATTTAGACAGGGCTGAGGAGAGGCGGCGAATGACCCGATCCGAGCATTTAGAACAGGGCTGAGGAAAGGCGGCGAATGAACCGATCCGAGCATTTAGAACAGGGCTGGGGAGAGGCGGCGAATGAACAGATCCGAGCATTTAGAACAGGGCTGAGGAGAGGCGGCGAATGAACCGATCTGAGCATTTAGAACAGGGCTGAGGAGAAGCGGCGAATAAACCGATCCGAGCATTTAGAACAGGGCTGAGAAAAGGCGGCGAATGAACTAATCCGATCATTTAGAACAGGGCTGAAGAGAGGCGGCGAATAAACCGATCCGAGCATTTAGAACAGGGCTGAGGAAGGCAGCGAATAAACCGATCCGAGCATTTAGAACAGAGCTGAGGAAAGGCAGTGAATAAATCGATCCGAGCATTTAGAACAGGGCTGAGGAGAGGCGGCGAATAAACCGATCTGAGCATTTAGAACAGGGCTGAGGAGAGTCGGCGAATGAACCGATCCGAGCATTTAGAACAGGGCTGAGGAGAGGCGGCGAATAAACCGATCCGAGCATTTAGAAAAGGGCTAAGGAAAGGCAGCGAATTAACCGATCCGATCATTTAGAACAGGGCTGAGGAGAGGCGGCGAATGAACCGATCTGAGCATTTAGAACAGGGCTGAGGAGAGGCAGCGAATAAACCGATCCAAGCATTTAGAACAGGGCTGAGGAGAGGCGGCGAATAAACCGATCCGAGCATTTAGAACAGGGCTGAGGAGAGGCGGCGAATAAACCGATCCGAGCATTTAGAACAGGGCTGAGGAGAGGCAGTGAATTAAACCGATCCGAGCATTTAGAACAGGGCTGAGGAAAGGCAGTGAATAAACCGATCCGAGCATTTAGAACAGGGCTGAGGAGAGGCAGGGAATGAACCGATCTGAGCATTTAGAACAGGGCTGAGGAGAGGCATGAATGAACCGATCCGAGCATTTAGAACAGGGCTGAGGAGAGACGGTGAATGAACCGATCCGAGCATTTAGAACAGGGCTAAGGAAAGGCGGCGAATGAACCGATCCGATCATTTAGAACAGGGCTGAGGAGAGGCGGCGAATGAACCGATCTGAGCATTTAGAACAGGGATGAGGAGAGGCAGCGAATGAACCATTTCGAGCATTCAGAACAGGGCTGAGGAGAGGCGGCGAATAAACCGATCCAAGCATTTAGAACAGGGCTGAGGAAGGAGGCAAATAAACCGATCCGAGCTTCTAGAACAGAGCTGAGGAAAGGCAGTGAATAAATCGATCCGAGCATTTAGAACAGGGCTGAGGAGAGGTGGCGAATAAACCGATCTGAGCATTTAGAACAGGGCTGAGGAGAGGCGGCGAATGAACAGATCCGAGCATTTAGAACAGGGCTGAGGAGAGGCGGCGAATGACCCGATCCGAGCATTTAGAACAGGGCTTAGGAAAGGGGCGAATAACCTGATCCGATAGTTTAGAACAGGGCTGAGGAGAGGCGGCGAATGAACCGATCCGAGCATTTAGACAGGGCTGAGCTGAGGAAAGGCGGCGAATGAACCGATCTGAGCATTTAGAACAGGGCTGAGGAGAGGCGGCGAATAAACCGATCCGAGCATTTAGAACAGGGCTGAGGAAAGGCGGCGAATGAACTGATCCGTTCATTTAGAACAGGGCTGAGGAGAGGCGGCGAATAAACCGATCCGAGCATTTAGAACGGGGCTGAGGAAGGCGGCGAATAAACCGATCAGAGCATTTAGAACAGAGCTGAGGAAAGGCAGTGAATAAATCGACCTGAGCATTTAGAACAGGGCTGAGGAGAGGCGGCGAATGAACCGACCTGAGATTAGAACAGGGCTGAGGAGAGGCGCGAATAAACCGATCCGAGCATTTAGAACAGCGCTAAGGAAAGAAGGTGAATGAACCGATCCGATCATTTAGAACAGGGTTGAGGAGAGGCGGCGAATGAACCGATCTGAGCATTTAGAACAGGGCTGAGGAGAGGGCGCGAATGAACCAATCCGAGCATTCAAAACAGGGCTGAGGAGAGGCGGCGAATAAACCGATACAAGCATTTAGAACAGGGCTGAGGAGAGGCGGCGAATAAACCGAGCCGAGCATTTAGAACAGGGCTAAGGAGAGGCGGCGAATAAACCGATCTGAGCATTTAGAACAGGGCTGAGGAGAGGCAATGAATAAACCGATCCGAGCATTTAGAACAGGGCTGAGGAAAGGCAGTGAATAAACCGATCCGAGCATTTAGAACAGGGCTGAGGAGAGGCGGCGAATGAACCGATCTGAGCATTTAGAACAGGGCTGAGGAGAGGCGGCGAATGAACCGATCCGAGCATTTAGAACAGGGCTGAGGAGAGGCGGTGAATAAACCGATCCGAGCATTTAGAACAAGGCTAAGGAAAGTCAGCGAATGAACCGATCCGATCATTTAGAACAGGGCTGAGGAGAGGCGGCGAATGAACCGATCTGAGCATTTAGAACAGGGCTGAGGAGAGGCGGCGAATGAAGCAATCCGAGCATTCAGAACAGGGCTGAGGAGAGGCGGCGAATAAACCGATCCAAGCATTTAGAACAGGGCTGAGGAGAGGCAGCGAATAAGCCGATCTGAGCATTTAGAACAGGGCTGAGGAGAGGCGGCGAATAAACCGATCCGAGCATTTAGAACAGGGCTGAGGAGAGGCGGCGAATAAACCGATCTGAGCATTTAGAACAGGGCTGAGGAGAGGCGGCGAATAAAACGATCCAAGCGTTTAGAACAGGGCTGAGGAGAGGCGGCGAATAAACCGATCCGAGCATTTAGAACTGGGCTGAGGAGAGGCGGCGAATGAACTGATCCGAGCATTTAGAACAGGGCTGAGGAGAGGCGGCGAATGACCAGATCCGAGCATTTAGAACAGGGCTAAGGAAAGACGGCGAATGAACCGATCCGAGCATTTAGAACAGGGCTGAGGAGAGGCGGCGAATGAACAGATCCGAGCATTTAGAACAGTGCTGAGGAGAGGCGGCGAATGACCCGATCCGAGCATTTAGAACGGGGCTGAGGAAAGGTGGCGAATGAACCGATCCGATCATTTAGAACAGGGCTGAGGAGAGGCGGCGAATGACCCGATCCGAGCATTTAGAACAGGGCTAAGGAAAGGCGGCGAATGAACCGATCCTAGCATATAGAACAGGGCTGAGGAGAGGCAGCGAATGACCCGATCCGAGCATTTAGAACAGGGCTGAGGAGAGGCGGCGAATGAACCGATCCGAGCATTTAGAACAGGTCTGAGGAGAGGCCGCGAATGACCCGATCCGAGGATTTAGAACAGGGCTGAGGAAAGGTGGCGAATGAACCGATCCGAGCATTTAGAACAGGGCTAATGAAAGGCAGCGAATGAACCGATCCGAGCATTTACAATAGGGCTGAGGAGATGCTGCGAATGACCCGATCCGAGCATTTAGAACAGGGCTGAGGAGAGGCGGCGAATGAACCGATCCGAGCATTTAGAACAGGGCTAAGGAAAGGCGGCGAATGAACCGATCCGAGCATTCAGAACAGGGCTAAGGAAAGGCGGCGAATGAACCGATCCGATCATTTAGAACAGGGCTGAGGAGAGGCGGCGAATGAAAAGATCCGAGCATTTAGAACAGGGCTAAGAAAAGCCGGCAAATGAACCGATCCGAGCATTTAGAACAGGGCTGAGGAGAGGCGGCGAATGACCCGATCCGAGCATTTAGAACAGGGCTGAGGAGATGCGGCGAATGACCCGATCCGAGCATTTAGAACAGGGCTGTGAGAGGCGGCGAATGAACAGATCCGAGCATTTAGAACAGGGCTGAGGAGAGGCGGCGAATGAACCGATCCGATCATTTAGAACAGGGCTGAGGAGAGGCGGCGAATGAACTGATCTGAGCATTTAGAGCAGAGCTGAGGAGAGGCGGCGAATAAACCGATCCGAGCATTTAGAACAGGGCTAAGGAAAGGCGGCAAATAAACCGATCCGAGCATTTAGAACAGGGCTGAGGAGAGGCGGCGAATGAACCGATCTGAGCATTTAGAACAGGGCTGAGGAGAGGCGGCGAATAAACCGATCCGAGCATTTAGAACAGGGCTGAGGAGAGGCAGTGAATAAACCGATCCGAGCATTTAGAACAGGGCTGAGGAGAGGCGGCGAATGAACCGATCTGAGCATTTAGAACAGGGCTGAGGAGAGGCGGCGAATAAACCGATCCGAGCATTTAGAACAGGGCTGAGGAGAGGCAGTGAATAAACCGATCCGATCATTTAGAACAGGGCTGAGGAGAGGCGGCGAATGAACCGATCTGAGCATTTAGAACAGGGCTGAGGAGAGCCGGCGAATGAACCAATCCAAGCATTCAAAACAGGGCTGAGGAGAGGCAGCTAATAAACCGATCCAAGCATTTAGAACAGGGCTGAGGAGAGGCAGCGAATAAACCGATCTGAGCATTTAGAACAGGGCTGAGGAGAGGCGGCGAATAAACCGATCCGAGCATTTAGAACAGGGCTGAGGAGAGGCGGCGAATAAACCGATCCGAGCATATAGAACAGGGCTGAGGAGAGGCGGCGAATCAACTGATCCGAGCATTTAGAACAGGGCTGAGGAAAGACGGCGAATGAACCGATCCGAGCATTTAGAACAGGGCTGAGGAGAGGCGGCGAATGAACAGATCCGAGCATTTAGAACAGTGCTGAGGAGAGACGGCGAATGACCTGATCCGAGCATTTAGAATAGGGCTGAGGAAAGGTGGCGAATGAACCGATCCGATCATTTAGAA
The DNA here is from genome assembly GCA_963969495.1 of Ceratothoa steindachneri. Classification (NCBI taxonomy): domain Eukaryota; kingdom Metazoa; phylum Arthropoda; class Malacostraca; order Isopoda; family Cymothoidae; genus Ceratothoa; species Ceratothoa steindachneri. The sequence continues at coordinate 23,409,906 of OZ018330.1, read as the reverse complement.
CAGGGCTCAGGAGAGGCGGCGAATGACCCGATCCGAGCATTTAGAACAGGGCTAAGGAAAGGCGGCGAATCAACCGATCCGAGCATATAGAACAGGGCTGAAGAGAGGTTGCGAATGACCCGATCCGAGCATTTAGAACAGGGCTGAGGAGAGGCGGCGAATGAACCGATCCGAGGATTTAGAACAGGGCTGAGGAGAGGCCGCGAATGACCCGATCCGAGCATTTAAAACAGGGCTGAGGAAAGGTGGCGAATGAACCGATCCGAGCATTTAGAACAGGGCTAATGAAAGGCGGCGAATGAACTGATCCGAGCATTTAGAACAGGGCTGAGGAGATGCGGCGAATGACCCGATCCGAGCATTTAGAACAGGGCTGAGGAGAGGCGGCGAATGAACCGATCCGAGCATTTAGAACAGGGCTAAGGAAAGGCGGCGAATGAACCGATCCGAGCATTCAGAACAGGGCTAAGGAAAGGCGGCGAATGAACCGATCCGATCATTTAGAACAGGGCTGAGGAGAGGCGGCGAATGAACAGATCCGAGCATTTAGAACAGGGCTAAGAAAAGGCGGCAAATGAACCGATCCGAGCATTTAGACAGGGCTGAGCTGAGGAAAGGCGGCGAATGAACCGATCCGAGCATTTAGAACAGGGCTGGGGAGAGGCGGCGAATGAACAGATCCGAGCATTTAGAACAGGGCTGAGGAGAGGCGGCGAATGAACCGATCTGAGCATTTAGAACAGGGCTGAGGAGAAGCGGCGAATAAACCGATCCGAGCATTTAGAACAGGGCTGAGAAAAGGCGGCGAATGAACTGATCCGATAATTTAGAACAGGGCTGAAGAGAGGCGGCGAATAAACCGATCCGAGCATTTAGAACAGGGCTGAGGAAGGCAGCGAATAAACCGATCCGAGCATTTAGAACAGAGTTGAGGAAAGGCAGTGAATAAATCGATCCGAGAATTGGGAACAGGGCTGAGGAGAGGCGGCGAATAAACCGATTTGAGCATTTAGAACAGGGCTGAGGAGAGGCGGCGAATGAACCGATCCGAGCATTTAGAACAGGGCTGAGGAGAGGCGGCGAATAAACCGATCCGAGCATTTAGAAAAGGGCTACGGAAAGGCAGCGAATTAACCGATCCGATCATTTAGAACAGGGCTGAGGAGAGGCGGCGAATGAACCGATCTGAGCATTTAGAACAGGGCTGAGGAGAGGCGGCGAATGAACCAATCCGAGCATTCAGAACAGGGCTGAGGAGAGGCAGCGAATAAACCGATCCAAGCATTTAGAACAGGGCTAAGGAGAGGCGGCGAATAAACCGATCCGAGCATTTAGAACAGGGCTGAGGAGAGGCGGCGAATAAACCGATCCGAGCATTTAGAACAGGGCTGAGGAGAGGCAGTGAATAAACCGATCCGAGCATTTAGAACAGGGCTGAGGAAAGGCAGTGAATAAACCGATCCGAGCATTTAGAACAGGGCTGAGGAGAGGCGGCGAATAAACCGATCTGAGCATTTAGAACAGGGCTGAGGAGAGGCGGCGAATGAACCGATCCGAGCATTTAGAACAGGGCTGAGGAGAGACGGTGAATGAAGCGATCCGAGCATTTAGAAATGGGCTAAGGAAAGAAGGTGAATGAACCGATCCGATCATTTAGAACAGGGTTGAGGAGAGGCGGCGAATGAACCGATCTGAGCATTTAGAACAGGGCTGAGGAGAGGGCGCGAATGAACCAATCCGAGTATTCAAAACAGGGCTGAGGAGAGGCGGCGAATAAACCGATCCAAGCATTTAGAACAGGGCTGAGGAGAGGCGGCGAATAAACCGATCCGAGCATTTAGAACAGGGCTAAGGAGAGGCGGCGAATAAACCGATCCGAGCGTTTAGAACAGGGCTGAGGAGAGGCAATGAATAAACCGATCCGAGCATTTAGAACAGGGCTGAGGAAAGGCAGTGAATAAACCGATCCGAGCATTTAGAACAGGGCTGAGGAGAGGCGGCGAATGAACCGATCTGAGCATTTAGAACAGGGCTGAGGAGAGGCGGCGAATGAACCGATCCGAGCATTTAGAACAGGGCTGAGGAGAGGCGGTGAATAAACCGATCCGAGCATTTAGAACAAGGCTAAGGAAAGGCAGCGAATGAACCGATCCGATCATTTAGAACAGGGCTGAGGAGAGGCGGCGAATGAACCGATCTGAGCATTTAGAACAGGGCTGAGGAGAGGCGGCGAATGAAGCAATCCGAGCATTCAGAACAGGGCTGAGGAGAGGCGGCGAATAAACCGATCCAAGCATTTAGAACAGGGCTGAGGAGAGGCAGCGAATAAGCCGATCTGAGCATTTAGAACAGGGCTGAGGAGAGGCGGCGAATAAACCGATCCGAGCATTTAGAACAGGGCTGAGGAGAGGCGGCGAATAAACCGATCTGAGCATTTAGAACAGGGCTGAGGAGAGGCGGCGAATAAAACGATCCGAGCATTTAGAACAGGGCTGAGGAGAGGCGGCGGATAAACCGATCCGAGCATTTAGAACAGGGCTGAGGAGAGGCGGCGAATGAACTGATCCGAGCATTTAGAACAGGGCTGAGGAGAGGCGGCGAATGACCAGATCCGAGCATTTAGAACAGGGCTAAGGAAAGACGGCGAATGAACCGATCCGAGCATTTAGAACAGGGCTGGGGAGAGGCGGCGAATGAACAGATCCGAGCATTTAGAACAGTGCTGAGGAGAGGCGGCGAATGACCCGATCCGAGCATTTAGAACAGGGCTGAGGAAAGGTGGCGAATGAACCGATCCGATCATTTAGAACAGGGCTGAGGAGAGGCGGCGAATGACCCGATCCGAGCATTTAGAACAGGGCTAAGGAAAGGCGGCGAATGAACCGATCCTAGCATATAGAACAGGGCTGAGGAGAGGCAGCGAACGACCCGATCCGAGCATTTAGAACAGGGCTGAGGAGAGGCGGCGAATGAAAAGATCCGAGCATTTAGAACAGGGCTAAGAAAAGGCGACAAATGAACCGATCCGAGCATTTAGAACAGGGCTGAGGAGAGGCGGCGAATGACCCGATCCGAGCATTTAGAACAGGGCTGAGGAAAGGCGGCGAATAAACCGATCCAAGCATTTAGAACAGGGCTGAGGAGAGGCGGCGAATGAACAGATCCGAGCATTTAGAACAGGGCTGAGGAGAGGCGGCGAATGAACCAATCCGATCATTTAGAACAGGGCTGAGGAGAGGCGGCGAATGAACTGATCTGAGCATTTAGAGCAGAGCTGAGGAGAGGCGGCGAATAAACCGATCCGAGCATTTAGAACAGGGCTAAGGAAAGGCGGCAAATAAACCGATCCGAGCATTTAGAACAGGGCTGAGGAGAGGCGGCGAATGAACCGATCTGAGCATTTAGAACAGGGCTGAGGAGAGGCGGCGAATAAACCGATCCGAGCATTTAGAACAGGGCTGAGGAGAGGCAGTGAATAAACCGATCCGAGCATTTAGAACAGGGCTGAGGAGAGGCGGCGAATGAACCGATCTGAGCATTTAGAACAGGGCTGAGGAGAGGCGGCGAATAAACCGATCCGAGCATTTAGAACAGGGCTGAGGAGAGGCAGTGAATAAACCGATCCGATCATTTAGAACAGGGCTGAGGAGAGGCGGCGAATGAACCGATCTGAGCATTTAGAACAGCGCTGAGGAGAGCCGGCGAATGAACCAATCCAAGCATTCAAAACAGGGCTGAGGAGAGGCAGCTAATAAACCGATCCAAGCATTTAGAACAGGGCTGAGAAGAGGCAGCGAATAAACCGATCTGAGCATTTAGAACAGGGCTGAGGAGAGGCGGCGAATAAACCGATCCGAGCATTTAGAACAGGGCTGAGGAGAGGCGGCGAATAAACCGATCCCAGCATTTAGAACAGGGCTGAGGAGAGGCGGCGAATCAACTGATCCGAGCATTTAGAACAGGGCTGAGGAAACACGGCGAATGAACCGATCCGAGCATTTAGAAGAGGGCTGAGGAGAGGCGGCGAATGAACAGATTTGAGCATTTAGAACAGTGCTGAGGAGAGACGGCGAATGACCCGATCCGAGCATTTAGAATAGGGCTGAGGAAAGGTGGCGAATGAACCGATCCGATCATTTAGAACAGGGCTCAGGAGAGGCGGCGAATGACCCGATCCGAGCATTTAGAACAGGGCTAAGGAAAGGCGGCGAATGAACCGATCCGAGCATATAGAACAGGGCTGAGGAGAGGCGGCGAATGACCCGATCCGAGCATTTAGAACAGGGCTGAGGAGAGGCGGCGAATGAACCGATCCGAGGATTTAGAACAGGGCTGAGGAGAGGCCGCGAATGACCCGATCCGAGCATTTAGAACAGGGCTGAGGAAAGGTCGCGAATTAACCGATCCGAGCATTTAGAACAGGGCTAATGAAAGGCGGCGAATGAACTGATCCGAGCATTTAGAAAAGGGCTGAGGAGATGCGGCTAATGACCCGATCCGAGCATTTAGAACAGGGCTGAGGAGAGGCGGCGAATGAACCGATCCGAGCATTTAGAACAGGGCTAAGGAAAGGCGGCGAATGAACCGATCCGAGCATTCAGAACAGGGCTAAGGAAAGGCGGCGAATGAACCGATCCGATCATTTAGAACAGGGCTGAGGAGAGGCGGCGAATGAACAGATCCGAGCATTTAGAACAGGGCTAAGAAAAGGCGGCAAATGAACCGATCCGAGCATTTAGACAGGGCTGAGGAGAGGCGGCGAATGACCCGATCCGAGCATTTAGAACAGGGCTGAGGAAAGGCGGCGAATGAACCGATCCGAGCATTTAGAACAGGGCTGGGGAGAGGCGGCGAATGAACAGATCCGAGCATTTAGAACAGGGCTGAGGAGAGGCGGCGAATGAACCGATCTGAGCATTTAGAACAGGGCTGAGGAGAAGCGGCGAATAAACCGATCCGAGCATTTAGAACAGGGCTGAGAAAAGGCGGCGAATGAACTAATCCGATCATTTAGAACAGGGCTGAAGAGAGGCGGCGAATAAACCGATCCGAGCATTTAGAACAGGGCTGAGGAAGGCAGCGAATAAACCGATCCGAGCATTTAGAACAGAGCTGAGGAAAGGCAGTGAATAAATCGATCCGAGCATTTAGAACAGGGCTGAGGAGAGGCGGCGAATAAACCGATCTGAGCATTTAGAACAGGGCTGAGGAGAGTCGGCGAATGAACCGATCCGAGCATTTAGAACAGGGCTGAGGAGAGGCGGCGAATAAACCGATCCGAGCATTTAGAAAAGGGCTAAGGAAAGGCAGCGAATTAACCGATCCGATCATTTAGAACAGGGCTGAGGAGAGGCGGCGAATGAACCGATCTGAGCATTTAGAACAGGGCTGAGGAGAGGCGGCGAATGAACCAATCCGAGCATTCAGAACAGGGCTGAGGAGAGGCAGCGAATAAACCGATCCAAGCATTTAGAACAGGGCTGAGGAGAGGCGGCGAATAAACCGATCCGAGCATTTAGAACAGGGCTGAGGAGAGGCGGCGAATAAACCGATCCGAGCATTTAGAACAGGGCTGAGGAGAGGCAGTGAATAAACCGATCCGAGCATTTAGAACAGGGCTGAGGAAAGGCAGTGAATAAACCGATCCGAGCATTTAGAACAGGGCTGAGGAGAGGCAGGGAATGAACCGATCTGAGCATTTAGAACAGGGCTGAGGAGAGGCATGAATGAACCGATCCGAGCATTTAGAACAGGGCTGAGGAGAGACGGTGAATGAACCGATCCGAGCATTTAGAACAGGGCTAAGGAAAGGCGGCGAATGAACCGATCCGATCATTTAGAACAGGGCTGAGGAGAGGCGGCGAATGAACCGATCTGAGCATTTAGAACAGGGATGAGGAGAGGCAGCGAATGAACCATTTCGAGCATTCAGAACAGGGCTGAGGAGTGGCGGCGAATAAACCGATCCAAGCATTTAGAACAGGGCTGAGGAGAGGCGGCGAATAAACCGATCCGAGCTTTAGAACAGGGCTGAGGAGAGGCGGCGAATAAACCGATCCGAGCATTTAGAACAGGGCTGAGGAGAGGCAATAAATAAACCGATCCGAGCATTTAGAACAGGGCTGAGGAAAGGCAGTGAATAAACCGATCCGAGCATTTAGAACAGGGCTGAGGAGAGGCGGCGAATGAACCGATCTGAGCATTTAGAACAGGGCTGAGGAGAGGCGGCGAATGAACCGATCCGAGCATTTAGAATAGGGCTGAGGAGAGGCGGTGAATAAACCGATCCGAGTATTTTGAACAAGGCTAAGGAAAGGCGGCGAATGAACCGATCCGATCATTTAGAACAGGGCTGAGGAGAGGCGGCGAATGAACCGATCTGAGCATTTAGAACAGGGCTGAGGAGAGGCGGCGAATGAACCAATCCGAGCATTCAGAAGAGGGCTGAGGAGAGGCGGCGAATAAACGGATCCAAGCATTTAGAACAGGGCTGAGGAGAGGCAGCGAATAAGCCGATCTGAGCATTTAGAACAGGGCTGAGGAGAGGCGGCGAATAAACCGATCCGAGCATTTAGAACAGGGCTGATAAGAGGCGGCGAATAAACCGATCTGAGCATTTAGAACAGGGCTGAGGAGAGCTGGCGAATGAACCGATCCGAGCATTTAGAACAGGGCTGAGGAAAGGCGGCGAATAAACCGATCCGAGCATTTAGAACAGGGCTGAGGAGAGGCGGCGAATGAAGTGATCCGAGCATTTAGAACAGGGCTGAGGAGAGGCGGCGAATGACCAGATCCGAGCATTTAGAACAGGGCTAAGGAAAGACGGCGAATGAACCGATCCGAGCATTTAGAACAGGGCTGAGGAGAGGCGGCGAATGAACAGATCCGAGAATTTAGAACAGTGCTGAGGAGAGGCGGCGAATGACCCGATACGAGCATTTAGAACAGGGCTGAGGAAAGGCGGCGAATGAACCGTTCCGAGCATATAGAACAGGGCTGAGGAGAGGCAGCGAATGACCCGATCCGAGCATTTAGAACAGGGCTGAGGAGAGGCGGCGAATAAACCGATCCGAGCATTTAGAACAGGGCTGAGGAGAGGCCGCGAAGGACCCGATCCGAGCATTTAGAACAGGGCTGAGGAAAGTTGGCAAATGAACCGATCCGAGCATTTAGAACAGGGCTAATGAAAGGCAGCGAATGAACCGATCCGAGCATTTAGAATAGGGCTGAGGAGATGCGGCGAATGACCCCATCCGACCATTTAGAACATGGCTGAGGAGAGGCGGCGAATGAACCGATCCGAGCATTTAGAACAGGGCTAAGGAAAGGCGGCGAATGAACCGATCCGAGCATTCAGGACAGGGCTAAGGAAAGGCGGCGAATGAACCGATCCGATCATTTAGAACAGGACTGAGGATAGGCGGCGAATGAAAAGATCCGAGCATTTAGAACAGGGCTGAGGAGAGGCGGCGAATGAACAGATCCGAGCATTTAAAACAGGGCTAAGAAAAGGCGGCAAATGAACCGATCCGAGCATTTAGAAAAGGGCTAAGGAAAGGCAGCGAATTAACCGATCCGATCATTTAGAACAGGGCTGAGGAGAGGCGGCGAATGAACCGATCTGAGCATTTAGAACAGGGCTGAGGAGAGGCGGCGAATGAACCGATCTGAGCATTTAGAACAGGGCTAAGAAAAGGCGGCAAATGAACCGATCCGAGCATTTAGAACAGGGCTGAGGAGAGGCGGCGAATGACCCGATCCGAGCATTTAGAATAGGGCTGAGGAGATGCGGCGAATGACCCCATCCGACCATTTAGAACATGGCTGAGGAGAGGCGGCGAATGAACCGATCCGAGCATTTAGAACAGGGCTAAGGAAAGGCGGCGAATGAACCGATCCGAGCATTCAGGACAGGGCTAAGGAAAGGCGGCGAATGAACCGATCCGATCATTTAGAACAGGGCTGAGGAGAGGCGGCGAATGAACAGATCCGAGCATTTAGAACAGGGCTAAGAAAAGGCGGCAAATGAACCGATCCGAGCATTTAGAACAGGGCTGAGGAGAGGCGGCGAATGACCCGATCCGAGCATTTAGAACAGGGCTGAGGAAAGGCGGCGAATAAACCGATCCAAGCATTTGGAACAGGGCTGAGGAGAGGCGGCGAATGAACTGATCCGAGCATTTAGAACAGGGCTGAGGAGAGGCGGCGAATGACCCGATCCGAGCATTTAGAACAGGGCTGAGGAGAGGCGGCGAATGAACAGATCCGAGCATTTAAAACAGGGCTAAGAAAAGGCGGCAAATGAACCGATCCGAGCATTTAGAACAAGGCTGAGGAGAGGCGGCGAATAAACCGATCCGAGCATTTAGAAAAGGGCTAAGGAAAGGCAGCGAATTAACCGATCCGATCATTTAGAACAGGGCTGAGGAGAGGCGGCGAATGAACCGATCTGAGCATTTAGAACAGGGCTGAGGAGAGGCGGCGAATGAACCAATCCGAGCATTCAGAACAGGGCTGAGGAGAGGCAGCGAATAAACCGATCCAAGCATTTAGAACAGGGCTGAGGAGAGGCGGCGAATAAACCGATCCGAGCATTTAGAACAGGGCTGAGGAGAGGCGGCGAATAAACCGATCCGAGCATTTAGAACAGGGCTGAGGAGAGGCAGTGAATAAACCGATCCGAGCATTTAGAACAGGGCTGAGGAAAGGCAGTGAATAAACCGATCCGAGCATTTAGAACAGGGCTGAGGAGAGGCGGCGAATGAACCGATCTGAGCATTTAGAACAGGGCTGAGGAGAGGCGGCGAATGAACCGATCCGAGCATTTAGAACAGGGCTGAGGAGAGACGGTGAATGAACCGATCCGAGCATTTAGAACAGGGCTGAGAAAAGGCGGCGAATGAACTAATCCGATCATTTAGAACAGGGCTGAAGAGAGGCGGCGAATAAACCGATCCGAGCATTTAGAACAGGGCTGAGGAAGGCAGCGAATAAACCGATCCGAGCATTTAGAACAGAGCTGAGGAAAGGCAGTGAATAAATCGATCCGAGCATTTAGAACAGGGCTGAGGAGAGGCGGCGAATAAACCGATCTGAGCATTTAGAACAGGGCTGAGGAGAGTCGGCGAATGAACCGATCCGAGCATTTAGAACAGGGCTGAGGAGAGGCGGCGAATAAACCGATCCGAGCATTTAGAAAAGGGCTAAGGAAAGGCAGCGAATTAACCGATCCGATCATTTAGAACAGGGCTGAGGAGAGGCGGCGAATGAACCGATCTGAGCATTTAGAACAGGGCTGAGGAGAGGCGGCGAATGAACCAATCCGAGCATTCAGAACAGGGCTGAGGAGAGGAGGCGAATAAACCGATCCAAGCATTTAGAACAGGGCTGAGGAGAGGCGGCGAATAAACCGATCCGAGCATTTAGAACAGGGCTGAGGAGAGGCGGCGAATAAACCGATCCGAGCATTTAGAACAGGGCTGAGGAGAGGCAGTGAATAAACCGATCCGAGCATTTAGAACAGGGCTGAGGAAAGGCAGTGAATAAACCGATCCGAGCATTTAGAACAGGGCTGAGGAGAGGCAGGGAATGAACCGATCTGAGCATTTAGAACAGGGCTGAGGAGAGGCATGAATGAACCGATCCGAGCATTTAGAACAGGGCTGAGGAGAGACGGTGAATGAACCGATCCGAGCATTTAGAACAGGGCTAAGGAAAGGCGGCGAATGAACCGATCCGATCATTTAGAACAGGGCTGAGGAGAGGCGGCGAATGAACCGATCTGAGCATTTAGAACAGGGATGAGGAGAAGCAGCGAATGAACCATTTCGAGCATTCAGAACAGGGCTGAGGAGAGGCGGCGAATAAACCGATCCAAGCATTTAGAACAGGGCTGAGGAGAGGCGGCGAATAAACCGATCCGAGCTTTAGAACAGGGCTGAGGAGAGGCGGCGAATAAACCGATCCTAGCATTTAGAACAGGGCTGAGGAGAGGCAATAAATAAACCGATCCGAGCATTTAGAACAGGGCTGAGGAAAGGCAGTGAATAAACCGATCCGAGCATTTAGAACAGGGCTGAGGAGAGGCGGCGAATGAACCGATCTGAGCATTTAGAACAGGGCTGAGGAGAGGCGGCGAATGAACCGATCCGAGCATTTAGAATAGGGCTGAGGAGAGGCGGTGAATAAACCGATCCGAGCATTTTGAACAAGGCTAAGGAAAGGCGGCGAATGAACCGATCCGATCATTTAGAACAGGGCTGAGGAGAGGCGGCGAATGAACCGATCTGAGCATTTAGAACAGGGCTGAGGAGAGGCGGCGAATGAACCAATCCGAGCATTCAGAAGAGGGCTGAGGAGAGGCGGCGAATAAACGGATCCAAGCATTTAGAACAGGGCTGAGGAGAGGCAGCGAATAAGCCGATCTGAGCATTTAGAACAGGGCTGAGGAGAGGCGGCGAATAAACCGATCCGAGCATTTAGAACAGGGCTGAGAAGAGGCGGCGAATAAACCGATCTGAGCATTTAGAACAGGGCTGAGGAGAGCTGGCGAATGAACCGATCCGAGCATTTAGAACAGGGCTGAGGAAAGGCGGCGAATAAACCGATCCGAGCATTTAGAACAGGGCTGAGGAGAGGCGGCGAATGAAGTGATCCGAGCATTTAGAACAGGGCTGAGGAGAGGCGGCGAATGACCAGATCCGAGCATTTAGAACAGGGCTAAGGAAAGACGGCGAATGAACCGATCCGAGCATTTAGAACAGGGCTGAGGAGAGGCGGCGAATGAACAGATCCGAGCATTTAGAACAGTGCTGAGGAGAGGCGGCGAATGACCCGATACGAGCATTTAGAACAGGGCTGAGGAAAGGCGGCGAATGAACCGTTCCGAGCATATAGAACAGGGCTGAGGAGAGGCAGCGAATGACCCGATCCGAGCATTTAGAACAGGGCTGAGGAGAGGCGGCGAATAAACCGATCCGAGCATTTAGAACAGGGCTAAGGAGAGGCCGCGAAGGACCCGATCCGAGCATTTAGAACAGGGCTGAGGAAAGTTGGCAAATGAACCGATCCGAGCATTTAGAACAGGGCTAATGAAAGGCAGCGAATGAACCGATCCGAGCATTTAGAATAGGGCTGAGGAGATGCGGCGAATGACCCCATCCGACCATTTAGAACATAGCTGAGGAGAGGCGGCGAATGAACCGATCCGAGCATTTAGAACAGGGCTAAGGAAAGGCGGCGAATGAACCGATCCGAGCATTCAGGACAGGGCTAAGGAAAGGCGGCGAATGAACCGATCCGATCATTTAGAACAGGGCTGAGGATAGGCGGCGAATGAAAAGATCCGAGCATTTAGAACAGGGCTAAGAAAAGGCGGCAAATGAACCGATCCGAGCATTTAGAACAGGGCTGAGGAGAGGCGGCGAATGACCCGATCCGAGCATTTAGAACAGGGCTGAGGAAAGGCGGCGAATAAACCGATCCAAGCATTTGGAACAGGGCTGAGGAGAGGCGGCGAATGAACTGATCCGAGCATTTAGAACAGGGCTGAGGAGAGGCGGCGAATGACCCGATCCGAGCATTTAGAACAGGGCTGAGGAGAGGCGGCGAATGAACAGATCCGAGCATTTAAAACAGGGCTAAGAAAAGGCGGCAAATGAACCGATCCGAGCATTTAGAACAGGGCTGAGGAGAGGCGGCGTATGACCCGATCCGAGCATTTAGAACAGGGCTGAGGAAAGGCGGCGAATGAAGCGATCCGAGCATTTAGAACAGGGCTGAGGAGAGGCGGCGAATGAACAGATCCGAGCATTTAGAACAGGGCTGAGGAGAGGCAGCGAATGAACCGATCCGATCATTTAGAACAGGGCTGAGGAGAGGCGGCGAATGAACTGATCTGAGCATTTAGAGCAGAGCTGAGGAGAGGCGGCGAATAAACCGATCCGAGCATTTAGAACAGGGCTAAGGAAAGGCGGCGAATAAACCGATCCGAGCATTTAGAACAGGGCTGAGGAGAGGCGGCGAATGAACCGATCTGAGCATTTAGAACAGAGCTGAGGAGAGGCGGCGAATAAACCGATCCGAGAATTTAGAATAGGGCTGAGGAAAGGCGGCGAATGAACTGATCCGTTCATTTAGAACAGGGCTGAGGAGAGGCGGCGAATAAACCCATCCGAGCATTTAGAACAGGGCTGAGGAAGGCGGCGAATAAACCGATTTGAGCATTTAGAACAGGGCTAAGGAAAGGCGGCGAATGAACCGATCCGAGCATTCAGAACAGGGCTAAGGAAAGGCGGCGAATGAACCGATCCGATCATTTAGAACAGGGCTAATGAAAGGCAGCGAATGAACCGATCCGAGCATTTAGAATAGGGCTGAGGAGATGCGGCGAATGACCCCATCCGACCATTTAGAACATGGCTGAGGAGAGGCGGCGAATGAACCGATCCGAGCATTTAGAACAGGGCTAAGGAAAGGCGGCGAATGAACCGATCCGAGCATTCAGGACAGGGCTAAGGAAAGGCGGCGAATGAACCGATCCGATCATTTAGAACAGGGCTGAGGAGAGGCGGCGAATGAACAGATCCGAGCATTTAGAACAGGGCTAAGAAAAGGCGGCAAATGAACCGATCCGAGCATTTAGAACAGGGCTGAGGAGAGGCGGCGAATGACCCGATCCGAGCATTTAGAACAGGGCTGAGGAAAGGCGGCGAATAAACCGATCCAAGCATTTGGAACAGGGCTGAGGAGAGGCGGCGAATGAACTGATCCGAGCATTTAGAACAGGGCTGAGGAGAGGCGGCGAATGACCCGATCCGAGCATTTAGAACAGGGCTGAGGAGAGGCGGCGAATGAACAGATCCGAGCATTTAAAACAGGGCTAAGAAAAGGCGGCAAATGAACCGATCCGAGCATTTAGAACAAGGCTGAGGAGAGGCGGCGAATAAACCGATCCGAGCATTTAGAAAAGGGCTAAGGAAAGGCAGCGAATTAACCGATCCGATCATTTAGAACAGGGCTGAGGAGAGGCGGCGAATGAACCGATCTGAGCATTTAGAACAGGGCTGAGGAGAGGCGGCGAATGAACCAATCCGAGCATTCAGAACAGGGCTGAGGAGAGGCAGCGAATAAACCGATCCAAGCATTTAGAACAGGGCTGAGGAGAGGCGGCGAATAAACCGATCCGAGCATTTAGAACAGGGCTGAGGAGAGGCGGCGAATAAACCGATCCGAGCATTTAGAACAGGGCTGAGGAGAGGCAGTGAATAAACCGATCCGAGCATTTAGAACAGGGCTGAGGAAAGGCAGTGAATAAACCGATCCGAGCATTTAGAACAGGGCTGAGGAGAGGCGGCGAATGAACCGATCTGAGCATTTAGAACAGGGCTGAGGAGAGGCGGCGAATGAACCGATCCGAGCATTTAGAACAGGGCTGAGGAGAGACGGTGAATGAACCGATCCGAGCATTTAGAACAGGGCTAAGGAAAGGCGGCGAATGAACCGATCCGATCATTTAGAACAGGGCTGAGGAGAGGCGGCGAATGAACCGATCTGAGCATTTAGAACAGGGATGAGGAGAGGCAGCGAATGAACCAATCCGAGCATTCAGAACAGGGCTGAGGAGAGGCGGCGAATAAACCGATCCAAGCATTTAGAACAATGCTGAGGAGAGGCGGCGAATAAACCGATCCGAGCTTTAGAACAGGGCTGAGGAGAGGCGGCGAATAAACCGATCCGAGCATTTAGAACAGGGCTGAGGAGAGGCAATGAATAAACCGATCCGAGCATTTAGAACAGGGCTGAGGAAAGGCAGTGAATAAACCGATCCGAGCATTTAGAACAGGGCTGAGGAGAGGCGGCGAATGAACCGATCTGAGCATTTAGAACAGGGTTGAGGAGAGGCGGCGAATGAATCGATCCGAGCATTTAGAATAGGGCTGAGGAGAGGCGGTGAATAAACCGATCCGAGCATTTTGAACAAGGCTAAGGAAAGGCGGCGAATGAACCGATCCGATCATTTAGAACAGGGCTGAGGAGAGGCGGCGAATGAACCGATCTGAGCATTTAGAACAGGGCTGAGGAGAGGCGGCGAATGAACCAATCCGAGCATTCAGAAGAGGGCTGAGGAGAGGCGGCGAATAAACCGATCCAAGCATTTAAAACAGGGCTGAGGAGAGGCAGCGAATAAGCCGATCTGAGCATTTAGAACAGGGCTGAGGAGAGGCGGCGAATAAACCGATCCGAGCATTTAGAACAGGGCTGAGAAGAGGCGGCGAATAAACCGATCTGAGCATTTAGAACAGGGCTGAGGAGAGCTGGCGAATGAACCGATCCGAGCATTTAGAACAGGGCTGAGGAAAGGCGGCGAATAAACCGATCCGAGCATTTAGAACAGGGCTGAGGAGAGGCGGCGAATGAAGTGATCCGAGCATTTAGAACAGGGCTGAGGAGAGGCGGCGAATGACCAGATCCGAGCATTGAGAACAGGGCTAAGGAAAGACGGCGAATGAACCGATCCGAGCATTTAGAACAGGGCTGAGGAGAGGCGGCGAATGAACAGATCCGAGCATTTAGAACAGTGCTGAGGAGAGGCGGCGAATGACCCGATACGAGCATTTAGAACAGGGCTGAGGAAAGGCGGCGAATGAACCGATCCGAGCATTTAGAACAGGGCTAATGAAAGGCAGCGAATGAACCGATCCGAGCATTTAGAATAGGGCTGAGGAGATGCGGCGAATGACCCCATCCGACCATTTAGAACATGGCTGAGGAGAGGCGGCGAATGAACCGATCCGAGCATTTAGAACAGGGCTAAGGAAAGGCGGCGATTGAACCGATCCGAGCATTCAGGACAGGGCTAAGGAAAGGCGGCGAATGAACCGATCCGATCATTTAGAACAGGGCTGAGGAGAGGCGGCGAATGAACAGATCCGAGCATTTAGAACAGGGCTAAGAAAAGGCGGCAAATGAACCGATCCTAGCATTTAGAACAGGGCTGAGGAGAGGCGGCGAATGACCCGATCCGAGCATTTAGAACAGGGCTGAGGAAAGGCGGCGAATAAACCGATCCAAGCATTTGGAACAGGGCTGAGGAGAGGCGGCGAATGAACTGATCCGAGCATTTAGAACAGGGCTGAGGAGAGGCGGCGAATGACCCGATCCGAGCATTTAAAACAGGGCTGAGGAGAGGCGGCGAATGAACAGATCCGAGCATTTAAAACAGGGCTAAGAAAAGGCGGCAAATGAACCGATCCGAGCATTTAGAACAGGGCTGAGGAGAGGCGGCGAATGACCCGATCCGAGCATTTAGAACAGGGCTGAGGAAAGGCGGCGAATGAACCGATCCGAGCATTTAGAACAGGGCTGAGGAGAGGCGGCGAATGAACAGATCCGAGCATTTAGAACAGGGCTGAGGAGAGGCAGCGAATAAACCGATCCGATCATTTAGAACAGGGCTAAGGAGAGGCGGCGAATGAACTGATCTGAGCATTTAGAGCAGAGCTGAGGAGAGGAGGCGAATAAACCGATCCGAGCATTTAGAACAGGGCTAAGGAAAGGCGGCGAATAAACCGATCCGAGCATTTAGAACAGGGCTGAGGAGAGGCGGCGAATGAACCGATCTGAGCATTTAGAACAGAGCTGAGGAGAGGCGGCGAATAAACCGATCCGAGAATTTAGAACAGGGCTGAGGAAAGGCGGCGAATGAACTGATCCGTTCATTTAGAACAGGGCTGAGGAGAGGCGGCGAATAAACCGATCCGAGCATTTAGAACAGGGCTGAGGAAGGCGGCGAATAAACCGATCCGAGCTTCTAGAACAGAGCTGAGGAAAGGCAGTGAATAAATCGATCCGAGCATTTAGAACAGGGCTGAGGAGAGGCGGCGAATAAACCGATCTGAGCATTTAGAACAGGGCTGAGGAGAGTTGGCAAATGAACCGATCCGAGCATTTAGAACAGGGCTAATGAAAGGCAGCGAATGAACCGATCCGAGCATTTAGAATAGGGCTGAGGAGATGCGGCGAATGACCCCATCCGACCATTTAGAACATGGCTGAGGAGAGGCGGCGAATGAACCGATCCGAGCATTTAGAACAGGGCTAAGGAAAGGCGGAGAATGAACCGATCCGAGCATTCAGGACAGGGCTAAGGAAAGGCGGCGAATGAACCGATCCGATCATTTAGAACAGGGCTGAGGATAGGCGGCGAATGAAAAGATCCGAGCATTTAGAACAGGGCTAAGAAAAGGCGGCAAATGAACCGATCCGAGCATTTAGAACAGGGCTGAGGAGAGGCGGCGAATGACCCGATCCGAGCATTTAGAACAGGGCTGAGGAAAGGCGGCGAATAAACCGATCCAAGCATTTGGAACAGGGCTGAGGAGAGGCGGCGAATGAACTGATCCGAGCATTTAGAACAGGGCTGAGGAGAGGCGGCGAATGACCCGATCCGAGCATTTAGAACAGGGCTGAGGAGAGGCGGCGAATGAACAGATCCGAGCATTTAAAACAGGGCTAAGAAAAGGCGGCAAATGAACCGATCCGAGCATTTAGAACAGGGCTGAGGAGAGGCGGCGAATGACCCGATCCGAGCATTTAGAACAGGGCTGAGGAAAGGCGGCGAATGAAGCGATCCGAGCATTTAGAACAGGGCTGAGGAGAGGCGGCGAATGAACAGATCCGAGCATTTAGAACAGGGCTGAGGAGAGGCAGCGAATGAACCGATCCGATCATTTAGAACAGGGCTGAGGAGAGGCGGCGAATGAACTGATCTGAGCATTTAGAGCAGAGCTGAGGAGAGGCGGCGAATAAACCGATCCGAGCATTTAGAACAGGGCTAAGGAAAGGCGGCGAATAAACCGATCCGAGCATTTAGAACAGGGCTGAGGAGAGGCGGCGAATGAACCGATCTGAGCATTTAGAACAGAGCTGAGGAGAGGCGGCGAATAAACCGATCCGAGAATTTAGAATAGGGCTGAGGAAAGGCGGCGAATGAACTGATCCGTTCATTTAGAACAGGGCTGAGGAGAGGCGGCGAATAAACCGATCCGAGCATTTAGAACAGGGCTGAGGAGAGGCGGCGAATAAACCGATTTGAGCATTTAGAACAGGGCTAAGGAAAGGCGGCGAATGAACCGATCCGAGCATTCAGAACAGGGCTAAGGAAAGTCGGCGAATGAACCGATCCGATCATTTAGAACAGGGCTAATGAAAGGCAGCGAATGAACCGATCCGAGCATTTAGAATAGGGCTGAGGAGATGCGGCGAATGACCCCATCCGACCATTTAGAACATGGCTGAGGAGAGGCGGCGAATGAACCGATCCGAGCATTTAGAACAGGGCTAAGGAAAGGCGGCGAATGAACCGATCCGAGCATTCAGGACAGGGCTAAGGAAAGGCGGCGAATGAACCGATCCGATCATTTAGAACAGGGCTGAGGAGAGGCGGCGAATGAACTGATCCGAGCATTTAGAACAGGGCTGAGGAGAGGCGGCGAATGACCCGATCCGAGCATTTAGAACAGGGCTGAGGAGAGGCGGCGAATGAACAGATCCGAGCATTTAAAACAGGGCTAAGAAAAGGCGGCAAATGAACCGATCCGAGCATTTAGAAAAGGGCTAAGGAAAGGCAGCGAATTAACCGATCCGATCATTTAGAACAGGGCTGAGGAGAGGCGGCGAATGAACCGATCTGAGCATTTAGAACAGGGCTGAGGAGAGGCGGCGAATGAACCAATCCGAGCATTCAGAACAGGGCTGAGGAGAGGCAGCGAATAAACCGATCCAAGCATTTAGAACAGGGCTGAGGAGAGGCGGCGAATAAACCGATCCGAGCATTTAGAACAGGGCTGAGGAGAGGCGGCGAATAAACCGATCCGAGCATTTAGAACAGGGCTGAGGAGAGGCAGTGAATAAACCGATCCGAGCATTTAGAACAGGGCTGAGGAAAGGCAGTGAATAAACCGATCCGAGCATTTAGAACAGGGCTGAGGAGAGGCGGCGAATGAACCGATCTGAGCATTTAGAACAGGGCTGAGGAGAGGCGGCGAATGAACCGATCCGAGCATTTAGAACAGGGCTGAGGAGAGACGGTGAATGAACCGATCCGAGCATTTAGAACAGGGCTAAGGAAAGGCGGCGAATGAACCGATCCGATCATTTAGAACAGGGCTGAGGAGAGGCGGCGAATGAACCGATTTGAGCATTTAGAACAGGGATGAGGAGAGGCAGCGAATGAACCAATCCGAGCATTCAGAACAGGGCTGAGGAGAGGCGGCGAATAAACCGATCCAAGCATTTAGAACAGGGCTGAGGAGAGGCGGCGAATAAACCGATCCGAGCTTTAGAACAGGGCTGAGGAGAGGCGGCGAATAAACCGATCCGAGCATTTAGAACAGGGCTGAGGAGAGGCAATGAATAAACCGATCCGAGCATTTAGAACAGGGCTGAGGAAAGGCAGTGAATAAACCGATCCGAGCATTTAGAACAGGGCTGAGGAGAGGCGGCGAATGAACCGATCTGAGCATTTAGAACAGGGTTGAGGAGAGGCGGCGAATGAATCGATCCGAGCATTTAGAATAGGGCTGAGGAGAGGCGGTGAATAAACCGATCCGAGCATTTTGAACAAGGCTAAGGAAAGGCGGCGAATGAACCGATCCGATCATTTAGAACAGGGCTGAGGAGAGGCGGCGAATGAACCGATCTGAGCATTTAGAACAGGGCTGAGGAGAGGCGGCGAATGAACCAATCCGAGCATTCAGAAGAGGGCTGAGGAGAGGCGGCGAATAAACCGATCCAAGCATTTAAAACAGGGCTGAGGAGAGGCAGCGAATAAGCCGATCTGAGCATTTAGAACAGGGCTGAGGAGAGGCGGCGAATAAACCGATCCAAGCATTTGGAACAGGGCTGAGGAGAGGCGGCGAATGAACTGATCCGAGCATTTAGAACAGGGCTGAGGAGAGGCGGCGAATGACCCGATCCGAGCATTTAGAACAGGGCTGAGGAGAGGCGGCGAATGAACAGATCCGAGCATTTAAAACAGGGCTAAGAAAAGGCGGCAAATGAACCGATCCGAGCATTTAGAACAAGGCTGAGGAGAGGCGGCGAATAAACCGATCCGAGCATTTAGAACAGGGCTGAGGAGAGGCGGCGAATGAACCGATCTGAGCATTTAGAACAGAGCTGAGGAGAGGCGGCGAATAAACCGATCCAAGCATTTAGAACAGGGCTGAGGAGAGCTGGCGAATGAACCGATCCGAGCATTTAGAACAGGGCTGAGGAAAGGCGGCGAATAAACCGATCCGAGCATTTAGAACAGGGCTGAGGAGAGGCGGCGAATGAAGTGATCCGAGCATTTAGAACAGGGCTGAGGAGAGGCGGCGAATGACCAGATCCGAGCATTGAGAACAGGGCTAAGGAAAGACGGCGAATGAACCGATCCGAGCATTTAGAACAGGGCTGAGGAGAGGCGGCGAATGAACAGATCCGAGCATTTAGAACAGTGCTGAGGAGAGGCGGCGAATGAGTCGATACGAGCATTTAGAACAGGGCTGAGGAAAGGCGGCGAATGAACCGATCCGAGCATTTAGAACAGGGCTAATGAAAGGCAGCGAATGAACCGATCCGAGCATTTAGAATAGGGCTGAGGAGATGCGGCGAATGACCCCATCCGACCATTTAGAACATGGCTGAGGAGAGGCGGCGAATGAACCGATCCGAGCATTTAGAACAGGGCTAAGGAAAGGCGGCGATTGAACCGATCCGAGCATTCAGGACAGGGCTAAGGAAAGGCGGCGAATGAACCGATCCGATCATTTAGAACAGGGCTGAGGAGAGGCGGCGAATGAACAGATCCGAGCATTTAGAACAGGGCTAAGAAAAGGCGGCAAATGAACCGATCCTAGCATTTAGAACAGGGCTGAGGAGAGGCGGCGAATGACCCGATCCGAGCATTTAGAACAGGGCTGAGGAAAGGCGGCGAATAAACCGATCCAAGCATTTGGAACAGGGCTGAGGAGAGGCGGCGAATGAACTGATCCGAGCATTTAGAACAGGGCTGAGGAGAGGCGGCGAATGACCCGATCCGAGCATTTAAAACAGGGCTGAGGAGAGGCGGCGAATGAACAGATCCGAGCATTTAAAACAGGGCTAAGAAAAGGCGGCAAATGAACCGATCCGAGCATTTAGAACAGGGCTGAGGAGAGGCGGCGAATGACCCGATCCGAGTATTTAGAAAAGGGCTGAGGAAAGGCGGCGAATGAACCGATCCGAGCATTTAGAACAGGGCTGAGGAGAGGCGGCGAATGAACAGATCCGAGCATTTAGAACAGGGCTGAGGAGAGGCAGCGAATGAACCGATCCGATCATTTAGAACAGGGCTGAGGAGAGGCGGCGAATGAACTGATCTGAGCATTTAGAGCAGAGCTGAGGAGAGGAGGCGAATAAACCGATCCGAGCATTTAGAACAGGGCTAAGGAAAGGCGGCGAATAAACCGATCCGAGCATTTAGAACAGGGCTGAGGAGAGGCGGCGAATGAACCGATCTGAGCATTTAGAACAGAGCTGAGGAGAGGCGGCGAATAAACCGATCCGAGAATTTAGAACAGGGCTAAGGAAAGGCGGCGAATGAACTGATCCGTTCATTTAGAACAGGGCTGAGGAGAGGCGGCGAATAAACCGATCCGAGCATTTAGAACAGGGCTGAGGAAGGCGGCGAATAAACCGATCCGAGCTTCTAGAACAGAGCTGAGGAAAGGCAGTGAATAAATCGATCCGAGCATTTAGAACAGGGCTGAGGAGAGGCGGCGAATAAACCGATCTGAGCATTTAGAACAGGGCTGAGGAGAGTCGGCGAATGAACAGATCCGAGCATTTAAAACAGGGCTGAGGAGAGGCGGCGAATAAACCGATCCGAGCATTTAGAACAGGGCTAAGGAAAGGCGGCGAATGACCTGATCCGATAATTTAGAACAGGGCTAAGGAGAGGCGGCGAATGAACCGATCTGAGCATTTAGAACAGGGCTGAGGAGAGGCGGCGAATGAACCAATCCGAGCATTCAGAACAGGGCTGAGGAGAGGCAGCGAATAAACAGATCCAAGCATTTAGAACAGGGCTGAGGAGAGGGGGCGAATAAACCGATCCGAGCATTTAGAACAGGGCTGAGGAGAGGCAGTGAATAAACCGATCCGAGCATTTAGAACAGGGCTGAGGAAAGGCAGTGAATAAACCGATCCGAGCATTTAGAACAGGGCTGAGGAGAGGCGGCGAATGAACCGATCTGAGCATTTAGAACAGGGCTGAGGAGAGGCGGCGAATGAACCGATCCGAGCATTTAGAACAGGGCTGAGGAGAGGCGGTAAATAAACCGATCCGAGCATTTAGAATAAGGCTAAGGAAAGGCGGCGAATGAACCGATCCGATCATTTAGAACAGGGCTGAGGAGAGGCGGCGAATTAACCGATCTGAGCATTTATAACAGGGCTGAGGAGAGCCGGCGAATGAACCAATCCGAGCATTCAGAACAGGGCTGAGGAGAGGCGGCGAATGACCCGATCCAAGCATTTAGAACAGGGCTGAGGAGAGGCAGCGAATAAACCGATCTGAGCATTTAGAACAGGGCTGAGGAGAGGCGGCGAATAAACCGATCCGAGCATTTAGAACAGGGCTGAGGAGAGGCGGCGAATAAACCGATCTGAGCATTTAGAACACGGCTGAGGAGAGGCGGCGAATGAACTGATCCGAGCATTTAGAACAGGGCTGAGGAGAGGCGGCGAATGACCAGACCCGAGCATTTAGAACAGGGCTAAGGAAAGACGCCGAATGAACCGATCCGAGCATTCAGGACAGGGCTGAGGAAAGGCGGCGAATAAACCGATGTAAGCATTTAGAACAGGGCTGAGGAGAGGCAGCGAATAAACCGATCTGAGCATTTAGAACAGGGCTGAGGAAAGGCAGTGAATAAATCGATCCGAGCATTTAGAACAGGGCTGAGGAGAGGCGGCGAATAAACCGATCTGAGCATTTAGAACAGGGCTGAGGAGAGCCGGCGAATGAACCAATCCGAGCATTCAGAACAGGGCTGAGGAGAGGCGGCGAATGACCCGATCCAAGCATTTAGAACAGGGCTGAGGAGAGGCAGCGAATAAACCGATCTGAGCATTTAGAACAGGGCTGAGGAGAGGCGGCGAATAAACCGATCCGAGCATTTAGAACAGGGCTAAGGAAAGGCGGCGAATGAACCGATCCGAGCATTTAGGACAGGGCTAAGGAAAGGCGGCGAATGAACCGATCCGATCATTTAGAACAGGGCTGAGGAGAGGCGGCGAATGAACAGATCCGAGCATTTAGAACAGGGCTAAGAAAAGGCGGCAAATGAACCGATCCGAGCATTTAGAACAGGGCTGAGGAGAGGCGGCGAATGACCCGATCCGAGCATTTAGAACAGGGCTGAGGAAAGGCGGCGAATAAACCGATCCAAGCATTTGGAACAGGGCTGAGGAGAGGCGGCGAATGAACTGATCCGAGCAATTAGAACAGGGCTGAGGAGAGGCGGCGAATGACCCGATCCGAGCATTTAGAACAGGGCTGAGGAGAGGCGGCGAATGAACAGATCCGAGCATTTAAAACAGGGCTAAGAAAAGGCGGCAAATGAACCGATCCGAGCATTTAGAACAAGGCTGAGGAGAGGCGGCGAATAAACCGATCCGAGCATTTAGAAAAGGGCTAAGGAAAGGCAGCGAATTAACCGATCCGATCATTTAGAACAGGGCTGAGGAGAGGCGGCGAATGAACCAATCCGAGCATTCAGAACAGGGCTGAGGAGAGGCAGCGAATAAACCGATCCAAGCATTTAGAACAGGGCTGAGGAGAGGCGGCGAATAAACCGATCCGAGCATTTAGAACAGGGCTGAGGAGAGGCGGCGAATAAACCGATCCGAGCATTTAGAACAGGGCTGAGGAGAGGCAGTGAATAAACCGATCCGAGCATTTAGAACAGGGCTGAGGAAAGGCAGTGAATAAACCGATCCGAGCATTTAGAACAGGGCTGAGGAGAGGCGGCGAATGAACCGATCTGAGCATTTAGAACAGGGCTGAGGAGAGGCGGCGAATGAACCGATCCGAGCATTTAGAACAGGGCTGAGGAGAGACGGTGAATGAACCGATCCGAGCATTTAGAACAGGGCTAAGGAAAGGCGGCGAATGAACCGATCCGATCATTTAGAACAGGGCTGAGGAGAGGCGGCGAATGAACCGATCTGAGCATTTAGAACAGGGATGAGGAGAGGCAGCGAATGAACCAATCCGAGCATTCAGAACAGGGCTGAGGAGAGGCGGCGAATAAACCGATCCAAGCATTTAGAACAGGGCTGAGGAGAGGCGGCGAATAAACCGATCCGAGCTTTAGAACAGGGCTGAGGAGAGGCGGCGAATAAACCGATCCGAGCATTTAGAACAGGGCTGAGGAGAGGCAATGAATAAACCGATCCGAGCATTTAGAACAGGGCTGAGGAAAGGCAGTGAATAAACCGATCCGAGCATTTAGAACAGGGCTGAGGAGAGGCGGCGAATGAACCGATCTGAGCATTTAGAATAGGGCTGAGGAGAGGCGGCGAATGAATCGATCCGAGCATTTAGAATAGGGCTGAGGAGAGGCGGTGAATAAACCGATCCGAGCATTTTGAACAAGGCTAAGGAAAGGCGGCGAATGAACCGATCCGATCATTTAGAACAGGGCTGAGGAGAGGCGGCGAATGAACCGATCTGAGCATTTAGAACAGGGCTGAGGAGAGGCGGCGAATGAACCAATCCGAGCATTCAGAAGAGGGCTGAGGAGAGGCGGCGAATAAACCGATCCAAGCATTTAGAACAGGGCTGAGGAGAGGCAGCGAATAAGCCGATCTGAGCATTTAGAACAGGGCTGAGGAGAGGCGGCGAATAAACCGATCCGAGCATTTAGAACAGGGCTGAGAAGAGGCGGCGAATAAACCGATCTGAGCATTTAGAACAGGGCTGAGGAGAGCTGGCGAATGAACCGATCCGAGCATTTAGAACAGGGCTGAGGAAAGGCGGCGAATAAACCGATCCGAGCATTTAGAACAGGGCTGAGGAGAGGCGGCGAATGAAGTGATCCGAGCATTTAGAACAGGGCTGAGGAGAGGCGGCGAATGACCAGATCCGAGCATTTAGAACAGGGCTAAGGAAAGACGGCGAATGAACCGATCCGAGCATTTAGAACAGGGCTGAGGAGAGGCGGCGAATGAACAGATCCGAGCATTTAGAACAGTGCTGAGGAGAGGCGGCGAATGACCCGATACGAGCATTTAGAACAGGGCTGAGGAAAGGCGGCGAATGAAGCGATCCGAGCATTTAGAACAGGGCTAATGAAAGGCAGCGAATGAACCGATCCGAGCATTTAGAATAGGGCTGAGGAGATGCGGCGAATGACCCCATCCGACCATTTAGAACATGGCTGAGGAGAGGCGGCGAATGAACCGATCCGAGCATTTAGAACAGGGCTAAGGAAAGGCGGCGAATGAACCGATCCGAGCATTCAGGACAGGGCTAAGGAAAGGCGGCGAATGAACCGATCCGATCATTTAGAACAGGGCTGAGGAGAGGCGGCGAATGAACAGATCCGAGCATTTAGAACAGGGCTAAGAAAAGGCTGCAAATGAACCGATCCGAGCATTTAGAACAGGGCTGAGGAGAGGCGGCGAATGACCCGATCCGAGCATTTAGAACAGGGCTGAGGAAAGGCGGCGAATAAACCGATCCAAGCATTTGGAACAGGGCTGAGGAGAGGCGGCGAATGAACTGATCCGAGCATTTAGAACAGGGCTGAGGAGAGGCGGCGAATGACCCGATCCGAGCATTTAAAACAGGGCTGAGGAGAGGCGGCGAATGAACAGATCCGAGCATTTAAAACAGGGCTAAGAAAAGGCGGCAAATGAACCGATCCGAGCATTTAGAACAGGGCTGAGGAGAGGCGGCGAATGACCCGATCCGAGCATTTAGAACAGGGCTAAGGAAAGGCGGCGAATGAACCGATCCGAGCATTTAGAACAGGGCTGAGGAGAGGCGGCGAATGAACAGATCCGAGCATTTAGAACAGGGCTGAGGAGAGGCAGCGAATGAACCGATCCGATCATTTAGAACAGGGCTGAGGAGAGGCGGCGAATGAACTGATCTGAGCATTTAGAGCAGAGCTGAGGAGAGGAGGCGAATAAACCGATCCGAGCATTTAGAACAGGGCTAAGGAAAGGCGGCGAATAAACCGATCCGAGCATTTAGAACAGGGCTGAGGAGAGGCGGCGAATGAACCGATCTGAGCATTTAGAACAGAGCTGAGGAGAGGCGGCGAATAAACCGATCCGAGAATTTAGAACAGGGCTGAGGAAAGGCGGCGAATGAACTGATCCGTTCATTTAGAACAGGGCTGAGGAGAGGCGGCGAATAAACCGATCCGAGCATTTAGAACAGGGCTGAGGAAGGCGGCGAATAAACCGATCCGAGCTTCTAGAACAGAGCTGAGGAAAGGCAGTGAATAAATCGATCCGAGCATTTAGAACAGGGCTGAGGAGAGGCGGCGAATAAACCGATCTGAGCATTTAGAACAGGGCTGAGGAGAGTCGGCGAATGAACAGATCCGAGCATTTAGAACAGGGCTGAGGAGAGGCGGCGAATAAACCGATCCGAGCATTTAGAACAGGGCTAAGGAAAGGCGGCGAATGACCTGATCCGATAATTTAGAACAGGGCTAAGGAGAGGCGGCGAATGAACCGATCTGAGCATTTAGAACAGGGCTGAGGAGAGGCGGCGAATGAACCAATCCGAGCATTCAGAACAGGGCTAAGGAGAGGCAGCGAATAAACAGATCCAAGCATTTAGAACAGGGCTGAGGAGAGGGGGCGAATAAACCGATCCGAGCATTTAGAACAGGGCTGAGGAGAGGCAGTGAATAAACCAATCCGAGCATTTAGAACAGGGCTGAGGAAAGGCAGTGAATAAACCGATCCGAGCATTTAGAACAGGGCTGAGGAGAGGCGGCGAATGAACCGATCTGAGCATTTAGAACAGGGCTGAGGAGAGGCGGCGAATGAACCGATCCGAGCATTTAGAACAGGGCTGAGGAGAGGCGGTAAATAAACCGATCCGAGCATTTAGAATAAGGCTAAGGAAAGGCGGCGAATGAACCGATCCGATCATTTAGAACAGGGCTGAGGAGAGGCGGCGAATTAACCGATCTGAGCATTTATAACAGGGCTGAGGAGAGCCGGCGAATGAACCAATCCGAGCATTCAGAACAGGGCTGAGGAGAGGCGGCGAATGACCCGATCCAAGCATTTAGAACAGGGCTGAGGAGAGGCAGCGAATAAACCGATCTGAGCATTTAGAACAGGGCTGAGGAGAGGCGGCGAATAAACCGATCCGAGCATTTAGAACAGGGCTGAGGAGAGGCGGCGAATAAACCGATCTGAGCATTTAGAACACGGCTGAGGAGAGGCGGCGAATGAACTGATCCGAGCATTTAGAACAGGGCTGAGGAGAGGCGGCGAATGACCAGACCCGAGAATTTAGAACAGGGCTAAGGAAAGACGCCGAATGAACCGATCCGAGCATTTAGAACAGGGCTGAGGAGAGGCGGCGAATGAACAGATCCGAGCATTTAGAACAGGGCTGAGGAGAGGCGGCGAATGAACCGATCCGATCATTTAGAACAGGGCTGAGGAGAGGCGGCGAATGAACTGATCTGAGCATTTAGAGCAGAGCTGAGGAGAGGCGGCGAATAAACCGATCCGAGCATTTAGAACAGGGCTGAGGAGAGGCAGTGAATAAACCGATCCGAGCATTTAGAACAGGGCTGAGGAGAGGCGGCGAATGAACCGATCTGAGCATTTAGAACAGGGCTGAGGAGAGTCGGCGAATAAACCGATCCGAGCATTTAGAACAGGGCTGAGGAGAGGCATTGAATAAACCGATCCGATCATTTAGAACAGGGCTGAGGAGAGGCGGCGAATGAACCGATCTAAGCATTTAGAACAGGGCTGAGGAGAGCCGGCGAATGAACCGATCTGAGCATTTAGAACAGGGCTGAGGAGAGGCGGCGAATAAACCGATCCGAGCATTTAGAACAGGGCTGAGGAAAGGCAGCGAATGAACCGATCCGAGCATTTAGAACAGGGCTGAGGAGAGGCGGCGAATGACCTGATCCGAGCATTTAGAACAGGGCTGAGGAGAGGCGGCGAATAAACCGATCCGAGCATTTAGAACAGGGCTAAGGAAAGGCGGCAAATAAACCGATCCGAGCATTTAGAACAGGGCTGAGGAGAGGCGGCGAATGAACCGATCTGAGCATTTAGAACAGGGCTGAGGAGAGGCGGCGAATAAACCGATCCGAGCATTTAGAACAGGGCTGAGGAGAGGCAGTGAATAAACCGATCCGAGCATTTAGAACAGGGCTGAGGAGAGGCGGCGAATGAACCGATCTGAGCATTTAGAACAGGGCTGAGGAGAGGCGGCGAATAAACCGATCCGAGCATTTAGAACAGGGCTGAGGAGAGGCAGTGAATAAACCGATCCGATCATTTAGAACAGGGCTGAGGAGAGGCGGCGAAGGAACCGATCTGAGCATTTAGAACAGGGCTGAGGAGAGCCGGCGAATGAACCAATCCAAGCATTCAAAACAGGGCTGAGGAGAGGCGGCTAATAAACCGATCCAAGCATTTAGAACAGGGCTGAGGAGAGGCAGCGAATAAATCGATCTGAGCATTTAGAACAGAACTGAGGAGAGGCGGCGAATAAACCGATCCGAGCATTTAGAACAGGGCTGAGGAGAGGCGGCGAATAAACCGATCCGAGCATTTAGAACAGGGCTGAGGAGAGGCGGCGAATCAACTGATCCGAGCATTTAGAACAGGGCTGAGGAAAGACGGCGAATGAACCGATCCGAGCATTTAGAACAGGGCTGAGGAGAGGCGGCGAATGAACCGATCTGAACATTTAGAACAGGGCTGAGGAGAGCCGGCGAATGAACCAATCCAAGCATTCAAAACAGGGCTGAGGAGAGGCGGCGAATGAACCGATCTGAGCATTTAGAACAGGGCTGAGGAGATGCGGCGAATAAACCGATCCGAGCATTTAGAACAGGGCTGAGGAGAGGCATTGAATAAACCGATCCGATCATTTAGAACAGGGCTGAGGAGAGGCGGCGAATGAACCGATCCGATCATTTAGAACAGGGCTGAGGAGAGGCGGCGAATAAACCGATCCGAGCATTTAGAACAGGGCTGAGGAAGGCGGCGAATAAACCGATTTGAGCATTTAGAACAGGGCTAAGGAAAGGCGGCGAATGAACCGATCCGAGCATTCAGAACAGGGCTAAGGAAAGGCGGCGAATGAACCGATCCGATCATTTAGAACAGGGCTGAGGAGAGCCGGCGAATGAACAGATCCGAGCATTTAGAACAGGGCTAAGAAATGGCGGCAAATGAACCGATCCGAGCATTTAGACAGGGCTGAGGAGAGGCGGCGAATGACCCGATCCGAGCATTTAGAACAGGGCTGAGGAAAGGCGGCGAATGAACCGATCCGAGCATTTAGAACAGGGCTGGGGAGAGGCGGCGAATGAACAGATCCGAGCATTTAGAACAGGGCTGAGGAGAGGCGGCGAATGAACCGATCTGAGCATTTAGAACAGGGCTGAGGAGAAGCGGCGAATAAACCGATCCGAGCATTTAGAACAGGGCTGAGAAAAGGCGGCGAATGAACTGATCCGATCATTTAGAACAGGGCTGAAGAGAGGCGGCGAATAAACCGATCCGAGCATTTAGAACAGGGCTGAGGAAGGCAGCGAATAAACCGATCCGAGCATTTAGAACAGAGCTGAGGAAAGGCAGTGAATAAATCGATCCGAGCATTTAGAACAGGGCTGAGGAGAGGCGGCGAATAAACCGATTTGAGCATTTAGAACAGGGCTGAGGAGAGGCGGCGAATGAACCGATCCGAGCATTTAGAACAGGGCTGAGGAGAGGCGGCGAATAAACCGATCCGAGCATTTAGAAAAGGGCTAAGGAAAGGCAGCGAATTAACCGATCCGATCATTTAGAACAGGGCTGAGGAGAGGCGGCGAATGAACCGATCTGAGCATTTAGAACAGGGCTGAGGAGAGGCGGCGAATGAACCAATCCGAGCATTCAGAACAGGGCTGAGGAGAGGCAGCGAATAAACCGATCCAAGCATTTAGAACAGGGCTGAGGAGAGGCGGCGAATAAACCGATCCGAGCATTTAGAACAGGGCTGAGGAGAGGCGGCGAATGAACAGATCCGAGCATTTAGAACAGGGCTAAGAAAAGGCGGCAAATGAACCGATCCGAGCATTTAGAACAGGGCTGAGGAAAGGCAGTGAATAAACCGATCCGAGCATTTAGAACAGGGCTGAGGAGAGGCGGCGAATGAACCGATCTGAGCATTTAGAACAGGGCTGAGGAGAGGCGGCGAATGAACCGATCCGAGCATTTAGAACAGGGCTGAGGAGAGACGGTGAATGAACCGATCCGAGCATTTAGAACAGGGCTAAGGAAAGGCGGCGAATGAACCGATCCGATCATTTAGAACAGGGCTGAGGAGAGGCGGCGAATGAACCGATCTGAGCATTTAGAACCTGGATGAGGAGAGGCAGCGAATGAACCAATCCGAGCATTCAGAACAGGGCTGAGGAGAGGCGGCGAATAAACCGATCCAAGCATTTAGAACAGGGCTGAGGAGAGGCGGCGAATAAACCGATCCGAGCTTTAGAACAGGGCTGAGGAGAGGCGGCGAATAAACCGATCCGAGCATTTAGAACAGGGCTGAGGAGAGGCAATAAATAAACCGATCCGAGCATTTAGAACAGGGCTGAGGAAAGGCACTGAATAAACCGATCCGAGCATTTAGAACAGGGCTGAGGAGAGGCGGCGAATGAACCGATCTGAGCATTTAGAACAGGGCTGAGGAGAGGCGGCGAATGAACCGATCCGAGCATTTAGAATAGGGCTGAGGAGAGGCGGTGAATAAACCGATCCGAGCATTTTGAACAAGGCTAAGGAAAGGCGGCGAATGAACCGATCCGATCATTTAGAACAGGGCTGAGGAGAGGCGGCGAATGAACCGATCTGAGCATTTAGAACAGGGCTGAGGAGAGGCGGCGAATGAACCAATCCGAGCATTCAGAAGAGGGCTGAGGAGAGGCGGCGAATAAACCGATCCAAGCATTTAGAACAGGGCTGAGGAGAGGCATCGAATAAGCCGATCTGAGCATTTAGAACAGGGCTGAGGAGAGGCGGCGAATAAACCGATCCGAGCATTTAGAACAGGGCTGAGAAGAGGCGGCGAATAAACCGATCTGAGCATTTAGAACAGGGCTGAGGAGAGCTGGCGAATGAACCGATCCGAGCATTTAGAACAGGGCGAGGAAAGGCGGCGAATAAACCGATCCGAGCATTTAGAACAGGGCTGAGGAGAGGCGGCGAATGAAGTGATCCGCGCATTTAGAACAGGGCTGAGGAGAGGCGGCGAATGACCAGATCCGAGCATTTAGAACAGGGCTAAGGAAAGACGGCGAATGAACCGATCCGAGCATTTAGAACAGGGCTGAGGAGAGGCGGCGAATGAACAGATCCGAGCATTTAGAACAGTGCTGAGGAGAGGCGGCGAATGACCCGATACGAGCATTTAGAACAGGGCTGAGGAAAGGCGGCGAATGAACCGATCCGAGCATTTAGAACAGGGCTAATGAAAGGCAGCGAATGAACCGATCCGAGCATTTAGAATAGGGCTGAGGAGATGCGGCGAATGACCCCATCCGACCATTTAGAACATGGCTGAGGAGAGGCGGCGAATGAACCGATCCGAGCATTTAGAACAGGGCTAAGGAAAGGCGGCGAATGAACCGATCCGAGCATTCAGGACAGGGCTAAGGAAAGGCGGCGAATGAACCGATCCGATCATTTAGAACAGGGCTGAGGAGAGGCGGCGAATGAACAGATCCGAGCATTTAGAACAGGGCTAAGAAAAGGCGGCAAATGAACCGATCCGAGCATTTAGAACAGGGCTGAGGAGAGGCGGCGAATGACCCGATCCGAGCATTTAGAACAGGGCTGAGGAAAGGCGGCGAATAAACCGATCCAAGCATTTGGAACAGGGCTGAAGAGAGGCGGCGAATGAACTGATCCGAGCATTTAGAACAGGGCTGAGGAGAGGCGGCGAATGACCCGATCCGAGCATTTAAAACAGGGCTGAGGAGAGGCGGCGAATGAACAGATCCTAGCATTTAAAACAGGGCTAAGAAAAGGCGGCAAATGAACCGATCCGAGCATTTAGAACAGGGCTGAGGAGAGGCGGCGAATGACCCGATCCGAGCATTTAGAACAGGGCTGAGGAAAGGCGGCGAATGAACCGATCCGAGCATTTAGAACAGGGCTGAGGAGAGGCGGCGAATGAACAGATCCGAGCATTTAGAACAGGGCTGAGGAGAGGCAGCGAATGAACCGATCCGATCATTTAGAACAGGGCTGATGAGAGGCGGCGAATGAACTGATCTAAGCATTTAGAGCAGAGCTGAGGAGAGGCGGCGAATAAACCGATCCGAGCATTTAGAACAGGGCTAAGGAAAGGCGGCGAATAAACCGATCCGAGCATTTAGAACAGGGCTGAGGAGAGGCGGCGAATAAACCGATCTGAGCATTTAGAACAGAGCTGAGGAGAGGCGGCGAATAAACCGATCCGAGAATTTAGAACAGGGCTGAGGAAAGGCGGCGAATGAACTGATCCGTTCATTTAGAACAGGGCTGAGGAGAGGCGGCGAATAAACCGATCCGAGCATTTAGAACAGGGCTGAGGAAGGCGGCGAATAAACCGATCCGAGCTTCTAGAACAGAGCTGAGGAAAGGCAGTGAATAAATCGATCCGAGCATTTAGAACAGGGCTGAGGAGAGGCGGCGAATAAACCGATCTGAGCATTAAAACAGGGCTGAGGAGAGTCGGCGAATGAACAGATCCGAGCATTTAGAACAGGGCTGAGGAGAGGCGGCGAATAAACCGATCCGAGCATTTAGAACAGGGCTAAGGAAAGGCGGCGAATGACCTGATCCGATAATTTAGAACAGGGCTAAGGAGAGGCGGCGAATGAACCGATCTGAGCATTTAGAACAGGGCTGAGGAGAGGCGGCGAATGAACCAATCCGAGCATTCAGAACAGGGCTGAGGAGAGGCAGCGAATAAACAGATCCAAGCATTTAGAACAGGGCTGAGGAGAGGGGGCGAATAAACCGATCCGAGCATTTAGAACAGGGCTGAGGAGAGGTAGTGAATAAACCGATCCGAGCATTTAGAACAGGGCTGAGGAAAGGCAGTGAATAAACCGATCCGAGCATTTAGAACAGGGCTGAGGAGAGGCGGCGAATGAACCGATCTGAGCATTTAGAACAGGGCTGAGGAGAGGCGGCGAATGAACCGATCCGAGCATTTAGAACAGGGCTGAGGAGAGGCGGTAAATAAACCGATCCGAGCATTTAGAATAAGGCTAAGGAAAGGCGGCGAATGAACCGATCCGATCATTTAGAACAGGGCTGAGGAGAGGTGGCGAATTAACCGATCTGAGCATTTATAACAGGGCTGAGGAGAGCCGGCGAATGAACCAATCCGAGCATTCAGAACAGGGCTGAGGAGAGGCGGCGAATGACCCGATCCAAGCATTTAGAACAGGGCTGAGGAGAGGCAGCGAATAAACCGATCTGAGCATTTAGAACAGGGCTGAGGAGAGGCGGCGAATAAACCGATCCGAGCATTTAGAACAGGGCTGAGGAGAGGCGGCGAATAAACCGATCTGAGCATTTAGAACAGGGCTGAGGAGAGGCGGCGAATGAACCGATCCGAGCATTTAGAACAGGGCTGAGGAGAGGCGGCGAATAAACCGATCCGAGCATTTAGAACAGGGCTGAGGAGAGGCGGCGAATGAACTGATCCGAGCATTTAGAACAGGGCTGAGGAGAGGCGGCGAATGACCAGACCCGAGCATTTAGAACAGGGCTAAGGAAAGACGCCAAATGAACCGATCCGAGCATTTAGAACAGGGCTGAGGAGAGGCGGCGAATGAACAGATCCGAGCATTTAGAACAGGGCTGAGGAGAGGCGGCGAATGAACCGATCCGATCATTTAGAACAGGGCTGAGGAGAGGCGGCGAATGAACTGATCTGAGCATTTAGAGCAGAGCTGAGGAGAGGCGGCGAATAAACCGATCCGAGCATTTAGAACAGGGCTGAGGAGAGGCAGTGAATAAACCGATCCGAGCATTTAGAACAGGGCTAAGGAGAGGCGGCGAATGAACCGATCTGAGCATTTAGAACAGGGCTGAGGAGAGGCGGCGAATAAACCGATCCGAGCATTTAGAACAGGGCTGAGGAGAGGCATTGAATAAACCGATCCGATCATTTAGAACAGGGCTGAGGAGAGGCGGCGAATGAACCGATCTGAGCATTTAGAACAGGGCTGAGGAGAGCCGGCGAATGAACCGATCTGAGCATTTAGAACAGGGCTGAGGAGAGGCGGCGAATAAACCGATCCGAGCATTTAGAACAGGGCTGAGGAAAGGCAGCGAATGAACCGATCCGAGCATTTAGAACAGGGCTGAGGAGAGGCGGCGAATGAACCGATCTGAGCATTTAGAACAGGGCTGAGGAGAGGCGGCGAATAAACCGATCCGAGCATTTAGAACAGGGCTGAGGAGAGGCAGTGAATAAACCGATCCGAGCATTTAGAACAGGGCTGAGGAGAGGCGGCGAATGAACCGATCTGAGCATTTAGAACAGGGCTGAGGAGAGGCGGCGAATAAACCGATCCGAGCATTTAGAACAGGGCTGAGGAGAGGCAGTGAATAAACCGATCCGATCATTTAGAACAGGGCTGAGGAGAGGCGGCGAATGAACCGATCTGAGCATTTAGAACAGGGCTGAGGAGAGCCGGCGAATGAACCAATCCAAGCATTCAAAACAGGGCTGAGGAGAGGCGGCTAATAAACCGATCCAAGCATTTAGAACAGGGCTGAGGAGAGGCAGCGAATAAACCGATCTGAGCATTTAGAACAGAACTGAGGAGAGGCGGCGAATAAACCGATCCGAGCATTTAGAACAGGGCTGAGGAGAGGCGGCGAATAAACCGATCCGAGCATTTGGAACAGGGCTGAGGAGAGGCGGCGAATGAACTGATCCGAGCATTTAGAACAGGGCTGAGGAGAGGCGGCGAATGACCCGATCCGAGCATTTAGAACAGGGCTGAGGAGAGGCGGCGAATGAACAGATCCGAGCATTTAAAACAGGGCTAAGAAAAGGCGGCAAATGAACCGATCCGAGCATTTAGAACAAGGCTGAGGAGAGGCGGCGAATAAACCGATCCGAGCATTTAGAAAAGGGCTAAGGAAAGGCAGCTAATTAACCGATCCGATCATTTAGAACAGGGCTGAGGAGAGGCGGCGAATGAACCGATCTGAGCATTTAGAACAGGGCTGAGGAGAGGCGGCGAATGAACCAATCCGAGCATTCAGAACAGGGCTGAGGAGAGGCAGCGAATAAACCGATCCAAGCATTTAGAACCGGGCTTAGGAGAGGCGGCGAATAAACCGATCCGAGCATTTAGAACAGGGCTGAGGAGAGGCGGCGAATAAACCGATCCGAGCATTTAGAACAGGGCTGAGGAGAGGCAGTGAATAAACCGATCCGAGCATTTAGAACAGGGCTGAGGAAAGGCAGTGAATAAACCGATCCGAGCATTTAGAACAGGGCTGAGGAGAGGCGGCGAATGAACCGATCTGAGCATTTAGAACAGGGCTGAGGAGAGGCGGCGAATGAACCGATCCGAGCATTTAGAACAGGGCTGAGGAGAGACGGTGAATGAACCGATCCGAGCATTTAGAACAGGGCTAAGGAAAGGCGGCGAATGAACCGATCCGATCATTTAGAACAGGGCTGAGGAGAGGCGGCGAATGAACCGATCTGAGCATTTAGAACAGGGATGAGGAGAGGCAGCGAATGAACCAATCCGAGCATTCAGAACAGGGCTGAGGAGAGGCGGCGAATAAACCGATCCAAGCATTTAGAACAGGGCTGAGGAGAGGCGGCGAATAAACCGATCCGAGCTTTAGAACAGGGCTGAGGAGAGGCGGCGAATAAACCGATCCGAGCATTTAGAACAGGGCTGAGGAGAGGCAATGAATAAACCGATCCGAGCATTTAGAACAGGGCTGAGGAAAGGCAGTGAATAAACCGATCCGAGCATTTAGAACAGGGCTGAGGAGAGGCGGCGAATGAACCGATCTGAGCATTTAGAATAGGGCTGAGGAGAGGCGGCGAATGAATCGATCCGAGCATTTAGAATAGGGCTGAGGAGAGGCGGTGAATAAACCGATCCGAGCATTTTGAACAAGGCTAAGGAAAGGCGGCGAATGAACCGATCCGATCATTTAGAACAGGGCTGAGGAGAGGCGGCGAATGAACCGATCTGAGCATTTAGAACAGGGCTGAGGAGAGGCGGCGAATGAACCAATCCGAGCATTCAGAAGAGGGCTGAGGAGAGGCGGCGAATAAACCGATCCAAGCATTTAGAACAGGGCTGAGGAGAGGCAGCGAATAAGCCGATCTGAGCATTTAGAACAGGGCTGAGGAGAGGCGGCGAATAAACCGATCCGAGCATTTAGAACAGGGCTGAGAAGAGGCGGCGAATAAACCGATCTGAGCATTTAGAACAGGGCTGAGGAGAGCTGGCGAATGAACCGATCCGAGCATTTAGAACAGGGCTGAGGAAAGGCGGCGAATAAACCGATCCGAGCATTTAGAACAGGGCTGAGGAGAGGCGGCGAATGAAGTGATCCGAGCATTTAGAACAGGGCTGAGGAGAGGCGGCGAATGACCAGATCCGAGCATTTAGAACAGGGCTAAGGAAAGACGGCGAATGAACCGATCCGAGCATTTAGAACAGGGCTGAGGAGAGGCGGCGAATGAACAGATCCGAGCATTTAGAACAGTGCTGAGGAGAGGCGGCGAATGACCCGATACGAGCATTTAGAACAGGGCTGAGGAAAGGCGGCGAATGAACCGATCCGAGCATTTAGAACAGGGCTAATGAAAGGCAGCGAATGAACCGATCCGAGCATTTAGAATAGGGCTGAGGAGATGCGGCGAATGACCCCATCCGACCATTTAGAACATGGCTAAGGAGAGGCGGCGAATGAACCGATCCGAGCATTTAGAACAGGGCTAAGGAAAGGCGGCGAATGAACCGATCCGAGCATTCAGGACAGGGCTAAGGAAAGGCGGCGAATGAACCGATCCGATCATTTAGAACAGGGCTGAGGAGAGGCGGCGAATGAACAGATCCGAGCATTTAGAACAGGGCTAAGAAAAGGCGGCAAATGAACCGATCCGAGCATTTAGAACAGGGCTGAGGAGAGGCGGCGAATGACCCGATCCGAGCATTTAGAACAGGGCTGAGGAAAGGCGGCGAATAAACCGATCCAAGCATTTGGAACAGGGCTGAGGAGAGGCGGCGAATGAACTGATCCGAGCATTTAGAACAGGGCTGAGGAGAGGCGGCGAATGACCCGATCCGAGCATTTAAAACAGGGCTGAGGAGAGGCGGCGAATGAACAGATCCGAGCATTTAAAACAGGGCTAAGAAAAGGCGGCAAATGAACCGATCCGAGCATTTAGAACAGGGCTGAGGAGAGGCGGCGAATGACCCGATCCGAGCATTTAGAACAGGGCTAAGGAAAGGCGGCGAATAAACCGATCCGAGCATTTAGAACAGGGCTGAGGAGAGGCGGCGAATGAACAGATCCGAGCATTTAGAACAGGGCTGAGGAGAGGCAGCGAATGAACCGATCCGATCATTTAGAACAGGGCTGAGGAGAGGCGGCGAATGAACTGATCTGAGCATTTAGAGCAGAGCTGAGGAGAGGAGGCGAATAAACCGATCCGAGCATTTAGAACAGGGCTAAGGAAAGGCGGCGAATAAACCGATCCGAGCATTTAGAACAGGGCTGAGGAGAGGCGGCGAATGAACCGATCTGAGCATTTAGAACAGAGCTGAGGAGAGGCGGCGAATAAACCGATCCGAGAATTTAGAACAGGGCTGAGGAAAGGCGGCGAATGAACTGATCCGTTCATTTAGAACAGGGCTGAGGAGAGGCGGCGAATAAACCGATCCGAGCATTTAGAACAGGGCTGAGGAAGGCGGCGAATAAACCGATCCGAGCTTCTAGAACAGAGATGAGGAAAGGCAAGGAATAAATCGATCCGAGCATTTAGAACAGGGCTGAGGAGAGGCGGCGAATAAACCGATCTGAGCATTTAGAACAGGGCTGAGGAGAGTCGGCGAATGAACAGATCCGAGCATTTAGAACAGGGCTGAGGAGAGGCGGCGAATAAACCGATCCGAGCATTTAGAACAGGGCTAAGGAAAGGCGGCGAATGACCTGATCCGATAATTTAGAACAGGGCTAAGGAGAGGCGGCGAATGAACCGATCTGAGCATTTAGAACAGGGCTGAGGAGAGGCGGCGAATGAACCAATCCGAGCATTCAGAACAGGGCTAAGGAGAGGCAGCGAATAAACAGATCCAAGCATTTAGAACAGGGCTGAGGAGAGGGGGCGAATAAACCGATCCGAGCATTTAGAACAGGGCTGAGGAGAGGCAGTGAATAAACCGATCCGAGCATTTAGAACAGGGCTGAGGAAAGGCAGTGAATAAACCGATCCGAGCATTTAGAACAGGGCTGAGGAGAGGCGGCGAATGAACCGATCTGAGCATTTAGAACAGGGCTGAGGAGAGGCGGCGAATGAACCGATCCGAGCATTTAGAACAGGGCTGAGGAGAGGCGGTAAATAAACCGATCCGAGCATTTAGAATAAGGCTAAGGAAAGGCGGCGAATGAACCGATCCGATCATTTAGAACAGGGCTGAGGAGAGGCGGCGAATTAACCGATCTGAGCATTTATAACAGGGCTGAGGAGAGCCGGCGAATGAACCAATCCGAGCATTCAGAACAGGGCTGAGGAGAGGCGGCGAATGACCCGATCCAAGCATTTAGAACAGGGCTGAGGAGAGGCAGCGAATAAACCGATCTGAGCATTTAG
Source organism: Ceratothoa steindachneri (assembly GCA_963969495.1). Taxonomy (NCBI): domain Eukaryota; kingdom Metazoa; phylum Arthropoda; class Malacostraca; order Isopoda; family Cymothoidae; genus Ceratothoa; species Ceratothoa steindachneri. Next base: position 23,371,748 of record OZ018330.1, on the reverse strand, counting down.
AACAGGGCTGAGGAGAGGCGGCGAATAAACCGATCCGAGCATTTAGAACAGGGCTGAGGAGAGGCGGCGAATAAACCGATCTGAGCATTTAGAACACGGCTGAGGAGAGGCGGCGAATGAACTGATCCGAGCATTTAGAACAGGGCTGAGGAGAGGCGGCGAATGACCAGACCCGAGAATTTAGAACAGGGCTAAGGAAAGACGCCGAATGAACCGATCCGAGCATTTAGAACAGGGCTGAGGAGAGGCGGCGAATGAACAGATCCGAGCATTTAGAACAGGGCTGAGGAGAGGCGGCGAATGAACCGATCCGATCATTTAGAACAGGGCTGAGGAGAGGCGGCGAATGAACTGATCTGAGCATTTAGAGCAGAGCTGAGGAGAGGCGGCGAATAAACCGATCCGAGCATTTAGAACAGGGCTGAGGAGAGGCAGTGAATAAACCGATCCGAGCATTTAGAACAGGGCTGAGGAGAGGCGGCGAATGAACCGATCTGAGCATTTAGAACAGGGCTGAGGAGAGTCGGCGAATAAACCGATCCGAGCATTTAGAACAGGGCTGAGGAGAGGCATTGAATAAACCGATCCGATCATTTAGAACAGGGCTGAGGAGAGGCGGCGAATGAACCGATCTAAGCATTTAGAACAGGGCTGAGGAGAGCCGGCGAATGAACCGATCTGAGCATTTAGAACAGGGCTGAGGAGAGGCGGCGAATAAACCGATCCGAGCATTTAGAACAGGGCTGAGGAAAGGCAGCGAATGAACCGATCCGAGCATTTAGAACAGGGCTGAGGAGAGGCGGCGAATGACCCGATCCGAGCATTTAGAACAGGGCTGAGGAGAGGCGGCGAATAAACCGATCCGAGCATTTAGAACAGGGCTAAGGAAAGGCGGCAAATAAACCGATCCGAGCATTTAGAACAGGGCTGAGGAGAGGCGGCGAATGAACCGATCTGAGCATTTAGAACAGGGCTGAGGAGAGGCGGCGAATAAACCGATCCGAGCATTTAGAACAGGGCTGAGGAGAGGCAGTGAATAAACCGATCCGAGCATTTAGAACAGGGCTGAGGAGAGGCGGCGAATGAACCGATCTGAGCATTTAGAACAGGGCTGAGGAGAGGCGGCGAATAAACCGATCCGAGCATTTAGAACAGGGCTGAGGAGAGGCAGTGAATAAACCGATCCGATCATTTAGAACAGGGCTGAGGAGAGGCGGCGAATGAACCGATCTGAGCATTTAGAACAGGGCTGAGGAGAGCCGGCGAATGAACCAATCCAAGCATTCAAAACAGGGCTGAGGAGAGGCGGCTAATAAACCGATCCAAGCATTTAGAACAGGGCTGAGGAGAGGCAGCGAATAAACCGATCTGAGCATTTAGAACAGAACTGAGGAGAGGCGGCGAATAAACCGATCCGAGCATTTAGAACAGGGCTGAGGAGAGGCGGCGAATAAACCGATCCGAGCATTTAGAACAGGGCTGAGGAGAGGCGGCGAATCAACTGATCCGAGCATTTAGAACAGGGCTGAGGAAAGACGGCGAATGAACCGATCCGAGCATTTAGAACAGGGCTGAGGAGAGGCGGCGAATGAACCGATCTGAGCATTTAGAACAGGGCTGAGGAGAGCCGGCGAATGAACCAATCCAAGCATTCAAAACAGGGCTGAGGATAGGCGGCGAATGAACCGATCTGAGCATTTAGAACAGGGCTGAGGAGATGCGGCGAATAAACCGATCCGAGCATTTAGAACAGGGCTGAGGAGAGGCATTGAATAAACCGATCCGATCATTTAGAACAGGGCTAAGGAGAGGCGGCGAATGAACCGATCCGATCATTTAGAACAGGGCTGAGGAGAGGCGGCGAATAAACCGATCCGAGCATTTAGAACAGGGCTGAGGAAGGCGGCGAATAAACCGATTTGAGCATTTAGAACAGGGCTAAGGAAAGGCGGCGTCTGAACCGCACCGAGCATTCAGAACAGGGCTAAGGAAAGGCGGCGAATGAACCGATCCGATCATTTAGAACAGGGCTGAGGAGAGCCGGCGAATGAACAGATCCGAGCATTTAGAACAGGGCTAAGAAATGGCGGCAAATGAACCGATCCGAGCATTTAGACAGGGCTGAGGAGAGGCGGCGAATGACCCGATCCGAGCATTTAGAACAGGGCTGAGGAAAGGCGGCGAATGAACCGATCCGAGCATTTAGAACAGGGCTGGGGAGAGGCGGCGAATGAACAGATCCGAGCATTTAGAACAGGGCTGAGGAGAGGCGGCGAATGAACCGATCTGAGCATTTAGAACAGGGCTGAGGAGAAGCGGCGAATAAACCGATCCGAGCATTTAGAACAGGGCTGAGAAAAGGCGGCGAATGAACTGATCCGATCATTTAGAACAGGGCTGAAGAGAGGCGGCGAATAAACCGATCCGAGCATTTAGAACAGGGCTGAGGAAGGCAGCGAATAAACCGATCCGAGCATTTAGAACAGAGCTGAGGAAAGGCAGTGAATAAATCGATCCGAGCATTTAGAACAGGGCTGAGGAGAGGCGGCGAATAAACCGATTTGAGCATTTAGAACAGGGCTGAGGAGAGGCGGCGAATGAACCGATCCGAGCATTTAGAACAGGGCTGAGGAGAGGCGGCGAATAAACCGATCCGAGCATTTAGAAAAGGGCTAAGGAAAGGCAGCGAATTAACCGATCCGATCATTTAGAACAGGGCTGAGGAGAGGCGGCGAATGAACCGATCTGAGCATTTAGAACAGGGCTGAGGAGAGGCGGCGAATGAACCAATCCGAGCATTCAGAACAGGGCTGAGGAGAGGCAGCGAATAAACCGATCCAAGCATTTAGAACAGGGCTGAGGAGAGGCGGCGAATAAACCGATCCGAGCATTTAGAACAGGGCTGAGGAGAGGCGGCGAATGAACAGATCCGAGCATTTAGAACAGGGCTAAGAAAAGGCTGCAAATGAACCGATCCGAGCATTTAGAACAGGGCTGAGGAAAGGCAGTGAATAAACCGATCCGAGCATTTAGAACAGGGCTGAGGAGAGGCGGCGAATGAACCGATCTGAGCATTTAGAACAGGGCTGAGGAGAGGCGGCGAATGAACCGATCCGAGCATTTAGAACAGGGCTGAGGAGAGACGGTGAATGAACCGATCCGAGTATTTAGAACAGGGCTAAGGAAAGGCGGCGAATGAACCGATCCGATCATTTAGAACAGGGCTGAGGAGAGGCGGCGAATGAACCGATCTGAGCATTTAGAACCTGGATGAGGAGAGGCAGCGAATGAACCAATCCGAGCATTCAGAACAGGGCTGAGGAGAGGCGGCGAATAAACCGATCCAAGCATTTAGAACAGGGCTGAGGAGAGACGGTGAATGAACCGATCCGAGTATTTAGAACAGGGCTAAGGAAAGGCGGCGAATGAACCGATCCGATCATTTAGAACAGGGCTGAGGAGAGGCGGCGAATAAACCGATCCGAGCTTTAGAACAGGGCTGAGGAGAGGCGGCGAATAAACCGATCCGAGCATTTAGAACAGGGCTGAGGAGAGGCAATAAATAAACCGATCCGAGCATTTAGAACAGGGCTGAGGAAAGGCACTGAATAAACCGATCCGAGCATTTAGAACAGGGCTGAGGAGAGGCGGCGAATGAACCGATCTGAGCATTTAGAACAGGGCTGAGGAGAGGCGGCGAATGAACCGATCCGAGCATTTAGAATAGGGCTGAGGAGAGGCGGTGAATAAACCGATCCGAGCATTTTGAACAAGGCTAAGGAAAGGCGGCGAATGAACCGATCCGATCATTTAGAACAGGGCTGAGGAGAGGCGGCGAATGAACCGATCTGAGCATTTAGAACAGGGCTGAGGAGAGGCGGCGAATGAACCAATCCGAGCATTCAGAAGAGGGCTGAGGAGAGGCGGCGAATAAACCGATCCAAGCATTTAGAACAGGGCTGAGGAGAGGCAGCGAATAAGCCGATCTGAGCATTTAGAACAGGGCTGAGGAGAGGCGGCGAATAAACCGATCCGAGCATTTAGAACAGGGCTGAGAAGAGGCGGCGAATAAACCGATCTGAGCATTTAGAACAGGGCTGAGGAGAGCTGGCGAATGAACCGATCCGAGCATTTAGAACAGGGCGAGGAAAGGCGGCGAATAAACCGATCCGAGCATTTAGAACAGGGCTGAGGAGAGGCGGCGAATGAAGTGATCCGCGCATTTAGAACAGGGCTGAGGAGAGGCGGCGAATGACCAGATCCGAGCATTTAGAACAGGGCTAAGGAAAGACGGCGAATGAACCGATCCGAGCATTTAGAACAGGGCTGAGGAGAGGCGGCGAATGAACAGATCCGAGCATTTAGAACAGTGCTGAGGAGAGGCGGCGAATGACCCGATACGAGCATTTAGAACAGGGCTGAGGAAAGGCGGCGAATGAACCGATCCGAGCATTTAGAACAGGGCTAATGAAAGGCAGCGAATGAACCGATCCGAGCATTTAGAATAGGGCTGAGGAGATGCGGCGAATGACCCCATCCGACCATTTAGAACATGGCTGAGGAGAGGCGGCGAATGAACCGATCCGAGCATTTAGAACAGGGCTAAGGAAAGGCGGCGAATGAACCGATCCGAGCATTCAGGACAGGGCTAAGGAAAGGCGGCGAATGAACCGATCCGATCATTTAGAACAGGGCTGAGGAGAGGCGGCGAATGAACAGATCCGAGCATTTAGAACAGGGCTAAGAAAAGGCGGCAAATGAACCGATCCGAGCATTTAGAACAGGGCTGAGGAGAGGCGGCGAATGACCCGATCCGAGCATTTAGAACAGGGCTGAGGAAAGGCGGCGAATAAACCGATCCAAGCATTTGGAACAGGGCTGAAGAGAGGCGGCGAATGAACTGATCCGAGCATTTAGAACAGGGCTGAGGAGAGGCGGCGAATGACCCGATCCGAGCATTTAAAACAGGGCTGAGGAGAGGCGGCGAATGAACAGATCCGAGCATTTAAAACAGGGCTAAGAAAAGGCGGCAAATGAACCGATCCGAGCATTTAGAACAGGGCTGAGGAGAGGCGGCGAATGACCCGATCCGAGCATTTAGAACAGGGCTGAGGAAAGGCGGCGAATGAACCGATCCGAGCATTTAGAACAGGGCTGAGGAGAGGCGGCGAATGAACAGATCCGAGCATTTAGAACAGGGCTGAGGAGAGGCAGCGAATGAACCGATCCGATCATTTAGAACAGGGCTGAGGAGAGGCGGCGAATGAACTGATCTGAGCATTTAGAGCAGAGCTGAGGAGAGGCGGCGAATAAACCGATCCGAGCATTTAGAACAGGGCTAAGGAAAGGCGGCGAATAAACCGATCCGAGCATTTAGAACAGGGCTGAGGAGAGGCGGCGAATAAACCGATCTGAGCATTTAGAACAGAGCTGAGGAGAGGCGGCGAATAAACCGATCCGAGAATTTAGAACAGGGCTGAGGAAAGGCGGCGAATGAACTGATCCGTTCATTTAGAACAGGGCTGAGAAGAGGCGGCGAATAAACCGATCCGAGCATTTAGAACAGGGCTGAGGAAGGCGGCGAATAAACCGATCCGAGCTTCTAGAACAGAGCTGAGGAAAGGCAGTGAATAAATCGATCCGAGCATTTAGAACAGGGCTGAGGAGAGGCGGCGAATAAACCGATCTGAGCATTTAGAACAGGGCTGAGGAGAGTCGGCGAATGAACAGATCCGAGCATTTAGAACAGGGCTGAGGAGAGGCGGCGAATAAACCGATCCGAGCATTTAGAACAGGGCTAAGGAAAGGCGGCGAATGACCTGATCCGATAATTTAGAACAGGGCTAAGGAGAGGCGGCGAATGAACCGATCTGAGCATTTAGAACAGGGCTGAGGAGAGGCGGCGAATGAACCAATCCGAGCATTCAGAACAGGGCTGAGGAGAGGCAGCGAATAAACAGATCCAAGCATTTAGAACAGGGCTGAGGAGAGGGGGCGAATAAACCGATCCGAGCATTTAGAACAGGGCTGAGGAGAGGCAGTGAATAAACCGATCCGAGCATTTAGAACAGGGCTGAGGAAAGGCAGTGAATAAACCGATCCGAGCATTTAGAACAGGGCTGAGGAGAGGCGGCGAATGAACCGATCTGAGCATTTAGAACAGGGCTGAGGAGAGGCGGCGAATGAACCGATCCGAGCATTTAGAACAGGGCTGAGGAGAGGCGGTAAATAAACCGATCCGAGCATTTAGAATAAGGCTAAGGAAAGGCGGCGAATGAACCGATCCGATCATTTAGAACAGGGCTGAGGAGAGGCGGCGAATTAACCGATCTGAGCATTTATAACAGGGCTGAGGAGAGCCGGCGAATGAACCAATCCGAGCATTCAGAACAGGGCTGAGGAGAGGCGGCGAATGACCCGATCCAAGCATTTAGAACAGGGCTGAGGAGAGGCAGCGAATAAACCGATCTGAGCATTTAGAACAGGGCTGAGGAGAGGCGGCGAATAAACCGATCCGAGCATTTAGAACAGGGCTGAGGAGAGGCGGCGAATAAACCGATCCAAGCATTTAGAACAGGGCTGAGGAGAGGCGGCGAATGAACCGATCCGAGCATTTAGAACAGGGCTGAGGAGAGGCGGCGAATAAACCGATCCGAGCATTTAGAACAGGGCTGAGGAGAGGCGGCGAATGAACTGATCCGAGCATTTAGAACAGGGCTGAGGAGAGGCGGCGAATGACCAGACCCGAGCATTTAGAACAGGGATAAGGAAAGACGCCAAATGAACCGATCCGAGCATTTAGAACAGGGCTGAGGAGAGGCGGCGAATGAACAGATCCGAGCATTTAGAACAGGGCTGAGGAGAGGCGGCGAATGAACCGATCCGATCATTTAGAACAGGGCTGAGGAGAGGCGGCGAATGAACTGATCTGAGCATTTAGAGCAGAGCTGAGGAGAGGCGGCGAACAAACCGATCCGAGCATTTAGAACAGGGCTGAGGAGAGGCAGTGAATAAACCGATCCGAGCATTTAGAACAGGGCTGAGGAGAGGCGGCGAATGAACCGATCTGAGCATTTAGAACAGGGCTGAGGAGAGGCGGCGAATAAACCGATCCGAGCATTTAGAACAGGGCTGAGGAGAGGCATTGAATAAACCGATCCGATCATTTAGAACAGGGCGGAGGAGAGGCGGCGAATGAACCGATCTGAGCATTTAGAACAGGGCTGAGGAGAGCCGGCGAATGAACCGATCTGAGCATTTAGAACAGGGCTGAGGAGAGGCGGCGAATAAACCGATCCGAGCATTTAGAACAGGGCTGAGGAAAGGCAGCGAATGAACCGATCCGAGCATTTAGAACAGGGCTGAGGAGAGGCGGCGAATGACCCGATCCGAGCATTTAGAACAGGGCTGAGGAGAGGCGGCGAATAAACCGATCCGAGCATTTAGAACAGGGCTAAGGAAAGGCGGCAAATAAACCGATCCGAGCATTTAGAACAGGGCTGAGGAGAGGCGGCGAATGAACCGATCTGAGCATTTAGAACAGGGCTGAGGAGAGGCGGCGAATAAACCGATCCGAGAATTTAGAACAGGGCTGAGGAGAGGCAGTGAATAAACCGATCCGAGCATTTAGAACAGGGCTGAGGAGAGGCGGCGAATGAACCGATCTGAGCCTTTAGAACAGGGCTGAGGAGAGGCGGCGAATAAACCGATCCGAGCATTTAGAACAGGGCTGAGGAGAGGCATTGAATAAACCGATCCGATCATTTAGAACAGGGCTGAGGAGAGGCGGCGAATGAACCGATCTGAGCATTTAGAACAGGGCTGAGGAGAGCCGGCGAATGAACCAATCCAAGCATTCAAAACAGGGCTGAGGAGAGGCGGCTAATAAACCGATCCAAGCATTTAGAACAGGGCTGAGGAGAGGCAGCGAATAAACCGATCTGAGCATTTAGAACAGAACTGAGGAGAGGCGGCGAATAAACCGATCCGAGCATTTAGAACAGGGCTGAGGAGAGGCGGCGAATAAACCGATCCGAGCATTTAGAACAGGGCTGAGGAGAGGCGGCGTATCAACTGATCCGAGCATTTAGAACAGGGCTGAGGAAAGACGGCGAATGAACCGATCCGAGCATTTAGAACAGGGCTGAGGAGAGGCGGCGAATGAACAGATCCGAGCATTTAGAACAGTGCTGAGGAGAGACGGCGAATGACCCGATCCGAGCATTTAGAACAGGGCTGAGGAAAGGTGGCGAATAAACCGATCCGATCATTTAGAACAGGGCTCAGGAGAGGCGGCGAATGACCCGATCCGAGCATTTAGAACAGGGCTAAGGAAAGGGGGCGAATGAACCGATCCGAGCATATAGAACAGGGCTGAGGAGAGGCAGCGAATGACCCGATCCGAGCATTTAGAACAGGGCTGAGGAGAGGCGGCGAATGAACCGATCCGAGGATTTAGAACAGGGCTGAGGAGAGGCCGCGAATGACCCGATCCGAGCATTTAGAACAGGGCTGAGGAAAGGTGGCGAATGAACCGATCCGAGCATTTAGAACAGGGCTAATGAAAGGCGGCGAATGAACTGATCCGAGCATTTAGAACAGGGCTGAGGAGATGCGGAGAATGACCCGATCCGAGCATTTAGAACAGGGCTGAGGAGAGGCGGCGAATGAACCGATCCGAGCATTTAGAACAGGGCTAAGGAAAGGCGGCGAATGAACCGATCCGAGCATTCAGAACAGGGCTAGGGAAAGGCGGCGAATGAACCGATCCGATCATTTAGAACAGGGCTGAGGAGAAGCGGCGAATGAACAGATCCGAGCATTTAGAACAGGGCTAAGAAAAGGCGGCAAATGAACCGATCCGAGCATTTAGAACAGGGCTGAGGAGAGGCGGCGAATGACCCGATCCGAGCATTTAGAACAGGCCTGAGGAAAGGCGGCGAATGAACCGATCCGAGCATTTAGAACAGGGCTGGACAGAGGCGGCGAATGAACAGATCCGAGCATTTAGAACAGGGCTGAGGAGAGGCGGCGAATGAACCGATCTGAGCATTTAGAACAGGGCTGAGGAGAAGCGGCGAATAAACCGATCCGAGCATTTAGAACAGGGCTGAGAAAAGGCGGCGAATGAACTGATCCGATCATTTAGAACAGGGCTGAAGAGAGGCGGCGAATAAACCGATCCGAGCATTTAGAACAGGGCTGAGGAAGGCAGCGAATAAACCGATCCGAGCATTTAGAACAGAGCTGAGGAAAGGCAGTGAATAAATCGATCCGAGCATTTAGAACAGGGCTGAGGAGAGGCGGCGAATAAACCGATTTGAGCATTTAGAACAGGGCTGAGGAGAGGCGGCGAATGAACCGATCCGAGCATTTAGAACAGGGCTGAGGAGAGGCGGCGAATAAAACGATCCGAGCATTTAGAAAAGGGCTAAGGAAAGGCAGCGAATTAACCGATCCGATCATTTAGAACAGGGCTGAGGAGAGGCGGCGAATGAACCGATCTGAGCATTTAGATCAGGGCTGAGGAGAGGCGGCGAATGAACCAATCCGAGCATTCAGAACAGGGCTGAGGAGAGGCAGCGAATAAACCGATCCAAGCATTTAGAACAGGGCTGAGGAGAGGCGGCGAATAAACCGATCCGAGCATTTAGAACAGGGCTGAGGAGAGGCGGCGAATAAACCGATCCGAGCATTTAGAACAGGGCTGAGGAGAGGCAGTGAATAAACCGATCCGAGCATTTAGAACAGGGCTGAGGAAAGGCAGTGAATAAACCGATCCGAGCATTTAGAACAGGGCTGAGGAGAGGCGGCGAATGAACCGATCTGAGCATTTAGAACAGGGCTGAGGAGAGGCGGCGAATGAACCGATCCGAGCATTTAGAACAGGGCTGAGGAGAGACGGTGAATGAACCGATCCGAGCATTTAGAACAGGGCTAAGGAAAGGCGGCGAATGAACTTATCCGATCATTTAGAACAGGGCTGAGGAGAGGCGGCGAATGAACCGATCTGAGCATTTAGAACAGGGCTGAGGAGAGGCAGCGAATGAACCAATCCGAGCATTCAGAACAGGGCTAAGGAGAGGCGGCGAATAAACCGATCCAAGCATTTAGAACAGGGCTGAGGAGAGGCGGCGAATAAACCGATCCGAGCTTTAGAACAGGGCTGAGGAGAGGCGGCGAATAAACCGATCCGAGCATTTAGAACAGAGCTGAGGAGAGGCAATGAATAAACCGATCCGAGCATTTAGAACAGGGCTGAGGAAAAGCAGTGAATAAACCGATCCGAGCATTTAGAACAGGGCTGAGGAGAGGCGGCGAATGAACCGATCTGAGCATTTAGAACAGGGCTGAGGAGAGGCGGCGAATGAAGCGATCCGAGCATTTAGAACAGAGCTGAGGAGAGGCGGTGAATAAACCGATCCGAGCATTTTGAACAAGGCTAAGGAAAGGCGGCGAATGAACCGATCCGATCATTTAGAACATGGGGGAGGAGAGGCGGCGAATGAACCGATCTGAGCATTTAGAACAGGGCTGGGGAGAGGCGGCGAATAAACCAATCCGAGCATTCAGAAGAGGGCTGAGGAGAGGCGGCGAATAAACCGATCCAAGCATTTAGAACAGGGCTGAGGAGAGGCAGCGAATAAGCCGATCTGAGCATTTAGAACAGGGCTGAGGAGAGGCGGCGAATAAACCGATCCGAGCATTTAGAACAGGGCTGAGAAGAGGCGGCGAATAAACCGATCTGAGCATTTAGAACAGGGCTGAGGAGAGCTGGCGAATGAACCGATCTGAGCATTTAGAACAGGGCTGAGGAGAGGCGGCGAATAAACCGATCCGAGCATTTAAAACATGGCTGAGGAGAGGCGGCGAATGAAGTGATCCGAGCATTTAGAACAGGGCTGAGGAGAGGCGGCGAATGACCAGATCCGAGCATTTAGAACAGGGCTAAGAAAAGACGGCGAATGAACCGATCCGAGCATTTAGAACAGGGCTGAGGAGAGGCGGCGAATGAACAGATCCGAGCATTTAGAACAGTGCTGAGGAGAGGCGGCGAATGACCCGATACGAGCATTTAGAACAGGGCTGAGGAAAGGCGGCGAATGAACCGATCCGAGCATTTAGAACAGGGCTGAAGAGAGGCGGCGATAAACCGATCCGAGCATTTAGAACAGGGCTGAGGAAGGCAGCGAATAAACCGATCCGAGCATTTAGAACAGAGCTGAGGAAAGGCAGTGAATAAATCGATCCGAGCATTTAGAACAGGGCTGAGGAGAGGCGGCGAATGACCCGATCCGAGCATTTAGAACAGGGCTGAGGAGAGGCGGCGAATAAACCGATCCGAGCATTTAGAACAGGGCTAAGGAAAGGCGGCAAATAAACCGATCCGAGCATTTAGAACAGGGCTGAGGAGAGGCAGCGAATGACCCGATCCGAGCATTTAGAACAGGGCTGAGGAGAGGCGGCGAATGAACCGATCCGAGCATTTAGAACAGGGCTGAGGAGAGGCCGCGAAGGACCCGATCCGAGCATTTAGAACAGGGCTGAGGAAAGGTGGCGAATGAACCGATCCGAGCAATTAGAACAGGGCTAATGAAAGGCAGCGAATGAACCGATCCGAGCATTTAGAATAGGGCTGAGGAGATGCGGCGAATGACCCCATCCGACCATTTAGAACATGGCTGAGGAGAGGCGGCGAATGAACCGATCCGAGCATTTAGAACAGGGCTAAGGAAAGGCGGCGAATGAACCGATCCGAGCATTCAGGACAGGGCTAAGGAAAGGCGGCGAATGAACCGTTCCGATCATTTAGAACAGGGCTGAGGAGAGGCGGCGAATAAACAGATATGAGCATTTAGAACAGGGCTAAGAAAAGGCGGCAAATAAACCGATCCGAGCATTTAAAACAGGGCTGAGGAGAGGCGGCGAATGACCCGATCCGAGCATTTAGAACAGGGCTGAGGAAAGGCGGCGAATAAACCGATCCAAGCATTTGGAACAGGGCTGAGGAGAGGCGGCGAATGAACTGATCCGAGCATTTAGAACAGGGCTGAGGAGAGGCGGCGAATGACCCGATCCGAGCATTTAGAACAGGGCTGAGGAGAGGCGGCGAATGAACAGATCCGAGCATTTAGAACAGGGCTAAGAAAAGGCGGCAAATGAACCGATCTGAGCATTTAGAACAGGGCTGAGGAGAGGCGGCGAATGACCCGATCCGAGCATTTAGAACAGGGCTGAGGAAAGGCGGCGAATGAACCGATCCGAGCATTTAGAACAGGGCTGAGGAGAGGCGGCGAATGAACAGATCCGAGCATTTAGAACAGGGCTGAGGAGAGGCAGCGAATAAACCGATCCGATATTTAGAACAGGGCTGAGGAGAGGCGACGAATGAACTGATCTGAGCATTTAGAGCAGAGCTGAGGAGAGGCGGCGAATATACCGATCGAAGCATTTAGAACAGGGCTAAGGAAAGGCGGCGAATAAACCGATCCGAGCATTTAGAACAGGGCTGAGGAGAGGCGGCGAATGAACCGATCTGAGCATTTAGAACAGAGCTGAGGAGAGGCGGCGAATAAACCGATCCGAGAATTTAGAACAGGGCTGAGGAAAGGCGGCGAATGAACTGATCCGTTCATTTAGAACAGGGCTGAGGAGAGGCGGCGAATAAACCGATCCGAGCATTTAGAACAGGGCTGAGGAAGGCGGCGAATAAACCGATCCGAGCTTCTAGAACAGAGCTGAGGAAAGGCAGTGAATAAATCGATCCGAGCATTTAGAACAGGGCTGAGGAGAGGCGGCGAATAAACCGATCTGAGCATTTAGAACAGGGCTGAGGAGAGTCGGCGAATGAACAGATCCGAGCATTTAGAACAGGGCTGAGGAGAGGCGGCGAATAAACCGATCCGAGCATTTAGAACAGGGCTAAGGAAAGGCGGCGAATGACCTGATCCGATAATTTAGAACAGGGCTAAGGAGAGGCGGCGAATGAACCGATCTGAGCATTTAGAACAGGGCTGAGGAGAGGCGGCGAATAAACCGATCCAAGCATTCAGAACAGGGCTGAGGAGAGGCAGCGAATAAACAGATCCAAGCATTTAGAACAGGGCTGAGGAGAGGGGGCGAATAAACCGATCCGAGCATTTAGAACAGGGCTGAGGAGAGGCAGTGAATAAACCGATCCGAGCATTTAGAACAGGGCTGAGGAAAGGCAGTGAATAAACCGATCCGAGCATTTAGAACAGGGCTGAGGAGAGGCGGCGAATGAACCGATCTGAGCATTTAGAACAGGGCTGAGGAGAGGCGGCGAATGAACCGATCCGAGCATTTAAAACAGGGCTGAGGAGAGGCGGTGAATAAACCGATCCGAGCATTTAGAACAAGGCTAAGGAAAGGCGGCGAATGAACCGATCCGATCATTTAGAACAGGGCTGAGGAGAGGCGGCGAATTAACCGATCTGAGCATTTATAACAGGGCTGAGGAGAGCCGGCGAATGAACCAATCCGAGCATTCAGAACAGGGCTGAGGAGAGGCGGCGAATGACCCGATCCAAGCATTTAGAACAGGGCTGAGGAGAGGCAGCGAATAAACCGATCTGAGCATTTAGAACAGGGCTGAGGAGAGGCGGCGAATAAACCGATCCGAGCATTTAGAACAGGGCTGAGGAGAGGCGGCGAATAAACCGATCTGAGCATTTAGAACAGGGCTGAGGAGAGGCGGCGAATGAACCGATCCGAGCATTTAGAACAGGGCTGAGGAGAGGCGGCGAATAAACCGATCCGAGCATTTAGAACAGGGCTGAGGAGAGGCGGCGAATGAACTGATCCGAGCATTTAGAACAGGGCTGAGGAGAGGCGGCGAATGACCAGACCCGAGCATTTAGAACAGGGCTAAGGAAAGACGGCGAATGAACCGATCCGATCATTTAGAACAGGGCTGAGGAGAGGCGGCGAATGAACAGATCCGAGCATTTAGAACAGTGCTGAGGAGAAGCGGCCAATGACCCGATCCGAGCATTTAGAACAGGGCTGAGGAAAGGTGGCGAATGAACCGATCCGATCATTTAGAACAGGGCTGAGGAAAGGCGGCGAATGAAGCGATCCGAGCATTTAGAACAGGGCTGAGGAGAGGCGGCGAATGAACAGATCCGAGCATTTAGAACAGGGCTGAGGAGAGGCAGCGAATGAACCGATCCGATCATTTAGAACAGGGCTGAGGAGAGGCGGCGAATGAACTGATCTGAGCATTTAGAACAGGGCTGAGGAGAGGCCGCGAATAACCCGATCCGAGCATTTAGAACAGGGCTGAGGAAAGGTGGCAAATGAACCGATCCGAGCATTTAGAACAGGGCTAATGAAATGCGGCGAATGAACCGATCCGAGCATTTAGAACAGGACTGAGGAGATGCGGCGAATGACCCGATCCGAGCATTTAGAACAGGGCTGAGGAGAGGCGGCGAATGAACCGATCCGAGCATTTAGAACAGGGCTAAGGAAAGGCGGCGAATGAACCGATCCGAGCATTTAGAACAGGGCTAAAGAAAGGCGCCGAATGAACCGATCCGATCATTTAGAACAGGTCTGAGGAGAGGCGGCGAATGAACAGATCCGAGCATTTAGAACAGGGCTAAGAAAAGGCGGCAAATAAACCGATCCGAGCATTTAGAACAGGGCTGAGGAGAGGCGGCGAATGACCCGATCCGAGCATTTAGAACAGGGCTGAGGAAAGGCGGCGAATGAACCGATCCGAGCATTTAGAACAGGGCTGGGAAGAGGCGGCGAATGAACAGATCCGAGCATTTAGAACAGGGCTGAGGAGAGGCGGCGAATGAACCGATCTGAGCATTTAGAACAGGGCTGAGGAGAGGCGGCGAATAAACCGATCCGAGCATTTAGAACAGGGCTGAGGAAAGGCGGCGAATGAACTGATCCGTTCATTTAGAACAGGGCTGAGGATAGGCGGCGAATAAACTGATCCGAGCATTTAGAACAGGGCTGAGGAAGGAGGCGAATAAACCGATCCGAGCTTCTAGAACAGAGCTGAGGAAAGGCGGCGAATGAACCGATCCGATCATTTAGAACAGGGCTGAGGAGAGGCGGCGAATGAACAGATCCGAGCATTTAGAACAGGGCTAAGAAAAGGCGGCAAATGAACCGATCCGAGCATTTAGAACAGGGCTGAGGAGAGGCGGCGAATGACCCGATCCGAGCATTTAGAACAGGGCTGAGGAAAGGCGGCGAATAAACCGATCCAAGCATTTAGAACAGGGCTGAGGAGAGGCGGCGAATGACCAGACCTGAGCATTTAGAACAGGGCTAAGGAAAGACAGCGAATGAACCGATCCGAGCATTTAGGACAGGGCTGAGGAGAGGCGGCGAATGAACAGATCCGAGCATTTAGAACAGTGCTGAGGAGAGGCGGCCAATGACCCGATCCGAGCATTTAGAACAGGGCTGAGGAAAGGTGGCGAATGAACCGATCCGATCATTTAGAACAGGGCTGAGGAGAGGCGGCGAATGACCCGATCCGAGCATTTAGAACACGGCTAAGGAAAGGCGGCGAATGAACCGATCCGATCATTTAGAACAGGGCTGAGGAGAGGCGGCGAATAAACCGATCTGAGCATTTAGAACAGGGCTGAGGAGAGGCGGCGAATGAACCAATCCGAGCATTCAGAACAGGGCTGAGGAGAGGCAGCGAATAAACCGATCCAAGCATTTAGAACAGGGCTGAGAAGAGGCGGCGAATAAACCGATCCGAGCATTTAGAACAGGGCTGAGGAGAGGCAGTGAATAAACCGATCCGAGCATTTAGAACAGGGCTGAGGAAAGGCAGTAAATAAACCGATCCGAGCATTTAGAACAGGGCTTAGGAGAGGCGGCGAATGAACCGATCTGAGCATTTAGAACAGGGCTGAGGAGAGGCGGCGAATGAACCGATCCGAGCATTTAGAACAGGGTTGAGGAGAGGCGGCGAATAAACCGATCCGAGCATATAGAACAGGGCTAAAGAAAGGCGCCGAATGAACCGATCCGATCATTTAGAACAGGGCTGAGGAGAGGCGGCGAATGAACAGATCCGAACATTTAGAACAGGGCTAAGAAAAGGCGGCAAATGAACCGATCCGAGCATTTAGAACAGGGCTAATGAAATGCGGCGAATGAACCGATCCGAGCATTTAGAACAGGGCTGAGGAGATGCGGCGAATGACCCGATCCGAGCATTTAGAACAGGGCTGAGGAGAGGCGGCGAATGAACCGATCCGAGCATTTAGAACAGGGCTAAGGAAAGGCGGCGAATGAACCGATCCGAGCATTCAGAACAGGGCTAAAGAAAGGCGCCGAATGAACCGATCCGATCATTTAGAACAGGGCTGAGGAGAGGCGGCGAATGAACAGATCCGAGCATTTAGAACAGGGCTAAGAAAAGGCGGCAAATGAACCGATCCGAGCATTTAGAACAGGGCTGAGGAGAGGCGGCGAATGACCCGATCCGAACATTTAGAACAGGGCTGAGGAAAGGCGGCGAATGAACCGATCCGAGCATTTAGAACAGGGCTGAGGAAAGGCGGCGAATAAACCGATCCAAGCATTTAGAACAGGGCTGAGGAGAGGCGGCGAATGACCAGACCCGAGCATTTAGAACAGGGCTAAGGAAAGACGGCGAATGAACCGATCCGAGCATTTAGAACAGGGCTGAGGAGAGGCGGCGAATGAACAGATCCGAGCATTTAGAACAGTGCTGAGGAGAGGCGGCGAATGACCCGATCCGAGCATTTAGAACAGGGCTGAGGAAAGGTGGCGAATGAACCGATCCGATCATTTAGAACAGGGCTGAGGAGAGGCGGCGAATGAACCGATCTGAGCATTTAGAACAGGGCTGAGGAGAGGCGGCGAATGAACCAATCCGAGCATTCAGAACAGGGCTGAGGAGAGGCAGCGAATAAACCGATCCAAGCATTTAGAACAGGGCTGAGGAGAGGCGGCGAATAAACCGATCCGAGCATTTAGAACAGGGCTGAGGAGAGGCGGCGAATGACCCGATCCGAGCATTTAGAACACGGCTAAGGAAAGGCGGCGAATGAACCGATCCGATCATTTAGAACAGGGCTGAGGAGAGGCGGCGAATGAACCGATCTGAACATTTAGAACAGGGCTGAGGAGAGGCGGCGAATGAACCAATCCGAGCATTCAGAACAGGGCTGAGGAGAGGCAGCAAATAAACCGATCCAAGCATTTAGAACAGGGCTGAGGAGAGGCGGCGAATAAACCGATCCGAGCATTTAGAACAGGGCTGAGGAGAGGCAGTGAATAAACCGATCCGAGCATTTAGAACAGGGCTGAGGAAAGGCAGTAAATAAACCGATCCGAGCATTTAGAACAGGGCTGAGGAGAGGCGGCGAATGAACCGATCTGAGCATTTAGAACAGGGCTGAGGAGAGGCGGCGAATGAACCGATCCGAGCATTTAGAACAGGGCTCAGGAGAGGCTGCGAATAAACCGATCCGAGCATTTAGAACAGGGCTAAAGAAAGGCGCCGAATGAACCGATCCGATCATTTAGAACAGGGCTGAGGAGAGGCGGCGAATGAACAGATCCGAGCATTTAGAACAGGGCTAAGAAAAGGCGGCAAATGAACCGATCTGAGCATTTAGAACAGGGCTGAGGAGAGGCGGCGAATGAACCAATCCGAGCATTCAGAACAGGGCTGAGGAGAGGCAGCGAATAAACAGATCCAAGCATTTAGAACAGGGCTGAGGAGAGGGGGCGAATAAACCGATCCGAGCATTTAGAACAGGGCTGAGGAGAGGCAGTGAATAAACCGATCCGAGCATTTAGAACAGGGCTGAGGAGAGGCGGCGAATGAACCGATCCGAGCATTTAGAACAGGGCTGAGGAGAGGTGGCGAATAAACCGATCCGAGCATTTAGAACAGGGCTAAGGAAAGGCGGCGAATGAACCGATCCGATCATTTAGAACAGGGCTGAGGAGAGTCGGCGAATGAACCGATCTGAGCATTTAGAACAGGGCTGAGGAGAGGCGGCGAATGAACCAATCCGAGCATTCAGAACAGGGCTGAGGAGAGGCGGCGAATAAACCGATCCAAGCATTTAGAACAGGGCTGAGGAGAGGCGGCGAATAAACCGATCCGAGAATTTAGAACAGGGCTGAGGAGAGGCGGCGAATAAACCGATCCGAGCATTTAGAACAGGGCTGAGGAGAGGCAGTGAATAAACCAATCCGAGCATTTAGAACAGGGCTGAGGAAAGGCAGTGAATTATCCGATCCGAGCATTTAGAACAGGGCTGAGGAGAGGCGGCGAATGAACCGATATGAGCATTTAGAACAGGGCTGAGGAGAGGCGGCGATTAACCGATCCGAGCATTTAGAACAGAGCTGAGGAAAGGCAGTGAATTATCCGATCCGAGCATTTAGAACAGGGCTGAGGAGAGGCGGCGAATTAACCGATCTGAGCATTTAGAACAGGGCTGAGGAGAGGCGGCGAATAAACCGATCCGAGCATTTAAAACAGGGCTGAAGAGAGGTGGCGAATAAACCGATCTGAGCATTTAGAACAGGGCTGAGGAGAGGCGGCGAATGAACCGATCTGAGCATTTATAACAGGGCTGAGGAGAGGCGGCGAATAAACCGATCCGAGCATTTAGAAAAGGGCTAAGGAGAGGCGGCGAATGAAATGATCCGAGCATTTAGAACAGGGCTAAGGAAAGGCGGCGAATGAACCGATCCGATCATTTAGAACAGGGCTGAGGAGAGGCGGCGAATGAACCGATCTGAGCATTTAGAACAGGGCTGAGGAGAGGCGGCGAATAAACCGATCCGAGCATTTAGAACAGGGCTGAGGAGAGGCGGCGAATAAACCGATCCGAGCATTTAGAACAGGGCTGAGGAGAGGCATCGAATGAACAGATCCGAGCATTTAGAACAGGGCTGAGGAGAGGCAGTGAATAAACCGATCCGAGCATTTAGAACAGGGCTAAAGAAAGGCGCCGAATGAACCGATCCGATCATTTAGAACAGGGCTGAGGAGAGGCGACGAATGAACAGATCCGAGCATTTAGAACAGGGCTAAGAAAAGGCGGCAAATGAACCGATCCGAGCATTTAGAACAGGGCTGAGGAGAGGCGGCGAATGACCCGATCCGAGCATTTAGAACAGGGCTGAGGAAAGGCGGCGAATGAACCGATCCGAGCATTTAGAACAGGGCTGGGGACAGGCGGCGAATAAACAGATCCGAGCATTTAGAACAGGGCTGAGGAGAGGCGGCGAATGAACCGATCTAAGCATTTAGAACAGGGCTGAGGAGAGGCGGCGAATAAACCGATCCGAGCATTTAGAACAGGGCTGAGGAAAGGCGGCAAATGAACCGATCCGATCATTTAGAACAGGGCTGAGGAGAGGCGGCGAATAAACCGATCCGAGCATTTAGAACAGGGCTGAGGAAGGAGGCGAATAAACCGATCCGAGCTTCTAGAACAGAGCTGAGGAAAGGCAGTGAATAAATCGATCCGAGCATTTAGAACAGGGCTGAGGAGAGGCGGCGAATAAACCGATCTGAGCATTTAGAACAGGGCTGAGGAGAGGCGGCGAATGAACAGATCCGAGCATTTAGAACAGGGCTGAGGAGAGGCGGCGAATAAACCGATCCGAGCCTTTAGAACAGGGCTTAGGAAAGGGGCGAATAACCTGATCCGATAGTTTAGAACAGGGCTGAGGAGAGGCGGTGAATGAACCGATCTGAGCATTTAGAACAGGGCTGAGGAGAGGCGGCGAATGAACCAATCCGAGCATTCAGAACAGGGCTGAGGAGAGGCAGCGAATAAACCGATCCAAGCATTTAGAACAGGGCTGAGGAGAGGCGGCGAATAAACCGATCCGAGCATTTAGAACAGGGCTGAGGAGAGGCAGTGAATAAACCGATCCGAGCATTTAGAACAGGGCTGAGGAAAGGCAGTGAATAAACCGATCCGAGCATTTAGAACAGGGCTGAGGAGAGGCGGCGAATGAACCGATCTGAGCATTTAGAACAGGGCTGAGGAGAGGCGGCGAATGAACCGATCCGAGCATTTAGAACAGGGCTGAGGAGAGGCGGTGAATAAACCGATCCGAGCATTTAGAACAAGCCTAAGGAAAGGCGGCGAATGAACCGATCCGATCATTTAGAACAGGGCTAAGGAGAGGCGGCGAATGAACCGATCTGAGCATTTAGAACAGGGCTGAGGAGAGGCGGCGAATGAACCAATCCGAGCATTCAGAACAGGGCTGAGGAGAGGCGGCGAATGACCCGATCCAAGCATTTAGAACAGGGCTGAGGAGAGGCAGCGAATAAACCGATCTGAGCATTTAGAACAGGGCTGAGGAGACTGTGCGAATAAACCGATCCGAGCATTCAGAACAGGGCTGAGGAGAGGCGGCGAATAAACCGATCTGAGCATTTAGAACAGGGCTGAGGAGAGGCGGCGAATGAACCGATCCGAGCATTTAGAACAGGGCTGAGGAGAGGCGGCGAATAAACCGATCCGAGCATTTAGAACAGGGCTGAGGAGAGGCGGCGAATGAACTGATCCGAGCATTTAGAACAGGGCTGAGGAGAGGCGGCGAATGACCAGACGCGAGCATTTAGAACAGGGCTAAGGAAAGACGGCGAATGAACCGATCCGAGCATTTAGAACAGGGCTGAGGAAAGGCGGCGAATGAACAGATCCGAGCATTTAGAACAGTGCTGAGGAGAGGAGGCCAATGTCCCGATCCGAGCATTTAGAACAGGGCTGAGGAAAGGTGGCGAATGAACCGATCCGATCATTTAGAACAGGGCTGAGGAGAGGCGGCGAATGACCCGATCCGAGCATTTAGAACACGGCTAAGGAAAGGCGGCGAATGAACCGATCCGAGCATATAGAACAGGGCTGAGGAGAGGCAGCGAATGACTCGATCCGAGCATTTAGAACAGGGCTGAGGAGAGGCGGCGAATGAACCGATCTGAGCATTTAGAACAGGGCTGAGGAGAGGCCGCGAATGACCCGATCCGAGCATTTAGAACAGGGCTGAGGAAAGGTGGCGAATGAACCGATCCGAGCATTTAGAACAGGGCTAATGAAATGCGGCGAATGAACCGATCCGAGCATTTAGAACAGGGCTGAGGAGATGCGGCGAATGACCCGATCCGAGCATTTAGAACAGGGCTGAGGAGAGGCGGCGAATGAACCGATCCGAGCATTTAGAACAGGGCTAAGGAAAGGCGGCGAATGAACCGATCCGAGCATTCAGAACAGGGCTAAGGAAAGGCGCCGAATGAACCGATCCGATCATTTAGAACAGGGCTGAGGAGAGGCGGCGAATGAACAGATCCGAGCATTTAGAACAGGGCTAAGAAAAGGCGGCAAATGAACCGATCCGAGCATTTAGAACAGGGCTGAGGAGAGGCGGCGAATGACCCGATCCGAGCATTTAGAACAGGGCTGAGGAAAGGCGGCGAATGAACCGATCCGAGCATTTAGAACAGGGCTGGGGAGAGGCGGCGAATGAACAGATCCGAGCATTTAGAACAGGGCTGAGGAGAGGCGGCGAATGAACCGATCTGAGCATTTAGAACAGGGCTGAGGAGAAGCGGCGAATAAACCGATCCGAGCATTTAGAACAGGGCTGAGGAAAGGCGGCGAATGAACTGACCTGATCATTTAGAACAGGGCTGAGGAGAGGCGGCGAATAAACCGATGCGAGCATTTAGAACAGGGCTGAGGAAGGCGGCGAATAAACCGATCCGAGCATTTAGAACAGAGCTGAGGAAAGGCAGTGAATAAATCGATCCGAGCATTTAGAACAGGGCTGAGGAGAGGCGGCGAATAAACCGATCTGAGCATTTAGAACAGGGCTGAGGAGAGGCGGCGAATGAACCGATCCGAGCATTTAGAACAGGGCTGAGGAGAGGCGTCGAATGAACAGATCCGAGCATTTAGAACAGGGCTGAGGAGAGGCAGTGAATAAACCGATCCGAGCATTTAGAACAGGGCTGAGGAGAGGCGGCGAATGAACCGATCCAAGCATTTAGAACAGGGCTGAGGAGAGGCGGCGAATGAACCGATCCGATCATTTAGAACAGGGCTGAGGAGAGGCGGCGAATAAACCGATCCGATCATTTAGAACAGGGCTGAGGAGAGGCGGCGAATGAACCGATCTGAGCATTTAGAACAGGGCTGAGGAGAGGCAGTGAATAAACCGATCCGAGCATTTAGAACAGGGCTGAGGAGAGGCGGCGAATGACCCGATCCGAGCATTTAGAACAGGGCTGAGGAGAGGCAGTAAATAAACCGATCCGTGCATTTAGAACAGGGCTGAGGAGAGGTGGCGAATGAACCGATCCAAGCATTTAGAACAGGGCTGAGGAGAGGCGGCGAATGAACCGATCCGAGCATTTAGAACAGGGCTGAGGAGAGGCGGCGAATAAACCGATCCGAGCATTTAGGACAGGGCTGAGGAGAGGCGGCGAATGAACCGATCTGAGCATTTAGAACAGGGCTAAGGAAAGGCGGCGAATGAACCGATCCGATCATTTATAACAGGGCTGAGGAGAGGCGGCGAATGAACCGATCCGAGCATTTAGAACAGGGCTGAGGAGAGGCGGCGAATGAACCGATCCGAGCATTTAGAACAGGGCTGAGGAGACGTTTTTGAGCCGTGGGCAAATATTTCTAATGAAAGAAGTCCGCGGGCGATAAATAAAATTTCACTCTTGAATCTTTATAAATGTTGTTCAAATTTATTACATCGTGCGATACCCTCCTGCATTAATATCGAGAAAAAAATAATAATAATACGCAAACATTTCTATTGACTGCCACCGCGGAAATTGTACATACAAATATTATTTAAATTTCAGCATTAACAATTTGTGCATACAAATATATCTCTCAGGGAGCGTTGAAAATATGGCTCGCGGGCGAGGGTTTTCCCAACCCTGATTTAGAAGACCCTTGTGTTAGGGAAAAAGGCTATCTTAGATGGTAAAATGATAATAAATAGGCCTGTTATCAATGGTGTTCCACAGGGTTTATTTTGGGGCCTCTTATATATATATATATATATATATATATATATATATATATATGATAATAATAATTTAGGTTTTAGGCACATAGGCTGCTCAATTAGCCATCGGTGTGGATAGTAAAAAACAGATGCCTCGAATACCAAAGGGCTTGAATACATTGAAGGCTTGGTCATTCGAGTGGCAGATTTATTGAGGGTAGGTAGAAAAACAAGATTTATATATATATATATATATATATATATATATATATATATATATATATATATATATATATATATATATATATATATATATATATATATATATATTGGAAAGGTCTTGTGAATTCTACTAAGGAATGTAGGGATTTAGGAGTGGTACTAATAAATTAAAAATTACAAACTTTGGCTGGAAGCCAGAACTATGGCAAAAAAGAATACTGGTGATGATTAGGTGAAATTTAAGCCATAAAGGGTTTTTTATTTTCCGGTATGGGGTATACATGTGTCGTCTTTGGAGGAACCTTTTATTTCCACAGATGACTCACAGCTTGACGTAGGAACCGGGCTTCGAGTTGCGACAGCATGCGGCATCCACTGTCACTTTAACCCAAATCGGAAGCCCATCCTATCCCTAACACACCCAAGCGGCTTATCATCGTTTCAATTAGAAAACGGTGGTCCCACTCAGTTATGCCGTTACCCGAAATAGGTCGTAGTTTAACGAGTGCTGCTAAGCAGCTCTGCATGTACTGAGTCTTTTAGTGTTAGGATTAGCCGACTGAATCATAGCCTCCCATCTTTGCGACGCGGAAGCAATTATTCAATTCTTTCTTTTCCGACGGGTCTTTCTTTTCCCTTTAACATATTTCCTTTAATTAAGATTATTACCACAAAATTCATATGTACGAAGGCACAATGAGCATTACATACATACATGTACTTCTCATTACCGATAAGATTTAAATATGTACGTTAAAGGGAAAGGGGTCCGGTTCTAAGGTGTCAAACTCGCTTCTGGGTCAGTTATGAAGAAGGTTTGCCCAAGTTGGGTATCAGTTAAGAAAGGATGCTTAGAGAGAGGGGGCGGGGACTCGGGTATTTAAAATACTTAAAAGATTCGTTGAAATCACTGGTCTTAGAACAAGAATTTGTACTACTTGTGGACGCCCACTGAAGATAGTGAAGCAGTTTGGACAAATGGAAGGAAAAAAACTACACTTTTTTAGTTATAAAATTATAGATTTATGGAATGCTCTACCTACCAATGGGGGATATAGAACCGTATAGACGAGGGATATCTAAAATATTCCCGGAAATACCAATTGACACAATCTAAGAATTAGATTTAATTTATCCCTGGAAGTTAAACACCGTGTTGTGACGTGTATAGAGAGATGAAGTGATTTAATGGCTTGCTATGGAAGAAACATTGGTTTCGAAAGAATTCCAATTTGAGCAATTTGACATCTGTTAAAAAGAAAACAAAGACATTTTTGGTAATGTGTCTGAAAAAGTGTGAAAGTAGTGATGATGATGTGTGACTGACTTGTGGAAGTAGTGAATGCGATGTTGTGATCACGAAGTGTGGAAGTAGTAAATAAAATGCTGTAACTGAAGAGATATGGAAGTAGTGAAGATGACGATGTGACTGAAGAAGTATGGAAGTAGAAAAGACAATGATGTGACTTAAGAAATGTGGAAGTAGTGAAGATGATGATGCTTTAGTAAAAATGAGGATGTAATTTTATTATGTGATGGAAATAAGTGGGTGATTTCCAGGCGCAGGCGAAAAGGTTGCTTAAAGTGTCCAGGAGAAAGTGCCTGTGGCTGCCAAGTGTGAGCCGAGGGCATGGCAGGAATGGCACAGTGCCAAGGCGGACCCCAGGTTGCGAGGCTTTCTTTGTTATGATCATGAATTGAGCTTTCGCCGGATTTTTAGAGGTGGGGGAGGGGATTTATTCCCCCCCGCACATTCTGTCAGCCTCCATATTTCTACCCCAGGCCCCCTCACTGCTGATCCACAATACCGCCCCGCCCCCCTTTCTCCACTGCGTTGCCCTTCCCGTCCCCCGTTGCAAATGGAAATAGTGTTTTTGTTTCTTCATACCCCTAATTTGTAGCGGAGGTCAGGACTGACTCGCTAAAGACCGAATTCATGGAACTTTGTCCACTTTCAAATCGGTCTTTCCAAACTTGCTTAAGAAGAAGCGTTCACAGTAATCACGGTTTTGTCTCTAAAATCACTCATCTTTTCTAGGCCTTAGAAAATGACCGAGTTTTGATAAGTCGATCATTTCGGAACTTATCCATCAGATTGCCTCGTTCAAAAGCTAAGAGAGTTCTTCCAGGGGGCATTCTGCCACCTGCCCCCTTTTATATCTAAGAATAAATACCTCTTAATTCAGGGGTTCTGTTTGATCTAATGTTACATATTCAAGTTCCTAAGTTTGATTCAATGTTCCATATTCAAGTTTTTATATTTGATCCAAAGTTCCATATTCATATTCCTATATTTGATCCAATGTTCTATATTCGAGTTCTTATATATGATCCAATGTTTTGTATTCAAGTTCCTCGGTTTGAACTAATGTTCCATATTTAGTTCCTCTATTTAATTCAATGTTCCATATTCAAGTTCTTATATTTGATCCAATGTTCCATATTCTAGTTCCTATGTTTCATCTAATGTTCCATATACGAGTTCCTCTGCTTGACATAATGTTACATATTCAAGTTAATGTTTGTTTCAATGTTTCATATTCAATTTCCTTGAAAATGTTTCATTTTCAAGTTCCTCTGTTTCATTTACTGTTCCATATTAATGCTTATCTGCTTTATATAATGTTCCATACTCAAGTTCCTCTCTTTGCCCAAATTTTTCATGTTCAATTTCCTTAATTTGACCCAATGTTCCATATTTAAGTTCCTCTGTTTTATTCAATGCTCCATATTAAAGTTCATCTGGTTTATATAATGTTCCATATTAAAGTTCCTCTGTTCGATTCAATGTTCCATATTTAAGTTCTTCTCCTTGATCCAATGTTCCATATTCAAGTTCCTCTCCTTGATTCAATGTTTCATAATTTAGTTCCTCTCTTTGCGAAGTGAGTCTGGCTGTAGTTTTGTTATCGTTTTCGTTGAAAATCAATAACTCTCCTGCTTACACCGGAATACTTGAGTTCCTCAAGCTTATATTTTATCTTCCCTTCTCTTTTTTTGAAAAATTTAATTTCAATCTATCTTTCAGCCCAATCCTTAATCACTTCACATCTCCATCCACTCTTTCGCCCCCCCCCCCTCCTTCTCCCGTGGAACACCACAAAAGTCGGCTTTTGAAACCGTGAACTCTGATCTTTCTCTTTTTTCTTAAGTGCCTTGAGGAAAACCTTACAATCTCGTCTGTCTCGAAGATGTAAGGAAAAGTTAGTCCATGTCCACTCGCAGTAGCTTCCCTTACCCATTCACTTTACTGTCAGCCCTTCCCTTTTCCGCAGTGTTCAGTTACCCTGCTTCCGAAGGACATGATACGTCCTCTTATTTTAAATTTTTTTTTGGCCGATAACAACATGTAAAGGTATATGCTGTTATCCCTACGCCATTTCACCATACCCAGCTTTTCAAGTGTTTGTTCTCCTTGTATCCTTTTATTCAGACAAATTTTCTCCTGGCACCCATTTTCATAAATCACACTCTCTCTCTGCATACAATTTCCCTATAACCATCCAAATTATGTATATATAACTCAACACCGTGGATCTATAATAGATAAATAGAACCACGGTGGATTTGTAATAGATTAATAGGTCCACCGTGGATCTATAATAGATAAATAGAACCGCGGTGGATTTGTAATAGATTAATAGGTCCACCGTGGATCTATAATAGATAAATAGAACCGCGGTGGATTTGCAATAGATTAATAGGTCCACCGTGGATCTACAATAGATAAATTGAACCACTGTGGATCTGTAATAGATAAATAGAACAACCGTAAATATGTAATAGATAAATAGAGCCACATAGATTTGTATTAAATAAATACAACCTCCGTGTATCTGTAATAGATAAATAGATTAAGATGACGCAGATTGCGTGAGTATAGCTTGGTAGCTGCCACTTGGCACGCTTGAATAAACCTTAAGCGCAGGATTGCTTGGGTGACCACAGACGCGATGTTGCAAGCGTGACCTTGATTCCTCCGCGCGCCTGCTTTTGCTGGCTCCCAATCCGCATTCAAGAATGGCGTTGGATTGGGTTAGGTTAGGTTAAATGCTCAATCAGCCCGAGATTTGTAGGTCATGGCAAGTGCAGGTGAATGTCAATTTATCTCGCGTCGGGTGCCATTCACATGTGGCACCCAAGAAGAGTAGGGTAGGAAGGGCATGGAAGGGGTAGGGCAAGGTCATGCTCATGGAGTTCGGGCGATGAATGTCACCTTAGGTAAGTTGTTTGAGTTTTCTGCAATGGTTTGGAGAGTGAGATTTAGGCCAGGTTTTGACACTCCATCTCTTCCAACACATCCCTCTTCCAAAAACCTTCAGTCGGAGAAGCCATCGTTGGTTTCCTACTTTCCATATTAAAAATAATAGAAGTTAGTACAATAATAATGCTTTATAGGTCATTTATCTGTTTAAAACCGAAGAGACATTCAAATTATTTTCGGAAGATTTGAATGCGCCCTTCCGGCCCCATAAATTTCAGGTTTAAGGGGTTTGCTATCCATTCGAGCCCTAAGCTGGGGCCAGAAGGGAACATAAACCCACCAGGTACAAGTTCGTACAGGAAGGAACCCTGGAGTACTGATTCAAGCCCATCAGTCACCCAAGGTCTATCAGGGGCGGAGGGAGGGGGCTGAATCCCCTTCCCTCGAAAAAAAGAAGAAAACTAACGTGCGTATTTAGATTGACCCCCCCCCCCCATCCATCGCCCCATCCCGAAATGTGTAGACACTTTAGAGCACTAAAGTGGGGGCAGCCCCACCCCCGAATCTTGAAAGGAGACAAGACAAGTTGGAGAACTAGGGGAAACCCCCCTCACCCATTCTCGAATGCGGAGACAAGTTGGAGAACTAAGGGGTGGGGGGCTTCCCGCCCCCAGGGCCCCCTCTGCCTCAGCGCACCGAGTTATGTATATTAAGACACCCTTCCCCCACCCTCCCCATTTTCCTAAATTTCATTTAGAAAACTCACGCATTTTTCAATCCTCTTCCTCTCCATCATCACCATAATTATTCTCGTCATCATCAATGCCATCACTCAACTTGAAGCGGACTACTTGTTGCCTATCCCTTGCTCTCTCTCGAGAGAGGGGGGAGGGTTCCTTCGCCACCCCAACCCCCCAAATGACTCAAACCGTTCGGCCGAAAGCTCGGAATGATTTGCACGCGTTTCGTCACTCGAATTCCTCCATGTGTGTATGTGTTTATCAGTGTGTGTGCGTGCGTGCAAAACTGGAGACAAACAACACGAAGCAACGGCCATAAATTAAGGCCGCACAGAGGCGTGTTTTGGTGGTGGCTGTTGTGTATGGTTTCTGCGTCGTGGCTTGGCCACGCGTTCGATGACCTCCGAAGTGGGGGACAGAGGGGAGGGGGGGGGGTCAGGCGCGGGACCTCCCCGCCGGGCCAAAATCTTTCCTGGGGGGCACCAGCGATGTGGCTCCCGAGGCAGGGCGAAGTAGGGCGGTGGAATGGCCGACTGGCGCCTCGTTGGAGGCTCCTCTCCCACGCTCAAGGAGAGGAGGGGGGGGGGAGAATCAGTAGGAGAGGGTGACTACGGAGGTGGGAAAGGCACAGATCGACGGAACGGGGCAAAAACAAGCTGTTCAGGATATCTCCCCCCGCCAATGGTCCTTACCCTGTACTTATCCCCTACATGCCCCTTTCTCATCTTGCAGTCGTCCCTTTCTTCCCCCTTATTCCAGCCCTCCCTCCCTCAGCCCCCTTCCTTGGAACGGGGCCTATTTTGTCACCGATTGAGCCTTCATAACTTTACTCGCTCCATCGCCCAAGGTGAAGTTGAGTCTTTGCTTTCAGTTACGTAAGTGAACACCCACTCCAAGGAGCGCGGGGGGGGGGGGGGAGCCCCTGTTGACCTAGTTCCGTACCCTTGTTAGGCCATGGCCCCGTCTCGGGCTTTCCTACCCCGCCTTGGCGCAGTTTCGGGCTTCGCGTCCACCGTTGATCATGAGTCTACTTCCGAACACCCCTTGTAGGGCCCCTCCTGGGGGCCAGGAGGCATCGGCCGAGTAGAGGGGGGGAGGGTAGATCAAGGCGAGAGGCCTACTACATTATTCGACGCAGCTGGTATCGGGATGGTATTGGCCTTGATAATGAAGTGATGGTTGTCGGCTCGGTGCTGAAATGCATTGAAGTCCGAATTAGTTGAAATTAAAGCAATCATTGCCACTTTGTGAATTGCCACAATGACTTTTGTGAATTGCCACAATAAGTTTTTGGCAATTGCCACAATAAATTTGTGCGAATTGCCACAATGACTTCTTGTGAAATGCCGCCAAACCTTTTGGGGAATTTCCACAATAACTTTTTGCTTTAGTTATTAGTTCCTATTACCATTTAGTGACTTACTACCATTAATACTTCCTGCTCTCGTTATAACCTCATTACCACTATTTACTCCCTGCTTCCTATCGTTACTTAGTGATTTACCACCACTGCGTTGTTTCCGTTACTGCCTTCAATTAGCACTTTGTGACTTACCATCACTACTACTTTGTGCTCCCATTTCTACCTCCCATTACTACCCTATGAAATACTGCCACTACTTGGAACCACTACTCACCCCTGACTTGCAACCAACGATACTTTTCGTTCCCTCACTACTACTCTGTTACTACTTCCTGCTCTCACCACTACCTCCCATTACCATTCGTTCCTGGGTGGCTGCGAGTGGCGGTGAAATTGGAACCTCCACATCACGTTGTGTGTATGATGCAATGTGGCCTGAATCTTGATCTCGCACAATTCTTTTCTCCTTCGGGTCTGACGCACAGCAACAACGGAAAGGGCGGACGAACGCACGAGCGTCGCAACGGTGCCGCCGCGCACGAATGGAGGCCGAGAAACGAACCAAGATGGTCTTTCCCATCCTCCTTCAAATCTTCCACCACAACCGTTTAACAACAAAGACGATCATCGAGCATCGACACCCCCTACAACTAACGCCAACGAAGGAGTTCGAGTTTATTTTCGAAGTAACGACGTCAATTAACCCAGACTTGCGAACAGGTTTATATGAGGTCATAAATGTGGGGAGCAAATACACATGTACACAAGTAAAAACACAAGGTTGTTCGAGGGAGACTGCGTTCCTCTCTCTTCTCTGTTCCTCTCGATTCTTTTGGATTCTTCTCTAATCGTCTCTATTCTTCTGGATACCTCTCGACTTTTCGATTGCCCGAATCCTCTCGATTCTTCTCGATTTCTCTCGACCTCTCTCGAATCCTCTCTATTCTTCTCTATTCTCTCGATTTTTCTCTATTCCTCTTTATACATTAGGACACCTGTCAATTCCTCTCTATTCATATCAGTTCTTCTCTATTCCTATAGATTCTTCTCTATTCATCTTGATTCGTATCGAAACCTCTCTATTCTTCTATATTCCTTTCAATTTGTCTCGATTATTCTCGACCCACTCTCTATATTCTTCTATATTTTTCTCGATTCTTCCCAATTGCTCTGGATTTTTCTCCATTCCCCTCGATTCATTTGATACCTATCGAATCCTCTTTATTCTTCTCTATTCCTCTTGATTCTCTTCTATTCATCTCGAGTCTTCTCGAATCCTCTATTCTTTTACAGCAGGCTGATTCTTCTCGATCCCTCTTAGTTCTTCATTATTCCTCTTGATTCTTCTTTATTCATCTCGATTCTTCTCAATCATCTCCATTCTTCTATATTCTTCTCGATTCTTCTCGATTGCTCTGGATTTTCTCCATTCCTCTCAATTCTTTTGAGACCTATCGAATCCTCTCAATACTTCTCTATTCCTCTTGATTCTCCTCTATTCATCTCGATTTTTCTTGAATCCTCTATTCTTTTGTAGTTTGCTGATTTTTCTCGATTCCTCTAAATTCTTCATTCTACTGATTTCTCTCAAATCCTCTCTATTCTTCTCTACTCCACTCGATTAATATCTAATCTTCTATATTCCTCTCGATTCTTCTTAATTCCTTTCGATATTTCTCAAATCACCCTATTCTTCTCTATGCCTCTTGATTCTTCTCTATTCCAATTGCTTTAAATCGAATCCTCTCTATTTTTCTCTATTTCTCTTGATTGTTATCGAAACCCTTCGATTCTTATCTATTCCTTTCCAGTCTTCTCTTTTTCACTTGATTATTATCAAATCCTATATATGCAACTATTCCTCTTTATTCCTATCGAATCATCACAAGTCCTCTCTATTTCTCTCGATTTTTTCTATTCCTCTCAAATCCTCACCATTCTTCTTGATTCCGCTCATTCTTCTCGAATTCTCTTTCTTTATTATTTCTCTCAGTTCTTTATTCCTCTCGATTCTTCTTCTCTATTCGTCTCGTCTTATCGAATCCTCTCTATTTTTCTTTATTCATTTCTCTTCATGAATCTTCTATATTTTTATTCATTCCTACCAGTCTTCTCTATTCCTCTTGATTCTTATTGGTTCCTCTCTTTTCTTCTATAGTCCTCTGAATTCCTCTCATTCTTATGGAATCTTCTTTATGCTTCTCTATTCCTCTAGATTTTTCTTTATTCTTCTAAATTTGACTGATTCCTATTGAATCTTTATATTCTTCTCTATTCCTCTCATTTTCTTTATTACTATTGGTTCTTCTCTATTCCTCTCAATTCTTCTCAATTTCTCTCTATTCGTTTCGATTCCCGACGAATCCTCTCTATTATTCCCTATTCCGCAGTAACTTCTCGAATCCTTTCTATTCTTCTTCATATACTTCAATTCTTCTCTAATCTTCTCAATTCTTTTGATTCCTCTCGAATCCGCTCTATTTTTCCTATTCCTCTATCCATACTTCTATCTATTCCTCTCGATTCTTCTCTATTCGTCTTGATTCTTATAGAACTCTATCGATTCTTAATCTATCCATCTCGATTTTTATCTTTTCGTCTTGATTCTTTTTTATACTTCTCGAATCCTCTCTATTATTTACTATTTCTCTTGAGTCTTCTCGAATCCTTTCCATTATTCTTTATTATTTAATATTCTTCTTGATTCATCCCTTCGATTCTTCTTTATTTCTCTCAATTTTTTTATACTTTTATCGATTCTTCTCGAATCCTCTCCATTCTTCTCTATTCTCCCTATCCAATATCTTCATCGCCGCTGGAAGCAATCGGTTCGTAACTCAGATTCATTATGCTCTTGAGTACGAACTAATTTTTCTTTCAATTTAAAGACGTCGTCTCGGGATTGGCAACGGACGAGTGCCTCGTAGGTCCTCCCATACAAATGGCAGGATGTCAGCTGCAACAAGGATGCCTACTCCCCACACCCTTTCCAAAGAATTCATTAAATGCCCCATCAATACCCTGACAATGAATTCCCCTGACAATGAACCCTACTCCCCTCCCTTAGGGCCTCTCAATCTTTCAAACTCGCGGAGTAGCCACGATTTTGGGACCTTCATTTCTGTTTTGGAAGGTCATTAGGTCACGGGCCACATATTGGCCTCTATGCCATTCCCCTTCGGATGCAAAGAGGGCCAAAGCCGTTTCCGGGAACGCCTCTCTGTCCCTCTTCTAAGGGGGATGGGTAGCTGGCACTCCGAATGGCACTCCATCTGGAAGGTCACGAGCCACATATTGGCCTGTAAGTCCTTCCACTCCGGATGCGAAGAGGGCCAACGCCGCTTCTGGGCACGTCTCTCTCTTGCCCTCCAAGGGGGGTAGTTGGCACTGCAAGTGGCACTCCCTCAATTTAGCGAATCGACGCCTATTTAGGACATGGATGACGTCACGCTAAGACAAGGTCGTAAATAGCGTTTAAATCGACCTTTGTTTGTGAGATGCGGCCTGGAGGACGAAACCATCGAGGGCATTTGCGATAATGGTTCTGAGGGTCTGGAAAATTGGTCTGTATGAGCCATTAAAGGAATACCACGATTCGACTCTGTGGATTAGGAAGTCACGCAACTCTCCTGCGCTGGCATTCTCTTACCCAATCCCCCAAAGAAGTAAGGTCTCCATAAGGGGTGATGATGGACGAGGTCAACACCTTTTTGTGCGTGTATGTGCGTAAAAAGGATTCTCAAGGAAAATATAATTGTGTAAGCCAACGAGGACACACACAAAGCTTCAGAGAAACAAGTTATGCTGACCAAAAGGTCGCGTGACCTCACTTATTCTGATTTATGCCCTTACGACTTTCAATAATTCCAGGGCTAACCTTGGGAGGACCTTGGCAATTCTATCATTCGAAAGAGAATGTAAATACCTTAAGGATTTCAAATTTCGTTAGAATCGGCCGAATAGTTATACTGTTATTGCCAAAAACAAGCTAATTCCCTGGCTAACCTTAGGAGGACTTTGGCAATTATATTATTTGAAAGGGAACGTAAAATAATATAAGGGTTTCAAATTTTGTTAGAATCAGCAGAATAGTTATGATGTTATTCGCCGAAAAAACTAATTCCCGGGCTAACCTTAAGAGGACCTTAGTAATTATATCGTTTTAAAGGGAATGTAAAACAACTTAGGGGTTTCCAATTCCGTCAGAATCGGGCGAATAGTTATAATGTTATTGCCCCCCTCCCCCCCAAAAAAAATTCCCTGGCTAACCTTGGAGGACTTGGGCAATTATAGCATTCGAAATGTAATGTAAAACAACATAAGGGCTTCAAATTTCGTTAGAACGCTCCTAATAGTTATGATGTTATTGCCAAAACAAATTTCCTGGTTAACCTTGGGAGGCCTTTGGCAATTATATCATTCGAAAGAGAATGGAAAAGAACATAATGGTTTAAATTTCGTTAGAATCGGCCGAATTGTTACAATATTATTAAAAAAAAAGCAAAACGCGGACTGACCAATCGACCGACATAGTGAGATGTAGAGTCGCCCGCGACTAAAAGGAAATTATATTAAAATCAGGCAATGGATTCGCCACTCCTTCCTACGGTGGGGGGGGGGGGGAGCTTGCGCTTTGCTACTAAGATTAATTTTAAAAAAGAACTCTAAACTAAATTTCCCCCCCTTTCAAAATATCACGTTGCTAAAATATAGAATTATAGAAGAAGAATAGAAGAAGATATATAAAAATAAATTTTCTGAACTTCACCATTTGTAATTCTTTTGGTTTTAAAAAATTCACAAAATTTCGATAACGGCCGTATGCTAAAACAAATGTGGAATGCAAAAATGTGAGCAAAAAACTTCTTTTTTTTTTAAAGTATTTTACATTTTATCCTTTTGCATATAATAAATTTATAAATAATTGTGAAGCTACACTAAATCTGATAAAAGTGCATTTCACATTTTTCTTAGCATACGGCCGTTTAACTTATATTTATTTCTGAACTTTGATAGAAAAAACCATATAAGTCATTACCAAACTATGATAAAATTATTATTCAAATACTAAAAAAAAATCCCCCTCTTAAATTATAGAGTTAGTGATGATGATGATGAAGTGATGATGATGATGATGATGATGATGATGATATATTTTTTAAAATTAAAATGGCGGGCATTAACTTTTTGTCACATGTCATTTATGGAATTGGAAAGGTGAAAAAGGCTAGGAGTCCCTATAATAGAAGAACTTACCATACCATACTCTAGCGTAGCTAGCATAGTATAGCATAGCCTTACATAATATAGCTTAGCCTGCCATAGTATGACTTAGCCTAGACTAAACTAGCCTAGCCTAGCAGAGAATGTATAGTAATGCCTATCCTAGCCTAGAAACCATGGTAAGGCCTAGTCTAACATAGCCTAGTATATGTATAGGATAGTAAGGCTCACCATAGTATAGCTTATCATAGTATAGCTTAGCCTAGAATAGTATAGTATAGCATATCCTAACCTAGCATAGTTTAGAATAGTCTAACATAGTATAGCCTAGGCAAGCCTACCCTTTCAAAGCCTAGCATAGTATAGCTTATCTACCATAGCCTACCTTACCCTAATCTAGCTTAGCATAGTATATCTTATCCTATTCTAGCATGGTATATCTTTGCATAGCATATCCAACCATAGTCTAGCCTAGCCTACCCTAACCTATGCTAGCTTAGCATAATACACTACAATCTAGCCTAGTCTAGCGTAGTATAGTCCAGCATAGCTTTGCATAGCATAGCATACCCATGTATAGCCCAGCCTAGTATATCATAGTATAGAATAGCCTAGTATACTCTAGGGTAGCCTAGTATACTTTAGCCTATCCTAATATAGTCTTGCATATATAGCCTAGCATAATATATATATAGCTTAACTAGGCTTAACTAAGCCTAGTGTAGTATAACTCAGCCTAGCTTAGTATAGTATACCTGAGCCTATCACAGTGTATCCTAGCCTAGCTAGGCATAGTGTAATTTATCCTAGCCTGCCTAGCAGAGTATAACCTAGCTTAGCTTAGTGCAGCCTACAATTGTATTTTAAAATTTAGTCTAGTCTATCTTAGCTTAACCTAGTCTAGTATAGCCTATCTTAGTATAGCCTAGCTTATCCTATGTAGTTCATTGGAGCCTATCCTAGTTTATTATATCCTATCCTATCCTAGTTAGCATATTCTAGACTAGCATAGCCTAGGATAGTATACCTACCCTATCCTAGTTAGTATAGTATAGTATATCATTTTATTGCCTAGACTAGACTCTTGTATCTTAGCCTAGCCTTACATAGAATGCATAAGATAGCCTAGCCTACCCTAGCAAAGCCTCGCTTATCCTAACCTGGTATAGCAAAGCCTAACATAGTCTAGCATAGCTTATTATATCCTAGCCTAAACTAACATACAATAGCGTTGCCTAACCTAATATATCCTTTCATGCCCTGCATAGCCTAGTACAGCTTAGCCTAGCCTGGCATTAACTATCCTAGCCAAGCATACCCTATACTATCTTATCATACCCTAGTCAAGCATAGCTAATTATTGTCTAGCATAACATACTATATGCTATCCTAGCATAGCATATTATAGGCATATTAAATTAGCATCCTACCATTGTACATTATATCTTAGAATAGCTTAGCATAGTATAGGCTAGCCTATAATAGCCTAGCATAGTATAGCCTATTCTAGGCTTGCCTAGAAGAGTATAGCATAATATAGCCTAGTCTAGTCTAACAGAGTATCGGTCGAAAAGTTATGATGTTATTGCCAAAACAAAACAAAAAGCATACCGGGGACCGACCGACCGACCGACATAGTGAGATGTAGATTCGCCCGCCACTAAGGAAATCGTACACAAGGTTTCGAAAACATACACACAATTCCCTCGCCCTTTATGTTTGGTACACCAAATGTGATGCGTGTATTTATGTGCGCGCCTGTGCGTATTGATTTCTGTTGGGGATGGGGGAGTGGGTTATGGGCATGACATGCCCCAGTGACTAGTAATTAGGCTTCACTGGGATTAGAACCAGCGACCCCTTGCGTGAAAGAGCAGCCCTTACCACTGAGCGATGCCCTCGTTGGTCGATGAGATAGGTCATGATACCTTATGAATGATGGCACTCGTTTTGTGAGTGTCAGGATGGGGGTGGGGTGGGGGTCAGCAGGACCGAAAGGATTGGAAGTTACTGCAAACGAGTTTGATCATTGCTACTATTACCACCCGCACGCGAGGTGGACCTCACCATTACCATCGCAGGTATTATTTTTAACCCTCTCACGACGATTACCCCCCCCCCCCGTAAAGGGACCTTACCACACGGCAAAGGGGACAGCAGCATCACAATTGTTACCACGACACGATGAAACTAATCATCACCATTATTACCACCTTATTAAAGGATACGTCATTACTACGTGGTGGGAGCAGGTCCTGGAGAGTTGCACCCCCCCCCCCTCCTTAATGCACCTCGAATCTCCTCTCCCAAGCAAAGTGGAAACACCGCTTCACATTACAGCGATGTTAATCTCATTGGGTCTGGTTAGTGGCCCGATGGGGTCACTATCCGATCGTTTTTTCTGTTGTCGATACCCGTGTTTTGGATCCCCCGTTGGGAGGGGGAGAAGGGTGCAATACACACATTTCCCCACTAGAATGGTGGTAATGATGTTCAAGTTGATTTTTAGTTTTCTAATGACGACTACAATTCTTCTTGTGCATATTAATAGCATTAATAAAGTATTATATCACTATTTTCATTATTATTATTATTGTTATCATTATCATTATCGTTCTTAACTTTTTTTAAAATCCAGAGCCGGATACACACACAGACACACACGCTAGGATCATTATAATTAGATATCGATATTATTTTTTCATATTATTATTATTATTATTATTATTATTATTATTGAGAAATGTAATGTGTTCGAAACCTCGTGAATATTGCGCCCTGCAATAATGTTCAATGGGGGACTACATCTGAGTGGGGGGGGGGGGGGGGGCACTTTGCTAGTTATTTCCATGTTTGTTTGTGTGCGTGTTCGTAACTCTGAATTCGCATGTTCCGTCGTACGAACTCAATCGTGGATAGGTCAGGTGAATTACGGTTAAATGAGCTCGGGTCTCTCTTCCTCTCATTCTATTATCTCTTTTTTTACGTTTTGCCACTCCACCGACATCCAAGCAGCTGGTGCCCGGCCTCAAACTAGTGAAATTAGGGGAAGGGAAAGAATGAGAGCAGTAGACACGTCGATAAAAGAGGAGGCTATTTAAATAGCAAACATAACTCTCGTATGTCACCAACGTGCCCCTACACTCCACCCTAGTATGCAATGTAGCTGCCTTGTAATGTAAACAAGTACATATTATATTACACCCGTCTCCCTCTCCCCCTCTCCCTTCCACTCATACTTAATCGCCAGCAATCTATCATCCAAACATTCAATTAAACTATTATGGCGCGCCATTTTTCCTTTCACTGAATTACAATCTGAATGTTGAGTATTACAGCTCGACTCGCTGACGTCACTCGGCAGGAATAAATTGCGGGGGCCAAACCAAATGATGTCGACAAATGTGAGAAAGATCACTTGCCCAAGCCTGGTTTCATGTCACCTCTTCCCGCTCTCAGACGCTCATACACACACACATATATACACACACCTCATTGCAAACCCTTCCTAACACACATAATTAGCACATTCACACACTATAATTCCTCACCTCCGAAAGGTTTATGTGCGTATCTCTACCCCTATTCACCCTGTTCCTCCCGTACAATCAGTATATTCACCCAATGTTACACCCCCTTCCAAGAATGTTCATGTTGGAATTTATGGGCGGATCAGTTTCTAGTACGGACTAGTTCTTGCTGCTCCCCATTTGCATCCCCACCCCCACAAAGGTACATTCCCCCCACACAAACCACTATCATTTCTCTCTGAGAACGTTTACGTTCGTATTTCTGAGCATTGATGTTTCTAGTACGAACAAAGCCCTGACCCTCAGGCTCACTTCAGTACAACTAGCACATTCACCCACTGTTTGTCTGTCCGTATTTCTTGGCATATCGGCGCCTTGTCTGAAAGAGCACATTCCGCCCCTCAACACCCTGTTCAGTACCGAGCAACCAATGTATTCACACTATTATTCTCTTATCTTCACCCCAAGAATGTTCGTATTTGGGGGCGTAAAAACGTCTTGTACGAACTAGTTCTTCTTAGATTTATCTATCGAACCGATCGATGTTTTGCCCTCTAACCCCTTTCCGTCTATCAGCCCTAGTTTGTCTGTCTATTTCAAAGTAAATTTTCTCGAATATTCTTCTCCACACTGACTGGATTAGTTTCATGGCATTGTTTTTCAACTTGTAAAAGCCTGGCAGCGATTTCTTTTCATTTCTCGCTTCCTTTGCGAGTCGATCTTTATGGGATTCGACCCCGGGCCTTGTGATGTGTGAGTGAGCATTCCTCAAAGTGGAAAGAAAAGAGCTGTTCCACTTTCAGAAACCGCACATGCAGGAGCCCAACGAAGAACAGTCCAACCCTTCCTTCCTCCCTTATTTACTCCTTTCTTACAAAGATGATTACCTAGCCTTTGCCTTCAATCTTCTCCTCTTGCTATTCACAACCTTTGCCTCTAAGCTTAATTTGTATGGTTTTTATGGTCTTTTGAAGTAAGTGTTCAATCAACTTTCATCGGTGAGGGTAAAATAAGGTCAATAATTATTCGTTTAATTTCTTTGTCAACGTCAATTCGTAGAGCTCTTGTTAGCCAAGTGGGTACGGCGTTGGTCTACCAACGTCGTGGTTCCGGGTTCGATTCCGGCATGAGCGGACACAAACGTCAGCGCACGTAGAGATCTGACCACAGATTGGTGGACGCGCTGTGCTCACCTCGTTTTCGGGTGGGTAGATCTTTCTTACACTTCTCACCTCACACATAGCCAATTAAAACACTCTCTCTGTTACAAGGATGGGTATCTATATCCACATACCTCTGATGCGGAACAGTTCCCCCTGCCCCGGGGCGACGAAGGTTTCACCTAAACGCTCTTTGGTGTCAAAACACACAATACTCCCTGACACCTCTCCCCCCAAAACCCCTGCGACAATATACTCTGGCGCCCTGGTGCCATATATATATATATATATATATATATATATATATATATATATGTGTGTGTGTGTGTGTGTAGGGGAAGGGGGTGATTCTCTTCTTTGTTTCTCACTCAGTTAAATTCACCGGGTTGGAACTGGCTCGCACCTGTGTGTGCGTGCGAATGTGTGTATCTATGATCGTACGCATAAACACCAGGATCTAAAAGCAAAGTAGTTGCTTATCAGCTAAATTATATTTATCCAGTTAATTTCAGATTGGTGCAAACATGGAATAATTACACTACACTTTGGGAACACTTTGTAGCTTGGCTTCTCTGTATATTACCCACGACCTCAGGTGTTTCGGTACGTTCCACGATGAGATACGTCTCGCCACTACAGACAAAATACGAGCGGCAATTAAAACAGTGTATGCGATATATATATATATATATATATATATATATATATATATATATATATATATATATATATATATATATATATATATATATATATATTCATGGCCAAAGGTTTTGAGACTACATTTTTTCATATAAGAAAATTTAACTAATCAACCGTTGCATTTTGTTTTATTATGAATGAAATCTAAAAATAAAAAGATTTTTAGAGTCCAAATCCATTTTAATAATAAACACTGGCAATTGATTCGCGGAGTCAATGTTTACAATGATGTACCTTGTTTTTCAAGGCTGTTTCAATTCGTTTTGACATGATGGAGACCAAACTTGTGATGGTATTGATCTTACTTCATTTGTATTGAATAAGAACTCGGAACTGATCACAATCGAATGGCTTCTGTTTATTATTGTTTTATTATCGCCCACAAATTCTCTATTGGGTTTATATCTATCGAATTCCTGGATCAAGGTCGCAAAAGTTCGATGTTATCTTCAGCAAAGAACTTTGTTATCGCTCTTGCTTTGTGGCAAGGTGCGCCGTCATGCTGAACAATGCAGTTGTCATATCTAAATTAGAAGTGTTCTTGGTCAAAATTATTAGTGCTCGAGTTCCCTTAGATGAGAAGCAGCTTTAGACATGGAGAGTGCCCGGATGCTTCACCGTGGGTACGACACATCACTCGTGAAAGCGATTCCCTTTTAACCTCCTAAAAGGAGATCTTCCAGAAGCTCCAACAAGCGGAAGGCAGAGAATATCACTTCCTTATTATTAAAACACTTACCATACACTCGCCTTACTCAAACGTAATTTCGGTTGCCTTCCATAACATCTATGGTACTTCATCGTTATTAAAACACTTGCCTTACACTCACCTTGCTCAAATGTTATTTTGGTTGCCTTCCATAACATCTATGGTACTTCATCGTTATTAAAACACTTACCATACACTCGCCTTACTCAAACGTAATTTTGGTTGCCTTCCCTAGCATCATTGCAGCTACACCATTATTTAAGCGCCTCTATAAAACTTTTAGCATTTATAGAGGGGTTTTCAACAATAAAATCGCAATTAGGAAAATGAAAAAGATCTTGAATACTATTTTAATTCTAATAATTTAAAATTTGGTTCTCTTTGTCGTGGGATACCCGATATTATCACATAAATCAAAACCAGAATACAAAAATATGTAGGTGTAAAAAATCGCAACCAAACCAATGATTACATTGGGGAACAAATTTCACCTTTTTGTTTATTGACTTAGATTTGACAGTTAATTAAATGTAATTTGGGTGCGCTAAGCACGAATTTTGACTCCGTTTTGCTCTATCAGGTCCTGATTTTGGTCAACACACTTCCTCTTTCATCATATTCATAAAAAGGATATTTTTTTCAATACTTGCTAAGTGTTGTTTAGTTGCACATTATAATTATAATTATCTATTAGTATCTATTTAAACTGATGCTTGTTTTTATATTTCAGATTTTGAAAATAAGGAATTGAAATACCTTTACAAATTGACAAAACCATCAAGTAATATGTCCTCAAGCACTAGAAAGTTCATATGCAAAAACTCTCCTGATTCATTTTGCTACATATGTGGACATTTTACATTTCCACATCAACGAGGAAATATAACGGAATTCGTGAAACGAGCTTTCTTAGCTTATTTTGGCATAAAAGTGGGGGATCAAGATAAACCATGGGTTCTACATAAAGCCTCCTGCACTGTATGCATCAAAAGAGTGCGACATTGGACGAAGGGTTCGGAGTCAAAAATACCTTTTCGAGTTCCGATGGCAAGTTTATGATTTTATAAAACTACGTAACAAAGTCATTTGTGTACTGTAAATTACATAAGTGTAATTGTAACTTAAGTGATAAAATTCGCTTTTGTTAACGCTTCACAATTTGTTTTCTATTCCAGGTGTGGCGAAAGCCTACTAACCATGAGACGGGTTGCTTCTTCTGCTTTGTCAAGACTTTTTTGGGCTTCACTACGAAAAATAAAGATTGTATCGAGTACCCAAATTTCGACACCGCAATACGACATATGCTACATTCAAATGAAATTCCTATTCCAAAGTTTAAGAGTCTGTCATCTCAGGAATTAGTTGAAGATGTTTCTGAAAATATTGTTATGCTCTCTGAGGAGTCAGTCACCGAATTCGACCCTAGCGTAGTTGTAAGTGAAAGTGATCAGCAAAGGTTTAACCAGGCCGAGTTGAATGATCTTGTAAGGGATCTAAATTATATTATATTGTGGGTGACTTTGATTTTGTCTTCCCCTGGTGATGGTGCTTTTTGTGGGTGGGTTTTGACGGATGCGGATGACCTTTGATAGGCCCTTGTGGCTTTTGTCATCCGTGAAATTATGTTATATGTTATAAATTTTAGCTTCAAGACTTAAACAGAAAAACATGCTTAGTTCAATCACATACATTTCATTTTACAGAAACAGAGACAAAGAACTTCTTAAATATTTTAGGACAGAGCATAATTTAGTTTATTGCTGCGACATACCAGGTTTGTTAAAGGAGATGGGGTTCAGTCTTACAATGTAAGTGATTGGCGTTTGTTTTTAGACAGTTCGAAAAGAAGTCTTAAGTGTGTGTTGCTGCATAATGGCAATCTGTACAGCTCGATACCAATTGGGCACTCAACAATATTGAAAGAAAAGTATGAGCATATAGAAACTGTTTTAAAACTTATCAACTATAGGGGCACGAGTGGATGATATGTGTTGACTCAAAAAGGGTCAATTTTCTGCTGGGGCAACAAGCAGGGTATACTAAATATCCCTGCTTCCTTTGCTTATGGGACAGCAAATCTAAGGAAGAACATTATTCCAAACAAATCTGGCCAGCATGAACATCACTTACTGCCAGAGAAAAAAATGTAATTAATCCACCTTTAGTGAGCAGAGATAAAATCATATTTCCTTCTCTGCATATCAAACTAGGTCTCATCAAACAATATGTAAAAGCTTTAGATAAAAACAGCGAGTGTTTCCAACGCATAATTTCCAAATTCCTAAGTTCAAGTTAGGAAAAAATCAAAGCTGGAATTTTCGACGGTCCACAAATAAGAACACTAATTAATGACAGCAGTTTTCCTAATGTCATGAATGAACGCGAAAGAAATGCCTAGTTCTCATTCGTGGACTAGCTAAAAAGCTTTTTAGGAAATTACAGGGCAGATAACTACGAAGAAGTCGTAAGAAACTTTTAAGGGACTACACAGAGCTAGGTTGCAATATGAGCATAAAAATGCACTTTTTGAATAGTCCTCTTGACCAATTTCCAAGTAATTTAGGTGCTGTAAGTGACGAACAAGGGAAGAGATTCCACCAAGATATTAAAATTATGGAGGAACGTTATCAAGGACGCTGGGATTGCCACATGATGGCTGATTATTGCTGGTGCTTGAAAACAGACCTGCCGTCAACAACCAAATACTCTAGAAAGTACTATAAAAGAAAAAAATACCAGAGTGAAAGCTTCATATCTCTTTGTTTTGTTTTATTTTAAGTCATTTCTATCGTTATAATGTAATTTTACAATAGTTCGAGCTGCATTTATTCATGAAAATTAGAAATAAATATTAACGCATGACTTCACTTTTAGTCCTAATTTTGACAAAATCAGGACCTAATAGAGCCAAACCGAAGTGAAATTCGTTTTCAGCGCACAAAGATTACTTACAATCAACTGTCTGATATCATTCAATAGAATACGTGTTCCCCATTGTTATAATTGGAAACAAACTGGAGTAATGTGGTTTTATTAGTCATTATTCCCGACAACTGTTCGTATGTATACGTATGGAGATAGCCTAAGGAAGACAACAACAACCTTGTCTCGTTGCGACTGTCAAACGTGGGAGCAAATCTGCGATAATTCGACGGCCATATTTTGCTCTCTGTTCTACATGTCTCTCTAAACATTGACGCCATCTTTGAAGATGATGATGCGCCCATACACACCTACAGTAGTTCATTCATAGTGTGAGTAACTCCAAGATGCGCACCATCATCTGCGCAATCACTTGTTATAAACATCTTTGAAGCAAATGACATATTTTTATGTTATGGAGGAAGAATTTCACAGTATCCCATTACAGACGATTCAAAGATTGGGTTAGTTGATTGTGGACAAAGGTCCCCCAAACGGATTTTGGAATTCACATAAAGATCAGAATGACAATCACGGACAGGACAGAGTGCACAAGGGGCCACCAGCCCTCATTGTGGTCCCTTATGTAGGAGAGACCCATCCGTTCTACGCCAGGGGTGTGTGGATGTGGAGACTCATTCGGGCGTTTCTGGGACGGAGGAGTGATAT
Source organism: Ceratothoa steindachneri (assembly GCA_963969495.1). NCBI lineage: Eukaryota > Metazoa > Arthropoda > Malacostraca > Isopoda > Cymothoidae > Ceratothoa > Ceratothoa steindachneri. Next base: position 23,327,264 of record OZ018330.1, on the reverse strand, counting down.
GTTGTGGGTGCGAAGAGATGAGGAAGAGACAGCAGTGCTACCATTACCTATTTGTGTAATGGCGTGCGTAGGTGAAATTGCCTGGATGGAACTGTCTGCGTCTCTAATAGGCGGCTACCTCCCTAAGTACTCTGAAATGTTTGTGTTCGCTCTCGGGACCGGGCAGCGAGAACTTTAAAGATTTGGTGGATACATTCTAACAAGTTGTATTAAAGGCATATAACACTCATACACTATTAATAAGTATAGTCTATTGATTTTTTTAGAACGTTTAACGCCATCTTTCACACTTTGCTGGATCTAAACAGGCGCGGTAAAAACAGTGGGAAATTTAAAAGAGGTGCAAAAGAGGCCCCCAGAGGAAAGAGAGAGAGAGAGAGTGAGAGTCAGAGAGAGAGACAGAGAGAGAAAGAGAGAGAGTCAGAGAGAGAGTCAGAGAGAGAGACAGAGAGAGAAAGAGAGAGAGAGTCAGAGAGAGAAAGAGAGAGAGAGACGAGAGAGAGAGAAAGAGAGAGAGAGTGAGCAAGAGAGAGAGAGCTACAAGGAGCTACAAGGACAAGAGGTACCCTAGGAGACATTACGGTCCATTCAAAGAGGGTACCTTTGGACTAGCAATCGAGAAGGTACATAGATGCTCAATTGTTTTGCGTCCCTAAACGGCCACTTTTCAAGACTTTGTCTAGTCTTGACTTGAACTGGTCAACAGTTTCACTGTTGACAACTTCCACTGGAAGTGCGTTCCACTTACCGCAGATACTGTAGGTGAAAAAAATTCCACACAGATTGCGGTTGTAACGCTTCAGTTCAAGTTTGAAGCCGTGATTGCGCGTTCTGTTCTCACTCAGTGTGAAAATATCCCGGTAGTCAACATTGTCGAACCCTCGAAGTATTTTGAAAACTTCGATGAGCTGACCACGCAGTCTACGGATTTCCAGCGAGAACAGATTTAATTCCCTTAGTCTATCCTCATAACTTTTATGTCGGATAGAGGGAACCAGAGTGGTGGCCCTAGCTTGTACGCGTTCCAACCTTGCGATGTCCTTTCGAAACGAAGGACTCCAAAATTGTACGGCATACTCCAGGTGCGGCCGAACGAGGGAGTTGTACAGACAAAGTACTATCTCCTTGTTACGGTATCCAAACTGGCGCTTTATGTATCCTAACATCCTCTGGGCTTTCTTCTCTGCCTTGATGCACTGTTTCGAGAAATTGAGGTCGCTAGTGATAGTAACACCCAAGTCCTTCTCAGTGTCACTCGATTCAAGAGCAGTGCCCTTAAGGATATAATGTGATTGGGGGTTTTTGTGGCCGATATGCATTACTTTGCATTTGTTCACGTTAAAAAGCATTTGCCACGTGTCCGACCACTCCCCAATCTTCCCAAGATCTTCCTGCAGGCGGGCAATATTTCCATCCTTTTCAACGTTCATACCAAGCTTGGTATCGTCGGCAAATTTGGAAATCTTGGCAACCATGTCACCGTCCATGTCGTTGACGTAGATGATGAATAGTAGTGGTCCCAGGACAGAACCTTGAGGCACCCCGCTAGTAACGGGCACCCACTCAGAAGACTGCCAATTCACCACCACCTGTTGCCGTCTGCCACTTAGCCAGTTCTCGATCCAGCTGGCTACTTTTCCGTCTATGCCCAGCGCTCGCACTTTCCGGAGAAGGCGGCAGTGTGGTACCTTATCAAAGGCTTTCTGAAAGTCTAAGTAAACCACATCCACCGCCTTGTCCCGATCGTGCTCACTGAAGACGAAGTGGAAGAATTCCACAAGGTTCGTCAGGCATGACCGTTGCCTTCGGAAGCCGTGCTGGGAACTCCTCAGTAGCAGGTTTGACTCTAAATACGACGTTATTTTGTCCACCATCATGCTTTCAATGAGTTTACCGACTATCGAAGTCAGACTGATAGGTCGGTAGTTTGACGGATGGCTGGGGTCTCCTTTCTTGAAGATCAGAGTCACCTCCGCCTTACGCCAGTCTCTAGGAACGCATCCGGTCCGGATTGACATGTTAAAGATAGCGCACAGATGTTGTGATACCTCATCGCACACTTTCTTCAACACCTTGGGTAGAAATCCGTTTGGTCCAGGGGACTTATTTGTCTTTAGGTCAGCGATCTTTTTCTTTATTTCTCCTTCGGTGAAGTCCATTGCCAACAGCTTTTTCCCGAGTAGGAATCCGTGGGCTGGGGGATGGGACCACACTCTTTAGTAAACACTGAGGAGAAGTAGTCATTGAGAAGGTAAGCATTTTCTGCATCTGACTGAGTTAATGCGCCCTCCTTGTCCACTGAGGGCCCAATCCTACGATGGATTAGGTTACGGCTATTTACATAGCCGAAGAACTCCTTGGGATTCTCCTTGCAGAGTCTCGCCACTCGGAGTTCCTCAGTACGCTTAGCCGCCCTTATGCTGGACTTCACTCTCCTGGCTAGCCTTTGGTACTCGTCAAAAGCAACCGAGATCTTCGATCGCCGGTACGCATTTCTCTTCTCCCTAAGCAGTTGGCCGATTTCTCGATTAAACCACTTTGGTTAAACAGAAGACCGACGAAGGCATTTCAGAGGGATGCAACTTGATTGAAGACTCATGAACTTATTTTTGAAATTGTTTCACGAATCCTCAACCTCTTCGCATACCGCTAGCCTTACATCAGTCAGCCCAGCACGAAGGCTTGCAAAGTCTGCTCTCCTAAAGTCAAGTTTCCTTGATTGACTGGCAACAGACCTTACCTTCAGGATCTTTACGGTAAATCTAACTAGCTGGTGATCACTGCCACCGAGCTCTTCGCCTACAGAGACATCCTCAACGATATCATCCTCAGAGGTAAAGACCAAATCGAGAATATTGTCTCCTCTCGTCGGTTCTCCCTACCCATTGAGTGAGGAACTCGTTGTTGGTGAACTCCAGGAGTAGCGCGCTCTCGCCACAGGCTGCTCTGGTTTTCCAGTCAACTTGTCTGTTGAAGTTGCCCATAAAGATGCACACTCTGCCTTGAACAAGCTCACCCAGCAGCTGGTACAGTTCCCTGTCCTTCTCAACGGGTTGGGAAGGGGGTCTGTAAAGCACCAGGTTCCTGTATCTGACAGGACCTAACTCTAGGTCAGCGCCTAGGAGCTCGTGATCGGATATAATGTTGGAGTTCGTAGATTTGATTGTATCCTTGACATACAACATTACACCGGCACCCTCTCTGTCTGGCCTATCTATGTCGAAGAGTTGGTAGCCAGGAACCGTGAATTCGCCCTTAAAGTCTCAATTGAGGTTTTTATCCACGATTCTGTTATGGCTACCATTTAGGGTTCTTCCGTCGCTACGAGGCCACGGAGCTCAGGAAACTTGTTCCTGATTGACCTCACATTGAACAGAAGAACTTTCAGGGAGTCCCCGACTGTAGGACTCCCTACGCTCTTCCGTTTCCTGGCTTGTTTGTTGGCAAGGCACCCCTTTTTGCGACCTCTGAGAAGGTCGTTCCTGGAGTGACACGGGCGTACTGGCGTACGTCCGCCCTCACTCTGGGCCAGATACTCCTTTCGGTCCTCTCTACGACATCCTGGATCATGTTCGACAGAAAGGCCTTTCCTTTAAAGGAAAGATGTACCCCATCCCTTTGGTAGAGATCATTTCTACCATAAAAGGTGCGGTAGGGGTCCACAAAAAAGACCCCCTCTGCCGTACACAAATCTGCCAGGCGCCGGTTTAAAGAGACATTCATCGAGTGAGCGGTCCGTGTTGGACCTCTCCTCGGGAGCATCCCGACTACCACACGCTTGTGGGTTTTCAGCCCACAGTCGTCCACGGCACCCATGACCGTGTGGAGGATTTTATCTGTAGGGCCTACCCTACCTCCTCTCAGGTAGAGGTCGTTTCCATTGACCATCAGAGCAACGAATGAGCTCTCAGAAATCTGTGATTTCTCAGCCTCTACTCTGATGTGGTGGTTACCACATCCTGGCAAGCAGCTTACCTTCACACTAGTGCGAAGGCGGGCCGCTAGCAGGGACTGCAGGCCCCGTGCTTGAGAATCACCAATAAGGGTGACTCTTGCACATTTGTCAGCAGGCGACTTATTCTTTCCCCTCGGAAGCGACTTGCCGCTTTCCTCTTGTATCTCTACATTTTTCTTTTTTTTTTCTTCTTCATCTTATTTTTCTTGTCTTAATTTGTTTTCTCTTCTTCCGTTTCTCTTTTCTCTTCTTCTCTTTCCACTTTCCCTTGTGCACCAGTAACGCTCGAATCCTCTACACTGGGGTGAGCTGCATTAAGGTCGTTTTTCTTCTTTTTCTTTTTCTTCTTCTCATTGGCTCCGCATGGCAGAAATGGGGCTGCCAATGCAGTTTCACCTCCTTGGGCTGGAGTCACATCGGCGGAACCACCCAAGTCAGTGGGACTTTCGTTTCGAGCTTGAGCTGACTGGGCCTCTAGTTTAGAGGCTAGTTCTAGGATTTTTTCCTCGAGACGCCGAATCTGAAGCACGTGCTGCGTTTCTAGGGTCTGTACTTTACTTTCCAGCTCCCTAGATTTTTCTTCAGAGGTTGTGAAGAGATCCTTGAGTTCATTGCAGTATGCCACTGCCTCTCGGACCTCTCCTTTAAGGATGCAGTCGGTGCATATACTTCCCGGGTGGCATTTCGATAAACATCCTTCCAGAAAGTCCACGCACCACTTATCCTTCTTGCATATCGCACATGTGTATTTGAGTGCAGCTGGACCTTTTTTCCGTGTCATTTTGAACACTTTCTCTCTTTCAAAACTTTGTGACCAATCAATAGAAAAAAGGGGGTTGGTGAGTTCTCCCCGCGTGAGTCGCTCCCGCCTATCGATCGGAGACGTTTCGGATCTTTCAGAAGGCACGCTCCATGTGCTGCTGTTCGTCCGACCGAGTCGTCAAGCAATGGCGTGCCGTGGCTCCCAACCAAGCAGCACTGACTGTCCCCGAAGGGGCCATCGATTTGTCACCATGTGAACAACAACGAAGAACACCCCTTACTAAACTCCTAGTAGTTCCCTTCACAACGGCCAGGATCTCGGAGCAGCGTTCAATGGATATCCCGCTTCACCAAGAGACTCGACCCAAGGCTTTTTATTGGCCTGGCAACCAGCCTGGGAACAAAGGGCACTGGGAAAGGTCAATAATTACGCGCCAGGGAAGGGGTTAACGGGGCACTACCCTCATCCCATTCATCGTGCCCCAACGCCTAGGACACCTCTAGTCCTAGTCTCTCGCAACCAGTGAACGCCGATTGGCGTTGTTTATAGAGGTTCCAAAGCCTCTCTTCTGACGCGTGAGGTAGCTGCCAGGTCCTTATAAGTAGATAGAGGAAGAAAGGGAAAGAGTGACATGATAGGAGTAGGCTTTATTTTGTTTTTCTCTTTTTGTATAAGTGGGAGAGATAGGATAAAAGGTAAAAAGGAGAAGGATAGAGTAGAAAAAGGAATGAATGACGCACTTAGTCTGGAACCTCGTTTCCGACCAAATTGACAAGGGAAGCCCTACCAGGGGTACCCAGAAGAGGTACCCCCACCGACATAGCTCGAAAAGTCAAAGGTACACAAAAGCTCTCTTCCCGCGACAAGGGGGCGTCACCTCTCCCTCTACTTTCTTAATAGAAAGAGAGAGAGATAGAGAGAGAGAGATAGAGAGTTACAAGGAGTTACAAGGAAAGACAGTACCCTAGGAGACCTTACGTTCCATTCAAAGAGGGTACCTTTGGACTAGCAATCGAGCAGGCACATGGCTGCTAAATTGTTTTGCGTCCCTAAACGGCCACTTTTCAAGACTTTGTCTAGTCTTGACTTGAACTGGTCAACAGATTCACTGTTGACAACTTCCACTGGAAGTGCGTTCCACATACCGCAGATACTGTAAGTGAAAAAATTTCCACACAGATTGCGGTTGTAACGCTTCAGTTCAAGTTTGAAGCCGTGATTGCGCGTTCTGTTCTCACTCAGTGTGAAAATATCCCGGTAGTCAACATTGTCGAACCCTCGAAGTATTTTGAAAACTTCGATGAGCTGACCACGCAGTCTACGGGTTTCCAGCGAGAACAGATTTAATTCCCTTAGTCTATCCTCATAACTTTTATGTCGGATAGAGGGAATCAGAGTGGTGGCCCTAGCTTGTACGCGTTCCAACCTTGCGATGTCCTTTCGAAACGAAGGACTCCAAAATTGTACGGCATACTCCAGGTGCGGCCGAACGAGGGAGTTGTACAGACAAAGTACTATCTCCCTGTTACGGTATCCAAACTGGCGCTTTATGTATCCTAACATCCTTTGGGCTTTCTTTTCTGCCTCGATGCACTGTTTCGAGAACTTGAGGTCGCTAGTGATAGTAACACCCAAGTCCTTCTCAGTGTCACTCGATTCAAGAGCAGTGCCCTTAAGGATATAATGAGATTGTGGGTTTCTGTGGCCGCTATGCATTACTTTGCATTTGTTCACGTTAAAAGGCATTTGCCACGTGTCCGACAACTCCATAATCTTCCCAAGATCTTCCTGAAGGCGGGCAGTATTTCCATCCTTTGCAACGTTCATACCAAGCAAATTTGGAAATCTTGGCAACCATGTCACCGTCCATGTCGTTGAAGTAGATGATGAATAGTAGTGGTCCCAGGACAGAACCTTGAGGCACCCCGCTAGTAACGGGCACCCACTCAGAAGACTGTCCATTCACCACCACCCGTTGCCGTCTGCCACTTAGCCAGCTCTTGATCCAGCCGGCTACTTTTACGTCTATGCCTAGCGCTCGCACTTTCCGGAGAAGGCGGCTGTGTGTGTGTGTGTAAGAGAGAGAGAGAGAGAGATATATATATATATTTAAAATTGGCAGAAGTTCGAGTGACATGAAAATAGAAATGGCCAGGTGAAAGAGGCATCGACGAGGTGGATTGACTAAAGGAGTGGCTACTCTTCGCTTCCTTCCGATGGAGAAGGAGCTAATCCTCGATGATCGAGAAAGTTCGGGAAGTTACGGAAACGCGAATCATCGGAGTATGAACTTGGCATGATGGTGATTGCTAGATGGATGGCATTTTCCAATAGTGAAGCTGTGTGGGGGCATTCAACATCCCTCAATCTACGGTTCCACGTGTCCACCGAAAATAGCTGATGGAAGCTATTACATCATACCGTAGACCGCGCAGTGGCCGACTGCGGGTGCTTATTGATCATGACCAGCGGACAGTGACTACCGGCCACTTGTGGAATATATGGGACGTCGATTCGATGCCCTTCGCCGGGGTTGTCTTACACAATAATGGTGCTTATCCAGTGACTAGCGATTGGTTACAATGGTTCAGGCCAACAGACCAGCAACAGTTGCTCAAATCGCCCCTACACTCTATGCAGAAGGTACTAACCACATATCACTCTAGTCAGTACAATGCCCTTCTTCCTTCCATGGGATATGCGAGAAGTACTCAACTAAAGATGTTATGTTAACGCCGCGACATGGACACACCTATAGGACTGGCAATATTGGCGTGCTCCGATAATTCACGGTTCCAGTGGTTTAGTGTTGATGGTAAGATTCATTTGTGGCGCAGACTCCGTCAAGACATGGACCTTAGTCACCAACACGGAATCGTGTAGGTTTGTGGCGGTGCTTTAGTGGTGTTAAGTATGTTCATGAGACATGGGTTGGGTCCATTGACCGGCAGCCGCTATGTTGCACTGCTCGGTGACCAGCTGGGATAATACAGCAGGACAATAAACCGTGTTATGGAGCCTAAGTTGCGCAGAATTGGTTCGAAGAGTATTCCGGAGAGTTCCGATTAATGGTGTAGCTACGACGTTCACCCATGAACCTAATCTAGCATTTATTGCGAGTGGTGGCAAGGTCTATTCGCACCCAAGATCCGGTACCTACAAATATCAGAGAATTGTGGACAGTATCAAGACAGTATGAGTTAAAAAATACCAAGAGGTTTTAAGACAACTCGTGGAATAGATGCCACCTCGAGTTGTGGCACTCCCTGGGGCTAGAGCGGATACTTTTGGCACTTAATTGTAAATTTACAAAACTCGTTTACATGAAAAACCCGTGTAATTAAATATACGAACTTGGACACGTCGCAGGAACTTAGTGAAGAGCTCTTAGTGAACTACAGAATTACAAACCAGCAGAGATTTAAAGGTCCACTCAAAGGTAATTCAAGGGAAAAGGGAAAGGGTGGAAAATCGTAGGTAATGGACAATTGAAATAAGATAGACATACAAAACGAATTAATTTCACAATTTGTTTCTGTAAGTTATATTTTAAAGTATTTTGTAGCGCCTTTAAAGAGATTCCTAGTCAAGTTATTCCATGTTTGTATTATTTTATAAGAAAAGATATTCTGTGCCGTTAGTTCTAGGCAGCACTCGATTATCCAATTCACATATTGAATTATGGTTTATATTATTAAACCTGTTTAGTATTTATAAATATCGTTAAGTTGACCACACAGATATCGATTTTCAAATGAGAGTAGATTGAGTTTCCTCGGTCTGTCTTCATACGATCTATTTCTAAGTTTTGAAATTAATTTCGCCGTTCGTCTCTGGACGCGTTCCAATATGGCAATTTTCTTTCGCAAATATGACGACTAAAAATGCACCGCATACTCCTAATGAGGTCATAGAAGCGTCTTATATAAAGTAAAAAATAATGTTTTTTTATTTAAATGCAAAGTGGCTAGCAATGTAGCCTAGCGCATTATGTGCCCTCTATGAAGTTACATTACATTGTTTTGTTATTTTAATTTCAGTTCACTCGAGATTAAGACACATAAATCCTTTTCCATGTTGACCGTGATAAAAATTTAACCACCTATATTGAATTTTATACAAGTATTTACGCAAGTTTTGAAGTCGCTATGGTATGTTCGTATCGTTAGAAAATTTTGTAATTTTACATAGCAAGTCCATGGCACATGTTAATCTTTCCATTTCTGTGATGGTAAACAGGAAAATTATAAGGGGATATCTTGAAATGAATATTTTGGATGCATTAGAGCGGTTCCTTCAAAAGTCATCTACCTAGCTAGGAACGATGCCGGGCCCCCAGGACCGGATGCTGTGTCGATTATCACCTTTTACTTTATACTAACCCCATCATTTGTCTCGAGATTTCTCGAAATTTCCCCCAGATCGTATATATATATATATATATATATATATATATATATATATATATATATATATATATATATATGGTGATCCATGTACACAAAAGTTGCACACACACATGTACTCGTTCTATCTCACACTCACGTGTTCTGACAGGAGCAACCAATTGATCTCGCCTTGGTCATTTATCTTCCTTTAGGTCAACAAACTCCGTTGCCAGAGAACTGTGGTTTAACTATTTACCTCCATTTGCTTATTTATGACAGTCTGTTACACTGATATTCTGTTTTCCAAACTTTGTTATCATAAATTCCTTTTCTCACCATCTAACTATAAATTTCCTTTCATAGACAATCTCTGAACTCTCTCGAACAAACTTTGACTTAAAAAAAAAGCTCCTCCCAGAAACTCATTGTCATGCCCACTTTCTCTAGACATTGTTCACAAAGATTCATTCACAAATTACTCTTATTACTCGCATTATCCACACAGTCGACAAAATCAATTCGTCTTCATCCTTGTGATCCATCCACCTCGGTGGATAGGATCTCAAGTTCAAAACAAAGTTACTTTGCATCAAGTTGTTTGCAAAATTGAAATACGAACTTATTTGGTGGCCACCCTCAAGAACGAACTCGAGTCATGTAGCGGAGAAGGAATATTGATCCAACTTGGAACTGGTGACCTCCGCCACAATAAAGCATCAACCCCTTCTCTCACTACAAGCATCAACTACTTCTCTCGCTTCATATATCCATGGACTGGATAAGATTGTGGATGTAGGAGCTATCAATTTTCAGCCAAGCTTGCATCAAACAATTGTGCAAATACGGCCAGATTGCGTGGATGCCGACCTTGACGTTTGGCACGTCGTTCGAGGTAGTCCCATAGATTTTCCATCGGGTATAGTTCCCCTGATTTTATGGACCAATCCAGATGTGTGATTGCTTCTGAATGTTCATCACACCAGTTAGTCACAGATCTAGCCCGGGGATTGGATTGTGACGTTCCGCATTAAGATGGAGGGTAAAGAGTAAAGTCTGGTCCTCTAGCAGCTCGATGTAGGCAAACTGGTCCTAATTGTTGGTCTCCTGAACCAAAAGGATCCATTTCGGAATAATCAAAACATCCTCAGTACATCACAGAGCCTCATTCCGCTTGAACCTTCCCCTGCACGCAGTCTTCCTTGAAGGCCTCGTGAGGTCTCAATGAACACGACGCCGGACATCATTCACAAAATGACAGAAACTTGATTCGTCTGACCAGATAATACATTTCAAGTCCTTCGCGGTTCACCGTTGGTCTCTTCTCGCCCCTACTGGCCCCACTATTCAGGGATGAAGTATCCTATTTCTGCCTTTGTTATCCCCTTTTATTTTTCCTATTTTTTATATTTATCCACTGGCGATGTGATGCGGCATCTGGAAGTTTGCGTGCCTTACTGGCCTCAATGTCTGCAGCTGTTTTCCACACATTATTCCTTCATCGATCTTCTCCACTTCCTTTACAACTCTCCCATTACAAACTATCTGCGGGTTACAGCGTCGTTGCTACTGCGCTTTAAACTTGAGGAAAACAATCCTTTTTTTTTTATTTGTCCCTCTAGTGATTAAAAATGCACCAGTTAGTTTTCCCACTTTACTTCTTTACTCAATTAAAATAAAACCTTGATGTTTGTAAATACTTTGGTTGGATTACACCCTTTTTTTCTTTCATATAAAAAAACTTATGTCGTCTATGTGTGTGTTCGTGCATAAATTCAGCTTATTAGTTTATAATCTACCTCCCCCCTTGTCAAGAAAGGCCAAAGGACTGTAAATTCGTAATTTGAGATTCAGTTTCATATATGCGCATATATTTACAAAGGAAATACTAAGCCCTGGTTTTCCTGTCCGTTTGCCTCCTTTACCCACGCTTTTCAACCTGACAATCATTTTGTTGTTCACTCGATCGGCAACATGTGCTCGCAACATCCCCGAGCAGAAGACGGTGCGGATGGAAATAGGAGGAAGCTGCCGGACTACATGATGCAAAGCAATGTGACCCTGAGTTTGGGTGAAGTTGGAGAACCCCGAAATGCATCTTCCTCACCCCCAAATCTCCTCCCTTAAGGCAGGACATTGACCTTCAACTCCCGGATTATGTGATGATTCGACAGCAAATTCTTAATTACTATCTTCTGGAAAGTAGAAGTGACAATGAAAAAATGCAGTGATGAAGGGGGGGCGGGTGTATCATTTAAAATCATTCTTGAAATCCTATAGCCGATAGAAGTCCTTAATTTTATAGGCAAATCTTGGCAGAGAGATGATTGGTGTGTAAATGAGCTCTTTTGCAAATATTCCTCGAATAAAAGGTTTAAATTATTGGCGAAATCCAGTCTCCCACTATGTGTGACAAGGGCGATTAAGGTGTTAGATCTCTAACGGAGGTCCCCCTCTCCTTTAGAAAGCTCTAGGTCTGAGCTTCACATAGGAAATCACTAATTCCTCAGGGAATTTGATCCCATTACGAGATAAACACGGCCTCATTTCAAGATCAATTTGTGTCATTATCACGCGAGGTTGAACGCGCCTTCATCTCCTCACCTCTTATTCCATTACGACGCCACTGTGGGCCAATGCTGCATGCCATAATTCCGCTCACGACTAATTGCTATAAGTGGCGATAATGATCGCTTCCAAAGATCCTGAAAAGTTCAAACATTATCTAGCTAAGAAGCTTCCAGGAAGGATAATACGCACAAGCGAACACACAGATACAAAAGACGCATGGCTTCCTAAATGATAGACGCCAATGCTACAAGGCGGTTGGGTGGAGGGACTGGTAGATAAAGGGGTTAACACGCCCTGGACAACTGGGGGAAAACCAAACCATCGCAATGAGAGGTCTCACATACCCTGGCGCGATTTGATTCCTAAACCCCGTGGGGAGAAACGACCCAATTAATCTATTCTTGAATGCTGTATTCATTGACTGTGTTCTTGGAATCCTTATATCCATTATATCCTTATATCTCATGAAAGTATTCACGTAAGCAGTCGAGGACTTGCGTCCAGCTGTGGCGATGGGTCTCTGCGATCATTTAACGGAGGAAAGAAACGTTAGGCAAACGAAACTTCTCTTAAATTACAAATGATAGGAGAGAAGAGAAAGGAATGTAGCGGAGAAAGAAGGCAAAAGAAGAAGAAGTGAAGACAGAAGAAGAACGGCTATAGAAGAGGAATTAAGAAGATATAAAGGTGATCAACGAGTGAAGACGAAAGGGTAAGGAAAAGAATAAAAGACAAAGAAGAGATAATGAAGAGGAACGAAAAAGAAAGACAAATTGAAGAAGAAATGACGAAAAAATAGGAAAAAAAAGAACAGGAATAAAATAGATGAAAGCAAAAACTAAAATGTTCGGGAGGAGTGGTTGTTCTGGAAAATCATGTGGTAAGCGAATGGAAGCGAGGGCATTGTCCTGTGTGAATGCACACCGGAGCCCCACCACCGCAAGGCAGTTGGAACCCCCCATCTCCCTCACTGAATCACCCCCGCGCATATGCTCGGTTTGTCAGGTAAGCGCGGGCAACCCAGCGCTGGTGTTTGCGATTGACCCGAGCCAGGGAACTTTTCAAGGACGAATCCACGTCGCCCTCCTCCTCAAGCCTGATCGACCCGAGCCAGGGAATTTTTCAAGGACGAATCCACGTCGCCCTCCTCCTCAAGCCTGATCGACCCGAGCCAGGGAACTTTTCAAGGACGAATCCACGTCGCCCTCCTCCTCAAGCCTGATCGACCGTTTTCTCCCAGAGTGAAAGTAATGATAATGACTTGACCGAGGAATACATTCTCCAGGGACAGTATTATATTTCAATCACTCCAATCCTGAGTCACTGTAACCAAGTGCGCGAGAAAGAGAGAGAGAGAGAGAGAGAGAGAGAGAGAGAGAGAGAGAGAGAGAGAGAGAGAGAGAGAGAGAGAGAGAGAGAGAGAGGAAGAGAGGGATAGAGAGAAAAGTAAAAAGTGAAAGAGAAAAAGAAAGTGAAAGAAAGGGAAAGATGAAAAAATGAAAAGAGAATGAAAGAGAGAGAGAAAAAAGAAAGAGAAAGAAAAAATAAAGAGAGGGAAAGAGAGAAAAGGAACAAGAAAAATAAAGAGATAAAAGGAAAAATAAAAAAGAGAAAGGGGAAAGAAAAAAAGAGAAAATGGAAAGAAAAAAAGAGGAAGATAGGGGGGAGGGGGAGGTTACAAGTTTGCAATGGAACGAGTAGTGAATCTTGTGAATTTATCCACTGTAACTGTGCTTGACAAGAAATGCATTCGCATTATCATCGCTTGGTCACGTTTCCTTTAGAACCGCAAGCGCTTACATGCAAGCAATATTTCCTCTACCCCCAATAAAACCACAATATATATATATATATATATATATATATATATATATATATATATATATATATATATATATATATATATATATATATATATATATATATATGCGGTTAATAAGGCAATATTGTGGCTAACTAGACTCTTCATCAAGCCGTGGGAAGGAGGAGTTCTCGACTCGTGCGTCGCTGCGGAAGAACTGGGTCATTGCCCTTTCTGTTGTTTTTTTTTTATGTTAAGGGCAAAAGGAAAGAGACGCATCACTCAGGAACTAGGTAAGGGGAGATGTATCCAGTACGTAGTGAAGGTAGTAGCAAAGTGAAAATAGTAGATGCCCTCCTGCAGACATTGTGACAGAGGAAGGGATGACGGTGCACAACTGAGGGTGGCAGGTAGGACGTACCGTGCTTATAGGTTTCATATGTAGCAGATTTATTATACCCTTATTTCACCAGCCACTACCTTAAGGGCGATACTAGATGACGAATAAATAAATAAAAATAGAAGAATTAAAAAGAAAGAGAAAAGGATGAGTCCCCGCTAAAGCGCACTAGTTCCAATTGGTGACTAGGGTTTGAGAGGGCGTTTCGTTCATCTGTGAGACAAACCCGAGTGCTTGGCGAGTCTGCCTTTTAGTTGGAAGCCCCTTTGGCCCACATAACCACTATTGCAGGTCGTGCAGGTAGAATTATAAACTATACAAGATCAAGGGCCCAGAGGATTCGACTCCTAATGGCGAAGAAAGGAATGCAAAAAACAGGGTTAGAATGAATACAAATAAATTGGCATTGTAGGAAATGGTTTGTGAGGATAAAAAGAAGTAGTTTATTGAACTTAAATGTTAAATGTTCGAGATAGGGCAATGGTAGGAAAACCTTCTGCTTTGGTTCACTAGTTATAATGACTCGTGGATAATATATTTTAGAGAGAAATTTTGACACTAACTTATCAAAAAATGAAATTAACGTGATAATTGAAATGAAAGAAATCCTTAAAATAAGTTATTTATTCATAAAACCCCGCCCTTTAGACCACTCGGCTACGCGGTCTAAAGGGTGGTTTTATTGAGATCAAAGCGGTTGCTCGCTCCTTCAATGTGCACGGTTCGAATCCCAGCTCGGATTTTTTCGAAGTAATAAGAAATATCTAATTTCGAAGAAAAATTATTCCGTTTTCTTTCCTGCGGTGAAGTTGGATTTATTTCATCATTCTCTCGCGCTCATGAGGATATATATATATATATATATATATATATATATATATATATATATATATATATATATATATATATATATATAGATATAGATATAGATATAGATATAGATATAGATATAGATATATATATATATATATATATATATATATATATATATATATATATATATATATATATATATATATATATATATATATATATATATATATATATATAACTCCTTTTATATCGAGGGGGAGCATGAGGAGAAGGGAGTTGTTATTAGCCAGAGGTGAAGGACCTTCGACGGAGGCTGGTGGGGAGGGAGCAAGCAGAGGCCGTGTTTTCGCGCGCGCGCAACACCAGCCTAATGCATGCAGCTCTTCCCCACGAGAGAAAAGGAAAAAATCCACATGCAAACACACTCGCTCTCACGAGTGTGTTTGTTTTTTGGAAGGAACACTTTGATATATATATATATATATATATATATATATATATATATATATATATATATATATATATATATATATATATATATATATATATATATATATAAACATGAAGCGACATTTTGTTTTAATCCTTGAGACGAAACCCGTCAAATAATTGTTTATTAATGCCCTGCGTGTATAGAGTAGCCTCAGATGCGTGAGTATATCTGTGGGCAAACGTATGTGAGAACGGCAGGCGAATGTAGTGCAAAATACTTAGTGTTAAACTCTGTGTGGTAGAGTTGAGTCCACACCAAAATGCAACGCAATGCAAGCCACCTCACTTTGAGGGGATGGGGGGAAGGTCTTGTCTTGGCTCCGCACCCAGATCTTTCTCTCCCATACTTCCATTTTGGCATCCGCCGCCAGTCTAGAGGAAGGGGAGGACCTCAAAGGACTTTGCTGCCCATACCGAAGAGGTGCTCTTTAGGGAAAGCGCTTTCATACAGCTGTGAATGAAGATTTACAAATGAAGCCTCTCCCCCACTGACTACATCATCAGTTCCCGAGTCTCTAGCGAGAGTAGACTGTGCTCTTGCAGTCTAGTCTGCTACTCTAGCTGTATAATCCACCGGATTAGCGGCATTCTCTCTAGCTATCGTAAGAACAAAATATTAACTTTCTATAATTCAATTATAGCGCGCTAAATCAATCAGTCAATTCTATCGTTACTCAACACCGGAACTAGTGACTAACTTAGCAGGTAGCTCGTTCAGGCTTCGCATATTCTCTAGGTGAACTAGTTGTCCACCAGAGCAGTCCTGCTCTGCGGTAGTTTAAGCTTGCAACAGTGGATCATAGAGCTCTTGCTAGCCGAGTAGATACGGCGATGGTCCGCTAACGCCACGGTACCGGGTTCGATCCCTGCATGAGCGGCCACGAACTTAAGCCCACGTCGAGATCTGTCTACCAATTGGTGGACGCACTGTGCTCACCCCTGTCCCGCGAGTAGAGGCACACACAATTACAACACTGCTTTCTTTCCTCTCCCGTCTTCGCAGCAAAAATACCACCACACACATTCTCTATTCCAAGGAATCCTGACGATGGGTATCTATATCCAGGTACCTGGCACCGCTTTCCAAAGAGGACAGGCCCATTGTGCCCGCGAGCTCACCAGCGATTGTCATACTGATCTTTATGTAGGTTTCATATCCGGTATGGATAGAAGGCAGGCTGGCGAATCACTACTAGAACCATGGTTATTAACTAAGGCTAAGCAACATATAGTCCTTAATATTCCATGAAACCACGAAGAATTTTGAAGATCTTTATCAGTTGATTGGAAAGTTTCCGAGTCTCTTGCGAAAAAGAGACATTTTTTTATTATTTTAGGAGCCCATCTGGAGACTACCTTCTAGGACAAAGTCACCGTAATCACTCTAGCACCTAATACTTGGCTAGATTTAAAAAAAAAACCAAGTAAATAACAAAGATAAGAAGTAACGAGAACAAAGGCTAAGAAATAAGCTAAAAAAACAACAACAACAAATAAAATCAAAAACAAGATACGAAAAAAAGCAACAAGAAGGAAGCGCGATCCGGCGTCGGGGATAGACCCCCGCCTGCCCCTGGCGCAGGAACTTGCGACCTAAAACAGAGTCAAATAAAATGGAGGAGGCCAGACCCCTCCAAAAGGTCATATAGCCAACAAGTCCGGAGGACTTCTCGGGTTCCTGCTATCTAAATGGCGTGAGGAAGAGCGAAACGCTGGTCCGGTCGCAGAGTCCTCGCGGACTCTTTGGCGCCCTCATCGGCGGGCTCATTCCCCGCAATTCCTACATGTCCAGGAACCCAGCAGAAGATAATCACGGATATCGCGAGCCAAGGAATGCGGAGATCCCAATGCCCCGAGAGAACTCGGGGCGATTCATGACCCGCTATAGATCACAATCCGGTCCCCGAACCGGGCACCTCGCGTTATCTCCCGTACTGAGCATTGTATTGCCACCAGCTCGGTCGTGAAGACAGACGCAGCGCCTGGTAGAGCCCCGCTGACTTCAAACAGAGGGGACACGGCGTGGAAACCGACCCCCTCCTGTGAGTTAGAGCTATCCGTATACACTGGCACGGTTCCCGCTATCGCGGGGGTGTCTGATAGACTCTATGCTTAATCGACGGGACCACTTTCTTTACCCTTTTCTCTACCTGAACACGCAACCTGGAGTACTTTAAGTATCTGCTAACCAGTTTACCTTAGTCTTTCTCCATGTAGGTGAATTTCAGATCCTGCCCTTGTACAGACTAATTTGGCTGGGAGTTTACTTACCTTATGTGCATTACTTGACATTTTACTAATTTAAAAGGCATCTGCCACGTGCCTCACCACTCACATATCCAGTGCAGGTTAGTCGTCAATCTCTCGACGCTTTCGGCCTAGGCTAGACAGCATCCCCCCTCCCCCAATTTTATGTCTTCTGAAAATTAGCCTAAATAACCCATCATTTATATCGTTGATCTAGTCTGCCAGGGATGGGCAATCATTTTAAGCCGCGGGGTACAAAGAAGCTTATGTAAAGCTTTGAGGGCCAAACTTAAACAGTTAGACGCCAATTTCAAATACATATAAGTTAATTACAATTATTTTTATGTATTTCTTTTGGATATACTACATAGTCATATATGTAGCTACACAGTAATAACTAGGGGTAATTTTTGGGGGCATAGTTTTGCCACCTCTTTTAAACTGATTCTAGACTTAAAGTGGAGCCCTCCACTTTAACTTAGAATCTTAACCACGATTTATAATTCTACACCATTCGATCATTTCCCCAAATTCAGACTTTTCCTATCTAAATGACTAACCACACTCAACATAGCTTAACTTACACGAGCAAAAAAGACCATGCATATAAGATAATCAAAATAATTTTTTATCAAATATCATTTTTTTTTAAGAACTTTCCCCATCCCTAGTTTGCCCATCTCTGATATAGACGATGAATAACAAAGGGCCTAACATGGAATCTTGAGGGACTTGGCTTATCATCTACCACCCACAAGCTTTTTTGACCTATTAATCTCACCCATCTCCCACCTCCCAAACAATGATTTACCACTACAATCAAAAGCCTTCCGCTAATAACAACACTGCCATACTATTCTGTATTCGATTACTTATTTGAACACCTTTTGAATACCCAAATTAACTATGTCCATCTTCTTGATAAACTCCAGCAAGTTAGTCAATCACGACTGTTTCATGCGGAACGCCTGCAGGGAAGCCTTGATGATATTTTGCAAATCTCAATGTTCTATGAATCCCTCGAAATCCTTACATAATATATGGTCAGACTGGCCTGGTAGGTGTCCGCAGAAATTCGGTCTTTTTTCTTATAGATAAGGGTGACATCAACCATCCATCAGGAGACAGGGAATTAGACACTAATCATGGATACGATGAAGATAGGGAAGGTGCTACCTCTCTCTTGACCTCCAACAGAATACGCAGAAAGTAGACATCAGGATCAGGCGACTGTCACGTGTTTAACTGCTGAAAGTTAACTACTTCGCGTCCGTATTAATTTCCTCTAAGTTCTTCGCTTTTTCCCCAGGTCACACGCTTGCTTTTGGGATCTCACCGTCAATTTTTTCCGTAAAGGAGGAAAAGTAATTGTTGCATAAGAAAAGAAGGAATCTGCTTAAACTAAATCAATAGAATATACGAGGCATCTTCTGTTCCTATCATCACGGTCAGTCTTACCTACCATCCTCATCCATCAATCTATCCAATCTATTCTTAAAACTACGCGAGGAAGACGCTTCTATCAGATGACTAGGGAACTTTATACCATTCATCTACCACTAGATTGGTAAATCAATTTCTCTTTCCTAAACCTAAACTTGTCTAGCTTTTAAAGCCACTGCTAAATGTCCAAATTTGTAGGCTAAAAATAAGAACCTTACCTATGACTCCCCTATAATAACCTTTTACCCACTTGAGGTCTTTAATCCAGTCCCTTTGGACTTTTCTACTTGTTAACATATAAGGATTTAATATCTCTTTCACCTTAAGGAAAAGTCCTCAACTCATAAACCTTTTAGCAAGTTGAGGACTTCAATCCAGCCCCTTTGGACTCTTCTCCTTGTTAACGTATGAAGATTTAATATCTATTTCGCCTTAAGGAAAAGTCCTCAACCCATGAACCTTTTAGTCCGGTCTCTGAACCGGGGCAGAACCAGGGACTCCACCGGCCTGAGAGCTATACCTAGCTCTCGAAGGAGTTTCCTAGCCCTAAACCCAAAGGGCTTATGGTATGACTGGCGTCTCTCGGCGGCATATGATCCATCAAAATGAGCTGCGGATGCAGTGAGAACTGTTTAGGGACTGAGAGAGGCGCTGGGCTCGCGCGTACAGGTGAATAATGCACTGTGCAAGGCGTAGAGAGAGTGACATCTCCACAGCATCGACTAGTAGGCTCTCAATGGGGAAAGTGCGGAAGGCACCGGTCGCCAGGCGAAGGCCGGTGATGCATAAAACTCGTATCCCTAGTCGAGCTTTGAACGAACAAAAGATCGATAAAAAAGTAAGGCAGTAGCCCTATCAGCGCCCCAAGCGCTGAACATCACGGAACGAAGAATATCCATGGCGCAGCTACAAGAGACCCTAAGGCTGCGAATATGAGCCTCCCAGGTGAGGCGTCGGTCGAATACAAGACCAAGGAAACGGTGCGATTCAACCACTTCCAGGCGTACCCCATTAAGAAACAAATCTGGGTCGGGGTAGAGCCGTGGATGACGGCAGAAGTGCACCAACTTAGTCTTGGCCAAGGAAAACCGAAACCTGTGCACTTCGGCATAGCGAGAGACGCGGTTCAATGGCTGTTGGAGTCGACGCTCCAGAGTTGGCATCTGGGCCGCGCCAACAGAGATCGAAAGGTCGTCCACGTAGAGCGTAGCAAGAACATCTTCCGGCAGCACCGAGGTGATGCCGTTGATGCTCAGGGCAAAGAGTGTGACACTGAGGACACTTCCCTGCGGGACACCCTCTTCCTGCTCCATTGGGCCGGAGAGGGCTCCCCCCACCAGTACGCGGAATCAACGATCTTGCAAAAATTCAGATATAAAGATTGGGAGGCATCCCCTCGCCCCCATCGTGTGGAGAGTATCCATGATACCGTATCGCCATGCGGTATCATAGGCCTTCTCCGGATCGAAAAACATTGTGGCGTAGTGCTTGCCCTTCTACGTAGGAAAGCCTCACAGACGGCATTTTCTAGTTGGAGCAGAGCATCCGACGTGGAGTGTAACTTGCGGAAGCCGCACTCTACAGAAGACAGATGGCCTTCGCTGTCCAGAAAAAAGGCTAATCTAACATTTATCAATTTCTCCATCAACTTTCACACGCAAGAGGTTAGAGCGATTGGTCGGAAACCGACCGGAGTAGAGTCATATCTCTCCGGTTTGCGAAAGGCGAGCACAGTAGCTATTGGCCAGGAATCCGGTAGGAGACCCTCCACCCAGATCATTTGAACAAATCTAACAGAAAGGCCATGCCTCTCGCACCCAGGTGTCAAAGCATGGCGTACGGGACATCGTCCGGACCATGGGTGGTGTTCTCCGCCTCTTTAGGTAAAGTCCGGTCGGCGGCCTTCCGCGACATTACGACGTGCTTTGAATGCTGGTGGAGCAGTATCCCGGCTAGAGAATGCGGAGAAAGCGGTCGTGAAGGATTTCGCCACGGACGCGGAGTCCGAGATTGCGGTCCCATTCTCCTGGAGAACAGTAGGGGGTTCGCATGAGAACTTGCCTCGAATCCTTTTGACTCGTTTTTACACTTCTGCTAGAGGGGTCTTCCCGTTAAGTGAAGACTCGTATGCCCGCCAAGAAGAGCGGCCGGCGTGCTTCGAAATATACTGGAACCTAGCCCTAGCCCGATGAAATTCACAGACAGTGAAATCGTTCGGGCGGCCCTTATAGCGCATGTAGGCATAGCGCTTATGCTTGAGGGCCGTTTCACACTCAGCTGACCACAACGATAGCGTTCGGCATGCAAAATGGCCAGACTTTCTAGGAATAGTAGTTATGCACACGGTGATGAGGTTGCCGAAGAAGAACTCAACGGCCTCACCTACTGACCTAAACTCCTCGAGATAGAGAATTCAGTCATTTCATGAAATGCAGACCACCGCGCCAAGCACCACCGGGGTGGGCTCTTGGGCAGCAGCGGCCCAGAAAATGATATTTGAATGGGAAAGTGATCACTACCATGGAGTTCATCGACCACCCACCAATCAAAATTAGACTGTGCATCTGGAGAGCACAAAGATAGATCAAGGCAGGAAAATGAAGCGGTTCTCGGGCAGTAATGCGTAAACTCATCCACATTTAGGATAGCAATCTCAAGCTCGTCGATCAGGTCAGCAAGGACTTGTCCCCGGTGATTAATAGAGTAGTCTCCCAAGAGGGAGTGTCTACCGCTTAGATCTCCAAAAGAGAGAAAGGGCCTCGGCAACCGTGCCACGACGCGGCGGAAGTCCCCCACGTCGAAGTGAGCTGACGGTGGAATGTACGCGGAAATAAGGGTATACCTCCTATCAAGGTGCAACTGCATAGCTACTGCATGAAAGGAGCTATCTAAAGCGAAGTGAAGAACGAGACATCATGCCAGGTGTAAATCCCACATCCTCGTCCCGGCCCTCATTCCGTGGTGGTAGGGTCGCAAGACCTTTATATCTCGGGAGGGTCGGCAGTGGGCATGCGCCCAGCATGGTCTCCTGCAAAAAGATACTTAACTAAGAACGGGAGGCGACGAGCCTCCACAGCTCCTCCTAGTTGGCCCGGAGTCCGCGGCAATTCTATTGAAGGAATATGCCCTCCAGGCCTCCTCGGAGGGCCCTCTTCGAAGAGAAGACCCTCACGGGAATGCCCGTACGCTTCCCGGAGGCAGAACTCCGGGCGCTGTCGCCTTCGAGGACTTATTGGGGGAGGTTGGGCTCGCCGTGCGAGTCTTTCCCTTCCTCCGCCTCGAAACCTTATGCGAGAGGAGCGGCAGCGGAGGCGGGGGGAGGGGCTCTTTTCGAGGATCCTCGGTCTCTGAGCCACCTAGCCTACCACTGGGCGTGGACGAAGAAGCCGAAGCTCCCTTGTTGCTGTCCTCCTTTCGGGGGGCAGCTTTAGGAACCTCGGAAGATGGCCTGGCGACCAACTTCAAAGGTGTAGTCTCTGAATGAGGGGCCCCGATGTAATCGAGGCTCCGCTCTGCGCACTAGCACGTTTGGTCTTAGTCAGGGGCTACGCGCCCAGGGGTGGGGCAGAAGGGCCGGATGTGCCTATCTTGGCTTGGTCACTTACCGAAGTGGCAGCAAACCCATTCATCCCCGCAGCCGCTGCGGATGGAGAGGAGCTCCAAGTCTTTTTAGTCTTTTTCTGTTTTTTTTTTTGGAGATGAGGGCGAGGAATGACCCGCTTTTCCCCTGCGCCAGCAGGAACTTCCAGCCCGGATGGAACGGCCTCAGCAAGGTTCTTTTCCAAGGTGGAGAAGGTCCTGGCGGTCGCAGTGGCACCAACGAAGGAGGATATCCCTCCCCTCCTTGTACTGCCTTGGAGACCCGAGCCGTTTGAAGAGGACCTAGCATAGTTGCGGACTCGAGTTCGGTGCTTGGCGCCGAGCCCGAATTCGCCCCCATGGAAGGCCCCACCGTTCAAGGCGGGGCTGCTTCAAGGACCATGTCTATCTGGGGGAGAGGGGGCTCCATTTGACCATCCTCCCTCCAGGACATCACAGGTCCTATTAGCAGTAGTTTCACTAGTCGAATATGGGGAGGCACAGGCCTTGACCCCCACTATGCTTACGATTCGAGCCAGCAGGTCTTTTGAGGGAAGCCACCGATGGGGCCTGTCTTCCCTATTCCCCCTAAGAGGGTTTGCATTACCGAGCCAGTTTACTGGGGAGCAGTAGGCTATGGGCTGCCTGCTGGCTTTCTTAGCAGTCCCCTTGGGAAGTAAAGGGGGGACTGCCGATGGAAAGAGGGAGGCTCCCGTAGGCACCTCCAGACAAGGGAGTGAGGAGGAGTCCCCTACACCCGTAGGCGAAGGAGAGAAGTAAGCCTCATCTCCGGTTAAAGAGGTTTGCCGGGTCCCCTGCAAGAGCACAGCGGGGAGGGGACCTCCATTTTTTTTTCTGTGGAGGTACCCAAAGGTGGCTCTGTCGTTGATGAGGGGGAAAGGAGAAGAGTTTTATTTGGGGCTTTTACATCATCGGGCATGGGGACCTTATTATTTCGGCAGGAAGCACAGGCTAATCACCCCTCGCAGTAGCCCGCTCTGCGAGGGGTGCGTACCGGGCTGGCAGAGCCAGTGTCGCCATTTAAGGCCACCCTTCCCACCTATGACCTTGCAGCCCTTCAGCATGGCGGCTCCACCTTGGGCACGGCGTAAAATTGATAGAGTATGAAGTGAGAAGGAAAGGAGATGTGAGTAAGGTATGGTGGGGATGAAGCAGGTTGTTAAAAACCCACCATCACAAACCGGAGCTCAGGGGTTAGGCACCATTGTCCCCTCATCTCTTAGCCCCGATCCCGGTTAGTTTGGCTGAAAAGAAGCTCAGCATCTATCCTATGAAAATAGAGGCCGACTAGAGAAAGTTTTGGGAGATGATGTAGGGCAAGTGAGGAAGTAGGGGAGAAACACACGCTGTCTGAAAGAAGTAGAAGAGGCTAAGCTTGGGCTGGACGGGGCGCTGAGTCCCGTCAGCAAGGCAGCCAGAAAGGCAAATCTCCGCGCCCCTTACGGGGTCACTAGATTCAAAAGTACGAACTCATTTCTCCCGTTCGAACTGTGTGATTTTATTTCCCCACATTAGTTAGGAAACTCCTTAAGAATGACTCGCCCCCCCTTCCCTAGACGACTTGCTAATTCGTATGTATGAGTCGCTGTGATCGCATCTGTCCTCGCAGATCTCTTGGTATTCTCGACCTCATCCCCCCCATCCCCAACGTTTGAACAGGACCCTTTCTGACACCGAGACCCCATTCGAAGATCCACCGGTTCCAACGACCCATTAGCAGCCCCCAACTGCCACGGCACCAGATAATTGTCAATCAGGGCGCGGTCCCAGGCATCACGGGTGCAATGATGAGAGTCATCGCCATTCGTCGACGCTTCGCAATTCAACCGAAAGGGACTCAGCCAGTCAGCCATGTTTCAGTTTCAGCCAGGGTAAAGCCACGTCGCTGCATTCGAATCATCAGGCACCAATGGTGACGTTTAAAGTTTGTTCTACGCATTACTTTAAAGTGTGTATGATATTCTCTCTCTCTCTCTCTCTCTCTCTCTCTCTCTCTCTCTCTCTATATATATATATATATATATATATATATATATATATATATATATATATATATATATATATATATATATATATATATATATATATATATATATATATACAAGGCAATGGCTTCGCCACTCCAGCACCACTCTACGGGGGGAGCTTGCGCTTCGCTACTAAGATTAAAATTTAAAATCTAAAAAAAAAGAAGCCATGGTTAAATTTTATCATTTTTTTTAACTTCGCCAATTATAATGATTTTAAAAAGGAACTCTAAGCTAAATTCTCCCCCTTTCAAAATATCACGTTGCTAAAATATAGTTATAGAAGAAGATATATAAAAATAGATTTTCTGAACTTCACCATTTGTAATTCTTTGGGTTTTAAAAATTTCACAAAGATTTCGATACTTTATATTTATTTCTGAACTTTGATAAAAAACAAACATAAGTCATAACCAAACTAAGATGAAATTATTATTCAAATACTAAAAAAATAGCCCCTTTTAAAAATATAGTTAGTGATGATATATATATATATATATATATATATATATATATATATATATATATATATATATATATATATATATATATATATGATGAAAATTAATGCAATATCGCAAGAAAAGATGAGGAATTAAATCACATTCTCCGAAGACAATTTAATTCAGAACAGTTTCGGTGTATCTCACACCCTTTTTCAACTGACAGTGGGCAGAAAATATAAGAGAAATGCATATAAGCATAACACAAGATCGCCTCTTTTTTCCCCCAATCCCCTACTTGTGGCTAATCTGGGGGGTTGGTTGGTTAGGCCTAAAAATATTGAAGGGCTGACATTTAATTATTTTGTTTATATGCTTTCTTATTAGAAGGATTAAAAGAAAATTGACCCTCAGATAGATTTAAATTAGGAACTGACGATATCAAGCTCGATTCTACGATTCTTCTCTTAACATAGTTAGCCGATTTAAATACCATTTTACTTCCATTGAAATCGATCGAATGATTCAAGTCTCTAACATGGCAAACTATTCCACTGCTTTGGCTGCTCACTCTAATATCTCTTTTGTGTTCGTACAATCTCTTGTCTAGATTTCTCCCCGTTTCCCCTATATAAACTTTTTTGCAATCGTTGCATGGTATTGCATATACTCCTCTGTTATGATGTTCTTTGGGTTTCCTGGCCATCATCAATTGGTTTAAGGAATTATTATATTTAAAGGCTAGATTAATACCCGCTTTTCCAAATATGTCCTTTAAACTATTTAATTTATTATTAAATGGCAATGTTATACAATTTGTTGAAGTCGTTAGTGCGGGAAGGCTTATTACCATAGAATGTTTTCCTAGCTGCAAAATGGGCAGACGATATGAACCAATCGGGGTAATACAAATTAGAAAAAATGGTCCTGATAATGACAATTTCTTCATCTAAATAGGAAGGATGACATATTTTGTATGCTCTAAGGAAAAGGTTAGAAATTACCGATTTTTTAACAGTATTATCGTGAAACGAAAAATAATGTATATAGGCATTCGAGTGGGTTGGTTTCCAATACACGTGAAGTTTTAATTCATGGTGATCTTTATTAATGAGGACATCTAAAAAGGGTAATCTATTATCATATTCCCATTCATATTTAAATTTGATGGAGACATGCAAATTATTCAAATTATTAAAAAAGGTATCAAAATCATGGCCATTAGGCCATACAGAAAATACATCGTCAATGTACCTTAACTATATAAAGTTAGGGGCAGAAATTGTGGGAAGGAGTTCAGTCTCAAAATATTCCATTAAGATACATGCCAATATCGGAGATAAACTATTTCCCATGCTAAGGCCAAATATTTGTCTATAAAACTCATTATTTACTCGAAACCAATTGTCAAAGAGACATAATTCAACTAAATCGATAAATTTACTCGTAGAAATGGGAAGATCCAAATTAAGTCTAGGCATGATTTCCCGCAGAAGGCCCATGGTTTGGTCAACCGGAACTTTGGTAAACAAAGAGTTTACATCAAAGCTCACAAATTTTCCATCCGGTAATTGCATGTGGTTGAGGCGGTCAACGAAATCTTGAGTGTTCATAATGTGTGCAGATGAGATTCTTCCTACTGCTGGAGATAAATGCTTGGCGAGCCATTTGGAGAGCTTATAAGTAGGAGAATTAATATTTGTGGGTCTTTGGGAGCCCATTTCTACGAGTAAATTTATCGATTTAGTTGAATTATGTCTCTCTGACAATTGGTTTCGAGTAAATAATGAGTTTTATAGACAAATATTTGGCCTTAGCATGGGAAATAGTTTATCTCCGATATTGGCATGTATCTTAATGGAATATTTTGAGACTGAACTCCTTCCCACAATTTCTGCCCCTAACTTTATATAGTTAAGGTACATTGACGATGTATTTTCTGTATGGCCTAATGGCCATGATTTTGATACCTTTTTTAATAATTTGAATAATTTGCATGTCTCCATCAAATTTAAATATGAATGGGAATATGATAATAGATTACCCTTTTTAGATGTCCTCATTAATAAAGATCACCATGAATTAAAACTTGACGTGTATAGGAAACCAACCCACTCGAATGCCTATATACATTATTTTTCGTTTCACGATAATACTGTTAAAAAATCCGTAATTCTAACCTTTTCCTTAGAGCATACAAAATATGTCATCCTTCCTATTTAGATGAAGAAATTGTCATTATCAGGACCATTTTTTCTAATTTGTATTACCCCGATTGGTTCATATCGTCTGCCCATTTTTCAGCTAGGAAAACATTCTATGGTAATAAGCCTTCCCGCACTAACGACTTCAACAAATGTATAACATTGCCATTTAATAATAAATTAAATAGTTTAAAGGACATATTTGGAAAAGCGGGTATTAATCTAGCCTTTAAATATAATAATTCCTTAAACCAATTGATGATGGCCAGGAAACCCAAAGAACATCATAACATAGGAGTATATGCAATACCATGCAACGATTGCCATAAAGTTTATAATGGGGAAACGGGGAGAAATCTAGACAAGAGATTGTACGAACACAAAAGAGATATTAGAGTGGGCAGCGAAAGCAGTGGAATATTTTGCCATGTTAGAGACAAGAATCATACGATCGATTTCAATGGAAGTAAAATGGTATTTAAATCGGCTAACTATGTTAAGAGAAGAATCGTAGAATCGAGCTTGATACCGTCAGTTCCTAATTTAAATATATCTGAGGGTCAATTTTCTTTTAATCCTGTAATAAGAAAGCATATAAACAAAATAGTTAAATGTCAGCCCTTCAATATGTTTAGGCCTAACCCCCCCCCCAGATTAGCCACAAGTAGGGGATTGGGGGGAAAAAGAGGGGATCTTGTGTTATGCTTTTCTTATATTTTCTGCCCAGTGTCAGTTGAAAAAGGGTGTGAGATACACCGAAATTGTTCTGAATTAAATTGTCTTCGGAGAATGTGGTTTAATTCCTCATATATATATATATATATATATATATATATATAAAGGACATCAATCCCCCTCCGCCTTAATACGGACTATAAACCCTGTGGTGAGAACAGCTACGACCCCCCCCCTCCCCCTTAATAGAAACCTCGGGTGCCGGGTGGAAATGGCTATCATGGAGGCTGACGGAAGTTTGGTGTCTAGACACCGCTGTGTTTGGGGTGAGGGGGGGGGGTAAGAAGCAGACATTTGACGAAAATCAGTCCACTCCCCCTCCCCATCAATGGGGGAATACAGATGGAGAGCATTGATTAAGCGAAAACCAACGACCACATCTTCGCTGAGCGTCGGGGTCATCCAAGGGGAAAGTTGTTGAAAGTGACACTTTGTGGGAGCTCTATAGAGCTCTTGTAGGTATAATCCAACGAGGTACGTTGATGGAGAAGTTAAAGAATATAAAGAACTATAAAAAAGTTATATCGACTTATAAATGAATTAGAAGATTAAAATGGCAGAAAGATAAAGATAGCAGAAAGAGAAAAATGAAGGAAGAATAAGGATAACAGAAAGATAAATATGGGAGATATATAAATGTGGCAGATAAATAAAATGACGTGAATAAAGATAACAGAATGTTAAATCTAACAGAAAGATAAAGATGACCTAAAGCTAAAGACGGCAGAAGGATAAAATAACAATAATAGGGATGACACAAAAATAAATATATTAGAGAGATAAAATAGCAGAAAGATACCGACGAGAAAAGAATAAATATGACAGAAAGATAAAATGGCAGAGAGATAAAGATGAGAAAGAATAAATATGAGAAAATATACATCTTACAAAAAAAATAAAGATGGCGGGAATATAAATATAGCAGACATAAAAATCACAGAAGCATAAAGATGGCAGAAAGATAACTGACTGATAGATAAATATGGCAGGACGATGAATACTAGCAGCCAATATAAATAAGGTTGAATAGAGGCAAAATCAAGACCCATGGACAGGCTGATGTTAATAAGCACATATCCTCTTCTGGGAGGTTTATGAATGGCCACACACATTGGTTTGGGCTGAAGTGTAACTGCGTGTTTGTGTATGTATACTTGTGTGTGTGTATGCGTGTGTGGCCGGGGATGAGTTCAATTTTGAAAAAGAATGTGTGTGTGTGTGTCTTTCGGTTAATTTAATGCTGTCAATCGTGTAGTTGTGTGTTCGTGTGTATGTGCTAGGTGAGTTGTTGATTGGGATGGCGGCGTGTGTAAGTTGAAATGTCCGAATGTTCGGCGGTAAATCACACTCTCGTCCTGATCGATTGGAGGATTGGCAGCGTCCGAGTCGCGAGAAGTGGCTGTTCCCATGGAAACGAGGCAGCTGACATCTGAAGGAGTGCGGGACTCAGCCCCTAATGCCCGCAAGAAGATCTGCGACTAAATATCTTCCACACAGTTTCACTTCCTCTATCTCCACACCTTTCTTTATCTCCTTACAAACTTTCTGCGGGAGATGCCATCGTTGGTTGGAACAAAAGATTGTGCCTGCCGTCTTGTACAATTTTCTACTATCTCTCTCTCTCTGTCTCGCCTTCTCTCTCTATCTCTCTCTGACTCTCTCTTCGACTCTCTCTCTCTCTCTCTCTCTCTTTATTGATAATAATCCTGAAACGTTTGCAATAAATGTTAAGAAGCGTCTTCGGCTCTGTCCTGGTCATCCTCTTCATATATATATATATATATATATATATATATATATATATATATATATATATATATATATATATATATATATATATATCTTAAGAGAGCAGAGGGGTTGCGCGTTGCCAGGCGTATACGTATTTTTAGGACAAATAAGTAGGCTAAATTTAGGATGTTCATTATTATATTATAACTTCTTGGTACCGACGTTTCGGGTAGGAACCCATTCTCAAGGATGTGAGATTATAAATATATACAAACATAAGAATTTTTAGATAAGTTATCATTTCCACTTTTACTACAACTATGATCATACACAAATTACACACGCCAAATCCACTCCCCCCCCAAAACAACCCCTATCTTTCAAATATTTCTATTATCTCCCCCTTTTTACAATGAAGACACCCAAAACTAATTAATCTCAGTTTTCTTTTAAAAACAAAAACAGATTTCCTATTCCCTAATAGTTAAGAGCCCTGCATTTTTATAATTTGAATATTCCCACCTCTGCTGCTTCCCATTTCCCATATAATTAATTTATAATTATCTGATAACTTATCTAAAGAATTCTTATGTTTGTATATATTTATAATCTCGCATCCTTGAGAATGGGTTCCTACCCGAAACGTCGGTACCAAGAAGTTATAATATAATAATGAACATCCTAAATTTAGCCTACTTATTTGTCCTAAATATATATATATATATATATATATATATATATATATATATATATATATATATATATATATATATATATATATATATATATATATATATATATATATATATATATAAAGTAAAATTAGTGATAGAGATAAAGATAGATGCGCTTGAAATAAATCGAGTCCCAAAAAACGCGCCAACCTAAAATTAAACGCGGCAACGGAACTGACAAGATCGAGCTGACATCGATGACGTCACGCGAAGGCGTGACGTCAAAACACGATAACAAAAAAATAATAGAAAAGTTTTGAAAACAAGTGATACAGGTGAGATCTGAATCTCCTTACCCGCCCCCCTTCTTCTCAAAAAAGGGCGCGGGATTTGTGTGAGTCCGGACCATGGTGGTGTGGGGTTTCGTCTACGCCGCTATTGAAGAGAGAACCGAATGTCTAGGGATCAGCGGGCATTAGGAACTTCTACGGAGAGATTTGCCAAGAAAGTGGTGATGATAAAGGATGTGAAAGTGTGGAAGAGATACAACTGCAACCACCCCCATCCCCCCCATCGTGGGTATTGGGGTGGGTGAACACGCACTCTTCTTAGGTACCAGCTTAAAACAAGTGCCCCTGACGTCATTTAGTTTGGGGGGCGAAACGTCCCAGGTGAAACCGACGTGGCAACAAAGTTTCTCTGAGGTGGTGTTTTATAAAATGATGTTCTAATTAATATATATATATATATATATATATATATATATATATATATATATATATATATATATATATATATAATAATAATAATAATAATAATAATAATAATAATAATAATAATAATAATAATAATAGGTTGTAAACAAAGTTCTCGCACAACTTTTATTGATAATGATTTACAACGAAACAATGTAGCAAAAAGAAACATATCAATGAACGATGTAATCACCGTTATTTTCGAGCACCTGCTTCCTAGAATCTCCCACCGCAGTTTTCGGTTCGTCATCATTTGCTAACATTTCTCCATTCAAGAAGTTCTGCTGTGTCCGGAATAGATGGTAGTCTGTTGGCGCCAGGTCTGGAAAGTGTGGTGGTTGAGGGAGAACTTTCCACCCTAGCTCCAGGAATTTTTTACCGGTATGATTTGCAACGTATGGTCGGGCGTTCTCATGGAGAAGTGTGACATTAGTTAATTCTGGTCGTTTCTGCGCAATTGCATCTGCCACCTGTTGCAGTTGACGACTGTATAATTGAGCTTCGATAGACTGTTTACGTTCCAACATTTCCCAGTAAATCACTCCCTTCATATCCTACAAAATACAGACCGTAAGCTTGTTTTGATGTCGTTCGGCCTTTGCCTGAAGTTGTGCAGGCGCACCTTTGTAGGTTAAACCTCTTTTGCGTGCCCTGTTCGAGCGTAGACACCATTTCTCATCTACAGTAACGACTTTTTTCAGCCAATCAAACCCACGTTTATCCGGCGCTGACGGTCGAAGTAGTTCAGTTTACGTGGAATCCATACGTCCAGTTTGCTGACTTTGCCCATTTTCTCTAAATAATGCAAAATGGCTTTATGGCTGACGCAAAACGTTTCATCCAGCTCGCGTAAGGTCAGATGTGGATCAGCTTTGACACAGGCGCACATACGGTCATTGTCAATAAGTGAGATTCGACCACCTAATATATATACAGTTGCCCAAGTAAAGGAAAACTGGTATCACAACTTAGTAAGTAAATTCATTGGAGTAGATTACGTGAAACATTTAAAAGGTCAAGAAAGAAAAGGGAATTTTTAGAAACGGAGAGAATATGATAACCATTTTAACCCTTATATGAAAGAGAAAAAAGGAGAGTTGGATTCGAAGCTGTGTCGTAAAGTGACCTTCGCTTTTAGAACCATGGCACTCATAGACTGAGCGTCGTGGTTCTTAGGGCGAAAAGCTACTTGGCGACACCTATTCGAATCAAACTCCTATTTCACTTTCATATAGGGGTTAAAATAGTCATACCATTTTAATCCGTTTCTAAAAATTCCATTTTTCTTAAGCTTTTAAATGGTTTATGTAATCTATTCCAAAGAGTTTAATTTCCAGGTTATGATACCGGTTTTCCTTCCCTTGGGCTATAAACTACATCTATTATATATCACGTGTCATATGATTTTCCCGGTTCTTAATATACAGGGGTTGGACAAAATAATGGAAACATTAATTAAATTACTGACTTGGAGTCCCTTCCTATTTAGCAGTATAAATAGATTCAATACGCTGACAAATCGTTTCATACAGTTTTGGGCTGTATCTATACGGATTTAACTGTTTTAGGGTGAAACCTGCTCTAGCTCCTTCGTAGACGCTTTTTAGAGGGAATATATCCTCTAGTTTTTGCTCCAATTTACACAAAAAAAAACTTATTTGGGCAAGATCTGGGAATTATGGAAACCACTATGTGTTCAACGTCATTTTCAGGCATTTTAAATAAGTTTTTAAAACTTTTTTGGTGTGAAAGGGTGCATTAGTTAATGTTTCCATTATTTTGTCCAACCCCTGTATATATATACAAAAGAATAAATGACGTGAACTAGAAAAACGACAAGAAACATTATATAGGATGACACAAAAATCAAAGAGTGCAAATTAGGACACAATGTACGCCAGAGGAAAAATCTTTGAATTATCGTAGCTGAGAATCAAACCCGGATCTCCTGATTGCCGGTCAGATGCTCGTCTGCAATACAAGGTTGCAGAAATTATATAGGACGAAAGCCCTGTGGTTGTTGTTACTTAAACCTGCAGCACTTGTATTTGCTCTTTATATATATATATATATATATATATATATATATATATATATATATATATATAGAAATATATATATATATATAAATATATATATATATATATATATATATATATATATATATATATATATATATAATATTTACACAATTATATAGGATGAAGAATAAAGAGATTTGATTTCGAAGATTGGGATATTAATAAATCCTTAGATTTTGTGTTAATGTTTATAATTATAATTCACTGCGTTATTATTCACCACGTTATTATTGTTGCTATGTAACATCCTAATACATTTAGTTTTTTACGGTGAGACGACTTGCGTT
Source organism: Ceratothoa steindachneri (assembly GCA_963969495.1). Classification (NCBI taxonomy): domain Eukaryota; kingdom Metazoa; phylum Arthropoda; class Malacostraca; order Isopoda; family Cymothoidae; genus Ceratothoa; species Ceratothoa steindachneri. The sequence continues at coordinate 23,293,857 of OZ018330.1, read as the reverse complement.
GGATATTTTTAGCGGAGAGCGCAGAGGCGAGAAGTCTCACCCGTATCAACGAAGCGAAGTGCAGATGGAGAAGGCTGGACAACTGCAGGGAAGATGTGCGACGTTTGGGGGCGATACAGCGAAGATTTGTGGAGTTCCAAAGTGGGAGGCAGCGTTAGTCTGCCTTTGGTTGAGTTAGAACCCCAAAGCGAGGTGTGTGACCTTCAAACTTTGGTGGGGAGAAACAAGAAATTTGGCCAAGGATGTCTCCTCGGTTTTGCTAAATCCTAGTAACACGTGAGTGTACCAAGAGGGAAACGGTGTTTTGCTTTCATTTCAGGTGGTGAGAATGATGAGATAGGAAGAGGTAGTCTTCGTGTTTGGCTGCTTTAACTCGACTCTCATGTCGTGGAGGGGCGCAGTTTCGATCATTCCCCCAAATAGGGAATGTTTGGAGTTTGACCTATTCGAGGGGGAAGATAAATTGGCAAGTTACAGCTGCCGATGGCTAGCTCTGTATAAATCCTCATAGCGCCTCAGGAGTTGTAGAATGGAACTGTTTGTCTTGGCGACACCAAACGATGGATTATGGCACACGTGAGGAGCAGAGAGCCTTAGCCACTACAAGTGCCGCCGCATGGCGAAGCATGCTGGGCCACGTGGGAAATAAAGGGGCTTAGCCCCTATGAGTTAACATAAGAAAAGAAGAAGTCTGTAAAATGCTAATCAATAGCCTATACGAGGCAGCTCTTTTTCCCGTTACACAGTTCAGTCCGACCTTGCATCAACATCCATAAATCTATCCAGTATATTTTTATACCTCCGCAGATAGATTTCGTTATTATATTGGGTTGAGGAATAAGTTCTTTGGGTTTTATCAAATTTATTCATTACCATTAACAATTTTAGAAAAACTTCATTTTTAATTGATAACAATATGCAATTTAATCAATAATGTATTCTCCGTTGTTATTTGCGACTTTTCCCCAACGTTCAACTAGTTTTTCGATGCCTCTGCAATAAAAATCTTAGGGTTTTGACTCGAATAATTCGTCTAACCAGGTTCTTAATTCCACATCAGTACTGAAAGAAACGCCGCGCAAATTGTAGGAAAGCGATCGGAACAGATGGAAATCCGATGGAACCAAGTCTGGCGAATATGGAGGATGCGGCAGGATTTCCCAATTAAGCGTTTGGATGGCGTCTTTTTTCATATTGGCAATGTGAGGACGAGCAATTTCGTGTTGCAGAAGGACTCCATAACGTCGATGAGGTCGCTTTTCACGAATAGCTTCGGCGAATCGATACATTTGTTGAACGTAGAGTTCTGCATTGACAATCACGTTGTTCGCAAGGAGCTCATAAAGAATGATGCTTTCACAATCCCACTACACACAAAGCATCGTCTTTCGTGGATGAAGTCCTTGCTTTAATCGCGGAAGTGTTTTTTTCATTGGGGCTAAGCCATTGTTTCCGATGGTTCATGTGCACATAAACACACCACTTTTCGTCGCCAGCGATGATGCGGTGAAGAAATCTGTCCTTATATCCACGAGTAGCCTTGGGACGAGCAAGCAAACCTGCGACAATCGTGGAGCGTTGAAGTTTGTTGCTTTCGCTCAAAGCGGGCGGAACCCATGCACCGAGTTTTTGAACTTTCCCCATCGAATGAAGGTGATTCTTTACAGTTTTCTGATCACACGCCAATTCTACAGCCAATTCTCTAGTCGATTGACGAGGATTTTCATGAAGAAGGTCATTCAATCGATCTCCATACAACTTAATGGGGCGACCAGAACATTTTTAGTCATTAAGATTGAAATGACCGTTTTTACAACATGAAAATCACCATTGAGCTGTCCTTTCTGATTAAGCATTTTCTCCGTACACAGCACAAGTATCGCGACGCTGTTAAGAGACGTAGCCTAACCTTTGCAAATTTTGCTCTCATTATTTATTATTGTTTCTTAATATGTGTAAAAATCACGTCAACCAAACTTAATCAACACAACATTAAAAAAAACCCCGCAAGAACTTATTCCTTAACCTAATAGATTCCATCATTTTCATCACCACTGATGTCAAACTCATCTTTCGGTAATTAGACATTGACGTTTTATCCCACTTCTTAAAATAGGCATTACATTAGCTTTCTTCCATGCTGTTGGTAAAATGCTAGTCTCTAATGATTTTCTAAATAGGCGTGCTAGGAGCTCACTTAACACATCTTCACATTCTTACATTTTCTCACTCTATCAAGTATTCACTGAGTCTCATTTCTCTCTTTCTTCCCTTTCATCTTATTATTCACTAAGTCCCTGCCCTCTCGCTCTTCCCCTTTCCTCTAGCCATTCATTTAGCCCCCCTTCTCCCTCTTCTCTCCTACATGTAGTCTTACGGTTAGCCCATTTTCTCATCTTTCTCCCTTTCACTTAGTCATAGTATAGTGTTAGCCGCGCGTTTGGAGAGTAAATATGACCCACCCCATGCATGAACTGACAAAGCATCAAAAACCAAAACCTGTATTATAATATTCCCATGAGTCTGTTGCAGGATCTTTTATTGAAGTGGGGAGTCGCTCCTCCCCACTCCCCCAGTCCCTAAGGGTAATATTCGATCAAAAATAGATCCCTGGGAAAAGAGAATCAACGAAGATGAATCAAAGAATTAATGAAGATTAAGTAAAGAGAAAAAGGCAACTTAAGGAAAGATGAATCAATGACTAACATAAAGGATAAGGGAGAAGAAGAAGATGATATAAAAAGAATTAACGAAGATTAAGATGAATCTTAGAATGAGCAAAAAAGAAGAAAAGAAAAAGAATCGAAGAAGAAGAATCAGAGAAAAAGAAAGAAGCGTGACCAAGGAATTGGATGACGTCACAAAATATAATATTAAACAGATAAAAGAAGAAGGATCGAAGATAAGAAAGCACTGCACAAACTAATCATGTAACAATAAATAGAAAACCAACGAGGGGCCGAAAAGTTTTGGGAGAGCTTTGGGTAAAAATGGGTAAAATACGGGAAATATAAATGTGTTGAAATACCATAGCAATAGGGTTGGGGGCAAAGAGGCCTAGACATGCACCTCTTCCGCAAAGAAGGAGAGGGGAGGGATGGGGTACGATGGGGGGGGGGATTAAGATTGGGTCTTCCTCCCTTTTGAATTTGTCTAATGATCCGTTTTCAGTGACAACGAGGGATTTACGATCATTCCTCAATAATACACACGAACTACGATCTCGGGATCAACCTACAATACCGCAACACGAACGCGGGATCAGCCTCCACTACCACCACATGAAATCGGGATCAACCTTCACTACCAGCACACGAAATCGGAATCAACCTTCACTATCAGCACACGAAATCAGAATCAACCTTCACTACCAGCACACGAAATCGGGATCAACCTTCAATACCACCACACGAAATCGGGATCAACCTTCACTACCAGCACACGAATTCAGAATCAACCTTCACTACCAGCACACGAAATCAGAATCAACCTTCACTACCAGCACACGAAATCGGGATCAACCTTCAATACCACCACACGAAATCGGGATCAACCTTCACTACCAGCACACGAATTCAGAATCAACCTTCACTACCACCACACGAAATCGGGATTAACCTTCACTACCAGCACACGAATTCAGAATCAACCTTCACTACCACCACACGAAGTCGGGATCAACGTTCACTACCAGCACATGAAATCGAGATCAACCTTCACTACCACCACACGAAGTCGGGATCAACCTTCACTACCAGCACACGAATTCAGAATCAACCTTCACTACCACCACACGAAATCGGGATCAACCTTCACTACCAGCACATGAAATCAAAATCAACCTTCACTACCACCACACGAAGTCGGGATCAACCTTCCCTACCAGCACACGAAATCGGGATCAACCTTCACTACCACCACACGAAATCGGGATCAACTTTCACTACCAGCACACGAAATCAGTAACAACCTTCCCTACCACCACACGAAGTCGGGATCAACCTTCACTACCAGCACACGAATTCAGAATCAACCTTCCCTACCACCACACGAAGTCGGGATCAACCTTCCCTACCAGCACACGAAATCGGGATCAACCTTCACTACCAGCACACAAATTTTGAATTAATCTTTACTGTCACCACACGAACTCGGGATCATCTTTCAGTACAACCAGCCAACAAGAAAAACTAAGGACCATCCTTATGTACCATCGCACGAATTCAGGTTCATCCCTCGCTACAACTCCACGAATTCACGATAATTCTGCACTACAACACACGAGCTCCAGTGTGTCCTCAATTCGCCCCCATCCCTCTGCCCCTGGCAGGGTCCTCCTTCCCTAAGGCAAGACGACCTCGGCTCAGCCACCCCCATCCCCTCAGGAGGCCCTCAATCTGGCGTTCGCGGGCGAACCCAACCTTTTGTTTTCTTCCTCTTGGGGGGCGGGATGGAAGGGAGGGTCTTTTATTTCCCGGCAATAATAAAGAACTAAACAGCTTCCGAGACTCGGAGGACGCGATAAAATGGACGTTGACCAGAGAGCAAACAATCGACGACCCTCTTTCGATCGGAATTCCGGCCTGAAGAGGGGCCACTGATAATCCGCGCCCTGTGAGTCACTGCCTCTGGCTCGAGAGATTGACGTCATACGGAAATTATTTGGTTCCTTTGACGTCGCCACCCCGAGACCACGTCGCTTTCTGCGACGTAGGGAAGGGGGCTTATATTTGACACAATATTTAACGACACACGCTAATATACACACATAGAGACTGTACACACTGTCAAACAATGTGTGTGTGGAGGGGAGGAGGTCATGACTAGAGTTCATGGTGAATATGTTTATAATAGTCTTCATTGCCACATTGGGACCTTTATTTGCTAGAGATGCAAGCGCAATAGCAACGAGGACATATGAGTAGTGAAGATAGACGAAATGAAAATAGTAGAAGATATATAGCCTCGGGTCCTCCAGTCGGTATTGAGGCCTGGGGGAAGGGTACATAATTGTGGGTATTGATGCCGTGTCGTTTTTCCAGGTTTCAAGGGTAGTAAGAGTGCTAGCCCCCCCACCCGAGAGGGGCACTTGGCCAAGAAGAATTCATGCTTTGACGACTGCCATGGCGGCGCTTAAATGAGATTTGTGTCTCCCTGGGGGCAGAAGGGACAGGAAATATGTTGTTCGAGTCTGCCCCCCACCCCTCAATTTAAATAAGGTAGCTCGAGACGAGACTACATTCCTATCTATTGCTAGAGATCCCTACGAGACGAAAGCTTCTCGGAATCTGGAATCCTTTTCCTTGTTGCATCGTTCAGTGGTCCACGGACCTCATTGGCACGAGTCATTTCGATGATGAGCAAGAACCATCAAATTGGGTCGGTCAGTACCTACGACTTGTAAACTCGTTCATGACTTGTAAACTTGTTCATGCGTTCTTGAGAACTTGTTTATGACTTATTTAAAATTGTTTATGACTTATTGTAAGATTGTTTATGACTTGTTCTAAACTTGTTCATGAGTTTTTGTGAACTTATTTATGACTTATATAAAATTGTTCATGACTTATTGTAAGCTTGTTTATGACTTGTTCTAAACTTGTCCATGAGTTCTTTTGAACTGGTTTATGCCTTATTTAAAATTGTTCATGACTTATTGTAAGCTTGTTTATCACTTGTTCTAAACTTGTCCATGAGTTCTTTTGAACTGGTTTATGCATTATTTAAAATTGTTCATGACTTATTGTAAGCTTGTCTATGACTTGTTCTAAACTTGCTTATGACTCTCGTTTAAACCGCACATCTATCGTATCTGTAAATCTTCCCTCGGTTTCCTCCGCAACTTTTCACGTATTCGATTCCATTTTGATCGACGAAGCCTTGAGACTGCTCTTCATGCTTTCGTCACCTCACGCTTAGACTACTGCAATTCTCTTCCAGTGAATCTCCCTTTTTCGTCACTTCACCCCCCCCCCCTCCCTACAACTAGTTCGAAACTATGCTGCCCGGCTACTCCTTCACCCATCTACAGTTCTCTCCTTCGATGCCTCTGTTACAGGAGCTACACTGGTTACCTATTCGCTTCCGTACCCAGTATAAAATTCTTCTCATCACCTACAAGGCCCTAAACCTCGAGGCTCCACCTTATCTCTCGTCTGCCCTCTCCCGTCGTCAAACTCCTCGGGCACTCCGGTCTAACCTCGCTCCCCTCCTGAACACTCCTCGTTCTGTCCTCTGCACAATGGGTGACCGTTCCTTCTCAGTTTGTGCTCCTAGACTCTGGAATGCTCTCCCTGCCGAAGTCCGATCCTCTCGCTACTTTTAAACGTCTCCTGAAGACTCATCTCATCAGAATTGCCTTCTCTACCCTCTAAACTTTCTCTACATTCGCTACACAACCTGCGCTCTATGAGGGCTAACAGCCCTGAAGGGCGCATTATAAATACCTTTTATTATTATTGTAAACTTGTTTATGATTTAACTTGTTTATGACTCATTGTAAACTTGTTCACGACTTGTAAACTTTTTCAGGACTTATTGTAAACTTGTTCATAATCAATGTACTCTTGTTGATGACTTGTCACCACCCATTATTATTTAGTCTCAAAAGTTATTTATTTATTCTTATCTCCTGCTCGAATACCCAAGTAGTCTCCTCTTTCCTGAACTCTCTATCTGTTCCTTTTCTTAACTTCGCCATTTTACGATTCTTTTACTTTAAACTAAGAAATGAGACCAACGAGGGCATATCCGTAACCAAGATGGGCAGAGAAAGAAGTTAAGATGGAGCAAGTTATATGTGTGGAAGATACATGGCCGTGGATTCACTTGTGTGCGTTTGGGTCTGGAGGGCATGTAATCTTCCAAATGTCAACTGCAGCAAGGTTGCCCTCTCGCGAGGACCCATTTTCCGAATCTGTTCACCCAATTTATGGGGATGTCCCCGTTTGTCTTTGTTTTTTTAATAAATAAACATATATTGTAGGTCCCAATTTAACAAAATTCCTTATTAGAAAAATAGGGCGATATCCAACGAGGGCATCTTTGCCCGAATGTTGATAAGATGATACATATCTGTACTACAAAGAAAGTGAAGATGGAGGAAGAGCGAATGTGAGCAAGATATATAGCCGTAGATCCACTGTCTGGTATTAGGGCATGTAGGGCACGGAAACGTCACCATTCATGGGCAGCAGAGTTGCCAAACTACCCCTGATGCCCTCTTGCTGGGTATTCCATATACGATGGGTGGGCATAGATGTATTTATGTAGGTGAAATCGTTTGGGAAGCAACACTACGCACATTATCCGAACTTAAATATATATATATATATATATATATATATATATATATATATATATATATATATATATATATATATATATATATATATATATATATATATATATATATATATATATAAATATATATATATAAAGAGGGCATCCCCCTCCCATCAGAGTGGGGGGTAAGAGTATACTCGTAAATGCCTAGAAAAAGAATAGTAGCGAAGTTTATGGATGAAAAAGCCCCCAATAGGCATTTTAAACAACCTTCCATGCCTGGGCCTGTAGGGCACGATACTTCTAGGAACAAATTCACAAAGAGAGGAGAGATACTCAAAAATACAAATGAAAGATCAAATTAGTATGATCAGCTGCCATAACATTGAGAATATTTGTTAGCTTCCTGATCGAACACAACAATAATATTATTATCCAACATGAGAGATAATCTTTATAAATTGCTACCTTCCTCTAATCGCAGGGAATCGAATAATAGTACCAAGAATCCTCGAATGGTTCCAAGAATTAACGTTTTGTCCCCAATTACTTCCAATGTTTTTTTTTCTGTTCCTGCAAAACCTCGACCTTTGCCTATTTTTTGCTATACACATTGAGGTAATTAAGTATTTGGAAACGTTCATTGCATTAGTTATCTACTTTTATTTCAAGCATTGACTTCAAAAGTTCGCATCACGGATAGCATCTATAATAATAAATACCAACTCAAAGTTCACAAAAACATTCTATGTATATAAAATATAGCAATTATCGTAATATGCCGACCAAAGGTAGTCATTATCTGTTCTAAAGGTCTTATAATAAATAAATAATTGAAGTTTTTAGTTTGCGACTGTAGTTCATTTAGTTTCTAGTTGGCGACTCTAGTTCATTGAAGTTTCTAGTTTGGCGATTCTAGTTCATTCAAGTTTCTAGCTAGCGATTCTATTACATTCAGTTTCTAGTTAATATATATATTTTTTTATTCCATATTAATCCAATGTACAGTATAAACATATTACATTTTAAATCTTAATGACAAGTTACAATAAGTACTTTATACATACTCGTACATATGTATATACATACAAAGATTAGTTATGGGCCCAAAATAAGTCAGTGACTTTTAGGGCAGAAACTTAAAACTTAAGACTAAGCATAAAATTATCAAGAATAAAATCCCTTCATGTTTATAAAAATATAAACAACTTAGTATACATTTGAGAACCTAACCATTGTAAAGATTGCAAATAACGAATAATTATATTATTTAAATTTAGAGATAAATTAAAAAACTATTTTATTTCCAGCGATTATTTCAAAAGATCTGTAGTTAACATAGTCAACAGTCTTATATAAATAATAACATATTCATAATATATATATCAAAGTAATAGTACACAGTATAATAGTGTACGGTAACAAATAAATACACAATAACAAAAACTGAATAGAAATTTAATAAGCTGAAATTATATTGTTTTTAAGAGCTTTTTTGAATTAAGCTAAATTGGTTTGGGATTTGATATTGTCGTCCAAGCCATTCCATATTTTGATAGATTTGTACAGAAAGCTACATTGCGATTTTGATTTTAAATACAAGGGTGAAATAAATTTTGTTCTATTGCGGGTTTGGTGATTATGAGTATTATCAGCTGTTTATACACATATTAAATATATAGTTATTATAGGAACACTTTATTGTTTTGTAAAGGAATAAGGATGTTTGAAAAACAAAGAGATCATTTAATTTTAGAATTCTGGATTCTTTAAAATATCGATTAGTGTGCTCTTTGTAGTCAAGTTGATGGATGGCTCGAATTGCTTTTTTCTGTAATATGACTAATTTATTAAGATAATTTTGATATTTTCCATACCAACTCTCTATGCCATATGTCAAGTAAGGTTGCACCATTGTCATATATAAAGAGTGGAAATAGATTTAGGAAGAAACTTATTTAATTTATATAATATTCCAATCGATTTTGATAGTTTTGTTGAGATATGCGTAATATGTTGTTTAAAACTCAGATTTTTGTCAATAAAGATGCCTAGGAATTTGATATGAGTAGTTTCATAGATTATTCCGTCGCCCATTTTAATATGGGGCAATTCAATAGATTTTTTGTAAGAGAAAAGAATATATTTGGTTTTATCTACATTTATTGATAGTTTATTAACATTAAGCCACGTGAAGACATTTTCGAGTTCTTTATTTATTGTAGATGCAATGTTGCTCGGTTTGTCATGTGGCAAGGGAGTTAATAAGGTACTATCATCCGCGAATAATATAAATTTAAACAGATAAGAGGATTTAACAATATCATTAATATAGATTAAAAATAACAGTGACAAATTGCTTTCTTTCAGTTAAATATGATTTGAACCAATTTTGACAGTTGCCTCTAATTCCGTACATAGCTAATTTTGACAGTAGAATATTATGGTTGACACAATCGAAAGCTTTTTTAAAATCGAGAAAAATTAAGAATGCAATGTGGCTCTTTTCAATGTTATCATATAAATATTGAAGGTGGTTAATTATCGCTTGAATCGTTAATTTCTGACGTCTAAAACCATATTGGTGTTTATACAACAGTGAATTAGATTCCAGAAATTTATAAAGTTTATTGAATGCTATTTTTTCAAATATTTTACTGAACATTGTAAGGCATGAAATAAGGTGGTAATTGCTGACGTTTGTGAGGTCCTCCTTCTGGACAAGTGATGGTGAATCTCGAGATCGAGGTCCCTTGGCGCAGAAAGTGAGAGAGGGTCGGGGTGATGTTTCGCGACGAAAATCTGGATCTCCAATCTGATCTTAGTGGTAAAGTTTCCATCTAAATAGTCGAGACACTCCCTTGGCGTGGGGGACAATGGAGTGGGAGCTTCGAGGGAATGCACAACCGAGCCTGGGAACAATGCCTTATCTGCCCATAAGCCTAACTCAATCTGGCGAGGTCGACGTATGGGGGCGAACGGGGGGAAGATAAACCTCCTTGTTTAAACATTGACTCAGGTGGCTGCGATAAGGCGCCAAGCTTCAAAGCGAAGATGCACGTATGAGCATCGTGGTTTTTAAATAACATGGGAGAGGGGTTGAAATTAACGCGGCCTCAACCCGTTCTATCACACCCCTCCATTCCGGGGGAAGTTGTCACTTCGAAAAAAAGAGAGAAGGGAGAGTAGAATATTATGGTTGACACAATCGAAAGCTTTTTTAAAATCGAGAAAAATTGAGAATGCAATGTGGCTCTTTTCAATGTTATCATATAAATATTGAAGGTGGTTAATTATCGCGTGAATCGTTAATTTCTGACGTCTAAAACCATATTGGTGTTTATACAACAGTGAATTAGGTTCCAGAAATTTATAAAGTTTATTGAATGCTATTTTTTCAAATATTTTACTGAACATTGTAAGGCATGAAATAAGGTGGTAATTGCTGACGTTTGTGAGGTCCTCCTTCTGGACAAGTGATGGTGAATCTCGAGATCGAGGTCCCTTGGCGCAGAAAGTGAGAGAGGGTCGGGGTGATGTTTCGCGACGAAAATCTGGATCTCCAATCTGATCTTAGTGGTAAAGTTTCCATCTAAATAGTCGAGACACTCCCTTGGCGTGGGGGACAATGGAGTGGGAGCTTCGAGGGAATGCACAACCGAGCCTGGGAACAATGCCTTATCTGCCCATAAGCCTAACTCAATCTGGCGAGGTCGGCGTATGGGGGCGAACGGGGGGAAGATAAACCTCCTTGTTTAAACATTGACTCAGGTGGCTGCGATAAGGCGCCAAGCTTCAAAGCGAAGATGCACGTATGAGCATCGTGGTTTTTAAATAACATGGGAGAGGGGTTGAAATTAACGCGGCCTCAACCCGTTCTATCACACCCCTCCATTCCGGGGGAAGTTGTCACTTCGAAAAAAAGAGAGAAGGGAGAGTAGAATATTATGGTTGACACAATCGAAAGCTTTTTTAAAATCGAGAAAAATTGAGAATGCAATGTGGCTCTTTTCAATGTTATCATATAAATATTGAAGGTGGTTAATTATCGCGTGAATCGTTAATTTCTGACGTCTAAAACCATATTGGTGTTTATACAACAGTGAATTAGGTTCCAGAAATTTATAAAGTTTATTGAATGCTATTTTTTCGAATATTTTACTCAACATTGTAAGGCATGAAATAGGGCGGTAATTGCTGACGTTTGTGAGGTCTTCGGCCTTTGGTAACGGTGTTACCCGAGCAACTTTTAATACACTTGGGAATATACCCTGCGTAAATGATTTATTAATTATTGATGCTAAATTGGAGCAACTATATCAGAGATGTATTTTAAAATTTTAGTGGAGATTGAATTAATACCTGATTTTTTATTTTTTAGTGAACTAATTATTTTTTTTTCTATCGGCTACGCTTACAGGAGAAAAGAACAAGGAATTTAGTACATTAATCTCATTAAAATACGAAAGAAAAGATTTATCGACAATTTTGCAGGAGTCTCAGATTTTCTTACCTACGTTGACAAAAAATTTAGTGAATTCATTCGCTTTTTCCTTATTGTCATCAACTGGTTTACCGTCAATGATAATTTGTTTAATTTGGTTTGTTCCTTTAGTAATTTCAGATTTGATCACATAATTGATTAATTTCCAAGTTTGTTTTATATTGTTTTTTGTTTGATTAAATCGTTCATAGTAATAATTTTTCTTGGCTATTTTAATTTGGTTAGTAACTTGATTCCGAAAATTTTTATATGTGTGTTCTGGAATTTGACTAAGCTTATAAAGAGAAAAGTATTTTTGACGTTTTTTTATGTTATTTATAATTGCGTTTGTTATCCAAGGTTTTGTTTTGTGTTTATATGATACGGTTTTAGATTTTAGAGGACAATTAAGTTTAAAAGCATCGTCTAGCCTAGAAATTAACTCTTCGGTAGCAGAATCGATGTCATTTATATAGGAAATTTCATATAGATTCTGATTTAGAACATAGTTATAGAAGTTTGATAAGGTATTTTCGTTAATTATGCGGTAGGTTATTGTACGGTTTTGATGAATATTGTTCGAGTTGAAAAAAGACTTTTGGATCATGAATATAGGAAGATGGTCCGATATGTCACAAAAGAGAATACCAGAAAAGTAATTTTCGGGGTGAACTCTGAAAATATTGTCAATTAGTGTTGCTGAGTTTTGGGTTATTCTTGTCTGTTTTGTTATAATTGGAAGTAAGGAATGAGAATAAAAAGTATTGAGGAAGGACTGAGTTGATGCGTGGTTTTCGAAGTTTAATAGATCGAAGTTAAAATCTCCTGTAATTATTATGTCGTCATAGTTTGTAACATTGAAGTAATTGATTAATTCAGTAATCTTATCTATAAACACCTCAGGGTCACCAGAAGGAGGTCTATATACGGTTCCAATGATTATTGTTTTACAATTTGATTTTACTTCGATAAATAGTTTTAATATAGTTATAGGAAATACTAATTTCGTCAACTTTTTTAATATTGAGTCTGTCAGATATATACACGCTTATACCTCCCCCTATCTTGTTTACGTCGCGTAGTGAATGAAAAGAGCTATAGTTTGGGACACTGATAAGGTGTTTATTATTATTCGTCAGCCAGCTCTCGGTGAATGCCAAAACGGAAAATTTATAATTAAGTGTTGACAAAAATATGGAAAATTCATCAATGTTTGCGTGCAAAGATCGAATATTAAGATTTAAAATGGACAGGTCTGTTTTTTCAAATGAAAATGTAGTGTTAAATTACTTACGTTATTTTCTTTAAAATTTGGATATAATTCATCAAAATGGTTTATGTCTGGATTGATATTATTGAAGTGATCGAGTTGTTCAAACATAAAGGTAGTTCTATTGGAATTTAAAAATTAAAGGTTACAAATTGAAATTACGTATAAAATATCTTTAAACAGTTAAAATACTATTTTAATGATAACTTTGAAAAGAGAAAAAGGAATAAAGTATGTAATACAATTGAAATAAAAGGAAGTGAATGCTAGGTCAAAACATGGTTTGTTTGTTTTTGTTTTTTTTCATCTAAAACAGTAATATTGCTGAAGGTATTATTACTGATCGTTCCAGAGATTCTCACCATTAAAGTCTGCAAGCGTCGAATTGAGGTGTTCCGACAGAAATTTTTGGAGGGCAGCCCGGGTATTGATAACTATACGTAGGTCACGGCGACCGGAGGGTGATGGCAGGAAAACGTTGATGGATCCATCTCTGGTGGTTCAGCCGGAGATCTTTGTGGAGAATTTCTTTTTAGCTTGGCGGAGGACAAAAAAGATTTTGTTGCGATTAGGAGTCAGTTGTTCGTTTACATAGAATGAAGGTTTGAATTCTTTGCATGCTGAGAAGATATCACGCTTCAGATCACTTCTGCGCAACTTCACATTTATGTTTCTTTTGTCGGGACCTTGTACTTTAGGCTTGGGACCTAGACGATGAGCAACAGAGATGTCAGCTTCTTGCATTTATATGTGGTAGTTATCTTTAATAAGTTTGCGGATGATATTGCTGCAGTTTTCATTATTTGTAGCTTCAGGTATATTGCCGGAGAATATAAACGTCTCTCGTCTTTCATAAGCGTCGGAAGAATCAACCTTTTCTTTTAATTTTTCGATTTTTTATCTCATTCCTTCGTTAGATTTTTCGAAAGAGATGATTTTTTGTTCTTGTTTGGCAAAAGATGATTAAAAAAACTTAAAGAGAACGTTCATAATGTCTTTGGCATCACCTGATAGCGTAGATGAGGAAATATGGGTCTGAAGTTCATTAAAATTAACTGGTTCGTTTAATTCGGTTTTTCCCCTTGTAATTGGAGTATTTTTTCTTTGTCTGCCTTCCTGAGAGTAGGAGGAGCCATTCTTTCTAAGGATGAATGGAGAAATGTGACAACAGTGCTTATGTGCTATGGGAGTTTGTTTAATTACTGGGAGAGACAGTAATGTTTAATTGTTAAAATTTTTACTTTGAAGGTTGTTAGGTTTTGATTGATGAGTCATTGTTTTAATTTATTAATTCAAAGAGTGAAGAGATTAGTTAAACAAGATGGATGTGGCAGCGCTGCACTTCTAATCAATCAGTTGAGTTTAGGCCTAATGGCTTTCAAAACAGACTCAGTGGGAACATGGGAATTTTCGACGTAATGCGGTAATATCACTATATATGTCTAAATAAATTAACTTACATACGTAGATTTATAATTTTTAGTATTCAATGCAGTTTAAAAACACTAGTATTCACTTGTATTCGATAAATAAGCAATATCACTGTTTGTTGATGAAAACAAATATTGATAAAGGAGACCGGGCAGTTCATTGGAGTTTCCATTTAGAGACTCTAGCTCATTGAATTTTCTGGTGGCGACTCTAGTTCATTGACTTTTCTAGTTGGCGACTCTAGTTCATTCAGTTTTCTAGTTAGCGACTCAAGTTCATTGAAGATTCTAGTTGGCGACTCAGGTTTATTCAGTTTCAGGTTGGCGACTCTAGTTCATTCAGTTTCTAGTTGGCGAGTCTAGTTGATTCAAATTTCTAGTTTGTCGATCCTAGTTCATTGAAGTTTCTAGTTAGCGACTCTAGCTCATTGAAGGTTCTAGTTAGCGATTATAGCTCATTGAAGTTTCTATTTAGCGAGTCTAGTTCTTTGAAGTTTCTATGCAGCGACTCTAGTTCATTGAATTTTCTAGTTGTCTATTCGAGTTCCTTGAATGTTTTAGTTGGCGACTCTAATTCATTCAAGTTAATAGTTGGAGAAACTTGAATTCAAGTTAATTCAAATTTATAGTTAGCGACTCTATGCCATTGAAGTTTCTATTTGGCGAGTCTAGTTCATTGAATTTTCTAGTTGGCCACTCTAGTTCATTCAATTTCCAGTTTTCTAATCCAGTTCATTGAAGTTTATAGTTGGAGATTCTAGTTCATTGGCTTTCTAGTTGGTGACTCTAGTTCATTGAAGTTTCTAGTTGGCGACTCTAATTCGTTGAATTTTCTAGTCTTCGACTCTACTTCGTATCAAACCTTGGTAAAACATTAGAAAACTATATAATTAACTTGCTGCAGGAATTGATAAATGTTTCAATTTGCTGTGAACCATCTTTTCAAACGGACGCAGGATACCAAAGACAGTATGAATATTCTGCCGATCTCAGAGACGATGTTGTTAATTCATTTATCAAAGGCAAAAATTACAGAAGTACCCGTAAAGATCTAAATCTGAGCCATGTACCTTTGCTTCCGTACTTTGTAATATTCCCTGTTATCAACAGAATTGTATGAATGATGCAAACAAACTAGCCCCGAACAATTTGCCAGGACTTAGTAGAAAATCCCTAAAGAGTAGGGACGAATGATACACCTCAAAATGAGGGTCTGCCCACGCTTGCATTTTCTAGAGAGAAAGAAGTGCTGTAAATAAAACCCCCCACATTTCGCACATCTCACATCTGATAAGAAGGATTTATATAAGTTCGATTTGACTACTGTTGTTCCTGCTGAACTTTTCACTCAATAGGCCTGTAGAGGGATCCACTAAAATAGTAGTATTCCCCCACCTCCTAAGATATTTCTTTGGGAGAGAAAGCGAGCCGTTAATCCCCCCTCCCTCCGACTTCACCCTTTTTGGACTTATCGCCAGGTCACTGAGCGAGGCATGACGCTGAAATTGAAGGCTACCTCTCCGCCGTCTTAATTTGCCCCCCTCCCGCGGGTCGGGAGATTACGCATCCATTTTTAGGTTTGCATCGAACAACTTTTATGGTTCCAGCCGCTGGTCGTTCTGTCAGACTTGCTGATCCCGACCTCTTACACTTTCCCGTAAAGGACACGCTGGTTTGTCCTGGCCAATAATATAGGTGTGAGAATGATCCCTTTCTCTCTCTCTCTCTCTCTCTCTTTCTCTCTTTCTCTCTCTCTCCCTGTTTTGGAGAAATCTGGGTATATATGCAGCCTCCCAAGGATTACCCACATATTCGGTTAGAGGACGCTTTCCCGAACTGAGGTTCGATTCAACGACGCTTTCTCCCGAGAAGTGTATAGTGACTGTCGCATGCCACGGAAGAGCTGTACATCACACTCGTATCTTCGGGTCAGGAAGAAGAGTCTCTTGAGGCAACATCAGCAACATCAGGAGCTGTCCTCCGAAGTTCTTGCGGTTACCTCTTGAGGACAAGAGGCCCGATAGCTTGCTCAATCCGAGTTGGGAGAAGTCACCCCCTCCCCTCCGAAGTTAGACCGGTGACCTCTTGAGGATAAGAGGCCCGATAGTTCACTCGATCCGAGTTTGAAGAAGTCACCTCCCCCTCCCCCCTCGGAAGTTCACCCGGTCACCTCTTGATGAGAATAGGCCCGCATCTCACTAAATCGGATTTTGGAGAAAGTAGCATCACCTTCGTCAGGTTCCCGGCTACACCCGTGAGTAATCAAAGTCACCAAGACCTCCCCCCATGTTCGCCCCGCTTTACTCTCGAGGTTTAAAAGAACTAAATCACTCACTACTCTAAATCTCCCGTTATAACCACTTCATAACCCTGGTTATCCAATTAGTATTCGGAATCTAATTCCGTCTTATTGATGTACCCATATGTCCATATTTATTGTATACCTTTTATCTAGTGTATTTTAAAAATCTACTTTTGTCATTGTGTTTGGAATATTGGTCACGCAGCTGCAGCTATCTACTCAAATCGTACTCTTGGAACAATAAAATTTTTGCCTTGCTTATAGCCTAGCTTAGAGCCCGTGTGCGTATATTCCCGTACACTTGGCCATACTTCGACAAGGCTAATCTTACCCAACCTCTAGGACAACCCTATCCTTTTTTGTCCTAGCGGTTGCCTTTCTTACCCACTCATCAATCATTTGTCTTAATTCCCGGCAATGAATTCCTTGATGGGGCCCACCAGCGTAATAATTATCCTACTCCATCAAACTTTACATCCCGAAAACACTCCATGATAGTGATATTTTTAGAAGTTTGTCCTACATAAAATAAATTAAAATCTAAATAGGGTATACTATATATTACATTATTATCGTTCCTTGAACTCTGTTTTTTAACATAGTTTTTAATGTATAATTGTATTTAAAAATTACACTTATATTAAGTTGTTTTAACATTTGTACTACATACAAGAAATTATACTGAATTTTTTTGTATCTCTGTAAGAACTAAACCACATTAAAATGCAGTATCTAAAGGATATTCCAATAGTGCTTTGGCCGCCCACAGGATTAAGATGGGTCACTAGATTAACTGGTCAAAAGCAGATACCATAATGCATATAAATCATTTTATTAGCAGAAATATATTTGAATCGTTCCTAATCTCCAGCACAAAGGAGAGAAATGTAAATATTAGGCCCGGTTTGTTTTCCTTAGATCCAGTCCTATTTATCTTGCTCAAATCAGACTTATCAGAGGTCATAAGAAATCTGACCTCATAGGGAAAACATTGCTTTGTATAAATTCGATGTCTCTATTTTATAAGCCATTGTGAGTTTGAAAATGTTAAGACGACGAAAGTACTAACTCCAATCAATCTTTCCTTTTCATATATATATATATATATATATATATATATATATATATATACTTCATTTATAATAAAATTGGCGTGAACAATGAGGGCATCCCCCTCCCATCAGAGTGAAGAGAGGAAAGGGGGTAAAGAATATAAATGCCTAGAAAAAGAATAGTAGCGAAGTTTATGGATGAAAAAGCCCCCCAATAGGCATTTTAAACAACCTTCAATGCCTGGGCCTGTAGGGCACGATACTTCTAGGAACAAATTTACAAAGAGAGGAGAGATACTCAAAAATACAAATGAAAGATCAAATGAGTATGATCAGCTGCCATAACATTGAGAATATTTGTTAGCTTCCTGATCGAACACAACAATAATATTATTTATTATTCAACATGAGAGATAACACTGGGCAACAAAAAATTCTTTTGTCCGGTGCCTGAAATATTTCAACGAATTCTTAAGTGATTTTGCTTCTGCTAAATTCGAAAATAACTTCAATTTTTCTCTATCAGATCGAGTTTTCTGACTTTCTTCATCTCCATTTTGGCTCTATTAGATGCTTAAAAGGCGCATACAAATATTTCCAAAGCTGTACATGAGTTGATATTAGTGATTTTTAGTGGAATTATACAAGACTGTTTCTTAAACAAAGTATTTTATTCATACAAAAGGCAAATAATGTGAAGCAATAAAGAGATCATAACACATAAATAAACCATGCAGAAATAAAAATTGAAAATGGAAAATGGACGTTAACAAATATTTTTGGCATAAAATTCATGGAATAGATTTACGCTTATTTGCGCACTATGATTGTTGAGCAACAAGAGCAGCTCGTTTTAAACACTAGCAATAATCTGCCATCATCACAACATACCAAAATTTTTGTTATCGAGTTTCGATCACCTTGATGTGCTGATGGAATCGTTTGCCTTGTTCGTCGCTAACATCTCCGAGATTTTCAGAAAAACGATCACGATGACTAAAAATAAAACACATTTTGATGCTCATATTTGCGACAACATCACGGAAAGTTAATATCAAGTTGGTAACAAAGTCTTTATAGTTTTCACCTTTGTGTTTCCCAAGGATATTTTGTACTACATCTACAAAGGCTCGCCAAGCTGATGCTTCGTTTTCGCTCATCATTTTCACAAAATTTGTGTCCTTCAAGAGCTTACGGATCTGTGATCCATCAAAAATTCCTGCTTTAAGTTTTTCAATCCTCAAGCCTGGAAATACACTCCAGATATACTTGAACTACCCCCCATTCTTGTCAAGAGCTTTGACAAATTACTTGATCGATCCAAGTATGATGTGGAAATGGGTAAAAATGATCTTCTCTCGCTCAACTAAAAGTTCTTCCAATTTATTGGCACCTCTACATGGAGTCATATTTATTTGAGTCGACTAGTCTTTTTTAACATAGTGGTTTACTTGGTCTCTACTGTCTCACATGCAAAGGAAGCATGGGTATTTGGTATAATCAGATTGCTTTCCATAAGAAAATTCCCCATCTATTAGTCGACGCAAATGACCCATTTATGATCATGATACAGTATCCTTTCTAAAACCAGTTTATTTACTTCATACTTTTCCCTCAGAATTGTTGAGTGGCACAGAGCAATACAAACTTCCGTTGTGCAACAATGCACATTTTAAACTACGCTTAGAACTGTCTATGAAAAGACGCCATTCCTCTGGTTTGTATTCCTTAATGCCAAGTTTATCAAGGAGCCAACTGACATCTTTACAATAAACCAGCTCCTCCTCTTGTGAAAGGAACTCTTCATGCTGACTCCGATAAAAGGTTATACGAACACCATTCTCTAGAAGATTCTTCTCTTTCAAACGAGAAGATGACAGGTTTGCAGAATTTTTGTGAGGTTTCGGTCACGAACTAGATCCTTCAGCTCTACTTGAGAGAATAGCTGAGTTAAAGCCTCAACTGAAAAGTCTTGATCTCTAGTGTCAGCTTAAGGTGATGAAGCTTCTTCGGCTGAGGGCAAAGTTATCTGAGGCAAGACACTGAAGATAGGAACAAGAAGCTCTTCATTGTGTGGAACCGGCTTGACAGTAGAGGAAAGGTTAGGATAGACAAGCGTTTGTAGTTTTCTTCATTGAATAACCTTCAAATTTAGGGCACAATAATAGCAGTCGTCCACGTAATTATTGGGCTCCCGTCATACTATTGGTAAAGCAAACCTCATAATTTTCCATGTCCCTTTAGTTCACTGTCGCAAATGTTATGTACGTTGTTTGCAGACACAATTCGGTGCCCAATATTTATCTTGGTGTCCCAGCTTGACCTAAAAATATACCATATACACTATTTCAACAAAAATCAGTGTTGTTTTTTTTCGATTTAAAGGTAATATGTATTTCCACAAACATAACAAAACACATTTGGAGAAATAACGCAACACCTTCTTGAATAGGACATCTTGTTCATTTTCTCTTGCTTAGTTCACCACAACATCTGAAAAATCGAAAAAAAGGAAAAGAACTTGGAATTAGGATAAAGTAAAGAACCCAGTGTGGTGAACTACACACATACATAGTAACTAATTTACAACCTTATATATATGGACGCTAATATATACTTATGTCTTATACATATGGACATTAACTCCCACGTATAATTATATACATATGGACATTGTCTTACACACAGACTTATAAACATATGGACTTTGACTCAAACCTAATAATAGTGTTTAATACCTTAAAAACTAGACCTGATCGGTCAAAATGAAGGTTATTTTTCGATTTAGGAAACCGATTTCGTATAGGAATGATGTGAATTTCCTAAATACCAAAAAACTTGTAGACCAGTGTAATCTTAAATAATTTATACCTTTCTCTAATCGCAGGGAATATAATAATGGTACAATGAATTACGTCCAATGATTTTTTCTGTTCCTGCAAAACTTCCACCTTTGCCTATTTTTTGCTATACACATTGAGGTAATTAAGTATTTGGAAACGTTCATTGCATTAGTTATCTACTTTTATTTCAAGCATTGACTTCAAAAGTTCGCATCATGGATAGCATCTATAATAATAAATACCAGCTCAAAGTTCACAAAAACATTCTATGTATATAAAATATAGCAATTATCGTAATATGCCGACCAAAGGTAGTCATTATCTGTTCTAAAGGTCTTATAATACGAGGGGCGGTCAATAAGTTTTGCAATTCGGATATAAGGAAACGAGATATGAGGAAAAGTGTTTTATTATTTTTCAATATAACTAACCTTGACTTCAATGCACTTGCGCCACTTGTCCCTGAGGCTTCGAATTCCCGACAACTGGAAATCTCCCGACTGCTGTTCAATCCACTCCTGGACGGCGAGCTGGACATCTTCATCGTCCCCAAACCGGCGTCCACGCAGTGCAGCCTTGAGCTGGCAGAATAAAAAGTAGTCGCTAGGGGCCAGATCTGGACTGTAGGGGGGATGGTTGAGCTTCTCGAATCTGCACTCGCGCCTGGCAGCTTGTGCAATTCTGGCCTTGTGGACTTTGACGACGTTGAAGTCGATCATGGGGCGTGAGGTTTCTACGGACCCAACGGGCAGAGACCTTGTTCATGGCCAAATTGTTGTGGATGATGTTGATAACACTTCCATGTGATATTCCAAGTTCTCGCTCGATTTCTTCGACCTTCACCCGTCGATTTTCGAGGATCCTCCTCTCCACACGGGCCACATTGTCCTCGTTGGTCACGTCTGACGGGCGTCCTGGACGGGGGTCATCTTCAAGGGACTCACGACCATGGCGGAACTCCCTATTCCAACGAGCAATGGTTGCATAGGAAGGGGTGGTGTCGGTGTACACTGCAACCATGCGTTCATGGATCTCTTTTGCATTCTTGCCTTCCTTGGTCAAAAATTTGATCACTGCGCCGTGCTCAACCTTCTCCATTGTTGACAAATTTGTGACTGACGATCTGCAATCAGCTACTGCTTCTTAAATAGACGAGGCAGGAGCGTGCGGCTGCAGGTCCTGACTTGTCATAACTTGTCCTAACACCCCCACAAACAGCCATTTCCCTTCCTCTGTTTTGCCCTATCGATTCGCAAAAGCTATTGACCACTCCTCGTAAATAAATAATTGAAGTTTATAGTTCGCGACTGTAGTTCATTCAGTTTCTAGTTGGCGACTCTAGTTCATTGAAGTTTTTAGTTTGGCGATTCTAGTTCATTCAAGTTTCTAGCTAGCGATTCTAGTACATTCAGTTTCTAGTTGGCAACTCTAGTTCATTTAAGTTTCTAGTTGCCTACTCTAGTTCATTGGAGTTTCTATTTAGCGACTCTAGTTCATTCAGTTTTCTAGGTCGCGACTCTAGTTCATTGAAGATTCTAGTTGGCGACTCAAGTTTATTCAGTTTCTCGTTGGCGACTCTAGTTCATTCAGTTTCTAGTTGGCGAATCTATTTAATTCAAATTTCTAGTTTGTCGATCTTAGTTCATTGAAGTTTCTAGCTCGTGACTCTAGCTCATTGAAGTTTCTAGTTATCAATTCTAGTTCATTGAAGTTTCTAGTTGGAGACTCTAGTTCATTGAATTTTCTATTCAGCGAATCTAGTTCATTGAATTTTCTAGTTGGCGACCTTAGTTCATTTAAGTTTCTAGTTGTCTATTCGAGTTCCTTGAATGTTTTAGTTAGCGACTCTAATTCATTCAAGTTTCTAGTTGTACAATCTAGTTCTTTAAAGTTTTTATTTAGAGACTATAGTTCATTGAATTTTCTAGTTGGTGACTCAAGTTCATTAAAGTTTCTAGTTAGCGATTCTAGTTTATTCAATTTTCTATTTAGCGACTGTAGTTCATTGAAGTTTCTAATTTGCGTCTCTAGTTCATTGAATTTTCTAGTTGGCGACTGAAGTTCATTGAAGTTTATAGTTGCCTACACTAGTTCCTTGAATGTTCTAATTGGCGACTTCAGTTCATTCAAGTGTCTAGTTGGCGACTCTAACTCATTGAAGTTTCTATTTAGCGACTCTAGTTCATTGAAGTTTTTATTTAGCGCCTCTAGTTCATTGAATTTTCTATTTAGCGACTCTAGTTCATTGAATTTTCTAGTTGCCTTTAGTTTATTGAGGTTTCTAGTTGGCGACTCTAGTTCATTCAGTTTCTTGTTGGCGACTCTATTTCATTCAAGTTCTAGTTAGTGACTCTAGCTCCTTGAAGTTTATGTTTAGCGACTCCAGGTTATTGATGTTTCTATTTAGGTGACTCTAGTTCATTGAATTTTCTAGTTGGCATCTCTAATTGGTTTAAGTTTCTAGTTATCGATTCTAGTTCATTCAAGTATCTAGTTAGCGAATCTAGTTCATTGAAGTTTCTATTTAACGTCTCTAGTTCATTGAATTTGCTAGTTGGCGGCTTTAGTTCATTCAAGTTTCTAGATTTCTATTCGAGTTCCTTAAATTTTGTAGTTGGCGACTCTAATTCATTAAAGTTTATAGTTGTCTACTCTAGTTCCTTGGAGTTTCTATTTAACGATTCTAGTTCATTGAATTTTCTAGTTGGTGACTCTAGTCCATTCAAGTTTCTAGTTAGCAATTCTATTTCATTCAGGTTTCTAGTTAGCGACTCTATTTCTTTTACGTTTCTAGTTAGCGACTCTAGTTCATTGAAGTTTCTATTTAACGAATCTAGTTCATTGAATTTTCTAGTTGGCGTCTCTAATTTATTCAAGCTTCTAGTTACCGATTCTAGTTCATTTAAGTTTCTAGTTGGCGACTCTAGTTCGTTGAATTTTCTAGTCTTCGACTCTACTTCGTCTTAAACCTTGATAAAAACTAGAAAATTATATAATTAACTTGCTGCAGGAATTGACTAATGTTTCAATTCGCTGTGAACCATCTTTTCAAACGGACGCAGGGTACCAAAGACAGTATGAATATTCTGCCGATCTCAGAAACGATGTTGTTAATTCATTTATCAAAGGCAAAAATTACAGAAGTACCCGTAAAGATCTAAATCTGAGCCATGTACCTTTGCTTCCGTACTTTGTAATATTCCCTGTTATCAACAGAATTGTATGAATGATGCAAACAAACTAGCCCCGAACAATTTGCCAGGACTTAGTAGAAAATCCCTAAGGAGTAGGGACGAATGATACACCTCAAAATGAGGGTCTGCCCAGGTCTGCATTTTCTAGAGCGAAAAAAGTGCTGTATTAAACCCCCCCACATTTCGCACATCTCACATCTGATAAGAAGGATTTATATAAGTTCGATTTGACTACTGTTGCTCCTGATGACATTTTAACTCAATTGGCCAATCCTCACTATCCTCCAGGACAACCCTATCCCTTTTTGTCATAGCGGTTGCCCTTCTTACCCACTCACCAATTATTTGTCCTAATCCGCGGCAATGAAGTCCTTGATGTGGCCCACTATTGTAATAATTATCCTACTCATTCAAACTTTACATCCTGAAAACTCTCCATGACAGTTTTACCCTCTCAGTCACTGAAGGTGAACATCCTGCCCATCTTCCAGGAATCAATACCCTACACTCCTAAACACTCAAATTGAACACTCTGCCGAACGTTTAGGTATTCTTGTTGACCTAATCCCCCCAAAATGGAAATCTTTTGAACATCCTTCCGGTGAATCCTGTTTCCCAAACCATCCTTTGGGACATCCCCGCGACCCTTAAAAACACCCCTTGTATCCGAATAACTCAAACTGGACGTCCTTCTAACTAAACACTCAAACAGGACAGCTTTGCCCACTAGGGCAAATTATTGTATTAATCACACATGGTAGCTATTCGACCCATCCTCCAGGACAACTTTATTGTTCTGTTTACTCAAGCTGGATATCCTGCACTCACCCAGGACAATACTATCGTGCAAATCACTCAAGTTAAAGAACCTGATTATCGTCTTGGACAATCCGAATATCCTACTCACTCAAGCTGGATATCTCGCACCCTCGTCTGGTATCTATTGTAGTATTTTCTCGCCCTGTACATCCTGCCACTTTTTAATGGTTGCATGTAACACAGGGATGAGTGGGTCCAGCAAGGTTCAAACAGCATGCAACAGCCTCCTTCGACTCTTACCCGGTCCCACAGGACAGTCTCACAGAACACGCGGCCCCATTTAATTGCGGTAACGTTGACGAGTCCTACAGTACATGCTGTAGGATCGAAGTTTCCTCCCTTAGGGTCCAAAACGGTAGTAAGGAGCAGATATCAGATGTCAAAAGACTATGGAAAACAGTGCAACAACAACAACAACAACTCTAATTCAATATCCTTCATATCCTCCAAGACAATATTTTTCCAAACGCACTCAATTTGAACACCAGACAATCAAGAAGTTCTTTTTGTCCTCAAAACTCATGATGCTCATCTTGCCATCCTTCAGGACATTTCAAAAGTCTCCCAAGCTCAAGCCAGGATCCAGACGACATACCCAAGACAATCCATAAGTCCCAATCACTCAAACAAGGATCCAACCGACAGCCCAGGGCAATCCATAAGTCCCAATCACTCAAACAAGAACCAAACCGACATCCCGAGGACAATCCATAAGTCCCAATCGCTCAAACAAAGATCACACCGACACCACCAAGACAATCCACAAGTCCCAATCAGTCAAACTAGGATCCAACCGACATCCCTAGAACAATACATGTCTCAATCACTCAAACAAGGATCCAATCGACATCCCTAGGACAATACATAAGTCTCACTCACACAAACAAGGATCCAACTGACACCCCCAAGACAATCCATCAGTCCCAATCACTCAAACGAGGATCAAACTCACACTCCCAGGACAATATATAAGTCCTAATCACTCAAACAAGGATCCAACTGACACCCCCAAGACAATCCATCAGTCCCAATCACTCAAACGAGGATCAAACTCACACTCCCAGGACAATATATAAGTCCTAATCACTCAAACAAGGATCCAACCGACACCCCACGACAATTCTATTGTTTAAATCCTTCAAGCTGGATATTTTACGCAATCCCCAGGCAAACCTAATTCTCTTAATCGCTCAACCTCAATATACTACATACTATAGATGGCAAGCCTATTGTTCTTATTACCAAAGCTGGGCATTCTGCTTTCCCTACAGGACAAGTTTGTTTTGCTAATGAGTTGAGCAGAACATTTTACACATACTCGAGGATATTCCTATTGTCATAATCACTCAAACTTGCCATCTGCTCCATCCCGAGGTGAAGTCTATTGCTCTAGTGCTCATTTTGCTATCCTGAATACTATCTAGAATAAATCTACTTCCTTCCTCACTTAACTTGGTCACCATCCTAATCATTGAAGCTAGCAATCTCTTCTACCCTCTAGGAGAACCACATCGCCCTATTTGCTAGAGCTGACCCTGCTGCTCAGCATAAAGGAAAATCATATGGTCCCACGCACTCAAGTTAGCCATTCTGCCATTCTAAAAACACTTATATTATCCAAAGGTTGGTGGTCATCCTCCTAACCCTCCAGGTCAAATCTATCTTCTTACTCACTAAGCATGCAATCCACCCACTCTCCAGGACAAACCTAGAGCCCATATCACTAGAGCTAAATACTTTATCCATCTTCTAGGACAATAATATTGTACTAATCATTCAAGCTACAGTCTTTAGACCACTACAGTTGTCCTCATCACTCAAGATCGACAAACGATTAAACCTCGAGAACAATTCAATATTTCTAATTACAAAGATTTGCCCGGCCCCCCTCCTGAAATCCCTCCAGGGCAATTTTATTGTACTAATCACTGACCCCTGCCATTTCAGTCAACTTCAAGGATAATCCAATCCTTATCACCCTAGCAGTGCATCCTGCAAACTGCCTAAGAATATATTGTCCTTATCATTCCGAGTCGATATCCTGCAAAATCATTCAAGCCATCTTATCGACCAACCAAAAGCAAAAGCATATTATTCTAATCACCAAACATAGGTCCCACAATCAAGGACAATCCTATATTTCTAATAGGTCAAGCCGCCTATCCTACCCAGCCCCCAGGACTACAGAATGGTAAAAAAAAATTAAGCTGGACATCGCGAACATGTTGAATATCCAGCATACTTTCCAGGACAATCTTATTGTTTTAATCCCACAACCTCGACAACCGGCACACCATCCAGGCAATATTATTGATCTAATTATCGAAAGCAGAAATCCTACACACACGAGAGGACAATAAAATTCTCTTAAAATCACTCAATCTACCATTCTGCCCACCAGCTAGGACAATCGTATGGTCCTAATTATTTCAGTTGGATATCTTTCCTAATTTGATTGTTCTTGCAGTCATTTGTTCTAATCAGTCAAGGCAGCCATCCTGCCCACTATTTAGCACCACACTATTTTCCTAATCACTTGAAATCCCGCACACCCCCTAGTAATACCTTATTGTTCTACTCGCTTAAACTGTATATTGAAACACCTTATGTGACGGTACGCGGATAAAATGCTGATATTCAAAATACCGAATGTCTAAATGGTGGCAGTTAAAATGCCCACAGTCAAAATTACGACATGCCAAAATGCCGACAAGCTAAAATATTTATTATAATAAACCCATCTCACCCCAAAGCTGGTACAAATAGAAGTTATTAATACTAATTTATTCATTTAAACAAACATTTTCGTGAGTCAAAATGTAGAGAATATATAGTCTAAATATAA
The DNA here is from genome assembly GCA_963969495.1 of Ceratothoa steindachneri. Lineage (NCBI taxonomy): Eukaryota > Metazoa > Arthropoda > Malacostraca > Isopoda > Cymothoidae > Ceratothoa > Ceratothoa steindachneri. The sequence continues at coordinate 23,266,335 of OZ018330.1, read as the reverse complement.
ACAATAATTATTTGAAAACTCTACCGTAACTTAAAACGAGTACACTGGTAGGCGTGATTTCTTTTATATTCTTTGGCATAACATGGCTTTGCTTTGTCAATCACGGTCGGAGAAGGGCCTTAATTGAGCGATGTAGGATTTGGTTGTAGCCGAATTGAACCAGTTTTACCCAGAGCTACAAATTTTTGGGACTGAATGGTAATGAACTTGCACCCCCCATCCCATATACCTAAACTCATCAAATATGCAGCTAGATAAGATATATGTCGTGGTACACCACTCTATACCATAGACGACTCCTATATTATGTGATGGGGGGAGGACGTAATCACCTACTGCAACGCGAACCGTTTAAGGACTGTTCGCAGGGATTAACGACCGACTAGGAGGTCACACTTCTCTTGAGGCGTTGGGTTTCAAATCATTAATAATCAAACAAAGTACATAATTGGTTGGCGAGATTTACTTGAATAGGCCGAGAGGTTAGTTAAAGATGAAACAACAAAAATATAATTTTATTTACAGAGATCAAAAATAAGAATGATAATAGGCAAAAGGGAATTATTTAAATTAAAATAGTCTCTTGATAATTATTATGAGGAGGGATTCTCAAATGGAATTAATTGATTAATGTTACTAGGCTCAGATCAAAAGGGAGAATTGACAATACTAATAATGGAGGGGGTTTCAGTCTTACGGGTCGGTGACTTCGAGGAAGGTCCTTCTTGCGATGAGGCGAGTAAGGAACGATCCAATTTAAGCAAATGGGACACGATTCGATGAGGCAAGTGGGCACGATCCAAATGAGGCAAGTGGGGCACGATCCGAACCAACCCTCCGATAAATATAGCCAATCTTCAAAGATGGCGTTAGACGGGAAATGTGGGATTACTAGTAATTCCAGTGGAAGAGGAAACTTTTCCTCAAAGGTAATCGATGGAGATTTTCTTCGGTTCGATTAAACAGAGAAGCTACCAATTGACTGGGGTAGAATCACGGCGGAGAAAGTCTTGCTGTCTGACGAACGCTCACGGGACTTAATACTTGAGACGATGAGGATAGCCTTAAGCTACGAGCTAGACTCTTCGAACTACAAAACAACCCGACTATTTGTATGCCCGATTCTGAGGGGGATGAGGGAATTTGGAGAAAGGAGTCACAAGCTTCAAGTATCTTAATCCAGAGACAAAGTCGATTCATCATTTAGCAGCAAGGGGCGAGACAGAGAAGCTCTTTCACGCCTCGTTACCGAGGGGGGGGGGTGGCTTGGGACGAGTTCACAGGATTGGGGAATAGTTACCCAATGCGCTCAGGAGTCGAAACTTCGCGAATGTTCGAACAGCCAGAGACGTTGTCAATGGCGGGCTACCAACGCACGTGGTCTCCGATAAAGTGTGGGCGGGGCAGAGGTTGTTCTTTTACACCCCTCCCTTCCATATGATAGAACTTTTCTAAGAGAGAGGAAAGAAAAAGGGACATCGCAAATTTGGTATAGGAGGAATTATTATAAAGGCGTCAGACTGCTAAAAAAAACGAGGGACCTGACCTGTATTCGACAGGCTTACAAAAAGGCTATGATATTGATCTGAGCAAGAAAAATATATATAAATGGGCTAACAAAAAAAATTACATTTAAATTAAAGAACTAAATTAGAACTTTGACTAAAAGGGTAGTGGAACATCAACACACACACAAAAACAAACACTACATTAAATAAGTATCTACAGGGATCATAGATATATGTACAGAGTTAAAAAATATGTACATGATTAGCTTCCGGGTTTATAGGCCACCTATAATTTAGTGGATTGGCCAGCATTGTCGGCTAATGAATTCCGGCTAAGATTATCAGCTATGCAATTCTCAGAAACGCGTATATACCAAACTTTAAACTGATATTGTTGGAGTATCAAAAACCATCGCATTATACGTCCGTTTCGGCTCTTAGTAGTTCGGAGGTACATGCTAAATTTGATAATACTCCATACTATAGCTAATGCTTCCCGTTCTATTACCGAGTAATTACGTTCACGGGGCAGTAGCTTTCGGCTCGCGTAAGCTACCGGGTTGCTTTCACCTTCGTCGGAGTATTGGAGTAGCACGCATCCAATTCCTTCGTCACTCGCATCCGTCCGAATGCCGAAGGTTCCAGGGAAGCCTTAGCGGCCTGGGCACGCGTTACCACGGGTTATGCTACCGGGTTACTTGTAATTTGGAGCCTCTGATCAATCAGTACATAGCAAAACTTGATTAAGGCTGCAACCACTTCGACCCAACCAGTCAAATACTCACATTCGATGGGGCATTTTACAATAGGGAAACAATTCGCTCAGCCGAGGTAATCATGGATCACAGCGAACTTTTGGTGGTCAGGATCAACTGGGGTCAGTAAATTCTCGGATACCACGATGCATGTGCACCCAGTGTCACGTACAATGGTGGACACACGGCATCCGTTCATGTCTCCATTTTCAAATTTCAAACCACCAGGAGAGCTCTTATTAAAGAGAAAATTTACTTGGTGACCGGAGTTGTTGGTCGACGAGAGAGATGTAGTGGTATCTTGAAGAGACGGGGGAGGATCAAGAATGGTACTAACTTGGTGTACCTGATGGAAGGACACGCTTCTAAATTGAAAATTTTTAGGGCAGTTCGTGCGTACATGACCTTCTATTCCGCACGTGAAACAGATTATCTGCCTTCTGGGGAATAACGACGCGGGAGGAGTGGTAATTATGGGCTTAATGTCTCTTGGTTTCGAGGGGCCTTGAACTTTTAGGAATTTAGGGGTATTTCTTGGAGGGGGCCTGGAGTTATTAATCTTAAACTTGGGAGGAGACGGGGACAGCTTCTTATTAACCTTGGGATACAAGTTATGGCTACTTACATAAACATCAGCCTGTTCTAGGCATTCATTAAACGTAGAGCAACGCTTATCCTTAGCGAAGGCACGGAGTTCGTGGGTCAGGGAAGCTAAGAATTAATCAAGTAGGACGAAGTCCAGAAGGGACTCGTAATCTTGGGGGACTTTACACGCATCTAACCAAAATTAGAGGTGTTTCTGGAGGGTGTACTCAAAGTGGTGAAAGGTCTGACCGGGGCGGATCTTTTCGTGACGGAAATGGGCACGATAAAAGTCCTTCCCACCATTCAGACCACTCCTATTGTTATAAATAGCCAGCCTATCCCTATTTCAGGGCAATCTTATTCTTCTTATTGTTGAGTATGGACTTCATGACCTGCTTCCAGAACAATTCTATTTGTCAGGCCAAATGTATGTAGTCTCCTATCCAAAAGAGCTGCATATCCTGCACACATTCTAAGCCAATAGTATTGTCCTATGCGCTCAAGCTAGTCATCCCCCTAACCACTTCCACAATCCCATTGTCTTAATCACTCAAGCTATACATCCAGAATACCTTCCGGAACAATCATATTTTCCTAATCATAAAAAACAGGAATATCGCACAGACCACTCAGTACACTCTTACACCTCAAATCACTCAAGCTGAATTTCCTGCTCACTCTCCAGGACAGTTCGATTGTCGCTATCACTTCAGCCTGAAATCCTGCATGATATCAAGGACAATACTATTCTCCTACTCAATCCAAAAGAACATCCACATCCTCCAAAGTAGTCCTACTATCTTCACCACTCAAGATGAACATCTTGCAAACTCTCCAGGACAATCTTATTATGCTTATCACTCATTCTTGTCATCCATCGTCCCCCGAGACAATCCTATTATCTTAGTCACTTAAGTTGAAGATCCTTTACATCTCTACAATAAATCTATATTCATAATCACGCAATCTGGCCATCCTACCCAGATGCAGGAAAATCCTTTTGTCCTAATCTTGCTAACATTCTCACCCACCTCTTTACCCAATCACAGAAGATTGTCATCTTCCCTACCTTCTAAACCAATCACTTTATTTAACCACTCAGTTTTCTATTTTTCCCACTTTCCAGAACAAATTATTTGTCCTAATTACTCAAGCTGGTCACCCTAAGAGATAGTTCTATAGTACCAATTACTTAAGCTGCCCATCCTGCCCCGCCCTCAACAAGACATAGCAATTATTTATTTAAGCTGGACATTCTACTTTTCAGGACAATTTTATTGTCCTAACCTATCAAGGTGTCGATACTCTCAACCCTCCAATACAATCCTTTTGTCCTAATCAGGAAAGCTGTCCATCCTACCAACCATCAAGAAAAGTCATATCCTCCTTATCTTATTGTATTAAGCTGGACAACTTGCTGGATTTTAGGACGCTTATGTTGTCCTATTCACTCCGGTTGGAGATCTTGCCCACATTTTAGAACGCTTCTGTTGTCCTACTCACTCAGGCTGGGGATCTTGCTCACATTTTAGGACGCTTATGTTGTCCTATTCACTCCGGTTGGAGATCTTGCCCACATTTTAGGACGCTTATGTTGTCCTATTCACTCCGGTTGGAGATCTTGCCCGCATTTTAGGACGCTTCTGTTGTCCTATTCACTCAAACTGGAGATCTTACTCACTCACTATGACAGACTTATTCTCCTAATTATTCAAGCTGCTCATTCAGCACAGCCTCTAGGAAAATCCCTTTGTTCTTGTCACTGAAATTTGATATCTTGCACACCTTTCATGCAACTGCCTTGTACCCAACACTGAAACCTCCTCCATGCACACTCTCCAGGACAATTTTAATTTACTGATCTCTCAAACGCGTCATTCTGTCCACCCTGTTCTATTGTCCTAATCACTCATCCTGTTCACACCTGAAGACAATTCTATGGTGCTAGCTAGCTATCCTCCTAGCATCAATTTAAGTTAGAGATGCAGCACGCTATATCCTGACAACTCTTCAGGGCATTCATATTGTTCTTAATACTCTAACTGAACATGATACCCACCTTAAGGGTAATCCCAGTCTCCTGATATCTCAATCTGGATTTCCTACCCACTTTGTAGGACAATCCTATAGTCCTAATTACTAAATTTGAACTTTATGGAGGGCCTTTAAGAAAAGAATATTATTCTAGCCCCTAAAGGGGACATCATCTCTACCATGTTGAACACACCAACTGTTCTAATAATTCAACCCTTCGGACATACCTTTCAGAACAATCTTATTGTCCAAAATATTATAACTGGGCATCTTAACCACTTTTTAGGACACATCGTTTAATCACTCGTTAGATATACTTCCTACCATCCAAGAGGATGCTATTGTTCTTATAAATTAATCTGGCCATAATGCCCACCTTTCACCACGTTCTATTGTCCTACTCACTGAAGTTTGGCATCTTTGTTTTGGAAAACCTCTGCCTTGAACTTCGTGATCACACAGCATCTTAATATTTTAATTTAATTTGTGATAGAAGATGTTTATCAAAAGGTCCCCCATCCTCCCCCAAAATGGTAATTTTAAACTTTTCAGGCCTTTTTACAGTTTTAGTACTTTCAATTTTTGTCTTCTTTCTTAAAGATCAATTATAATTTCCAAAGATGTTAAACTTAAAGGAGTAATTTTAAATATACTTGATAATATATGTAAAATGCCTGTTATTAACTTAGATCTAACAAAGTTTCCACAGTTGACTTCAGATTCCCTTTAAATATAATCTTTGAAATTGAGTATTTTCAATTTTCTCTTTTCCCTGAAGAAGAAAAATATTAGAAATCAAATTTGATACCAATTTTCCTCTTCTGTTGCATCTTCAGGTGTAGTTTTTGGTCAAACCGAAACGTATAGAAGAGGAGTACATCCACTCCAATCCTATTTATCATTAACCTATTTAAATTTATCTAAACTGTCAACATTTGTAGTCCCCCTTTATTAAAGTCGTCGTCCCTAACAAGTTTACGAGGCTGGAATTTCCCAAATGAGAAATAAATTTAGCTCAAAAATTCGTTCACAGATGCAATCGATACAGAATCGCTTTTTATCCACTCAGAAACAGATGTGCAATCAGGAAACCTGCAATATAATTAAATTATATTCCATGGTACACAGGATAATTTAGTTCTCAGCAAACATTCCTTAAAAATATAAAATCGACAGTGGAATCGTGGATGTTATTATAATCCTTTTAGAGAGTTCTTTTTATAAGAAAAAGGTAAGTTCATGACAACCCAATTAGAGTCACCATGAAAAGGATAACTCCAAAACTCTCCTTCAGATTTAAAACCATTATTCAGAGTTATAAAGAAGTCACAAAGTAGAAGATTTCATGGATGTGAAGATATATTTTAATATAATTAAATATTTCCACCCATTTGTTTTATTCATCATTCAAGAAAGGATACTTGATTTTCACTCAAGAATAAAAGTGATCCCTTCAATTTATTATAATAATAATAATGATTTAAATGGGTTAATTTCATTTAATAAACAAAATAGCTTTTTTACACAAGGTTACAAGTTAAAAATGTGTTTGTTATAGCTAGAAGGATGAAATAAAATTTATTTGAAAGAAATTTTAAAGTTTTATTTAAGAAAGTTGCATCTTCGAAATTGTCTCATTTATTTCGATCACATTTTTCGAAATACCAACATTGTGAGGCATAAGCTTGTATTCCCATTGTACGGCGGCATAATGTTATGTTCACATTGTACGGCATAAGCTTGTATTCACATTGTACGGCATAAGGTTATGTTCACATTGTACGGCATAAGCTTCTATTCCGATTGTACGGCATAAGCTTGCATTCCCATTGTACGGCATAAGGTTATGTTCATATTGTACGGCATGGGCTTATATCCCAATTGTACGGCATAAGCTTGGTTTCACATTGTACAGCATAAGCTTGTATTCCCATTGTACAGCATAAGGTTATGTTTACATTGTACGGCATAAGTTGTATTGCAATTCTACGGCATAAGCTTGTGTTCACATTGTACGGCATAAGCTTGTATTCCTATTGTACGGCATAAGCTTGTGTTCCCATTTTACTACATAGGATTGCATTGCCATTGTACGTCATAAGTTTATGTTCACATTGTAAGGCATAAGCTTGTGTTCACATTGCATGGCATAAGTTTGTGTTCATATTGTACGGCCTAAGCTTATGTTCCGATTGTACGGCATAAGCTTGTGTTCAAAATTTCGATTTTTTTTTAAGAGTTTATCTCTTCATATATATATATATATATATATATATATATATATATATATATATATATATATATATATATATATATATATATATATATATATATATATATATATATATAAATATTACTCAGCAGGTACATTTCTCATTGATTTGGCCCATAATTCAATTTTTGACTCCGTTCTTTCGCTTCTCCCTGTTACAGATTTATTTTATTCATGGCCTTAACTGTTCCAAAATGTTTGCATTCCTTAGGAATTCTTCGGGTTGTTATTTCGCTCACTTTTCGTCCATGTAAAGCATGAAAAGAACACATGGAGTCGGTACTGGATCCATGTTGACTCGTTTGTTCAATGATGCTTTTGGTTAGTAGTTATTTGATACTTTAGAAAGTTGTCACAGAACTAATAATAACTTAAACTTAGTGCTGGTTCGTGTATAGGCACTGCGGAACTGCAGCACTCCCTATTTCCACTCGATATTATCGATAACATTTAATATAATGAGTTCTTTTTTCTTTAATTCTTTCCTTATACTTCTACATTATATAATTCTTAAGCTTAATGCCATTAGCCATCCTCTAGTTTATGAACAAAATCCTGCAAAGTAAGTTAGAGCTTACTTAGGCTTATTATAAGCTTCCAACTGGCCTATATAAACCTAGTTTTTTCTAGAAATCTTCAAATTTGCCTTATGAGAATCATTTTATATCCGTCTCTTAGATTTAATGATAATAATTGGTTATGTACATGGTTGGAGGAACCACTTTGTTACAAGTTTCTGAAAAATATACTAACGAAAAGATTTATAATCCTGGAGGCTATATAAAGTATTTACTAAATAACTTCACTTAATTACTGCTATCATCATCATCACTAGCTCTATAATTTAAGAAGGGGATTTTTTTGAGTATTTGAATAATAATTTCATCTTAGTTTGGTTATGACTTATTTTTTTATCAAAATTATTTCGAATAATTCTTTTATAATATCAAAACACAAAATGGTGAAGTTCAGAAATAAATATAAGTATCGAAATTTTGTGAATTTTTAAAACCCAAAGAATTACAAATGGTGAAGTTCAGAAAATTTATTTTTATATATCTTCTATAACTATATTTTAGCGACGTGATATTTTGTAAGGGTGGAAATTTAGTTTAGAGTTCCTTTTTAAAATTATTATAATTGACGAAGTTCAGAAAATTTATAAAAATTTAACCATGGCTTCTTTTTAAAAATCCAAATAGCCCCTGTATGGTAGGCTAAAGCTGCAGCAAAAAATATCCAAGCGACTTAATTAAGGAAACACGGACTGATACAAATGGATATCCAATCTATAAAAGAAGAACAGCAGAAGATGGAGGATATTCATTCGCTGTGAAAAAAATGGAAATGATATTATTGTAGACAACAAGTGGGTGGTTCCGTATAGTCCCTTCCTTTGCCAAATATTCAAAGCCCACATCGATGTGGAATTTTGAAACAGTGTGAAATCGATCAAATATGTTTGCAAGTATATAAACAAAGGTAGTGATCAAGCAGTTTTCCGCCTGGAGAATCATAATTAAGTTGAACAATTTCAAATGGGAAGACATATTTCCACTAATGAGGCAGTCTGGAGAATACTTTCTTTCCCTATTCCTGACAGAAGTCCCTCAGTTCAGCCCCTGGATGTGGATTTGGAAAATGGTCAGAGAGTCTATTACACTGAGGAAAATGCAAGAGAGCTGGCTGAAAGGCCAAAAAACATTACCCTAATGGCGTGTTTCAACCTCTGTACAGAAAACGAGTTTGCCAAAACACTTCTATATCCTGAAGTATTTAAATATTTTCCATTCAAAGCAAGAATTTTTCTAGGAGGAAGCAAGGAGAACCACATCCAACAGTTCCAGGAATCAGATGCAGGGATGTTCTGGGTAGGGTATATACTGTTCACCCAAGAAATCCAGAATGTTTCTTTCTAAGATTATTATTGCACCATGTGAGAGGACCAACTGATTTCAAGATGCTTAGAACGGTTGATGGAAATGAAATGCATTGCTCTTGGACTAACACAAAATGATGAACATTGGGACAAAACTTTGGAAAAGGCAGCTACCACACAGGCTCCAAAGACAATGAGAGACTTATTTACTGTGATGATTGTCACCTGTGAGCTATCTAACCCATTGGCTCTCTGGAAAAAGTATAAGGTAGATTTATCTGAAGATATTCCTCCATCAGTTCAAATTACAACAACCTGGATCAGAAATGAACCCAATAATTGCAAATATTGCACTCTGTGAGATAGAAGACAAAGTTATATCCTTAACTCAAAGGGATTTGAGTCAATTTAGGATTCTGAAACCAAACAGATATTCACTTTCAGTGAACAGAGAAACCTTGAGAGAGACGAGCTCTAATATTGAAGAACTTGCTGTCATGGTGCAGATCAATGAGCCACTTTTAAATCAGGATCAAGAAATAACATATGAAATGATCCTAAGACACATTCAAACTTCCATGGAATTTGAATGTTAATGAAAATCCAATCTGTAGCATCAAGAGAAGAACCACTCTGGAAAATCCTTTTCAAGAAACCTCAGTTATTGTTCAGGACAAATAAAATATGGCTCACAGAAAGGCTTGTGAAGCTTTAGATAAACCACTGCAGGACATTAGTCAAAACAACCAGCTCATAGGCGGAGTGACCCTTCATTTGTCAGGAGACTTCAGATAAGCTCTGGCAGTGATTAAGAGAGGAACATCAGCTGATGAACTCAATGCCTGCTTACAGAATTCTTACCTTTGGAATCATGTTCAAAGACTGTCCTTGAATAAATACATGAGGGTTCGCCTACATGGAGAGGTCAATGCTGGGATATTTGCTTCTCAACTTATGAAGCTAGGAATGGTACAATTGAAAATAATGCAGATGGGGATATTTCACTTCCAGGAGATTGTGGAATTTTGGTAAAGGATATTGAAGAACTACAACTTAGCGTTTATCCAGACCTACAGCATCACTTCCAAAACAAGAACTGGCTCTTTCAAAGGGCAATTCTAGCCCCAAGAAATGAAACAGTGCATTCCATAAACTGGAGATTTTTTCAAGAATTGCCAAATGAGATCAAAAATTATTTCTCTTATGATTGCACTGTTGACCCTGACCAAGCAGTTAACTATCCCACTGAGTTCCTTAACTCCCTTGATCCTCCTGGAATGCCTTCCCATAAGCTTTCTTTAAAAGAAAGAGGGCCAGTGATGTTGTTAAGAAATTTGGATTCTCCGAAGCTATTAATGGAACAAAACTAATTGTGAAAACAATGATGCCCCAGCTTCTTCAAGCTAAAATTTTAACTGGTCAGGGGAAAGGAGAATTGGCTCTCATCCCACGGATTTCACTGATACCTCCAGATATGCCATTTAAATTCAAAATACTGCAATTTCCTATTAGAGTCAGCTTTGCAATGTCTATCAACAAAGCCCAAGGACAGTCTCTGAAGGTTGTGGGACTTCATTTGCTACAGCCTTGCTTTTCTCATGGTCAGCTCTTTGTTGGATGCTCAAGAGTTGGAAATAGAAGAAATCTACTTATTCTCTTCATTCCTAATGGAAATTTGAAAAAAAAAATATCGTATATCCTGGAGCTTTGCAGTAATTGCCATTATTTGGTTTATTAAATTTTAGAATTTCTAAATGTTTTATTACATTTAAATCAATACATATTGTTTTTTTCCAATTCAACAGTTGATCTCATTTTTTCATGTTAAATCAATAAATTTTCCTGTGCTTTTGTGATTCAAAATTTCTATCCTTTTTACTATAAGTTTCGGGCCAGAGGTACCCAGTTTGCCCTCAGCAAGATGTATCGTTAAAGTCAGCCCGGGAGATGTTAGAAACAGATTTTGATTAACATTATCAAGTTTCATTACTTTAAAAAGGACTGTCTCAAATAATATAACTAATACACCCATGAATAGTTTCTTCTTTCGACGAGGAAGTAAGTGTAAATTAAAAAAAGGAATAACACCCAGAAAAAAAATTATGTTGGATATCTACTTCTCAGAGTGACGGAATACAAATAGGCCTCGGAATGATACCCGTACAAAACCGAATAGCTGGCACCCAACTGCTAATATATATATATATATATATATATATATATATATATATATATATATATATATATATATATATATATATATATATATATATATATATATATATATATATATATGAATTCAATGTCCCGCAGGAAAACTGAAAAAGGTGCTTCCAAGTACTTTCGAACTTTATTCAGTTCATTCTCAAGGATAACTACAAGAGAAAATAATATAATAAGGGTATATATATATATATATATATATATATATAAGTTCGTAGAAAACGAATATTCCAATGAACATTCTAATTACACTGATCTAAACTTCTATCTATGTCCTATTAGTCACGTACACAGAAATTACTTTGCTTCATTTTAAAGGACATAGCAGCTTTTTAAATTTGGATCCTAAATTGATACCGTAGATTCCATCAAGGTTGAAGCCAAGACTGGGCCTACCTATCCTGCAATTTGGGTTCTTCCTGCTTCCTGCTGCTTCCTGCTTTTCGTCTGCTGCTACTCTACTGTTTCAAACCCCTGGTAGGCTAACCAACCTATCCTATACGATGGGACCTGGCCCTAAGAGCTAAAAGCCCCCTGCCCAGAAACATGTTTATCTATGAATGCCTGCAAAGTGACCTGTCTTCTGCTGATTGGTATGGCTGTGACACCCGTGAAGCTTGGGTTCATGCAATTGCAAAGTGTATTGGTATACCTGCTGAATGTTTTGATGTAGCGAAACATAAGAAAACTGTGCAAGCCACTCCACCTGTTAATCCTGTTCAAATCAAGAAAATAATATCAGATGAGGTGAGGGAGGTATGTGAGAGAGAGAAAAGAGAAAGACACGACGTCATTAAGGTGAGAGGATTAGACTTCAATGAACATATCCATATAAGGTTTAATCAAATTGTATCGTATCTCGTACTTGGTAAATCTGTTTCCCTAACTGACAATATACCAGTTAAACCAAAGATATTCAGAGCCAAAATACTCGAAACTACTTCTAGAAATGAACTACTAAAAGTTGCCAAAAACTTGAGAACATCTCCCTTTCCTCATGTAGATATCAGCAGGGACCTCACCTATCAACAACGGCAGCTGCTCAAAGTAAGAGCTAGAGTTGCAAATATTCAAACATCTGCCCACCTGACTCGTACAACTAGCTCATTATCCTCCACATCTATTCAGCCTCCTCACTCGCTACTGACATTCCTCCTCTCCCACCCATTGGGGCCGTTTCTCTTCCTGCACTACCTTTTCCTGACAATCAATTTGCACTTCCATCACCACTAAAGACACCACATACGCCTGTTTCTCCAGAAACCTAAATCAATCCACCTGATATTCAGCCTTCCTACTTAATATTGCCGTAAAAAATGTTGACAACTTATCTAATAAACTTATTATGTTAATAACTTCTGTTTAGAGTACGACTTACATAGATTTGCTATAACAGAATTTTGGTTGAGCTGTAATATCTCAGATGCTGTTGTAAATATTTCTAATTATTATATTATAAGAAATGATTTTGTCACTCAGAGACCTAAACATGTGGTCGGTTTATATATACATACGAGGGGCGGTCAATAAGTTTGGCAATTCGGATATAAGGAAACGAGATATGAGGAAAAGTGATTATTATTTTTTAATATAACTACCCTCGACTTCAATGCACTTGCGCCACTTGTCCCTGAGGCTTCGAATTCCCAACAACCAGAAATCTCCCGACTGCTGTTTAATCCACTCCTGAACGGCGAGCTGGACATCTTCATCGTCCCCAAACCGGCGTCCACGCAGTGCAGCTTTGAGCTGGCGGAATAAAAAGTAGTCGCTCGGGGCCAGATCTGGACTGTAGGGGGGATGGTTGAGCTTCTCGAATCCGCACTCGCGCAGGGCAGCTTGTGCAACTCTTGCCTTGTGGACAGGGGCATTGTCGTGGAGGAGCAGGACACCGCGTGTCAACTTGCCGCGCCGCTTCTGACGGATGCACTTCTTCAACCCAGCCAGTTCCTCAGCGTAATATTGGCCTGTGATGGTCCTTCCACGAGGCGCATAGTCCACCATCAACACTCCCTCAGAATCCCAGAAGATGGTGGCCATGATCTTCCCGGCTGAGGGTTGGGTCCGGAACTTGATGGGGGTCGGAGAGCCCCTGTGCTTTCAGGCCATGCTTTCGAGCTTGGTTTTGAGATCCCAGTGATGGACCCACGTTTGATCACCTGTCACTATGCGTGAATCGAATCCCGCCGGGTCTTGGTTGTACAGGAGCAGCAGCTCCTCCGAACTTTGACGACATTGAAGTCGATCATCGCGCGTCCGGTTTCTAGGGACCCAACGGACAGAGACCTTGGTCATGGCCAAATTGTCATGGATGATGTTGATAACACTTCCATGTGATATTCCAAGTTATCGCTTGATTTCTTCGACCTTCACCCGTCGATTTTCGAGGATCCTCCTCTCCACACGGGCCACATTGTCCTCGTTGGTCACGTCTGACGGGCGTCCTGGACTGGGGTCATCTTCAAGGGACTCACGACCATGGCGGAACTCCCTATTCCAACGAGCAATGGTTGCATAGGAAGGGGTGGTGTCGGTGTACACTGCAACCATGCGTTCATGGATCTCTTTTGCATTCTTGCCTTCCTTGGTCAAAAATTTGATCACTGCGCGGTGCTCAACCTTCTCTATTGTTGAAAAATTTGTGACTGAAGATCTGCGATCAGCTACTGCTTCTTAAATAGACGAATCAGGAGCGTGCGGCTGCAGGTCCTGACTTGTCATAACTTGTCCTAACACCCCCACAAACAGCCATTCCCCTTCCTCTGTTTTGCCTTACCGATTCGCAAAACTTATTGCCTGCCCTTCGTAACTCAATTAAAGTTATTCATTGCGGTACAATAGAACAACCACCAAACACCCTCGCTATTTTTCTTCCTACACTTCATGTACATATTGTTGTAGTATACAGACCCATATCCAACTCCATCATGGATAATACCACACTCATCAATTACTTGTTCGAGTTCAGTCTTGTGAAGGAACTCATTATAGTTGGGGACTTTAACCTTCCCTCTATATCCTGGAATCTTCCTGAACCTGACCTTAACATCACTCCTCATGACCCTTTATTTTACAACCTTTTTATGTCCTTGGTGGTTCATCAACATGTCTTAGAACCAACTTTCCTTCTCTCGGGCAATATACTTGATCTGGTACTTACTTCTGATCCAGATAGAATTACTCATATTCAGTGTTACCTACCCTTTCTTCATTGCCCCCATGCCCTTAGAATTTTTTTTATGTATTTCAAAGATTATTGCCTACATCTGTCTATGCAATACACGCTAAAGATTGGTCAAGAGGCAACTATCGGTTGATTAATGAACATCTCAATCTGTATGACTGGGACTTGAAATTTGCCTACCTCTCTCTTGACGAAATGACCACACACTTATCTCAGATATTAATTAATTTTGTTAATACGTACATCCCAATAAAAGCAAAGCAGAAGAAGGATGCTCCTTGGCATCGACGGGTCTCTAGTAATTTTCGTGCTACAAAATCCAAATGCTGGACTGAATACATCCATTCTAGTGTAATATTTGGGCGCAGGGCTCCTACTACATTGCAAAAACTTCATCTCTTCCATGCGGCCAACAATAACTTAAGACTGGCTGTAATACGTACTCAGCCCAAATGTGAACTCCACCTTGTGTCCCACCGTCATTCATGTCCAAATTTGTTTTATTCCTACATCAGGCATAAAAAGTATGCTCGTCCTTCTATTGGTCTCCGATTAATTGATAACACCTTAACTGATGATGACATTGTAATGGCAAATTCCTTTATTGAAGCCTTTTCTTCTGTGTTTGTAAACACTACCTTACCAAATCCTTCTCCTCATCAACAGGGGACTGGTTCCATATGAACTGTAAATATAACGCGTAGTCAGGTCGAGGAGTTGTTTGCGTCTCTTTGTACATATAGTGCTATGGGCCCTGACAACTTACCCACTGTTCTCTTGAAACAGTGTTCTGCGTTCTCATTCTACCTTATCTTCACCAAATCTTTAACTTCTGGCTCTGTTCCTATGCTATGGAAACACTTCCATGTCGTAACTATATTCAAGAAGGGATCTCATACGGGCCCCTTGAATAACAGACCTATCAGCCTTACCCCAGTTCCTTGTGAAACTCTCGAACCCATTATTACCCAACCCTGCGCAGCTTCCTTGATGACCATCTGATTTTTGACGATAACCAGTTCGGCTTCCGTTCACGCAGATCAATGACTGATTAGCTATTATTAACTTACGAGAAAATTACATATTGGAACAATAACAGCTTTACTGTTGACCTAATCTTATTTGATTTTATAAAGGCATTCGATCGTGTTCACCACTCTGTCTTATTGGATAAACTTGCATGTCTTGGTATTGGTGGTAATTCGCTTCCATAGATTCGGAATTTCATCACCCACAGAACAATGAGTGTTGCCATCAAGGGTAACCAAAGTAAATCTCTTCCTGTTAGCAGTGGGGTCCCCCAAAGCTCAGTTCTGGGCTCCGTTCTTTTCCTACTCTTCATTAATCATATTGGGAGAAGTATTACTTGCCATTATAAACTTTTTGCTGACGACTTCAAACTTTACCTCGATCATCCTAGTAATATTAGCCAACTTGCTCATGTGACTTACAACACAACATCAATACCCTTTTAGACATAACCACATCCTGAGGTTTATCCTTTGCAGCTAATAAATGTGTTCATCTTCGCTTCAAGCGTGGTCCGGGAGAGGACCTGGATCACATTTACTTGATTGGTAATGCTCCTATATCTTCTGTTTATTTTCATAATGATATTAGTGTTCTGGTTGACACATGACTGAGATTCCATAGTCATATCTCAAATACAGTCCATAAAGCCTGTGGAGTTTCCACTAATCTCCTTAAATCTACCCTATGTAGTTCTCCCTCCTTTATAACCTCGCGTTTGATTTCCGACATACGACCCATCCTCGACTTCTTTTCTGTTATTTGGAATACTGGATTCTTGCAGGACCTCACCCTGCTAGAAAAAGTTCAACAGCGCTGGACCAAGCATATATATAACTTATCATCCCTATCTTACTCTGCCAGACTTTCTCAGTATTTTTTTTTCTGTCAAAGGTAGACTCTTGCGTCCTGACCTTCTACAGTGTTACAAAATATTCCATAATCTTTCTCCTATAAATAAGTAAGTAAAAGAAGAGGAAGCTAATAATTATTAGTAATCTGTCGCAATCGCTTTTAGCTCTTATCTTTTGTATGAATTGGAAGATAATCGTTAACGCATTATTTTACTCTCTCACGAATATTATGAATATTCAACAACAAAAAAACCCTCTCTGCAGTTTTTGTCCCTCATTCCTCAACTGAAGCACGAAAGCGATTCTTTACGTGCCGTATCATATCTACTTGGAACTCTCTTCCTTCTGAAGTTGTTGATGCCCCTTCAATCAACTCCTTCAAGTCCAGGCTGACTAATTTTCTTAGTCCTCATCGTTTTGAACCTTAGTCCTCCACCCGCCTTGTATCATATCCACTTGTACTTAATTGATTCTTTTCGTACAACTGAGCCCAACTCCTTGAATGACACATAATACCGGCCCTCTAGCTTTTCTGACTTTCTTCTATTTCTAATTCTGGGCTGGCGTGTCATTACGTACAATACTGGACTGATCTGTCAGTACCTCATGTTATGGAGAGTGGCCCTACCAGGTGGGTAAATCATTTCCACGTCATTTAAAATACCTTCATAGCGGGAAGTATGCCGCGTTAAGACTACCTGTGCGAATCACTCACAACGCGGCTCACTTGCATTCAAATTGTCCTTTCGACAACATCAGCCTTGTGTAATTTCAAATATTTCACATTTAAGATCTTTTGTATTATAAGAATTATTTACCTTCAGTCCGTAAGTAAAAGGTTTGCCATTAAATTCGTAAGTACGAGTGATATTTTATAATTGGTCATTTATTTATTTAATTACTGAGATCGGTTTAAAATTATAATCGTTTTCGGTAGGATGAGAATAAATTTCTTCTCAAATGCTTCCGTGATTTTCGTTCAAATTCCATCCTTCATTTATTAGTGTTATTCATTTAGTGCTTGTTCGATGTTATTAATTTCATTTATCATTTAATTATGGATATTTATTGCCAGTCAACTTTTGCCCTGGAAACAAAGGGAGAGCATTACTCAAAAACTAATAACGCTTGATAATTTTGTAATAATATAAGTGCTTCCTATTTTTATTTTTATTATTTAATATTTGTTTTTGTTACTGTTTATATTATTTTTCACATACTACAGTGTTTTTTATTTACAGGAGACAGAACTAAAATGCCTAGGGAATGCAAAAATTCTCCATAAGGTTCTGTTATATATGTGGATCAGTTACATTAAGACAATACAAGAGACAGTTAACTAAACATGCGAAGAAACCTTATGAGCTGTACTTTGGATGTAAAGTGGGTGAACAGAACAAACGCTGGGCACCTCACATATGTTGTGGTCAGGTGTATAAGCTCCCTTAGCCTCATATTTGGCGTACCAATGGTCTGGAGGGAGCCAAAGGACCATTCAACGGATTGGTACTTCTGCTTAACAGATATTAAAGGTGGGTATTCAATGTGTTTTCTGTCCTGGTCTTTAATATATTTTCAAGAGATGTATCAAAATACATACTACATATATTGTATATCCACTATTTCTACAAGTGATCACGGCCAATAATATCTATTTTTAGTCTGATTTTATTTTATTTCTTTACAGGTCGCAACAGAAAAGGCAAGAAATCTATCATGTATCCGGATATTCAGTCTGCTATTCGCCCAGTTCGACATTCAAGTGCTATTCCTGTACCACAGTCGCCCTCTGAACTACCAAACTATTACACGAGCAACTCAGACGTTTCAGAATCTTAAGATACACCATATGTGGCACAGTTTTATTCTGAGCAGAAACCACACATCATCGCTCAACCAGAACTCAATGATCTATACTTTTTCACCCTCAAATTAAAAAAATTGAATTTCAAATTTAAAAAGTTAACTTTCATATTTAAAAAAATGACTTTCATATTTAAAAAAACTGACTTTCATATTAAAAAAATTGAACTTCAAATTTTATAAAATTGACTTTCCTATTTAAAAAGTTTTAAAAAGTTGGTTTTCAAATTAAAATAAGTGAATTTCCACCGCCTGGGAGGGGGGGCGTATTTATGCCTAATCCACCCGCACTTGTGTAGGAAGTCGAGCCGAGGCTTTTGAGAGACATTAGGCCATTTCAACGCCCAATGGTCCCACCTTGGTTGGCCATGTGCTGTGAGGTAGTTCCTAGCGACCTGGAGGTGGTGTTGAGCTCATTTTTTTATTTCAGTTACTATTATCTTTTTATCGGTTTTTCAGATCTCTTAATTTTATACAGGTAGAAAATACCAGTATTGCAAATTTGCATTAAATATTTTTCCAGTGCGGTATTTGAAAAAATACTCACTTGGTTACTGGTAGGGCTGAGTTATGTATGGGAACGGGTGCTAGGAGCGCGAATGAGCTGCCAATGAGGATATGTTGGGAAGAAATCCCACAGGTGTGAAAATCGGCTCTCGAACGTCACGGTAGAGAGTTGGCAGAGATGTTGGAAACATTCGGAAGATGACTGATGGAGAATTATTATTTTTTCTAATTTTTAGCAGTTTATCATTACAAATGCATGTGACAAGTAATACTGTAGATAAGATTCTTACGAATGTTTGTATGTATAAAAGATGATATTTCATGAAGAAAAAATAAGTGCCTGAGAAGCGAAAACACTTGGATATTTTTACGTAGGTTGGTGGCGAATTTAGTGCTGTTGACGCTACACAAATTCAGATGATATTACATTTTTTTTATTGGAAGAAACTTTTTTAATCTGGAAAGTCAGCTTTTTTCAGTTGAAGGTAAACATGTTTAATATGAAATCCAAGTATTTTAATTTGAAAGTAAACTTTTTAAATTTGAATGTCAACTTTTTTAATTTGAAGTTCAATCTTTTTAATATGACAGTCGACCCTTTTAGTTTGAAGTTCAATTTTTAAAATTTTAAGGTGAAAAGTTGTAGCTCGTGATCTAATACTCACTAAGCAACAGAGTGAACTTCTGGCTTCACATCTGCACAATGGAACTTGTTGGATGAACATGCTTGAATTGCAGTATTTAGGAAGCGTTCTGCAGATCTACAGCAATTCTTCACTTTTTAAAACAACTTTACTTATTGTAATAATAGCAGAGGCCTATTCAATGCCATTGAGCTAACCTATGAACCAAATGAGTGGAGGTTATTCATAGATACATCCCTTTACACCATAAAAGCGGTTCTGTTGCATATTATAGACTGAATAAGTTACAAGGAGCATGAGTGGCTAATTTGTGCAGACTTGAAAGTAGTAGCCCTACTTAATGGGATACAAACTTGATACACCAAGTTTATATGCTTCATTTGCAAGTGGGACAGTAGGGCCAGATCACAACATTATAGACGCACAGCATGGTCACCTCTGGAAACTAACACCTGGATGCAATGATGTAATTCTTGAGCCACTAGTTAATAAATACAATCATTTTGCCACTACTGCATATAAATCTAGGCCTAACGAGGCAATTTACCAAAGCACTGCAACATAACAGGGCATGTTTCCAGTACCTCAAGGCGATTTTCCCTAAAATAAGTGATACCAAGATCAAAGAAGGCATATTCGTAGTCCCTCAGATTCGTCAACTTATAGCTGATGAGGACTTGGAGGCGACAATAGATGAAACTGAGCTAGCGGCCTGGCATGCATTCAAAGATGTATGCAAAGGACTTCTGGGAAAACACCAAGGGGCCCAGCGAGAGCATATATTAGAGGGGGCTATATTATCGAGTGCTGCCAAGATCTCGGATGCAATATGTCACTGAAGATATACTTTCTTCATCCTCATCTGTCCTTCTTCCCAGAGAATGCAGGATATGCGAGTGATGAACATGGAGAGAGGTTCCATCAAAATATAGCGTCTATGGAAAACAGGTATAATGGGTAATGGAGCCCTGCTATGCTGGAACCTGAAGCGTGACACACCTGAGATGTTCTACAAATAAGGAAATATATAATAAATGTAGGTTAATACATTATATAATGCTAACAAACATGCTGATTCATTATATATTCATAAATTAATTACAATGGACACATTTAATCTGACTTTGGGAGTGAAATACATTTATGGTATCGTGGAAATCGGTGTCAATGGCATAATTATTAAATATTGAACCGACAATTTACAAGAAAATGTTACGTGATGTGAAATTTTCGTTATCAAGTTCGAATTCATGACATTCACCTTCATAATAAAATGCACATGAGATATGTTTTTCTCTTTACACGGAAATTTGTTGATAGATGCTTAAGGGGACACTGCCCTCCCCCCTCCCCGAAATGAATAAATCGCTTTGCGGATGGAAAACAGGAGGTTGAAGAGGACATTCGCAGTGGCAGACGGTCAACATCAGTAAGGGAAGAAAACATCAATCATGTGCGGTCACTAATTGAAAAGGACCGTCGATTAAGGGTGGAAAGGATCGCAGGTACATTTAACATATCGACAGGTTCAGTTTATTCCATCTTGACCGACCTACTGAAGAACCTCAGTAAGCTTTCGGCTCGATGGGTGCCGAAAGATCAGCTGGAGACGAGAACTACTCTTTCACTGCAGATTTTTAACGAGCGAGATGAAGATGCCCAGGATCTTTCACACAGAACCGGAACCGGAGATGAGGATTGGGTTGACCATTATGATCCGGAAGACAAAGAACAATGGTTATCAAAGGTAGAAGAGGACCCATCAAAGCAAAGTCCGAACCATCAGGAGGTAAGGTAATGGCCACCCTTTTTCGGGGGATGACGACGGTGTGATAGCTGTTATCTTTCTAGAAGGAGCAAAAACCATCAATGCTACCTATTACAAAAGACAGTCAACTTCGCCGCAGTCCTGACCTCACCCCATTCGATTCCCCCCCATCTTCCCACACTTTAAAAAAGCATGAAGGGCAGTCGTTTTTCCTCTATCAATCATTTTAAAAGAACCTCTTTTTTAAATGTTTAATTCTCAGTTAAATAGAAATGGTTTAAATTCCGGTATCGTCGCTTGCAAAAGTGTTTTCACCTTAATGGAATTTATGCTGAAAAGTAAAATTTATAATTCGTTTTGTTTTAATTTGATTAAATTTTTCTACGAACTCTTTGAAGATCCCCTCGTATATATATATTATATATATATATATATATATATATATATATATGTGTGTGTGTGTGTGTGTGTGTGCAAATTTTGTTGAAGAACATGGTTTATTTCCTTTGGCAACTTTCTTTTCTTCTAACTGTCTTTTTTAGTTCATCTTGTAGATGGTAGATCACTTGTCCTATATTCATATCTCTTTTTGATAAATGCGTTTGGTAAAAAACAAACTAAATTGCTGAGCTTTTGATCTTATTCGATCATCTTCGGAGCGTCTTTAGGTATTCTTTCCTCTTTTGCCGATGAAGTATGGTGGAGTCAGAATCAGCTGAATGAAATGAACTTGGACTTGGACTTGGACGTAAAAAGTGGTGAAATTTAGGGAGAGAGAGAGAGAGAGAGGTAGTGAGAGAGTAAAGTGGTGAAATAGGGTGAGTTTAAAGAATACAGGTGGTGTGGGATACAGAATAAATAGGGCCCTGGTGAAAAGGTAGCTTTGTTTGTTTGTCTTTCATTTTGGATGTATTTTGTGTTTGATTTTGTTTATTGTTTTTTTTTAAATAAACTATAAAATCTATAGTTTATTTTAATTAAATTAAACGTGTTAATTTAATTATAGTTTATATATGATCTTATGATCTTTACCTTTGTTTGGGGCGGGGTTTTGTTCCCACTATTGGTTTTTGAAAAAGTTTTTCTAATTGAATTTTAGATTTTGATATTTATTCGCGAAGTTTTATAAAAATTGGTAATCTTAGTAATGGTATGTGAATTTATACTAAAGAAACTTGAGCATTACACTAGTCGTTTGTTGTGATTTGTCGATTTTGTCATGTGTATTTTGGAGTCACGTCGCCGTCAGTCTGGGCCTTACTACTTTTAAAAGGTCTTTTTTGTCGGTCGACCTCGATGTCTAGGTGTGTAAGAGAGAACTCCAGGAACAGGCGGGTGCCAATGGCTTGCCAGATCCTCTTAGCCCTCTCGTGGAGCGCCACGTTGATCGGAGATAACCCAACCGAGTCGTGGAGCTCCCTCTGTCGTTTGTGTTCTCTTCTTCGGGTGTTTGTGATGATAAATACCGCTTTGTGGGTCTCGGCGCTCGCGTTCAGCGACAGAGGGAGAGGGGGGGGGGGCACGGAAGCCTCGAGTGAATGCACGCATTGAATATCTTGAGTTTATTTGAGGGATTTAGGTCACGGAACCTATAAAATTCCCCCAAATCTCTCTTGCTATTCGCGACTGTTCGCTCGATATGACTCTTGTAGCCCCCTTGTGGTGATTTTGAGCGCCAGAACCGGACCCTTCCAGGCAGTTGGGGATGCACTCCCCTTCTACCCGTATGTCATTGAAGGTCTTGTGAAACATGGGAATTATTTTGAATTTTGGGGCATTGGTTGATATCTTCCATTTCCTCTCGAAAGAGTTGATGTTGGAAATCTTCCTAACCGTATTTCTCGCCATAAATTCCCTGTGAACATAGGCGGCGGTACAAATTTGCGATATATCGTCAGCGAACTGTACGTATATCGTACACTCGGATAGAGGTTGTGGTAGGTCATGTGTATAAATGTTGTATAAAAGGGGAGTGAGACAGCCCCCTTGAGGGACCCCTGATTCGAGCTTGAATTCGGGGCCTTTGTATCCTCTGATATGTATATATGCTCTCCTCTCCATTATGTAGTCGAATAGAATCCTTTCAAGAATGGGATCGAGGCCTACTTAAAGGATCTTAAATTGTAGTCCTCTCTTCCAAACCTTATCGAAAGCTTTTTTGACATCTCGGAGCAACAGGTCGGCATGCCTTTTGTCTTCCTTGATCTTAGCGAGCTTTTCCGTGATAACGGCTAGAGCCGTATCAGTCCCTCTTTTCCTTCTGGAGCCGTGTTGTTGCTCGTTATGCAAGTTGGCTTCGTCGAGAAAAGAGTTGACTCTATTTGCCAATATCTTCTCAAAGACTTTGCCAGCAAATTCTAAGAGAGATATCGGCCGAAAGCTGGCAGGGCAGTCCGGGGGCTTTCCCGATTTGGGAATGAAAATCATCTTGGCCACTTTCCACTGATCGGGAAAGTAGCCCCTGTTCAGAGCGGCATTCATGATGTTAAGCAACCCACTCCAAACGTTAGGCGGGGCCTGGATGAAATTCTCGCGGGTCAACCCCGTAGTACCGGGTGCTCTTTGACGAAAGGAATTTAGAGTAACGGAGAGTTCTGGAGCAGTTATTTTACTGCCATAGCCCTCCATGAATCTTTCCCGCGACACACAGTGGAGAGGAGAGGTTTTGTGTATTTGTGTGTTTAGCTGTTGGATTACGTCAGTTTCAAATTCGACGACGTAATTATCATTTTCTTCCGGTGTAATTTTGAAGAATGAAGACCAGAAAATCCTAAACTTTTCTTCAATCTCTTTATTCTGTTATTTTTTGCCCGTTGTGGGTAATTTTCATATTTGTTTATGGAGGTTTTCCTTTAAGACTTTTAACCGTCTAACCAGAACGTGTCTTTTTCTATGTCTAGTCTGTCTATTAGTCTGTCTTATGTAGCATTTGCTGGTCCGTAATTAGTGTCTGGAGTTCGTCCTTAATTTGTCTTAGTCTTCTGGAGGCATTGTGGTTGGGGCCTATCAGCGCTACTACATTGAACAGGTCCCTATATTCTTGGGCCAGGGCTCTCATGGGAAGGGTCCAGTGAGAAGCTGGAAGGTTTTTATAATTGATACGGGGAATACTATTTTGATCAGCTTTGATTAGGTAATCAGTAATTTTATCTAATATCTCATCTATTTCTTCTAAATTAGCATCAAATAAGAGGTCGGGGATATAATTTAAGAAGTAATTTCTATAATTTTTCCAGTTCGCTTGCTTGTAGCTTTTGCGTTCTGGGATGTCAGAACGCAAATGATGGGGCCCGGTTCAATGTAGTAATTGTAAGGAAACCTGATACTAGATAGGACTATATTGGGTTTCGTAGCTGCTCTCCCTGACATTTACGTCGGGAATTCTGGTTCGATTCTTGTCATGTAATGTCTGTCGAGTATTAGCTCGATGTTTCTACCTGCATTGTTTTAGGAGGTATATCCTGCTGCGGCGCATCTTGCATTTAAGTCTCCGGCGAAGATAACATTCTTTCGGTGGCTAAATACCTGCAAGAGGTTGTGTATGCGCACATAGCCGCGTCTTGAGGGTCGGAACCCTGTGGCCACGGCCAGTCACCCTAGGGCAGTACCTACTTTAATGGCAAGGTAGGATTCAGTTTATCCAAGTCCTCCAGTGTCCTGTATTTTAGTCCTTGTTTGACGGCTATTGCGCAGCAGTCATACCATTCCTGACTATGATTTTTGCTAATAACATCGTATTGAAATTTTTTTAAATGTTTTTGCGCGGTCAGTCCGTGTTCATAAATAAGCATTATGTTAGGGTCACTCTGTCGCATAATATTGCCATAGATGGAACCTTTTCCGTCCCACTCATAGAAATTCATATGTATAATCGTAAGTCTGTCTGCCATTTTGGTAATGTTGGTTCTTTAGTGTGTGGGATTAAAGTAGACGTTTATTCGCGTTCTACTTTAGCCCTGTGTGGTGTACTAGGCGGGGTGCGCTCACTGCCATTTCCTTTTTTTTTCTATATTCTGTGTCCGTGATCGTGTGGAAGCAGTCCGGGGTTAGTTCAACCATGTTTTGAGCGAAAGCATTTTCAATCTGTCGCTCGGTTACCTCATTTGAACATTCCCACTTGTACCTTCCGGTACTAAGACCTTCAACTACTTGGCGGGAATCGAGCTCCTTTGGGAAGGGAACTGATTCGGGGGCAAATATTTTGAGGTCAAATCCCCTCGCGTGGTATTTGAGCTTGGTATTTGGTTGACCTTGGGCGGCGGGTTTTGGAGGTTTTCCTTGATCGAGGAGACCTGGCCTCCTTGGGTCGCACTGCTTCATTGTTGAGTGTGTGCGTGTGTGTCCTTTGTTTCAGCTGTCTTATTCTCGGATGTTTCGGGTGTTTGTTCTGGTTTCTGTGAGTTTATTTGTCTATTTAGAAGCGGATCGCGTACACTGGCTGTGTTTGGGGGCGTGGGAGGTGGGTTTTCCGGAAACCACATCTCTTGTGGTTTCTCCTTTCTTGTTTTGTCTCATTTGCCTCTCATGTTCTTGTCTTTGCAGTGTATTTCTTTTTATTGCTGTTTTAGTTACTTTTTCCTCTTTATGTTGTCGTATTTATGTAAAGAGCCCAATCAGATTCTCTCGGGAGCAGATTCTTCGACTTGAGAATAGGGCTCGCCTGGTGGCGCGTCCCCTACCCGCTCTCGGAATGTCTTTGATTTTGTCCCAGGTCTTACTTCATAGCCTCTGGAGTTCCATATTCAATGGCTTCAGACCTGCTCTTGCGTGCAGATATGTCCGCCGAATATGTTCCACCCTGCGCGCTCCAGCTATCAGCAGGGCTGCTTTGTTCTGTACACTCTGCATTTGCCTGATAGAGGTTGAACTTGCAGCCTGCATGACCACTGCCGGGTACACTAATGTCGAGCATACCAGAGCAGTGTACAGCTTCTTGAGCTTCTTTAAGCTGAGGCTTCTGAATCTATATAGTTTCCCAAGCTGTGTTTTAGCTAGGGATATTATGTTCTTTATGTGCGCTCTGAACCCTTTTAAGGTGATGCGCAGACCTAGGACTTTGCCCTCGTTGGTGTACGGGTACAATTCGTCGTTCACCAAGACATCGTAAAATTTCCGGCGGTTGAGTGGAAGGATCTGTAACTTTCGGCAGTTGGTCTTGATCTTCCACTTTCTTTTGTATCGATTGATGTCGATTTCGGTGGCTGTCTGCCTTGCTTGAACTCAATCATTTTTGTGGGTACTGGGGATGATTTGGGTGATGTCATCCACAAACTGCAGATACATCACATCCTCCCTAAATGGAACAGGCAGGTCCAATGTGTTCACAGGTACAGCAGTGGACTGAGAGAGCTACCTTGTGGAACGCCCGCCTTAAGTTCGAATTCGGGTCCTATGTAGTCCTCAATCGAGATTTTGGCTTTCCTTTCCATGACGTAGTCACAGAGGACCCTCTCTAAGATTGAGTTTAGCTGGAGGCCTAAGATTTTGAATTGGAGACCTCTCATCCAAACCTTGTTGAGTGCCTTTTGGACACGAAAAAAAGCTGGCCCTCAACAGTCAAGCCATGAGCTAGAATCTAACATTAAAGTTGTTCTAAAAATTCCACTCACCGGATATGTTCGTTTCCTTTGACGTTACCTTTAAGCGAGGCGGAATAAATACCGTTTTCTTTTCATTCAGCCTGATTCCGACTCCACCATACTTCATCGGTAAAGGAGGAAAGAATACCTAAAGACGCTCCGAAGATGATCGAATAAGATCGAAAGCTCAGAAATTTAGTTTAGTTTTACCAAACGCATTTATTCAAAAGAGAGATGAATATAGGACAAGTGATCTACAAGATAGACTAAAAAAGATAGTTAGAAGAATAGAAAGTTGCCAAAGGAAATTGATCAAGGCGAAATATACCATGGTCTTTAACAAAATTTGCATTCAAGAAAGACTGCTACCTATCTACACTAATATATATATATATATATATATATATATATATATATATATATATATATATATATATATGAAAGATAATGGTAAACCACAATATTTAAATCACGATTTTACTTAGAACTATCGAACTAGTTTCGGCAAGATGCCATTTTCAACTAATAATGAAGAAATTAGGCAAGAAATACAGTATATATATGGTAAGATACATACAAAAGAAAATGAAACAGCAGGAAACAATCTGGAAAACAACCTCGAGGTAATCTGTCGTGAATGACAAGGTAAACAAAATGAAATGGAACCGGAAACAATCTGGAGAGTTGCTAATCCTCGAGACGCATTGCGTCCGGGGGCTTATAAATACGATGGCGACTCTATTCATTATATATTTGTTAAACTTGTATTGCCCTTCAGATAAATTGAAATTATCAACTTTGTTGATGATGATGGATTCCGCAATTCTCCTCTCAATATAATTGTTTGATTTGTTAAATGATTTTTGCATGGTTAAAATCAATTCTTTATTATGTTGCATTCTTTATTTTTTTGTTTAATTGAAAGGATTATAGTTCACATACGTTTATTCCTGTTTCTATAATATAACAATAATAATGCATTATTAGAGAAAGAAAGGCTTTTGTAGGTTTTTTTCAGGAAAAATGAGGTAATCTCAATGAAAATGGTGTATGGTGTATTGAGAAAATCTGAGCTGATTGAACCAAAATACATTCAATTTTGAGCTCAGGAGGTTTTATTCATTAAGAAACCACAAAGAAATCCTGAATATATATATATATATATATATATATATATATATATATATATATATATATTACACAGTCCTGCGTTTGAAAAAAAAATTATGTTCCTCAGGATTTCTTTGTGGTTTCTTAATGAATAAAACCTCCTGAGCTCAAAATTGAATGTATTTTTGTTCAATCAGGTCAGATTTCCTCAGTCCATCATACACCATTTTCATTAAGATTACCTCATTTTTCCTGAAAAAAAACTCCAAAAGCCTTTCTTTCTCTAATAATGCATTAATATTGTTATATTATAGAAACAGGAATAAACGTATGTGAACTATAATCCTTTTAATAAAACAAAAAAATAAAGAATGCAACATAATAAAGGGAATAATTCTAATTTCCAAGAAAAGACGCCCTTGACGATTTTTGTTTGTGCCTCTCATCTGGTGCATCACGCTTCAAACACCAACAATAGTCAGCAAGCATGTTGACCTCCCATTTAACCTGCTACCTAGATTCCATTGTTTTTATGTCTTCGGGAAATCTTTCCTTCTGTTCTTCACTGTAATCCCCACAGTTGTCGGGAAAATAATCCAGATGGTACTGTAAAAGGTGTATCTTTATAGACATTCGAGCTCCCAAATGATTGAGACTTGTTAGGAGCTGATTAACCAGGGCAACATAATCTGGGCTTCTTTTATTGCTTAGAAAAATGTTAACCAGGGCTTTGAAAGCTTTCCAGGCATCTTTTTCTATGTCCGTCATTGATGCCTTAAACTGCTGATCTCACATCAAATTTCTGATTTGAGGTCCATCAAAAATTCCCGCATGGAGCTTCTTTTAAGAAGAAATTTAAAAGCTTGGCCTTCTTTATTAAGGGTTTTGACATAATTTTTCATTATGCCAAGCTTTTATGCAGTGGAGGAAGCAGTATTTTGTCAGGAGGCACAAATGCTTCTCGTGGAGGCCAAACCTTCTTCTCATAGTGCATACTATCTGCACGACACTGTCCCATAAACATAGGAAACAGGAATGCTTCGTGTAGCCTGTTTGCGTCCCAAGTATAAGAGACACTACCTGAAAGGAAATTCAGCAGGGTATGTAAATTCAAATTGTAATATTTCTAAAAACAAATTCAAAGTAATATTTCTTAAAACAATAAGAATATGAATATGTACGGAAAAATCCTGTATGCCGATGCATTAAATCATTGTATTGGAACTAATTGGATATCTGTACAACTTATTTTGAGTTTATTGAGTTATTTTGTATACCTTCTCAATTAGGATAAGTTTCCCATTAACCCCAAAATATGCATTAACCTATAGGGAGACACTTCCCCCCAAAAATATTACTAAAAAATAACTCATGATTTCCAGATTTGCATTCTTTTAAAATGTAAATTGACCGAAAGGTGTATACAAGTATTAATAATTAAAAATTAAAATGTTACTATCAAAGAGCTTAGAAATGACAAGTGTAAAATGATCTTACCTTTAAGTCACCACATATCCTCCAATTGTGGGTAGAGTAATTTATTGCATCCAACAATTGTTTCATATTTTCATAACTTTCAGTAAGTTGGATTGAATGGCCTATAGGAACGGAAGCTATCTTGTTACCAATATTCAGTAACACAGCTTTTAAACTTCTACTGGAGGAATCTATGAAAAGTCTCCATTCCTATTGGTTGTAAGGAATTCCAAGGGCCTCAACAAGTCTTTTAATATTGGCGCAGTATACTAAAGAGCTGGAAGAATGCTGTAAAAAATAGCTTCAAAACTCTTGTTCTCTATTTCTGTACATCCCTAAATGTTTTTTCTTTAGCGAGAAGATTAGTTTCACGAAGTTGAGAGCCAAGAAGTTGTGCATTCTCATTTGAAAGCCCCAGATCCCTGGTCAGGTCATTTAACAGAACTTAAGTGAATGATCTTGCGACCATATGATGTGTGAAAACCTGATAAGACTCAGATGTGTCATAATCTTGATCAACTTCCATATTAATCTCTTCATGGACCTCTATATGTTCAAGGGGAGAAGGTATAGGAATTCCTGGACCATGGAGCAGGGGTTTGATGGCAGAAGGAACATCCGGGTATGTCAAACTATGTTTATTCCTTATTTGTACCTGTGGAAAATATAATTGCATATTACATAAAGGAATTGATTTGGAGTTGCATATAGCACATAAATGTTTAGTAAAAGATATGTTCATGCTGAAGTGAACTATGCTAGTTTTTAATTTTATGCTAAGTGTATAAAAAATAATGACATTTTCAGGAGCCAGTATAGTACAGAAAGCTTAAATACTTGATACAATGCTCACCTTTAAGATTGGTCATGCAAAAATAGCAGTCCGTAGTTCGGTCCTTGCCCTCTCTCCACACCATGGGAACACCAAAAGAGAGAGACTTCTGTTCACCCTGACTCCAGCGTCTTAAACTTATGTAGCATCCCTTGCAGCAGATATCTTGTGCAAATCTTATATATATATATATATATATATATATATATATATATATATATATATATATATATATATATATATATATATATATATATATATACATATATATATATATATATATATATATATATATATATATATATATATATATATATATATATATATATATATATCTTTCATTCTCGTTAGAGAGGAAATACATTTATCACCCTTTCTATTTGTACAAAGTCATTCGGGTTAAACCGAAATCTGATCCTTCAGGCATCTTTTGTTGCTTCAGGAAACTCCGAAACAAACTTTTCTGAATACCAAAATGCTTTACACACCCAACAACACCCATCCCTTGTCCCCGGAATTTCCCCTCCAATAACAGAGTCGGGGAGAGGCGAATCATCGAATTTCACGATTCTTGGAGACTGGTCTCCCTAACTCTTCCCCCTTCCCCATTAAACGTTCGGTATGTTAGCAGGAATCCAAACTTAATCCCTGATGATACAGATCGTTACTTAGTTAACCAATACTATTGGCGAAATTAACTAGACATAAAATTACTTCGTCGCGAAAGGTCGCCTGCTGTATTCATGCGTTGGACTGCACTGGGTACACTAAAACACATAGAGATGAAACCGTGGATCTATAACGTCGTATTTAACAGCCTAAATATGAAGGACGCATAGAGAAGCTACATAGTTGTGTGGCCAAGCACATATTCGAAAAGGATCATCCAATTGATTTTAATCCGGTTAATATTATTAAAAAAAGTTAGACATAGACATTCGTAAAATTTTAGAAGAATTTTATATGAATAAATATATCTTAATTAATACCGGTTTCATTCAAATTACCCCTGGATTTAAAAGGAAAACTGTCCCACCAACGATAATATGAATTAGCAAATGTTGTTTTGGAGAATCCTGTACGGATTCATATATTAGGTACTACACAAAACAAGGATGACCTCAAATCTTAAAGTTTAATGTAAGGACCAATCCCTTCATCCTAACCTACACTCCCTTTTTAATTGGCTATAAATACTCTTTTGTAGGATGGTATAAAATCAAATTCTTGGAAGATGTCATAAGTATATGAGGAAAGCTTAGATCAAACAAGAGGTACAAAAATAAAGGCTTCATTTCCTTTTAAAATCTAATAAAATAATGGAAGTTCAAAATAAAATAAACTAATATTTAAGCTGATATCGACTTTTTAATCTTCTTCTTCTTCTGATAATCTATATAATAAAATGCTTATGTCGCATCTGTCTGTTCGACCATTACGCTATGACGTCATCACTCCCAGGTCGCTCTTCTCCTAGGATGGATAATGGGTGCTTGAAACTTAATATTCGATGGATATTGGGAGTTTAAAATTTACTTTTATGTTAAAATTACAAAATTTACTAAATGTACTAAAAGTACTAAGTGTGCTAAATGTACTTAAAGTACTAAATGTCGTAAATGGTATAAACGTACTCAATGTGCTAAATAACTAAATGTGGTAAACGTGCTAAATGTGCCAAAAGTACAAAATTTACTCGATATACTAAAATTACTAAATTTGCTAAAATTATAAAATTTACTAAATGTACTAAATATGCTAAAAGTACAAACTGTACTAAAAGCACTAAATTTGATTAATATAGTGAATGTGCTAAATATACCAAATGTACTAAAAGTACTAAATATACTAAATTTGTGTTAAAAATACAAAATTTACTAAAAGTACAAAATGTACTAAAATTACTAAATGTACTAAATGGTATAAAATTACAATATTTACTAAAAGTATTGAATGTATTAAATGTGCAAAAAGTAGTAAATGTGACAGTAAATGGTATAAACGTAATAAATGTACTAAATATGCTAAAGTAAAAAATGTACTAAAAGTACGAAATGTGCTAAAATACTAAATATTCTAAAAGTAAAAAAATACTAAATGTGCTAAAATTATAAAATGCACTAAATGTTCTAAAAGTAGAAAATGTAATAAATGCACTAATAGTACTAAAAGTAAAAAATGTAATAAATGCACTAATAGTACTAAAAGTAGGAAATGTAATAAAAATACTAAATGTTTTAATAATTATTAGTACATTCAGTATTTTTTTGACACCAGAAAGGATATGTAGAGTGGGATGGCTACAATTTGGGTAGAGAACAATTTGAAAGAGGTTTTGTATTGAAGTTTGTTACTTTGACTGAGTCCTAAAAGCTTCCTTGAGAACCAACTTTTGTCTTATGAACTTTCTTCAGTTCACAAAGAAAGGTAGACTATTGCTACTTTTTGAAGGCTATAATAAATTACAGGATGGACTCACAACAAAGAAGAGTAGAAGCTTTGGGAGAAAGGATGCGCATATACGGAGAAGGAAAAAGAGAAAAGCAGCGAGAAGAAATGATGGCAACAGAAAGAAGATGGAGCCCCCAAAAGACGAGCAGAATTGAATGAAGCAGAGAGAAATATTTCCTTGGAGCGAACTAGGAGGCTACGGCAACAAGAAGGAAGAAATATGCAACAAGAGAAATGCCAAAAATATATAGGAAGAGACAGATTAAGGCAACAAGAAAGAAGAGATCAAATACCTGAGATTGAGAGAACACATCATCTTGAACGGTGGAGAGAGGCAGATAGACGTAAATTACAAGATAGGAATGCTGAAGAACTTTACAATTTTAGAGAAATTAGGATGAGAAACGATCGTCTTAGGAGAAATGGACCAGCAATTGTTAATAATGGCAATGTTGATGAATTTCTAATCGGAAATATGAATATTCCATGTGACCATTGTGGAGCTTTGAAATTATCTACTGAGACCTTTAACTGTTGTAATATTGGGAAAGTTCAGCTGCCCCAGTTGCAAGTATTCCCTAAAAGACCAGGAAGGAGTTGCATTTCTCATGAACATAGGCAATTGCAATTTCGCATTTTCTTTTGCTTCATTTGGTAATAAACTTGCTTTACCACCTGGAGGAGGTCCATATTGCCTTCGCATTCAGGGTCAGATACATCACAACACTACACCTTTGTACCCTGCAGAAAATCCGCCACAATATGGGCAGCTTTATATCATTGACGCCAATGAAACTGTGCAGCAGAGATTGCAGGCACCACGAAATAATGACTGTTCACCGCAAATAATGAATGAGATAAGTGAGGTGTTGCATGATTGTAGTCCATACGTTAATGTATACAAGACAATACATGTCATCGAACAAGAAGAGCAGCAAAAAGCCAGAACGGAAAATCGTCCAATACAGCACTGTCAGTTGAGATTTAGAAAGGGATAAGATCTGAGACTATAATTTACCTACTAGCAATGAAATAGCTGCTGTTTTGTTGGGGAGTTTGGCGCACTACCTGTTCACAGAGATAGTCATCTACCCTAGAAACTATCGTCCTAAGAAGATACCCTACACATCATGTCACTTAGATTCCATGACATACCCTCTACTGTTTCCTCATGGTGTAATTGGGTGGCAAGGCGACATGCAGCATGCAGAGTAGCGCAGGACTCGAGTCCGTAACAGACTCACCATGCAAGAGTATTACAGATATCGCATAGCTTACAGAGGAGGATTTAGTGTGATACAGAAAGCATGCAAATTATTTTAGCAATATCTGGTAGATACTTATGTAAAAGTATAAGGATGCAGACTCCAGTTTTTAAGGGATAATCAAGCGCAACTTCGAGTAGATGAGTATAACGGCTTAATAGACTACTTAAACAGAGGAGCAGATGAAAACATTGAGCCTGGATTGCCAGTTATTTTGCCATAGTCCTTCACTGGAAGCCCTAACAACATGCATCAGTATTTTCAGGATGCTATGATGATTGTAGCAAAGTATGGCAAGCCAGATCGGTTCATAACTTATAGATGCAACCCTAAATGCCCTGATACTTAAAATAATCTAAATCGCAATGAAGCAGCAGAAAATAGACCAGATTTAGTTGTCGGTGTTTTCAAAGCTCAACTGTCAGAAATAATGAAAGATATTAAAGAGAAACACATTTTTGGCGTACAAGTTGGCCATGTGCATGTCAATGAGTTCCAGAAGCGAGGCCTTCCTCATTGTCCCGCATTGGTCATCTTAAGAAGCGAAGATAAGTTAAGAATTTCTGAAGACATTGATAGGATTGTGTCAGCTGAATTTCCTTCATTTCAAGATGACCTTGTGCTTCATGATCAAGTAAAAACATCATGATCCACGGGCCGTGTGGTCCTCAAAACCCTTTGTCTCCGTGCATGCATGATGGATTTTACCCCCAAAAACTACCAAAAATTTATAGAGATGAACCATTGCTAAATCAAAATGAATAGCTAGAGTACAGGAGACGCAACACTGGAATTGCAGTGCAAATTGGACGACACACAGTAGACAACAAGAATGCGGGACCATTTAATGCTTTTTGGATTAAAAAGTATCGTGCACACATTAATGTTGAAGTTTGCTCCTCTATAAAAAGTGTCAAATACATATTCAAATATGTTTATAAGGGGCATGACTTTGCATCAGTTGAGGTGGTCAATAATACACCAGTTAATAACAATCAGAGCTATTGTAATTATGACGAAATAATAAACTATCTTGCGTGCCGGTATGTTATTCCGCATAAAACAATGTGGCGTCTCTTTGAATTTAAGCTACATGGAACATCACATAGAGGGTACAGGCTGGCAAACATCTGGAGAACCATTAGATGATTTACTTTCAAAGAGGTAATGCCCAGGATGGGGTAGGAAAGCAGAGATAAAATGATACTACCCTTACTTCTTGATTTAAACTCACACGAAGAAGATGAAAATGCTCGCACCTTCCTATATCCGGAAATTCCTGAGCTCTTTGTGTTTAATCAGGCTAACAGAAAATGGACACAAGGAAGAAGGAACACTAAAATAATTAGCAGAATGTACAATGTCAACTCAAGAGATTTATGAAATTCCATCTTAGAATATTGCTACTTCACGTGACAGGTGGTAATTTAGCTTTGAAGAACTACGAACTGTGGAGGGAGAAATATATCCTTCATTCGAAGATGCTTGCTTAAAGCCTTGGTCTTATCGGTAATGATGAGCATTTGAACTAAGCTCTGTTGGAAGCTGCTACTCACCATATGCCAGCACAACTTCGTGTGATGTTCGTGTGATATATTTATAGTGTAACTGCTAATTCAATGGAACTGTGGAACAATCATAGGACGGTAATGATTGAGGACTATCCGCATCAAGAGATGGAGGAAGAGGAAGCTGAAAATCTGGCACTCCGATACATCAGCACAATAATGATTGAAAATGGAACCAACTCGCAAGACTAGGGCTACCTCAGCCCAATAATAGACTTCAACCAGATCCTCCATCATTTATCGACCATCCTGGCATTAGTTTTTTAACTGATGAGCAAAAAGCGATTGCTGATTGATGCAGTGCAACAAAGAAGAAGAGGTGAAACTCATACGCAGACCTGCTTCTATGTTGATGCCCCTGGAGGATGTGGCAAGAAATACCTGTTTAACACAGTGTTTTTTAACCTACGGAGGAATAACTATCAAGTATGTTGTCGTGCTTGTACCGGCATAGTGTCTACACTGCTGTTGTGAGGCAGAACTGTACACAATTTATTCAAACTGCCTGTTCCACTAATGGAGACTAGCGTCTGCATTGTGTCTGGTTCGAGTAATCATGCAAATTTCCTAAAGAGCCGTCATCTCATAATACTGGATGAGGTCTCTATGATTCCTACCTATGCCATTCATGCTATTGACAAGTGCCTCCGAGATATCGCTGGTGTAGACGAATTATTTGGAGGAAAGGTTTTATTTTTAAGGGGTCACTTTCGTCAAGTGTTGCTAATATTACCGAGGAGTACCCGTGAGGCTGCTTTGGAAATTTGCCTAAAGAAATCTCATCTGTGGCATTTTTTTTTCTTGGCTTCAGATTGCACAACAACATGAGAGCAGGACCTGATCAGCGAGAGTTTGCGAGATGATTACTGCAACTCGGCAATTGGACAACACCACCAATTGAAGGACAGAGTATGACTGAAGAGGATTTTGAAGTCCCTCACATTTGTTGTGTTGGAGACTCTTTAGTGGGTGAAATTTTCAATATTATACAACAAGAGAAGAGGAAGAAAGTGAGTTTGTCTCTTAGGAATGTAGATTGTCTTTTAATCAATGAAGGAGTTTTGCAGCAACTCTCTGATAACTACAAGATTTATTACAGTACTGACAGAGTGGTTGCTGATGACCCTGTGGAAGCTGACAGATATCTCATGGAATTCATAAATTCATTAACACCCTCCGGGATACCGCCTAACAAACTCCAATTAAAATTAAAATCAATAATCATGTTTTTCGCAACATTTCATTAGAGAACGGTTTATGCAATGGCAAAAGGTTAGAAGTAGTAAGATTGCATCACCATTCCATTGAAGCTTCTCACATCACTGGTTCTTTGATTGATAGGCATACTTTAATCCCAAGGCTGAAGCTGGCTCCAAATGACCCAAACGTCCCTTTTACATTAGTAAGAAGCCAGTTTCCTGCGAGACTATCGTATGCAATTACTATCAACAAGAGCCAAGGTCAAACATTAAATAGAGTGGGTTTGTTTCTTCCTGAACCAGTATTCAGTCATGGTCCGTTGTACTTCGGTTTTTCAAGAGTACGCAAAGAGACAGATGTGAAAGTTAGTGTTGGAATCTGACAAGCAAGGAAGGAGACGTAACAAAACTGTGACAAATAACGTAGTATGCAGAGAAATAATAACACAACTGTGAGCAAGAATGGAATGAGCATAATAACTAAATGTCCATTATGTAGTGAATTTATATACGATTTATATTTCTTTTAATAAATTTATCATTAAATATATATTCCGTGGAATTTCCACGGGTCCTGCTAGTTATTATTATTATTATCATTATTATTATTATTATTATTATTATTATTATTATTATAAAGTATATTATAGTTAAAGTGTGCAGCTGTGTTGAATGTAATTCTCGGTTTCTTAAATATAGCTGTGGTTTATGACGAGGTGTTAACTGCAAATGTGGAGAAGGGATATCAAGACGTTGCCAACCCTCGTTGGTCACTTCCATGTTTCGTTTCTTCTGCCGAAGGTGCTCAAGTGCCAGCTGAAATCCGGGTCGCCCTTCTATCACCATGGATACCATCACTCAAACACTTTTCTCCTTCCAGGTCATCCTGATGCGTAAAGTAGTTTCCTCTTTGGGATGCTCGGGGTGTGGGCGGTACCTTACATATGATTTCTTTTCACTTACCTCAATTTCACCACTTCTTTTTTACCAAACCTCTTTTCTAAACACTTGTTGAAAGAAAGTAATAAGAAGAAGAAAAAGAAGAATTAAGAAGAAAACGATAAAGAATTAGAATAAGAAGCACTTTTTAATTTTTTTTTATAATCTTTCAAACACCCACACACATCGTTTAGTGATTACTACTAAAAAAGGATGTGTGGTTTTTACCTTTAGGGAAAATATTCTGACTCGGAATCAAAAAATAAATATCGAGTGTGCTAAAAATAAAAGGGGGATGCGACTGATACCCAGACGTGAAACTACCAGAAAGGGGTACCATAGGCGGAGTGGCAAACGAGGATAGCGGGACAAAGGATGTCCGGAAAAGGCGATTGGTTGTCATAGCAACGGCGTGCTCAGGAAACGCCGTTTCAAAGGGAGTGGGCCATTTTCAACCGGCCCTGAAGGCCACGGAGGGGACAGGGGTTCCACATAGCCACACATCCAGCACATCCCTGCGCGAGAGAGTGAAGATGCACGTGTATTTGTGTAGGTAAGAGAGAGAGACATTTAAGTGGTAAAATTAAGGGTGACGAATGTATGGCCCCCATCACGCGGAAAGAAAGGGGGGGGGGATAGTTTGATAGAGGAAAATAAATATTAAATATCATTGAAGTGAGAAAGAATAAAAAATGGCAACTTGATTTTTCTTTGAGCATCGCTTAACACCATCTATCACCCCTAGGCGAGTCTATTAAAGCCTCTCGACCATAAAGTTTTTTGATCAAAGAGTTAAAAAAAGTAGTGAGGTTAGGATAAGTTAACATGTATTGCAGTTATATACACCAACTAAACATTTTGGAACTCTTGACTTGGAGGGTGCACAACTCTCCTTAACCTCCCCCTGTTCCTGAGGTCATCTGCAAGGAACGCAACTAGGTGAAAATCGAGGCTAAAACTAGGCTCAAATTTCTTCAAATCTGGCGCGAAATTTCCACGTTTGCGCGCGAAATCTGGGATCTCATCCCGCTTCAAAACAATTCTCATATGAGTTCAAATTTGGGCAGAAAAATCGTTAACAAACGTAACTAAGTACCGCGAACATCATCGCATGACGTGAAGTTACGATGTAAACAACGCAATAGACTATGAACATCACATGCCATCAAATTACGACATAAGCAAAACAACGGGCACTAGAAACATCACATGACCACATTACGACATAAACAAAAGCAGCCGGCACTAGAAACATCACATAACATCACATTACGACATAAACAAAACAACTGGCACTAGGAGCATTATATGACGTAACGTTACGTTGCACTCAAGAGCTACAGGTATTGGGAAACATCACGAGACGTCAAAATACTAAGTAAATAACACATCAGGCGCTACACGATGACGTGTTTCTGTTGTCCAAAGTTGGAGCCAGTGAGTGGAGGCAGGCCATTGTTGAATATTTCGGCCAAATGCTGCAGAAGGTCATGTGTGTGTGTCGAAAGTAGGACAAGTATTGTTGGGGGCTTTCTTGAGTAGGTAAGGATGTTGTTAAGTAGGATAGTAGAGTCCCTGAGGGATTCTTTATGGGGATAGGTGAACAGGATTAGGAAGGATTTTGAGGTGAAACTATTATACCGTTTTCGTCTAACCACTGCTCAACTTTGATGAGGTAAGTTTGCACGTTTCTAATGGTTGTATTTATATTGTTGTGTTGTGAGGTGGTGGTTTGGTTGTCAACGTAGGATTGAATGGCGATAGAAAGGGCGTGGTGGTGGGGTGGGGGGAAAGGGGTCGTGCATGAAAAGATTGAAGATGGTGGGGGAGAGAATTGTTTTTCGGTAGGCACTAATGCAGGGAGGTATTTTGAAAAGATGTTCTTTAGTGACCTGATTGTCTGTTGGAAAGGAAGTGAAGGAGAGACTTGTTATCATTTCGGTGTAACTGTGTGTTGAGGATTTCCTGGGTTAAGATAACGTGGGAACGTATCAGAAGCGTTGTCGATGTTGATGGCTTCTAGGAATGTTCTTCAGGGGAGCGGATTTAGGCTGAGGCCATCTAGTATGTGATGTAGGTTTACGAGGATGATGATTGCGGAGTGGCTTTGTCATAAGCCACATTGGATGGGACTTAGTGTCAGGTGTGGATCCAGGGGAGGCTAGGAGGCTGAAGCTCCCCAACTCCCCAAATTTCAGACCCGTTTATATTTCTATTTTAAGCCTTATTTGTATTCTGCTATTTAAAAAGAGTTATGTAATAATATAGAATATAAAACCCCCCAGTTTTTTAAACTTTTGTGATCGAATGTAAATCTAAAAAAATAATGACTAAATTTAGTATTATACATTAGCTGACTTCCCAAAATCTAAAATAAACCACAATTCATAATTTTTTGCTATGAGGAAATAAATTCGGATCTGAGAGAGTTCGTGCTTACTCCTTTATGAAATGATGTTATTTATTATCAATACTGTCTATTATAAGCCTTATTAATCATCAATGACCTTTTCTCAGACTACTCAGAGGGAGGAATTCAGGTTAGACCCCACCCCTCCCAAAAAATTATATCCTGGATCCGCCACTGGTTAGTGTGTTGAATGGGTCTTTTGGATATTGTGGATAGAAGGGAAATGTGTGGTAGGATGACGGTGGTGGTTTATTGTTTTTTTTTGGTTCAAGTATGGGGGCAATGTTTGCTTTTCCCAGAGTGTGGAGTCAGGATTGGTTGAAAATTTCGGTGAAAGGGGTTGAGGGGATCGTGTTGCAACCAAAGTGCTTTAGATGTATGCTAGAGATCGGGTCTGGTAGAGTGTTTCGGGATATTTGATGATATGGGTAGTGTGTGCTGGTTGAAAAAGGAGGAGGGGGGGTCAATATGGATTGTTAGGAGTTTTTTTTAGTAATTATTATGTGTGATGGCGAAATGTGGTTATGACTCATTTTTAACTTCATTAAAGTGTTCATTAATGGAAGGTGTTCAAGCGCCAGCTGAAATCCGGGTCGCCCTTCTATCACCATGGATACCATCACTCAAACAATTTTCTCCTTCCAAGTCATCCTAATGCGCAAAGTAGTTCCCTCTTTGGGATGCTCGGGGTGTTTTCCATCCAGAGTTTTGTTATGTTGATTTTGGTGTTTATAACTTTTATTAATTGTTTACATTTAGTTTTTGTATTTTTTTTGGGGGGGGGGAGGGATGTGTGATGAGTGTATTTAGATCTCTGATTTGCGGGGGGTGTCCCGAGTTGGGGTCCTGTTTTGCTTGGGAAGGTTTCTTTGTTTTATGAGGTCAGCAACTTCTGGGGTGATTGTTAGGTTGTAACGAGTTCTCTGGCCTTGTGGGTTGTAAGGGGTTCTATGTTCTCGTGGGTTGTAAGGTGTTATATGTCCTCGTGGGTTGTAAGAGGTTCTATGTCCTCGTGGGTTGTAAGGGGTTCTATGTCCTCGTGGGTTGCAAGGGGTTCTATGTCTCCTTGGGTTTTATAGGTTGCAAGGGGTTATATATCCCATTGGGTTGTAAGAGGTTCTATATCCTCGTGGGTTGTAAGGGGTTCTATGTTCTCGTGGGTTGTAAGGTGTTATATGTCCTCGTAGGTTGTAAGGGGTTCTATGTCCTCGTGGGTTGTAAAGGGTTATATGTCTTCGTGGGTTGTGAGAGGTTCTATATCATCGTGGGTTGTAAGGGGTTCTATGACCTCGTGGGTTGTAATGGGTTCTATGTTATCATGGGTTATAAGGGGTTCTATGGCCTCGTGGGTTGTAAGGGGTTTTATGGCCTTGTAGGTTATAAGGTGTTATATGGCCTTGTGGGTTGTAAGTGGTTTTATGGCCTTGTGGATTGTAAGTGAGTTATTTCACCTTGTGAGTTGTAAGTGGTTCTATGGCCTTGTGAGTTGTAAGGGGTTCTATGGCCCTGTGAGTATTAAGGGATTCTATGGCTTGGTGAGTCATAAGGGTTTCTATGGCCTTGTGGGTTGTAAGGGGTTCTATAGCCTTGTGGAATGTGTTATGCCAGCGTTTGTTGTGGTTTTAGTGAAATGTTTGAGTGCAGCGTCTCGGATAGGAGTCCGAAATGTTGAAGTTATTGAGTTTCTCTTCTACCAGATGGGTCAAATTGGGTGGGTTTGCTTTGTTGAAATTGGTGTGTGTTTTCTTATGAGTGTGATTGAAGGGAAGGGGGGGGGGTCAAAGATGATTTTCTATTTTAAGAAGTTTAACACCCTCTTTCACCGTTTGTTAGGTCCATACCGAGTGGAAAAGATAGTAGATTTAAGAGGTGCAAAAGACAATCGAGAGATAGAGAGAGGGAGAGAGAGAGAGTATATTCCAGCCTCCTATGGAGCACTGGGGCCGTAAGAGCGCGCTACTTCTCCAAGTTTCGGTTGTAGAAGTGGAGTTATGCCTCTTACACCATCCACCACTTCGAAGGAGTTCGAAGGTGACGAAGATAGTGTTGTGGTCTGATGGGAGGTGGTAGATGACTCCGCAATGCTGCTCGCATTTGTGGAATAGCGGTGCAGGAGGTGATGTTTGTTGTTGGTTGTGCGAGTGGCTTTGGATGGTCTTGCAGTTGCTCCTAAGCTGTGGAATGGTCTGCCTCTTGCCATACGCTACTCTTTTTCACCCGGCCCTTTCAACCGGACTCTGGAAACCCACCTCTTCTGTCAGGCCTTTTCCGGGTCGATGGACGGGCGGCCTGCCAAGGCTTCAAGATCGTCAAGGGCGCCATATAGAACCTCTAATATTATTATTATCATTATTATTATTATTATTATTATTATTATTATCATAATAATTATTATTATTTAAGATTGCTTAACCTCGGTCTGTAAGTTGAGTTTTTGTAGTTGAGGTTTTGTAGTGAGCACTGAAATCCCCACTCAGGATGGGGCTGGAGGTTTTCCTAAGGGTTTCTATGCGGGGGGGAATTTATTTCGTGGCGATGTTTTTGATGTGATGGAGTAGTGTTTATTATGTGTAGTGGAGCCTTTCTTCAGTTTTACTTGTATGGAGAAGAGTTCTATGTGGGAAGCATATTCAATCATTCGGTGAATTTGAGGAGTGGTGTTTGTTAAGGGGATGTTCTTGTAAATTAATGTTCATTAAGGCTTTGGACGTTGGGTTGAGTTGTTTGTGAGAGTGGAGTATAGATTAGCAAGGGTGAAAGTGAGAAAGAGAAGTTCTGTAATAACTTGGTACTACTGGTGGATGGGATTGGGAATGGGTATCGGTTGATGGTTGTAGGAGGTATGAATGAAGGAATAAGTGACAGAATGGGAGAAAGGATAACTGCAGCTTTTGGTACACCTGTTGAGAATGATAAAGGTGAGAGAGTGTAGTAGGGTTCTATGCTGACGGAGAATGTAATTATATGATTGGTTTGTTTCTAGTAAGTAAGAATGTCTCGGGATGTATTTGTTGTGAATTCTGTAAGAAGTGTGAGTGTGAATTACCCGAACACATGATTGTGTATAAGGTTAAATTGTTTGGAAAATGGCTGAGAAGACGTGGAGAAAGTAGAAACGAAGGAAGAGTCAAAAGTGAAAGGCTTTTAAGTCAGAGAGAGAGAGGGGGGAAGTGTACGTGAGAATGCTTGGGAGTAGGAGAGAGGAAGTGGATGTAAACATGAGGATAGATCACAGGTGGAACAAATTTAAGGAAGTGACAATGAGTTGTGTAAGAGAGCAACATGGGGAAGTGGAAAGAGAAAGTAGTACGTTGAATGTTGGAATGGCGATGTGAATACGTGCAGTGGAAAGCAAATAGGAAACTTAATTGCACATTTTTAATAGTCCAAGTTGATAATCTAGGAAAGATGAACATGAATGCAAACATGGAAGTGAAAAGTGAAATTAGTGATTAATCAAAGTAAGAAAGAAGCAAATGAATCATTTGGATGGAAGATAAGTTAGGGTTCAGATGACAACAGGAAGTTATTTTAGAAAGAAATGAGAAGAAGAATATTTTATTTTTATCTTTCATACACATGTACACACATAGAGCTTTAGTAGTTTACACTAAAGACGACAGATGATTTTACATTTAGGGAAAATATTTAGACTCGGAATAAAAGAATAAGAAGACATGGACAAAATGAAAATGTAAGAGAGGAGGGAAAACCTGTATCCAGACGGGAAAGTAACAAACTAGGCTCGGAGAAAAGGCGGAAAGGCACGTACGAGGGAAAGTGGTGGTATTGGAAGAGGGGTAAACAAGAACAGACCCATGGTACCTGTGAGCAATAAAAAGTTCAAAGTAGATTGCAAGACTACTTTGACGAGTAGCATAAGGGAGATGATGATGCCAATGTGAATAATATGGACTTTGTGGGTGTAAGACATGTGCTGTTTCAGGGTATGGAAGCGATAAGTAGGCAAGAGTCTGTTAGTGCTTTGAGAGGTCTGAAAATTTGGAAAGTAGCCAGAGTAGATGATATACTCGCTGCGATGGTAAAAGGTGGTGGCTATTGTGTTATGAAATTGATCTGGCGGTTATGTTGTAAGGTATTGAAAGTAGAAGAGTGCCAGATAACAGATCTAATGTTGTTGTGATAGTGTCGTTCTCGTCGTCGTGGCTATCCCTTGAAGTCGAGAATGGTGGTCTTTGTTCTGATGATTTCATATTTATTTTGGACTCGGAGTCGACTGAAGAGTAAGATTCCTCCCAAAAATGTTCTTTCACAGATTGGACAGGTCGGTCGAAAGGTCAAGTTAGGTCTCGGTTCAAGCTGCCAATGTCCACGAGGTCTCCTTTCTTCAAACTCAGGACATTTATTGAGTTCAAAAGATGTTATTCCTTCTCCGATGAAAGATCTTCAGGTTTCCGTGTTTTTATAATCTTTTTCACAGTTCTAAATATCGATGCTACATTTCTTCGTGTTTGCCTTCAATGTGTCCTTAAATCTGTTCTTTTTCCGCTTCTTCTATGTTTACCATCGCTCAGTTTGGAAAACAAGATCTGGTTCAGCGGATGTTCCATCTGTATCCGAACAAGCCCGGTACGCCTTAGTTGGTTGTTAATAAAGATTGTCTCAATGCAAGTTGACTTCACTTCCTGTAATACACTAATGTTTGTTCTTCTCTCTTCCAAGCATATGTTATAAATG
This sequence comes from Ceratothoa steindachneri, assembly GCA_963969495.1. Taxonomy (NCBI): domain Eukaryota; kingdom Metazoa; phylum Arthropoda; class Malacostraca; order Isopoda; family Cymothoidae; genus Ceratothoa; species Ceratothoa steindachneri. The sequence goes on along the minus strand of OZ018330.1, from coordinate 23,221,703 downwards.
ATACTAGGACAACGCTGATGGACCTTTTCGAGTGCTCTCAGGTAGTATCTCCTAGTTACCCAGATTTATGATGCGTACAGAGATATTAGGATCACCATTTCTTTCTACGCCAACATTTATGTGATAGTTGAATGGCACGATTTTGGGAGACACGCAGACGAAGACGTTCGAAAGCCGTTGCAGTGTACTACCTATAGTTTTGGATTTTATCGTCCAGATCAACGCTGAAGAAGTAATTTTCAAAATAACGGAAGTGATCCGCGATTCCATGGTTGTTCTTCCAAGCAGAAATGATGACTCGGTTCGATTTTGATTCAGATGATGATTACTTGGTTAACGATCTGGAAGTTGAAAGTGAGTCAAAGCTATATTTATGCTCGATTAAAAGTGTTCAAGATCTGTTGTAGGTAGTCTTCGGAGAAAACTGCTACTTAGATGTCAGCAGTGTATTTAAATCTTACCAAGGAGGTGACATATGTTTTGCTTTTGGACTTCAATTGTGCAAGGTTGAAGAATTTTCCATCTGTTCTATAGAATATTTCGATTCTTGGTAGTAGATCGTTCTTGATAATTTGGGTAGAGACTACGATGAAAATGGAAAATGATGAAGAGTGTAGGGACAATCACACACATATTCTTGGACCTCCGATAGCACTTGAAATAGCTTAGTTTGTACGTTCTGAATCATGACTGTTGCAAGCATGCCATCATGGAAAAGCCTCAGGATCCCAATGTATTTTTAAGAACATCCATGGGTTGTTAGTAGATCCTATAGGATTTCTCTTGATACAGAGTCAAACGCTTTGGTGAGGTTGATAAATTCCATGCACGTGGGTTGAAACTGTTCGCAAAATTTTTTATTAGAATTTTTTTATTGTGAAGCTCATATCAGTAGTTCCACTTGACGGTCTAAAAGCAGATTGCGTCTCTGGGAGAATTTTCTTGATATCACTCGTTATTGTCAATAAGACGGTTTGATTCAAAAGATCTTCAACATGCTCCATCTATCTGCCATTGATGGCAGCTTCCGTCTTCAGAATGATAACCATCCTTCCATTTGATGGGAGATTTATCGTGTATATGTAGACGGACCAAAAACATATTTTGTTTCACTGAAGAGGCCTCTGGTGTCAATAAGACACCAGAGGCTTCTTCCTACAAAATTAGTTTATCAATGTATATACGGGTAATTTTCTGCACTGGAGCCTTGCATTCTTGATAGCTTACCTCTTCTCGTTTATGTTATGAGCCTTTTGAGTTCACATTGTTGTCAAACCAATCTTAATTAGAAAGAGGGTTGAGCCCGATTTTTTTCTTTTTAGATCGTGTTGATCGCATTCTTTATGGGTTCGAATGTTTCTCAACAGATGGCTGTAAGATTTGATCAGAAGATTGTTCTTGAAGTTTTTGCTGGAATTTCTGTATAAAATAGGTATTTTGTAATTTGTTAACATTCATGTTTATGCTTTTTCTATTTTGATATTTCCTTTTGGGTCGAACCTTTATTCTCATGAAGAGGATATTAGAGTATGGTCCATCCAAAGTTCATCTACTCTCGTGACTGACTTATCAGACTATCTCAGCACTCACTGGATCTCACGATGGCGTAGTATTGTTATATAAAGGTAAAATAAAGAAAGCTTAATGTAAAAACTACAGGGGGAATGGTCTACTCAGTGCTATAAACAAGGTGTATGGGAAATTATGATTGGATGTGTATGAAAAATAGTTCAGGGTTTCATATGGAATGAGTAAAGTGGGTTTAGAGTGGTTGGGTGTGTGTAGATCAAGTCTTTACACCTATACAGTTGGCTAAAAAAATGAATAAGTGAAGTAAAGTATATATTGGGTTGATAGATCTGAAGAATGCGTCTGATCGCGTAAATAGGGAAACATTAAGGCAGGTTCTAGGAATGTATATGTAGAATGAGTGGTAAGCTACTAGATGATGTGAAAGAGTATTTATATTGGACAAGTAAGGTGGATGTTCGGATAGAATATGGCCTGAGCGAGTTGTTTGATATATGCTGAGGGTAAAGCTAGAATATGATCTTACCATTTCTGTTTAATAGCATTATAAGTGGAGAGTGAGACGACTACGAATTGACATGAGGGGAATGGGTGTGATATTGATGAGGAATGGTTAGAAAAGATTTATGTTGAGGATGAACATAGAGTGGGGTGTAATATCAAAGTCAATAGTGTTACCGCTTCCATAATTGTTATTTTAAGGGTCTCGGATGTATCGGGAATGGAAGTGATAAACATGCAGAAGATTGTAAATAGGTTTGTTTTTGACTGGTACGAAAGTCTCGGGGGGGGGGGGGATTCGAACGTAAGCAATTGCAAAGGAATTGAGACTGGAATGTACCAGTCAGCGACCTGAGAGTATGCTGGTGCCGATGCTGGTATACGGAAATGATGGAACTGCGACTATGGTAGGGAAGAAGAAAAAAGAATCTATAATTAGAACAATGCGAACAGGCAACGAACGACTGTATTGGAGGTATTTACAGTATTTAACGTGGGAATGATTCGGTGCCAGATAATATTCTGAGGCAGTATAGGCGTGTAATAAGAATGGATGGAAATAGACTTGTGAATTGAATATACGAGGTTGAATGTTGGGGTGTATGTTGGAGGGGAGGGGGGTTAAAAGACAAAATAAAACGTGGCATTATCTTGTTAATGAGTGCTAAGGAAGAAAGAGCTGGCGAAAGAACAAAGTCTATGATTAATGTGTATGATAGGTGTGGAATGAAGGATGGGGGGGCTTGGAGCATTCGTTCCATGGATGAAACGAACGGACGGATTACTGAAAGGTTGTATTTCTCACGGCTCTGTGAAGATCACTTTTGTTCTGTGTCGTGTATTTAACAGTTTCATATTTACATCGTTTTGAGGGTTCAGTGATCAAACTAAGTGTTTTATTTATAAAAGTTTTGATTCAACTTGAATGGCCGGAGGTAGGGGAGGAGATTAAAGTATATTTTTCTTATGTCGTGGAATTCACAGTTTGTAACTGTGTTGGTTTGTTGTTTGGATTTAACATTTTTTAAAAATTTTTTATTTGGTTGACCTATGGCCTAATTTCCACAGGTGGGCACCTTTAATCAAAAAGTTAACTTCGTTAACCGTAAATCCGTTAACCAAAAAATTAACTTCGATAACCGTTAATCAGCTAATTATTTAAAAATGTAACAGAAGTTATCGATAAATCGTTAACGTTAATTTTTATTATAGTAAAAAACAAAAAAATCAGTTCTTGCTCTGAAACCACATAAAAACACCTTTAAAAAGTGCAAAAAATATAAAATCAGCCTCTTTGGTCTTTTTAAGGGCTTTAGAATCCCAAAACTATAAGTTTTTTTTATCTAGAGTTAAAAAAGTTGATTTCATAGTTTTAACTTTAAAAGACCTAAAGCAGACTGATTTCATAATTTTTGACCTTTTTAAAGTTTTTAAAGCATTTAGAGCCAGAAAAGGGTAAAAGAACTTAAAGGAAACACAATATTAGTAATAAACTAAAAAAATATTGATAAAGTTGCCGAAAGAAAGAAAAAAATGAAAAACACGATATATACAAGATTTAATTTTTCCTCTTTTTCTCGTTCTCCATTTTGTTCATGAGATGCAAGTTGCCCTTCATCAAAATTAGCATGATAAAGTTTTCACCAGACAGGGATGATCTCTTGCCCCTCAAGTTGTCCTTGCCTATAGAGAACAAACGCTGCACTGTAGCACTGGATAACATGGCAGTGTTGAACTTGATGAATAAGTCCAGCAACACCTGCTCACCCAAGAAGGCAGCATCTGTCAGCAAGTCCTTGGAGTTGGTCTCCAACCAGGTCTTGACCAAGTTCTGAGCCTTGTTCTTGAGTGCCCTGTGTCTTCTGCTGCTCTCTTTTGGCTGGGTTACACCTCTAAAGAAGTCCTCCTCCTCCTCCTCCCCGTTGTTGTTGCCTCCACTATTGTTGCTCACTTCGTAAGCCTGCAGCCTCATGGCCTCCTTGACCTTACCCTCCATGCTTTTCCTCACCTTGTCGACCTTGGTGTATTAGTAGTCAGCGCCAATCCTTCCATGATACTCGGAGGATCCCCGACCGGATAATGAAATATATATAAGGTAAGTATGACAGTTGCTGGTTGGCCCAAGGGCCCCACGAGCTGGTCCTCCTTTGGGGAGAGGTGCCAGGAAGTATTATGTTTTGACACGAAACAGCGTTCAGGTGGAAGCCTTCGTCACCTCGGGGAGGGGGACCTGTTCTGCGTCAGAGGTACGTGGATATAGATACCCATTGCCAAGATTCCTAGGAAATGCGTGTGTTTGTGTTGTGCTGTGAATGTGGGAGAGGAAGGAAAGCAGTGTTGTGATTAACTATGTATGAGGTGTGTCGTGGTGTGACATTATATTATATCAATACCATATTATATTTATGGGAAAGGGACTAATAACTTAAAGGCGAACCAACAAAGGGGCGGAACGCCACGAGTTTCGACGCGCGGAGCAGCGAGAATAGAGTGCAAAACGAGGTCAGGTAAAATTTGTCAAATGGCACAGGTTAAGGTTATTTAAAGAGGCATGTACAAAAATACAATTTTATTTACATAAAATAAGAGAATCAATGGGCAAATTTAAATTGGTAAATGAGGGGGAAATTGCAGAGTTATGCATCAGATTCTGAAGTTAGAAATTAATGCGTTACAGAAGGAGGCTATTCCAATGGGAAGGATTAACTCAAATTGGTTGCTGAAGGGGAGGAGGTGTTGACTTACGGAGGATTCCGGTCGAGACGTCAGGGAAGGTTTCACGGATGTCTTCTGCAGGCAATAAACGTGAGGGCGAGGGCACTCGAGGCTTCTGAGCGGGGAGTTGACGTGATGACGGTTCTCCAGGGGGGAGGGGGGTGGTGACGTTCGGTCCAGGAAGAGTATTTCGGCCACCCGAAGACGAGGAGGAAACGAGGAGGGCTTCTACAGCAGTTGATGAGTGGAGTCGGAAAAATCGCTCGGTGCCGATCATCAAATGGAAATACCTCACTGGCTGGGCTAATTCCAACGAAACTAAAAGTTCAGCCGTCACTTTGCTTCGTTGTTAAGCACCTGACTTGGAACTAAGATGAATGTTTCTTGGATTCTGGCGGGACTCCTCAACTCTGTATCTCCCACCTGGAAGACGAGCCCTATATAGCGTCTCACATAGTCGTCGCTACATACAGGTTATCAAAATAAAAAGAGACGCGGGGCAGCTCGTCCACGATTCTTCGCATCATTCTGTTATAATTGCTGCATGCAGTGACTAGCCCAAAGGGGAGTCGTTTGCCTGCATGAGGCCCTTATATGTGGGAAAGGCGGTATACTTGCGGGCGTTTGGACGAAGGGGAATTTGGTAGTACGCCTTACAGAGGTCTAATTCGGAAATAAAGTTCATTTCTTTATAAAAATGGAGATTTTCATCTCTGAGGGAATGGGTTCTGCGTCGAATACCGTTACCGAATTCAGCTTGCGAAAATCAACACACATACGAAAAGTGTGGTCGGGTTTGCAAACCATAACAATGAGGGAGCAATAATCGGACGCCGAGGGTTCTATTATATCCAACGCTACCAGATTATCCACTTCTTCGTTGAAAGCCTTCCTAAGGTGGATGGGGAGGGGATATGGCTTGGAGCGGACGCCTTCTTGGGTAATAAGGACAATATCGTGCTCAAATTGATTAGAACAGCTGGAAGTGTTAGAAATGACATCGTCGAATCCGCTCAGCAACTGCTGCAGCTGACTCTTGGAGTAGGGAGCTAGCCGGGGGCAGACGTCGAGTGCGGTCGCCTCAGATGGATTTGGAAATTCGGGTAGTGACGGAAGGGGATATTCATTATCTGACTCAATACAAACTACTCAACGACGTTGAGGGGGCCAGCGGTGTATGCTGCTTCCAACGGGGATTCTTCGTCTGGGGCTACAAAGTTGTGGGTACCTGCCCGCCGGTGGTACCTTTTTAGCATATTCACGTGGAAAACCTTTGCTCCCGCCGGAGTACGGATGAGGTAATCCACGGGTCCTCTGGCCTCGAGGATGGGGTAGGGTCCCTTCCACTGGCTAAGGAGTTTGTTGCTTCCCGTGGGAAGTAGTAACAGCACCTCCGCGCCAGACTTGAATTTTCGTTCTTGTGACTTAAGGTCAAAGTAGGCCTTATATCTCTCTAAATTCACGTCCGCGTTCTTATAGGCCAGATCAGCACACTCTTCTAACCTTTTTCTCAAATCCAGGAGATAAGAGTAGGAGGTCTGTATTTCCTCGTTCAGTTGGGTATTAGTAAAGAGTTCGTTCAGGATGCTGAGGAAGCCGCGCACGTTCCGTCCGTACAAGAGCTCGAAAGGAGCGAATCCAAGGGTTCTATGAAGGATCTCTCTGCACTGAAAAGGGAAACCGGCAAGTATCGGTGCCATTCTCGGGGCTGGTCAATGCAGAGCCTTTTGAGGAATGATTTGAGGGTCCGGTTTAATTTCTCGCACATACCATTCCCAGCCGGATGGTAAGGGGTGGTAAACAAAGGTTTTACCATCAGAAGCTTGCCTACATATTCCATGAGTTAGGAAGTAAACTGTCTCCCTCGATCTGACAGTACCTCCTTGGGAATTCCCACGCGCGATAATATGGAGATCAGTGCTTCGGTGCACGTGATACTATCAATCTTCTTGAGGGGGACTGCTTCTGGGAAACGGGTAGCGAAGTCTACTAAGGTGAGGACGTCGCCATGTCCTTTGCTGGGAGGGGGGTGAATAGGGCCAATCAGGTCGATAGCTACTCGGGAGAAGAGCTTGGTGATGATGGGGACTCTCTGAAGGGGGGCTGACTTAACCCGCCCTTTTGTGGACGTCTTTTGGCAGATATCACATGACCGACAATATTCGGCGATATCTTTGGATGCACCTGGCCAAAAAAAATGCTTGAAAACTCGTTGCGCGGTCTTATTATGGCTAAAATGGCCTGCGAATAAACTGTCATGAGAGAGCTTCAATACTTGCGGGACGTATTCACGGGTAACACACATGACATGTGTTTCTTGGTCGGTGACTTCCAAGCAGGCACAATACGATAAGTCCTTCTTCACGAGATACGACACTCGTTTGTTACCTCGGGTGGACTCACCTCGAGGGTTTTAGTTTTCTCCCAAATGGGGAGGAGAGTTGTGCACATTTTCTGGGCGCGGTCAAACTTGTCGCTCCGGAGGGTTTGGAACTCCGGGTAGATAGGGGTTTCCAGGGGAACGGATGCATGGGAATCCAGCCGGCTGCCTGTGTACGGGTAATCACGGGCTGGGCCACGGGATGGTCGTGGATTACGGGGCTCTAACCGATCAAAACGGAGCAAAACTGGATTGGGGCTGCTACCACTTCGGCCCAACCGGACATATAGTCACACTTGATGTGACAACGAGTTACTGGGAAACGGCTCGCCCGGACAAGGTAGTCGTGGACCACCGCAAACTTCTTGTGGTCGGGGCCAACAGGGGGGGAGTAGGTCCTCAGACACTATGATGCAGGTGCACCCGGTGTCACGGACGAGGGTGGATACTCGGCAACCGTTCACGGTTCCGTTCTCGAATTTCAATCCACAAGGGTTGTTCTCATTAAAGAGAAAGTTTACCTGATGGACCGAGTCTTTGGCGGGCGAGGGAGGATCGGAGGTCTCCTCAGGCGACGGAGGAGGATCAGGGGCGGCCCAGATTTGGTGTACTTGGTGGGACTGAGATTTTGCGAATCGGGAGTTTTGAGGACAGTTCGTGTGGTAATGGCCGGGAACTCTGCAGGTGTAGCAGACGATCGGGTTCTTTTGGTGCGGCACAACCGGGAGAGAAGAAACGAGGGGCTTAACGTCTCGGTGTTCAGATGGATGGAAGTTTCTTGGCTTCAAGGGACTTGGAACTTTGGTAAATCTTGGAACCAATTTAAGAGGGGTCTTAGGACCACAAAATTTAGTTTTGGGGGGCGATTGGGGAGCCTTTTTAACATCCTTAGGGTATAAATTGGGACTACCCGCGTAGACATCGGCCTCTTCCGAGCACGTCTTGAAAGTGACGCAACGTTTATCCTTAATGAAGGCGTGAATTTTGGGAGCCACAGCAGCTAAAAGCTGATCCCTAAGGAAGAAGTCCAGAAGGGACTCGTAGATCTGGGGAATCTTGCACGCGTCCAGCCAACACCGAAGGTGTCTTTGGAGGATGTACCCGTGTTGTCGAAATGTTTGACCAGGAAGGATCCTTTCCTGGCGGAATCGGGAGTGGTAGAATTCGCTATTCATATGAACAGCGGCTAACAATTCGGACTTTAACGTGGAATAGTCCAAAGTTGCTTCCGGGGGCAGGGATACGAAGATATCCCTTAACTGGACGTTTAGGGGGGGGGGGCGGAGTAAGAGAGCGACGCCATCATTTTCGATATCCCATCAATTGATCTAAAAGATTCTCTCAAAATGGGTCAAAAATGACCCAAAGTCCTCTCCATCATTAAAAGCGGGAAGTTTGACTGAAGGAGTTTGGGGAATTTCAGCCCGGGAACCGATGGACTGAGAATCCATTTGATTTCGGCTCATTTCCAGCTAATGCTGCCTAATTTGTTCACGTTCTTACATCTCCATTTTGTTCTTCTCAATCTCCATCTTCAGTTTGTTCTCCATCTCCGTTTTGTTCTTCTTCATCTCCATCTTCAGTTTGTTCTCCATCTCCGTTTTTCTTAGTTCCTCTTCCCTTCGCTCTGCCCGTTCATTCCTCTCTTCTTCCTGTACGTAATTTAGCAGGTTTTTGCCCGAAAGAACTAACATTTCACCCTGACTCTTAAATTTTTCGAAGGATGACATTTTTACGCAGTTAACTGAGGGAACACTGATACGCGAACAAGCTAGGACACTACCCACGCGAAACGAATACTTGAATATTCGTGAAGGCCTTGATCACAAAAAAATAAGATAGAGCTACCTACCTCTGTTATTTCTAAGCGAGGAAAAAAATTAAAATGGTCCTACCGGAATTAGGACACCAAAGACCTTAACTCTTTTGGATTAATAACCAGGAGAGTCTCCAAAATTCAAACAAAATAAAAAAATTAATTACCTGGGGTCTAACACAAAATCTAAATAGATTAACGTTCCACTGCTCTTCAATTAACTTAACTTTCCTTCTGCCAGTACAATACAAAAATTAAAATAAAAGGGATAGACGTGAATAACGAGGATGGGACTAATAACTTAAAGGCGAACTGACAAAGGGGCGGAACGCCACGAGTTTCAACGCGCGGAGCAGCGAGAATTGAGTGCAAAACGAGGTCAGGTAAAATTTGTGCAATGGCACAGCTCAAGATTATTTAAAGAGGCATGTACAAAAATATAATTATATTTACATAAAATAAGAGAATCAATGGGCAAAATTAAATTAGTAAATGAGGGGGGAAATGCATCAGACTCTGAAGTTAGAAATCGTGATGACGGTTCTTCAAGGGGGAGGGGGGCAGCGGTAACGTCCGGTCCAGGGGAGAGTATTTCGGCCACCCGTAGACGAGGAAGGAGCGAGGGGGGGCTTTTACAGGAGATGATAAGTGGAGTCTGGAAAATCGCTCGGTGGCGATCGTCAAATGGAAATACCTCATTGGCTGGGCTAATTCCAACGACACGAAAAGTTCAGCCGTCACTTTGCTTCGTTGTTAAGCACCTGTCTTGGAACTAGGGGGAATGCTTCTTGGATCCTGGCGGGACTCCTCAACTCTGTATCTCCCACCTGGAAGACGAGCCCTATATATCCAAGGCTCCCCCCCGCAGGGTTGGGGGAAACACGGGGTGTTTGGCCAGCGCTATTCTCGAATGGCCTCGAACCTTCACGCCCAGGCGATTCTAAACCGCGAAAAGGTGGTCCGGGGTGGACGCGGTTCGAGGCTACCGCTTGTGTATGGGGGGGGGGGAGGCATACCAATTTAAGCCTAACCAAATTCTAGAATTTTCTTCAACGCATGAACGTCACTTCCGTGCTGGAAAAGAAATTCCACGTGGAATTCCCCCACAAGGTGAGAGGGGTAAGATCTACCTACACGAAAACGGGGTGAGCACTGCGCGTTCACCAATCAGTAACCAGATTTCTACGTGCGCTGACGTTTGTGTCTGCTCATGCTGGGATTCGGAATCGAACCCGGTACTGCGACGTTGGGAGGCCAACACTGTATTCACTCGGCTAGCATGAGCACTGTGCGACCTTGGTGTTGTCATACTTATCCAACCAGAATAGGCGAAACCTGGGGTGGAGGGCAGCAGCCAGCTAGCATTCCTCACCCTGCAGGAGTGTCCTAAACCTTTTGTCGATGCCTGCCAATACATAGTGCGTCGACCAAGGGGCTGCAGTAGACGAGGCCCTTGGACTTCAACTCCTTGAGCCTGAAAATTGTCGCAGCAACTGTCCTAAGGTTGGCTTTTTCCTCCCCCTGGGCCTTGTCGATCGCTTTGGCCACGGGTGACATGACCTGGAAATAAAACAATGGAAAATTAGTAAATTTTAGAAATTCAAAAAATAATAATATAATGTATATATATATATATATATATATATATATATATATATATATATATATATATATATATATATATATTATAATAATATATAATACTTTATTATTTATTTATTACCTTGGCATACTCCTTCATTAAGTTGACATCCTGGTCGTTGAAGCTGTTAACTTTCAACTGGGTCATGACTCTGCGGAGAACAGGCCTATTAGTCTCCAGGATGGTGATGAGGACCACCACAGAGTCATAGGTGGAGTTCCACCTCGTCGTGTTGGGGACAACCAGCCTCCTCCTCATTTCAGCGTAGATGCTGTCTGCTGCCACAGTGCTTCGATCCTAGTGGTTCCAGAAGGCACGTGCCTTGGCAATGGCAGCCCTGTAGGGCCCCTTGAACACTGCACTCTGCATCCTTGCTGGCCACCAGGTTGAAGGTGTGGGCTGGCAGGTTGATGCGATTGCCAACGACAGCGTCGACATCGTCAGGCACAGCCAGGGAGTCTTCCAGGAAGAAATACTCAAACTCCTACTCGTCCACGGATCCAGCTAACAAGGTAGCCTCAGAAGCATTATCAAGGTCGGTGTCCACATTCTGAACCACTGGCAGGTCTGGCAGTGTGTCATTCTCTGCCCGAAACGGGACAAAGGCCTTTACAAAGTTGCTACCATTGTCTGTGGTAGTCCTGGAATAGAAAGACAGTCTAAGTTTTTTGTAACATTACAGTCATTAAATATTGTAATTGAATTGAGTTTATAAATAAAAATAATCGAAAATTTATGTCGAAAACTTTTCTGATACAAATTGATAATAGAACTAATAGACTAAAAGTCTAATAAGTAATATTAATATACTATCAACTATCTAACATGGTGACTTTTGGTCAATGTGTAATTCATAGTGGACGTTGACCATGGCCTGTGCAAGCACATCATCGGTATGATGACCTCTCAGCCTGATGCACACATGCACTGCTTTCTGCCTCTGCGTAATGGAAGGGGGGGTCCAACCAGTGGAAAGTCATGCCCAGGTAGCCTTTCTTGTGCGCAGACCAGCCGTCAGCTGTGGTGGCCACCCACTTAACATCGCCAAGAACTCTGAAATTTGAAAAATTCTAAGTTTTAAATTTTAAGTTTTTAAGTTAAAATTTAAATATTGGGAATATAAATTAACTCAAGTATAAAAAGATAAAATTATGTCAATTTGTTAATTACCTGATCAAGTACTGCCTCAAGTCAGTATGCAAATCAACGATTCACCTGCCCAGTTTCATCCTCGACATGAAGCTCTTGCTAGGGTTCAGCGTCTTGATCAGCCTCGTGAACGTGTCACATGCGACAACGTGGAGTAGCAGCATGTTGAGTACGAACAGGTCCACATTCATTTGATCCACAGCAGCCAGGGGTGTGCCACTGCCAGTAGCAGCGATGCCAAAGGACTCGGCAATGGTTTCTTGGCTTTTCCACGAGATGAACCTGCTTTGACCTTCTCCTTAAACTGCATGAACTCGGCTGGGTGGGTCCTCTTGATGTGTTGCTTGAGGTTGTTGAGGCTTGCCATGTGCCCCTTGATTGGCACAGTCCTGGGTAGGCACAGCTTGCAATCGAAAATCAACTTGTCTCCTTACCTTGACTTGATCAAGAAGTAGTCGTCCAGGTGGGGCCAGGGGTTCTGGAAACTGGCAGTTTCAACCTCCACGATGTCAACACAACTTCAACAGATTCAAGTTCTTGAGATGCCATGATGACTTATAAAATTCAAAACCACACTAGTGTCTGAATTGGAAATCTGATAATGATAGAAAATTCAAAATCACACAAGTGTCTGTGAAAGATTAAGTGATAGGTTTTGTAATGTTTTTCCGTTTTAGTTATTTATTTATAAGAACTTAAATTAATTATATATGGAAAGAGGTTTATTAAATGAATTTGGACCTACAAAACATTGGAGTAAAAAAGTGAACAAGAGCAGGGGACCGTAGCAAGCCTGCAGACAATAGTAGCAATAAAATATTTGTAATATTTGTTGTGCAATACGCAATAATAATAGTAAATTAATAATAATATAGATAATCACTGTATTTTAATTTTAAAGGTATACCCGGGCCAATATATATTCTATTGAATCATTAATCAACATGCAATTTATATGGATATCAAGCTACGAGTACTCGTATATCATCAACCAAAGTCTAAAATCTTAAATAATATAAATATTTGAAACTATTATATAACATGTGGTTAATTAGTAATTATTAATTAACAAACCGGATCTTACAATATAGAAAATATAATTTGGCTATGCAAATAGTAGAATATCAAATGAATGTATGCAAATGTTTAATATATTATAATAATGAAACTTGACTTATTTATTTTCTTTCAATTAACACAAATGGTATCGCCATAATAACAGATACTCCCGTTTCAACTGCAATAGGTCTCCAAGTGAAGTGAAGCCTTCTTTTGATTTTGATGAGTCATGTGGGGAAATGTGTGGTCGGTGTGATAGGGGTGAAGATGTTTATTAGTTTTAGTTACCCTGGTTTCAAGGGCATCGCCTTCTTTTTACTGCCATATTTTTCCTCTTTTGGTGTCTCTTTTATTTTTTTGCCTCCGGTGTTCCCAAGGTGGCATTTTAGACCGGCTCTGTCCGAATCTTCCTTTTAAATATGTTTATTTAATTTTATTTTTTCCTCCGTCGTAGCTTTCTAGCCTTTCAAGTTTGTCTTTTGTTAATTTTAATTAGCCTAATATTATTTTTGTGGCCATTTGGCCTCTTTTGTTTTCATTTTCGTCTATTATTATTTTATTTTATTTTTCTTTCTTTCTGTAAGTACTTCGCCTCTTTTGTTCATTTTTTTATTTTATTCTTAAATTAGTTTATACTTTTTATTTCGTTTTCTTTTGATGGGCTCTTCGCCTCTTTTATTTATTTTTATTTATTTTAAATTAGTTTGTTTTCTTGTTGTTTTTCCCCCCATTAATCGGCTCTTCGCTTCTTTTGTTTAGCTTAATTTTGATTTATTTCTCGTTTCTTCACAACTTTTATGGGCATTTCGCCTTTTTTTATTGTTTGTGCTTTTATTTATTTATTTTGTGTAATCTTAATCGTTATATCTCTTTGTTCGATTTTCGTTTTTTGGTTTAAGTCTATATTGATTGTTCTTTCTTGGTTTGCTCCGGTCTTATGTTCGTATTTCTCGATCCTGATATTTAAAAATCGGGTTTATTGCCTCTTTCGCGCAGTTTCTTCCGCTTGGGAATAATGCTGACCTTGTGTTGCTTCTCCCTAGCCTTTGAACTTCCTTATTAATTGGCTTAAGCCCTGCTCTTGCGTGCAGGTCTATTTGCCTAATTGGTCGCTTCTTCTAGCTCCAGCAATTAGCAGGGTGGCTTTATTTTGTACTCTTTGCATCGTCCTGAGAAAAGTACAACTTGCCATCGGCGTTATCACTGCCGGGTACACCAGGACGGAGCGCACCAAGGCAGTGTATAGCTTCTTCTTGTTCGAAGCGTTAAAGTTCCGGAACCTAAATAGTTTCCGAAGTTGCTTTTTCGTTAGGGAGATATTTGTATCTAAAACTGAAAATAATAGAAACTTTTACAAGTTTACCGGTTTTTATGAATTCTGGGGGTTAGCGGACTTGAGTTAATGGAAGTTAATTAGTCCGATAATGATTTCCAAAGTTAACTTAAAAGTTAAATAGTTAACGAAAATCTTAACTTCGTTAATTAACGATTAACAGATTAACGGTTTAGTTGCCAGGTTTGCTAATTCCTAAATTATCTCGGGTACATCTATTTGCTTTTCTCCGTCATATATCATTATTTTTACGGGTGGTGTTGATTAATTATCTACTCATTATACGTTTGTTATTTAGTTCTTAACTTATTTTTTTGCCCTGTTATTTTACTTCCTACTTCTTTGCAGTTATAACTGATACAGCTTTAGATGCACAAAGTAGTTTATCAAATCATCGCATTATTTTAATTGGGCGATAACCCATTTTCACAAATCATTGGTTCCTAACCTCCTTGCGCCCTAATCTGTACAGGGATCCCAGAAAGCCAAGTTCGCCTAAATTAAAAACATAACAATTAATATTTTTCATTAATACAGGCGATTTTTTTATGACAGGTAATTTACTGAAGCATAAATCCATATAATTTAAATTGTTCTCGTTTTAATAATTTTTCGTTTTCAGGTCAAACTCATAAAGCCTTTGTGTGAATGTGATTGTTTTTTTTTATAGATCTATTAAGTGACTAAACCACAAAGTAACTATGGCATAGTTAAATCAAACGAAAAACCCTCCTCAAGCTTTCATACTAAGGATGCATAAATAGACATTAATAAATAAATATGTAGATAGCTCGATAGATAAGTAGATAGAAAAATAGATATGAATTAAGCACTCAGCAGCTCGCAGTATTGTAAATTACATATATTTCAAAGTTCGTGCGTTCTTTAAATCCAAATCTCTCACTTGATCAAATTCTATACTTCATTTATTGTCCCGTACGAGTCTAGTCGAGAGCGATTCTACATCCCACTATGTCGGTCGGTCGGTCCTCGTTTTGCATTTTTCTTTTGTTTTTGTAATAATATTGTAACTATTCGGCCGATTCTAACGATGTTTTGCATTCTCTTTCGAAGGCTATAATTGTCAACGTCCTTCCAAGGTTAGTATGGGAATTATTTTGCTTTGGCAATAACATCATAACTATTCGCCCGATACTCTGCTAGACTAGACTAGGCTATAATATTTTATACTCTGCTAGGCAAGCCTAGAATAAGCAATATTATGCTAGGCTATTATAGGCTAGGCTATACTATGCTAAGCTATACTATGCTAAGCTATAATGTACAAGGGTGATATATACTATGCTAATTTAGGCTATAAAATGCTATGTTAGATAGCATATATTATAGTATGCTTGACTAGGGTAAAATAGGATAGTATCTTCTATAGATGTCTAGGATACTTAATGCTAGGTTAGGTTACACTATACTATACTATACTATACTATACTATACTATACTATACTATACTATACTATACTAGGCTGAGCTATACTATGCTAGGCATGGTTAGACTATCCTATGCTAGGTTAGGCTAAAGTATAATAGGCTAAGGAGGGCTATGCTCTACTATGCTAGGCTGTTAAGCTATGCTAAGTAATACTAAGTTAGGCTACGATAGGCTAGCTAACCTAGGCTATAATAGACTAAGCTATGCAAGGTTATTCTAGTCTAGGGTATGATATGCTATTCTAGTCTAGGTTATACTAGGCTAGGCTATAATATGATATCCTTGGCTATATTATGTTAGGTGCGGTTATGATAGGATAGGCTATACCAAGCTAGCCTATAGTATGCTAGGCTAGGTTATCGTATGCAAAGATATATTTGCTAGGCTATAGTACTCTATTCTAGTTTGGCTATACTAGGCTGGGCTACTCTAGACGACGCTAGGCTAGGGTATTGATTCAATGCTAAACCATACTTGATTAGGCTAGGCAAGGCTATACTAAGCTAGGATACACTAGGCAATGCTACGCCAGGCAAGGATATACTAGGCTAAGATATACTATAATATGTCAGGTTAGACTAGAGTCTACTAAGCTAGGCTATACTAGGATAAGATAGGCTAGGCTATACTAAGCCTAGGTAGGATAAAGTAGGCTATACTATGCTAGGTTATACTAGGCTAGCTAGATTCTACTAAGCTAGGCTAGGTTAGGCCCGGCACAGCTAGGCTATTCTATTTTAGGCTAGGCTATCCTATGTATGGCTAAGCTTGGATATACTTAGCTAAAAGAGGCTAGGTCATACTATGATATGCTATGCTATACTAGGCAAGTTTAGGCTAGGGTATTCTAGGTTATGCTAGACAATACTACTATATGCTAGGCTAGTGTATTCTAGGCTATACTAGGCTATGCTATGCTAGACAATACTACGCTATGTTAGGCTAGGCTATTCTCTATTATGCTATGCTAAAGTATATGGCTATATTATGCTATCTTAGGCTAGACTAGACTATGCTATGTTGTACTATTCTATGCTGTTATACTATGTTATGTTATACTATATTGTGCTATATTATGCAATGCTGTGCTATGCTATATTATGATATGCAATAATATTCTATAATACACTATTCTCTAATCTGCTATGGTATATTATGCTATACTATGGAATACTGTGCTATTAGTGTGTGTCAATCTTTTCAACGTTCTAATTACATAAATGAGGGGTGCTCACAATTTGCAGCCCTACTTATGAATTCTAAAGTTATTTTTTTATTTTAATATAATTTAAGTTCTACTTGTTTAGTCACTTAAAAGGTTTGTCTTATTTTTGTCATCTTGGAGAATTAAATGACTATTATTATATTAATAATTATATCTATTTCACTTTTTCTCCTTATTTCACCGTTTGAAACATATTCATCAGTGTGTTGAAGATTACGTGGCCTTCAATATTACCATCCTACCAGTGGGATTTGACCTACAATTGCTTTTGAAATTAGGACAAGACTGGCAGCATTCACGCATTTGAACACCTAAATTGAGAATAGCAGAGTTGTTGCCATCTCAATTCCAAACTCTGGTTGACGTTCTGAAATGTAGAAGTGAGAAACTACCCAGCAACCAATCCTGCAAAAGATATTTACCCTAAAGAGTTTGACAAGTGGGAACGAGGGAACAGTTCTTTTCTAGTCCCCGTTGTAAATTCAAGAGTCACAATCTTAAACAGATCCAAAAGAACTGGGAGCAGGCCAAAAACATATCCCTTGGGAGAGGATAGCTACAGGCCTAAGACACCTTCATTACAAAACTAGACAACCTGTTGATATCCTCCGGTGCAAATGTAAAATTGTTTTTTGCTGTGAATTTAGCTTCCCTGGTTGCAAAAACGAAACTCAAATTAATTTAAATCCCCTATGGAGATGAAGATCTCTGCGAAGGAACTTGATTTCATTAAAGGTCAGAGAGAAATGATTACTTCTTTTGGATCACATCAGGTTTGCTTTCGAAAAGATGGTGAAGGAAGAAGAGTTGCTCAGTATATGTAGGCCAATGTTTCAATGCCATCAAGTGAAATAATTGTCTTTCATGAAGAAAATGAAGAACAAATAGCTGATGCTCAAGATGGAGAGGATGGAATTTATGAAGTGACATTAAAAATACCAACCACATCTTCAAATTCCATTAAATAGCAACCAGGGAATTATTTTGGCAATAACATCATAACTATTCAGTTGATTCTAACGAAAGTTAAAACTTATAATGTTTACATTCTTTGTCAAATAATATAATTGCCAAAGTCCTCCCAAGCTTAGCCCGAGAATTATCTTGTTTTGGCAACACAATCATAACTATTGGGCCGATGATAACGAAATTTGAAACCCTTATGTTGTTTTACATTCTCTTTCGAATGATAGAATTTCCAAGGTCCTCCCAAGGTTAGCCGGGGAATTATTGAAAGTTTTGAAGGTCGTAAGGTCATAAATCAAAGTTTTGTGAGGACACGCGACTTTTGGGCAGCAGACCTTGTTTCAACCCCCCAACTGCAATATCGTGCCCTGTAAGCAGCAAAACCTTGATACTGCTAACAATTTCTTTTTTTTTAATATTTGTCTGAAAGAAACAAGGTCGACAGACCTAAGTCGCGTGCTCTCAATTATTTCAATAATAATGAGAACAAAAATTAAACAATCTATTATTAATTAACAAAAAACATCATCTGACCTTACGACCTTCAATATTTCAAAAACTCATTGAAAAGTAAAATGAGTACCATCCGACCGTTCGACCTACGAACCGACATAATAACTTATAAGAGTCGCGTCCGCGCGACTAAAAATGCTCCTAAATTTGATACAAGATCAAAAAGCCTTTTATGCATGACGTCATTCGTTCCCGGTGCCACCCACTTTTCGAGACGGGGTAGAAAAGGTTTGAACTCGCTCACTGGTCCTAGAAGCAGACAATCAACTGGTAATGTTGAAAGTGATCTATCATTCTTAGGGCAGGTGCGACGTCTAGTTGCTATGACCACTTAGGGCGGAGGTGGGCAAACTGCGGCCCGCGAACGCCTTTCATGTGGCCCGCGTTTCATTTCAGAATTCAATAAAATATTAATAATTATTGAACATTTTGCCCAAACTCATCTATTTTTTTATTTAAGCGCTAGATTCTTAAATCAGTCATTTTTAAATATATTTCATTCGTAGATAAAATGGTCTTCGTAAAATATAGGATAATTTATAAATACTTTTTCTTATTACCCTAATCTAGACGCTCTATTTCGCTTGCGGAAGTTAAGCTGCGTTGACAGCGGTTAGAACTTGAATGGGAGTTGTCTGGGCCCTGGGTCATGATCACATGATGTAGAATTGTAAATCGTGGTTCTGATTCCCCGTTAAGCTGTTGCTCTCCATTCTGATATAGTTGGGTAAGAGGTTAAAAGGGGTGGCAATTTGCTAAAAATGACCTTTTTGTTATTAGTGTGTAGCTACGAGTATATCTATGACTATGTAGTATATGCAAATAAATGCACAAAGTTAAATGCAATTAACTTTATGTATTCTAAATTTGCATCTAACTGTTTAAGCGCGGCCCGAAAAGCTTTATATGAGCTTCAATACGGCCCGCTGTCTTAAATTATTGTCCACCTCTGCCTTAAGGAGAGAGTCCCAATAATCACAATTAATATATATCTGATTTTAGTTTTTCTGCGGGACAAGGACGAGAATGAAGTTCGTTAGGTCGGCAATTCGATTGCCCAGAACCAACTTGGTGACTTTTATGCCAAGTGTCCGGCAAACAGAAGGTGTTACTGCTATTCAGGTGGTAAAGTCGAAGACAATTATTTCCATTTCTGATTTTGCAGACGAAGCTACGAAAAATACTACTTTTATAGTTCATGTAGGTACTATGATTATTTTTTTACTAGCTCAGTGGAGCTAGTTTGTGCGGTATAGAAATCTAATGAAAGAAAGTAAAGATAGAAGTTGTAAAATTATTATTTCAGGTATACTACCGCGAATGGGTTGTGGCAACAGCTCATCTAATTTTAATAATTATTTATAAGTTCTTTGTCTAGAGGAAGCAGTACATTTTGTCAACCCATGGCCTCAGTTTTACAAACGACTCGACCTCTCTATGCCAGATGGACTGCATCTAAACGGATTCGGATCTACAATGATTGGCAAACTTTCAGATCATTCTGAAAGCTTTTTATGTGAGAACAATGCCTCAGATGATTGCAGTGCCTGTGTTCGGGATTCAGCTGCATTGCAAAGTTAATACTAAAACGAGATACAAAATCGTAGTTCAGAAAATCAGAATATGAAATTGTCGTTTTTACAAAACACGCGCAGTTTAGGGACAAAATTGATGCGGTGAAGGTATTAGTTATGGCGGAAGAGTTTGATATTATTGGAGTTAGAGCGACATGGATCGTAAATAGTTAGAGATCTTATTGGGGAATTTAACTAAGCAGGCGACAAACTGTTTCACAGAGATACTCGTATATCTAGAGAAAAATGCGGAGGCGTTATTTTCTACATTAAAAACAAGCTAGTCGCGATAATAAATGATAATTTTATAGATATTATGAGATTTTAGCTATGGAGTTCGTAATATATACTATTAAAATGAATTCTGTCTATAAACCATCAGGGCATGATATTATGTTTTTTAATCACTTTCAGAACAAAATTATAAAAAAATAAAGGATATAGGCCCTAACTTCTAATTTATTATGGTCGATTTTTTAAATGTTACTGCTGACAATGCAGGAAATCTTTTTTTCGAATTAATGAACAACAACTTCTTGGATAAAATATTGGACGATTAGACATGTAAACAGAATGTCCTAGACATAATTTTTGGCAAATAGAAAGGACGTTAGTTGATAATATACTAGTTGAAAAAATGCTCGGAAATACCAATCACAACATAATTCGATTTAATCTAAATATTCCAAGAAATGTTCGCGAATTTTCCTGGCAATTTTTTTATTGTTCATGCCCGCTAAAAAAAACTCTAATTTGGGATGAAATTTTAAACCTTGAAACTCCCCAAAGAAATATAGATATTCTAATAAATCAATTTAGATGCAGTGACTAAAAAGTCTTCAAGGGAATATAAAAAATTGTATAACATTTTCAAAACCAGCAATACTGTAGTGGTATTTGCAATGTTATTTAAACGTTGTTATTTTCATCGCTTTGAGTACACGAGTATTAATTGTTAAGCCTTATTTTTTATATATCTCTAAGTATCATTAGCTAAATAACTCATCTTATTCCTAATGTTTTTGAATTAGCTGCTCCCTTAATCTTCTCCTTGCCTCCAAACCCCCACTTCTTGTCTCTCGTCACTCCTAGAGTAGATGAAGCTAGAAATTTCGACCTTGCGACGAACTAATTAATACTCGAGCGCGGAACTAAAAGTGACGCTACCACTCAAATATCTCCTCAAACAAGGCTCACTACTGAAGCCCTCCACCAGCACCTCTCGTGGTTTCTCTCTTGCTAAACCACTTTCCGCTCTATTTCCAGATGAAGGAACTTCTAAGACACAAATCACCTAAACTCACTCATCACCCCCTCCCTTCCTTATCACTCAGCAAAACAACCCTCTCCATCCTTATCATCGTTTATCCGCCTGTTAGACTCACTCTTTAGTAAAGACTGAGTCTAACGGGCGGAGATGGAATGGTTTACGATGATAAGGATGGAGAGGGGTGTTTGCTGAGTGATGAGGAGAGGGTCCCAGAAGAGGAAAGGAGCGACATGTTTAGGTCAGTAGAGGTAAAGACACTTTACCTCTACTGACCTAAACATGTCGCTCCTTTCCTCTTCTGGGACCCTCTCCTCATACCTCAACGTCTATGCCCCTCTCCTCCCCATCTGCACTCGCAGTCAACGAACCCTTCTGCGACACTCTCTTTGAGTCCCCGTGGTTCTCAACCCCTATGTTGAATGCTAAGAAACACAGGTGAACATGCGAGAGGTGAATTCGGACTGCCAGTGCTCGTGGTACAGAGGAGGTAATCACCTCCGTAGCATACTCCCTTGGTACTTAGTCTACAATGTTCTCCTAAAGTCACTCCAAGGGGTTCACGTCCCCTTTATCCTTGAAGTAAACAAAACCAAGCTTCGCCCTTTATTCAGCTTCTTGCTAATTTTTAATCTTGCTGATTATCTGATCCCCAGTCTTTTAATCCTACAACGCCTGCAGAATTTTCTGCCTTCTTCTCTGACAAGGTAGTCCATACCCGTTCTAACGTACCCTCTGCTTGTTTTCTTGGCTACCAGGTAACTGCCCTTTTTCCAGCGCTGCAGAAACTTATGTCTCGCACTACTGTCTTCTGATGAATGAACTTCCCTCCTTGATCCTCGGAAAAGACCTGG
This sequence comes from Ceratothoa steindachneri, assembly GCA_963969495.1. Lineage (NCBI taxonomy): Eukaryota > Metazoa > Arthropoda > Malacostraca > Isopoda > Cymothoidae > Ceratothoa > Ceratothoa steindachneri. The sequence goes on along the minus strand of OZ018330.1, from coordinate 23,199,729 downwards.
TTTCTTCGTAGACTAATTCTCTCCACCTCTTTACAGCCAGTTACTTCCTGAACTTCTTTCTTAAATCAGTGATATTTTTAATACATCTATCGTTTGAAATAATGCCAGCTGACTTAACTTCAAAATTTGCTCTCAAGCGTATCACAACACTGAATTTGCCCCCATATGTGTAGCACAAGAGTAAATTTGCCCTCATACGTAAAACACATACGTATAACACAGCATTGAATTTGATGTCATACGTGTAACACAACACTAAATTTTCCCCCATATGTGTAACACAACACTGAATTTACTCTCATACGTGTAACACAACACTAAATTTACTCTCATACGTGTAGTAGAACACTGAATTTCTCTCATACGTGTAGCAGAACACTAAATTTGCTCTCATACGTGTATCAAAACGCTGAATTTGCTCCCATACGTGTAGCACAACACTGTGTTTGCCATCATACCTGTAACAGCACTGAATTTTATCTCATATGTGTAACACTATTGAATTTGCTCTCATATTTGTAACACAGCACTGAATTTGCTCTCATACACGTAACACAGGAATGAATTTATTCAAATACGTATATTACAACAATGAATTTGCTCTCATACGTTTATAACAGCATAGATTTGCTTTCATACGTTTATAACAGCATAAAATTTGCTCTCATACGTGTAACGCAGCGTTTAATTTGCTTACATACGTGTATCACGACACTGAATTTGCTCTCATACGCGTAAATGCACTTAATTTCCTTTCATACGAGTAATACAGCACTGAATTTGCTCTCATACGCATAACACAGAACTGATTTAGACCTCACACGTGTAACATAACGACTTCGTCGTGCGCCTTCCACTATTCAGCCTTCCAATCTGGTACTTGTGGATCACTTGTACGGAAAAGTAGCCGGCTGGATCGAGAACTGGCTATGTGGCAGACGGCAACGGGTGGTGGTGAATGGACAGGCTTGTGAGTGGGTGCCCGTTACTAGCGGGGTGCCTCAAGGTTCTGTCCTGGGACCACTACTATTCATCATCTACGTCAACGACATGGACGGTGACATGGTTGCCAAGATTTCCAAATTTGCCGACGATACCAAGCTTGATATGAACGTTGCAAAGGATGGAAATACTGCCCGCCTGCAGAAAGATCTTGGGAAGATTGGGGAGTGGTCGGACACGTGGCAAATGCCTTTTAACATGAACAAATGCAAAGTAATGCATAGCGGCCACAGAAACCCACATTCTCATTATATCCTTAAGGGCACTGCTCTTGAATCCACCGACACTGAGAAGGACTTGGGTGTAACTATCACCAGTGATCTCAAGTTCTCTAAACAGTGTATTGAGGTGGAGAAGAAAGCCCAAAGGATGTTAGGCTACATAAAGCGCCAGTTTGGATACCGTAACAGGGAGATAGTACTTTGTCTGTACAACTTCCTCGTTCGGCCGCACCTGGAGTATGCCGTACAATTTTGGAGTCCTTCATTCCGAAAAGACATTGCGAGATTGGAACGCGTGCAAGCCAGGGCAACCAAACTGATTCCCTCTATCAGACATAAAAGTTATGAAGATAGATTAAGGGAATTAGATATGTTCTCGTTGGAGACCTGGAGACTAGGTGGTCAGCTTATCGGAGTATTCAAAATACTTCGAGGCTTCGACAGACTGGACTACGGGGATATGTTCACACTGAGTGAGAACAGAACGCGCAATCACGTCTTCAAACTTGAACTGAAGCGTTACAACCGCAATATGTGGGGAAATTTTTTCACTTCCAGTATCTGCGGTAAGTGGAACGCACTTCCAGTGGAAGTTGTCAACAGTGAATCTGTTGACCAGTTCAAGTGAAGACTAGACAAAGTCTTGAAAAGTGGCCGTTTAGGGACGCAAAACAATTGAGCAGTCATGTGCCTGCTCGATTGATAGTCCAAAGGTACCCTCTTTGAATGGACCGTAAGGTCTCCTAGGGTACTTCCTTTCCTTGTTACTCCTTGTTACTCCTTGTTACCATTTAACAATGCCTACCACACTTTATTCTTCACCGCCTCCCTCAATTCCCTGGTTTCTCTGGAACTTCCTTTAACTTAGCTCACTCGTGTCTTTCATCTCTTACTCAATCTATTCACATTATTTAATTTTTTAATCAAGATGCGCGCGCGCCCTTTCCCTTTTCCGCGCCCTACCGAACTTCCACACAAATGCACTCCCCTAACTTCACCACTTTTTATTTTATAAACCTCTCCTCCCAAACATTATGGTAAAGATGCTCACGTTAGTTTTCATTATTTTAACGAATGAAAACGACGCTTAAAAAACCGGAATTTTTAAATTAATCAAAATAGTGATTATTTATAATAGTAATAATAATAATAAATAAAAACTGATACTAGTAATGCATCGGGTACGACTGGGGGACTCTCTTCATCCACGCCAAGCTGTTGGCTTGGCTTATTGGATAGTTACTTGCTTGGCGTGTGGATGAAGACCCCCCACCCCCCAATCGTGCCAGATGCCCTGTGAGGGTGGTTCCTCATTGCTATGGCAACCGTCAAAAGGTGCCACTTTTCAAAATAAATGAAACATTAAAAAAACAACGTGATAATTTTAGAAGTAAATAGTGATTAATAAAGCCATATTTTTATATTTTCAATGAACGAATTTAAGATCTGATTCATTGAACGACTGTGGAGAGGAGGAGGGGGGCGTGATCTATTTGTGACTGATGCAGCGACGCTTCCTCGTAGGTGACACGTCGCAGCGTGTTAATAAGTAATGGTGGTTATAACATAACATAATTTAATGGATGATAAAAGCCACAAGGGCGTATCAGAGGTCATCCGAAACGATCAAAGATTTACAAGAATCACCCAGCATCCCCAAATACTGCATCCATAGGATTGCATCCAGAATCCTGCTTTTACAGCATCAACAATCGAGGTTTGTCATAAATAAAGAATACAGCTACAATATCTACAAAGGTTTTGACACTACTATATTTTTTCATTTCAGTAAATTGATAGAACTAATCAAAAGTTGCACTTTGTTTTAGTATGTTTGTATCACAATTTGAAGGTATAATATTAATAACTTTAGAACCCAAATCCATTTAATTAATAAATGCATTCAATCGATGCGGAAGTCAATATTTATAATGATGTTCCCTTTTCTTCCGGATTGATTCAATTTGTTTAGGCATTCTGGAGACCGAATTGGTGATGATATCTTGACTGATAATTGCTCCATTTTTGTTCATTAACTACCCGCAACTGCTCACAATTTGATGGCTTCTGTCTATCAACCGCCGGTTTGATTATCACTCACAAATTCCCTATTGGGTTCAAATCTGGCGAATTCCCTGGCCAAGGTCACAAAAGTTTGATGTTATTTTCAGCCAAGAGTTTTGATTTTCTCGGATGACCTCTGATAGGCGTACCTTTGTGGAAAGGTGCGCCATCATGCTGAAAAATAAAGTTGTCATATCCAAATTGGCCAAAATTTGTTCAAAATTTTAATGCTAGAATTCCCTAAGATGAGAAGCAGTTGCGGAGACGGATAGTATATTGATGCTTCACCGTCGGTATGAAACACTACTCATGAAAGCGCTCCCCTTTTAAGTGGAAGGGAGCTTCATCAGAGAATATAACCTTATTCCAGTCTTCACCACTCCATTCTTTACATTTCCTACAAAAGTGGAGCCTATCTATAAAGTGAGATAAGGCTCCTACTCAGCCCTTCTCGACTTTAGAAAAGGGGAGACCATTGAGTACACGTTCTCAAGCATGACCCAGAAATAGAAGACATGAAGGGGTAAGGTCTGGTCAACGAACAAACCATTGTGATATTTTCTGTGTCTAGACCTTAGGGACATCCTGCATATGGGTTATTTTTTTTTTACATGTGAATATTCCTATTATATACGATGAATCATTTAACGGTATTATAGTTGTTTCTACTCATTTGTGATGACTCTCTATAAGCACTAATTTTGTTTTGGTTTGGTTCGAAAACTCAATTAATACCATTGCGAGGGAGCCGAATCTCTTGTCGAGCAAGATTTAGTCCAAGAGCCCCACCCCCCCTCCTCCCTCCCATTTCCATCGGATTTTCTCCTCCAGGTCTCAGGACCGAATATAAAGCGGCCAACAATAGGCAGATTTACATGAAAGATGGTGCCAAATAGTGCCCCCTGAGAGCACAAAGAAGAATCTATTGTGCCGGGCTACAAAGAAGAGCCGACTGCACCAAGCCACAAAGAAGGGATGACCTCCATTTCGTCACCAGCGCCTATGGATAAATCTCGCCGAGAGATTGGCACTCTATTATTTAGTGGCACCCTGGATTTAGTTGATGGGCGTAGCGAATGGAGAGAGATAGGGGGGTGGGGGGCACGGTTGAGTGCCACAATGATTGAAGCGTCTTTGCCATTAGTTTGGCTCTGAGAAGGAAAAAGCAAAGTCCTAGATGGAGAGGGACTGTGGGGGTACTGCAAACCCCACCTCTCGTTGACACCCACGCTGTGAGCGGAGGGGGGGGGGAAGATTACCAAAGAAGAGGAAAATAAGGAATCGTGACGCTAATGACGCATAAATATTACCGAAATGATGAAGAAGAAAGAAAAGAAGAAGAAAAAAGAAGAATAATGAAAATATCAAGAACAAGAAGAAGAGGAAAAAAGAGGAAAAATTGAACGCCGACATCATCATCTACCCTTTTCCAGCACGGGTATCGGAGTGCATCAATGCCGCCAACGCTACCCTGGCCTGTCGCCTTAGGTGGAAGGCATAAAGGCACCCCCCACCTCCTTGCATACACAATATCACCCACTCCCTCCTCGGCCATTCCTTCCTCTCCCATACACTCTTTCTTACACCCTGGCACTCCCATCCGACCCTCCTTACCCAAGCCACGCCCATACCACCCATCTCCCCGATGAGCTGCTTTGTCCTTGATAAGGCTGACCGTGGCAATGATGCGCACCGACCCATCTTTGAGGGAAAGCAGTTGATGAATTGCAAAAAAAGAAGAAGACGGAAATCGATATTACCAACGATGAAATTTTTATTAAACCATAAAAACCAACGAGGGCATCTCCATAAGGGAGTTCCAAAGAAGTTCAGATCAAAAGCGGTAAAGTTGGGGAAAGTGAATGTGTCATAGCGGAACGTTTGGGGTTGGGGGGATCTGCAACTCATCTAATCGTTACATCGCTTACATAATAATTAAATATAGTCGTAAGGGCCCACATTAACTAACTCACTCGGGGAACCGCCAAAATAATCATATTAATAATAATACAATTAATAATGGTTATGTTTTCCTTTTGACTGTATGGGGCGAGAGTATGCATGGTTCCACAACATTTATTTTTCTAGTGCACAATTTGAACATAAATCTAAAATATTATTCAAAATGTTTATTTCTAAGATATTATAATAGCATAAATTAAAACTACATAAAAATTTGTATTTCTTTCTTCAAAAAATGAATCGAAGTTACCAGAAGGAAAGAGACACACGGTTGATGTATTTGGCAACGTTTTCAATTTGGGGTCGAGTTTGAGATCGACAAAGTAATGTCTCTCCTTCTTCTTCGATGCCACTATGTCTCTTCTTCTTCGTCGATGCCACTATGTCTCTTCTTCTTCTTCTTCGATGCCACTATGTCTCTTCTTCTTCTTCGATGCCACTATGTCTCTTCTTCTTCTTCTTCGATGCCACTATGTCTCTTCCTCTTCTTCTTCGATGCCATTATGTCTCTTCTTCTTCTTCGATGCCACTATGTCTCTTCTTCTTCTTCTTTGATGCCACTATGTCTCTTCTTCTTCTTCTTCGATGCCACTATGTCTCTTCTTCTTCTTCGATAACACTATGCCTCTTCCTCTTCTTCGATGCCACTATGTCTCTTCTCCTTCTTCGATGCCACTATGTCTCTTCTTCTTCTTCGATGCCACTATGTCTCTTCTTCTTCTTCGATTCCACTATGTCTCTTCTTCTTTTTCTTCGATGCCATTATGTCTCTTCTTCTTCAATGCCACTATGTCTCTTCTTATTTTTCGATGCTACTATGCCTCTCCTTCTTCTTCGATGCCACTGTGTCTCTTCTTCTTCTTCGATGCCACTATGTCTTTTCTTCGATGCCACTATGTCTCTTTTTCTTCTTCAATGCCACTATGTCTCTTCTTCTTCTTCGATCCCTCTGTCTCTTTTTCCTCTTCCATGCCATTATACGTCTCTTTTTTCTTGTATTTGATGGTGTTGAGTTTTCTAAATCACTGCAATGGTCTGCGGGATTTTTGTTGTCATATGTTTCAAATTATATTGGCTGTCAGTTAGGTGGGAAATCCGGACAAACAAGCAAAGCCATTTTCACCGCCGCTGGTCATTCCCATGTACCGTATCTTAGGGGCCATTGATTTTTTGCCAGCTCACTTGAAACTGCCTCCTTTAACGCTTTGTCACATTACTTTGGGGCTTCAATGGGCCCAGAATTACACGACGTTGGACATAAGTTTCACTCTCTTTACTGACGAGACCAGGGCGACCCTTGATGGACCTGACGATTGGGCAAATGGTTGGGTCTATTTGGGAGATAAGCGTCACCAACGTTTGCTACGCCACCACCCGGGAGGAGGAGTCATGTTGTTGGTGGGTATAATTGGACCCAGACTTGTTGGCCCAGTCAGGGTGCCTGATGAGGTTAAAGTGACTACAGTCGCCTACTGCATTCTTTTGAAGGAGGTCTTGGATCCCTGGATAGATAGCATACCGTTGTCACTTCTAAGGACTCTAGTTTTCATGCATGACAACGCTCCATCTCACTCTACATGGTCACCCAAGCGTTCCTCGGCTCATACGGAATACAGGGTGACAAGTTGAGCGTGTGGCCGCCAGCCTCTTCGGATCTCAACCCAATCGAAAACTTTTGGTGCATCATTAAACAAGATGTTTTATGATGGACGTCAATTTTCGTGTAAAGAAATCTTATTTTGCGACCACCAAAGCTGGAGCAGAGACAGCCCAACCTATTACTAGTAAGAAATTGACAGATTCCATGCATGGTAGGGTTTTTGAAGTCATCCGTCGAAATGGCGCTCGTGTGGGCAAATAATTCATCATTTTCCTTAATTGTGTATTATAATTGTTTTTCTGTTAAATATATACGCAAGGTATGCTTAATGTGTATAATTAGCCTTAGTTTTCTCAAATATGTCTAATGCGTATTACCCATGTCTTGCATAGAAGGGAAAATTGACTTGCTAGATAAAAGATATTATCATTTTTGTGTTTATTGAGGTGAATTTATATGGAATCGGCTAAAAAACGTCAGGTAACAAAAGTTTATTTTAAAACCAAGGACACTGTGAAAATTGCAATACATGCCATGTGGAATCAGCATCATAATGGTTATCATTATTATTATATTAGGTGTTTTACCACCGTAGGCATCATAATGGTTAAAGCTTTTTCAACTAGTCAGCAGTATTCAATTTTAATATCATTCCAAATTGTATCGAAGACGGAAAATTAAAGTTTCCTTTCTTCCAGAGTTGTGAAATGTTCAAAGAAAATAGGGAGAAATTTTATGCAACTTTTTAATTATTAACGGAAACATTTCAAAATTAACATCTTTTAAGCTTTTGTTCCAGATTTCTTACAATTTTTTTTTTATCTTTACCTTGTAAAAGATAAAACTAAAAAAAAATCGCATTAAAAATATTCACAGAATCGTTCGTAACTTTACTTCTTAAAAATAAATAACTCTTTCGAGAGTTGAAGTATTTGACATAGCAATTTACCTCTAAACAGCCATCTGACTTTTGTGCTTAAAATTAAGCACTTTTTATGGGAATCTATATCAACATAATTTTTCTCAAATTAGCGAGACTTTAATGGCCTACTTTTAATATAATGAATCATTTCTACAACTTAGATTAATACTTGCTTTATTTCAACTTGTGTTTTTTTCTTAAACTAGTAGCACCCCTTATGTAGAAAACAAAGAGTAATAATATTACAATCTTGCTGTTTTACTAACGATACAAAACCTTTAATATGGCCTAACATCGATGGTGCGCTATTAGTAACTCGGAGAATAGACCTCAATTTATTCTGTAACTCGGAGAATACACATAACCTTATTACGTAACTCGGGCAATAGACCTTAACTTACACTAAACTAGGACAAATGACAACTTATTCTGTAACACGAGGACTAGACCTCAATTTATTCTTTAACGCGGAGAAAAGACCTAAATGTATTCTGTAACTCGGAGAATAGGCCTTAATTTATTCTGAACTCCGAGAATAGTCCTTGACTTATTTTGTAACACGGAGAAGAGACCTCAACTTATTCTGTAACTCAGAGAAGAGACCTTAACTTATTCTGTAACACGGAGAATAGACGTAACTTACTATGTAACTCATAGAATAGACCTAGACTTATTCTGAAACACGGAGAATAGACTTTAACTTATTCTGTAACACGGAGAAGAGACGTAACTTATTATGTAACTCATAAGAATAGACCAAGACTTATTCTGTAACACGGAGAATAGACCTCAACTTATTATGTAACTCATAGAATAGACCTCGACTTATTATGTCACTCGTAGAATAGACCTCAACTTACCATTTAACTAGGAGAATAGACCTCAACTTCTCTTTGGAGACAACAAATCTGCGAGGATACCCAAGCCTCGTCCACAAAATCTGACATGTTATTGATAATCCAGATTTATGAAGCTGTTTTCTATTAGCGGATGTCCTCCTCAAGATAGTGATCGCAATTTATCAGTCCAAATTATAGTGCTTGTGGTAGTGGAATTGCCTGCCTGAATAATAGCGAAAAAAATAAATAAATAAACACTCAAACATATGCAAACCTATCTGAGTTGGCCGTAACACCTTTGTGGTCCTCTTCTTTTCCTGTAATTGTTTGTGAGACCCTACGAAAGCCGAATTTTTTCGTCTTCGCTCTCGCCTGTAATCGAACCTGATAATTTTGGTCCTTGAATAAAGCAATTGCGTCTCCCATTAATTCATTCTTTCCTGTTCTCCGGCGTTCCTCGGTCCGTGGCAGGAGAAGCAGTCCGTATTCGAAGACCCGCTCAGCTGCCAGCCTCATTCTGTGAGGTTAGAAGGGACACTCGCATTGGAATGCGGTCTGCCCCTCAACTTCCCTCATCCACCCCCTTCTGAGAAGCAGATAGAAACAAACATCGCCACTGAATAGTTTAGGGTGAGGGGAAACGCCTGATTGGTGAGGGGTCATTGAGGTAGTTACCGATATCCCAAGTCCCTGCGATGGGTTTGTTGGGAAGACACGATTGGTGAGGACTGGTGTAACGAGGACATTTTCCCTCATTGGTAAATGAAGGAAAGATATTAAAAAAAATTAAATAGAATATAAAAAGTTGTGTTGAAATAGGATAGTAAAGACTGCGTAGAACTCCTAGAATACTTACTCCAGGCAACTATCTTCGAAAGTTTTCACAAGACTCCTCCGAGAATTTGAGGTGCTTGGACGTACAGATATTGAGCACTCGCACTCGAAAGACAGCTTACGCTACTTTCACTTTCCAACGCTTGACCTTTTGGAGAAGATCAGAGAATTACGAGAGCATTTTCCACATCGATCTTTACAGAAAAAGTCTTCCTCTCCAACGCCACATTTTTCCTTACGGGGGACTAAAAAAAATAAGAGATTTAATACCAGGTGTTCATAATTAATTATATGGCTACCTAAACTCGTTACCCCCTCTGCTCTCACCTTCTAAGGGGTAGCCGTGTGTACTGTCATTCATAATCTAGTTCGAACTATGCCCATCGTGAGACAATGCATAATTCAAGGCGGTTGGGAAAGCAGGTTTGTGGACTAGCCCACTGTGGAACCTTCCATCATAGGCACACCGGACAAGAGGCGATGCTGCAACCGTTAGGAAGAGTTCTCTCTATCCCTGATGGACCGGCAGTGATCATAGAGGGAAGTAAAATCGTCAATATGTGAGCTGGAGGCAGCCTCAATACCCGAAACCCAGTTGATTCAATCACCACCCATCATCAAGTCCGCCATAAGTCATCCTTTTGGAGGGCCTCCACTGGTCCATCATATCATTCATTCATCATTTTCATCCAGGCATTTACACCAGCTATGCTAAAGATTGCAGGGGCGGGGGTTTTATTTTCATTTTCATCTCAAATATAACATATTTTTGATCCCAGGCAAACTAACTAGGTACGGAAAAAGGATAACCCACAAGAAGAAGGAGGCTGCAACCCATCCACAATGAACGACCGTGAAGGAGCGAAGAGGGTCCCCCTTCGCATCCTCCTCGGTCGAGAGAAACCCTCCCGGGCACAGACGCTGAAGAGCATCTATGCAAATATAAGAGTGGTCCTCCTACGACTAAAAGACCAACACAATAGATATGTGGCACTTTGCAAAACGGAAAAAGACCTTAATCTTTTTCTGAATGAGGGCGCAGACAAAAAAACTCTGAAAAATCGGACTTGTATCCTGGACGCCGCCTGACCTGCAAACATAAAGATCCGTAATATGCCGGCGCCTTGGCCCATGGGTAGAAAAACACACGGCCCAAGAAACAAAAGAGGAACTCAAAAAAGAACAAGAATGGGCAAAGATCGAAGACGTGATTAAATTTAAGGACCAGAATGGAGAAGATCATAGTCACGTCTTCAAAGTGATCTTCAGATCTACGGAAATCTCAAAGAAAGCCGCCAAACAAGGACTCTGCATTCTACACAAAAATGTCTCCCGATCAAATCGAAAGAGAAACATTCGTGTCAGTGCAAGTGTGCTTCACATGCTACCCGCTAGACAAGCACCCAGCCAAGGAATGTACCTTCAAAGGAAAAGCATGTTCTGAATGCTCAAGCCAAGATTGCAGGTGGAACGAGTGCAGAAGCGCAGAAAAGGTGCTTAAACTGCGGAAATGGGCATAGAACTCTAGCCATGTCATGCCCAGTTAAAAAACAATTAATTCGGAAGAAAAAAGCTAAGATTACACAGAGAAGGAAAGAAGGAAAAATACTTCCTAGGCCGCAGCAACAGCAACAGGCAACCTGGCACAAATCTTTAACATCCTCACTGCATCATCTTCATCTATAATCCTACACAAATTAACACCCACACCAACACACCACACTTTAATTTCTATCTATCCTATCTCTCTCTCCACATTCTAACTTTATGCTATCTTATGCTCTCTTATAGCAAGTGGTGGGGGAGAGGGGTCAGCAGGCCTTCACTTTCTCGTTCACGCTAACCCTTGGAAATTCTTAATGAGGTTACGCCTTCCGCCCCCTAATTGGGGTTGGGGTTAGTTGGAAGCACATTTTAGAAGCGTGGGTTCAGAAGGGATGTTCCCTGGATCTGCCCTCCTTTATTATGGTTCGGTCGGGGTCACTTAGTCAGCTACACATTTTAAAGGCAGAATGTCAAGAGCCAGCTTCGGGTAAGGCACACGCGTTTTGTATTGTATGGACTCTTTCTTCCGGAGAAGGGGAAGCAATTGTGGCATCCATTTCTATAACAATCTCATATCACCTTTAACACTCCACATTAACAATCTCATCTCACCTTTACCACTCCACTTAACTTATTTTCTCTTAAATATAATATTTATATTGTTTGTGAATTAACGGTAAGTTAATTTAGGCTCTTTATGGAATATTGTAAGTGTTAAATTCATTATTTTGTAGTGGTGTAACCTTGTAACTCTCAAATAATTTATTACGTTGCAGGAAACTTTGTTACCTTCCACATATTATCAAATCAATAAAATCCTATTCAGACTGCACCGTCCAGCTTCTTTACAAATTCATTCTTCTTCTCAAACTTTAATACCTTATTTTCCAATACACAATTCATCTTTCATATCTTTCATATCTTTCTCCAACTAACTACCAACTAACGAGAGAATTTGGGACTTAACTCGGCTAGAAGCATCTCTGGGAAGGCATTTAACTTTTAAAAAACTATCAATCCGAATTTGTTGCCTAGCTAAAGCCCTTTATTAACCAATAAAGATTAGCCCCAATTACATCGGGGGAGATCAATACTAACACGTTCTAATGATCAGAACTTCTCAGAAGGGAACTACAATTACACGTGGGATAACGACCTCGGCTACTTCCCAAGCCCCGCAAAGTCGATCCGAATGGAGCCCGAACCGGCCACTAATCAACCCCAATGCGATTTAACAACGTTTAAAAAATGCCTTTTCTTCAATCAAAGGGAGCAAATCGATAGTGGAATAAGAGGGGGGGGGGGGACCGTACAGCAGAACGAAAGGAATAAATTAACCTAATTTATTTAAGAAAGTTTAACACCCTCTTTCACCCTTTGGTGGGTCTAACTATCCGCGGAAAAGAGAGCAGGAGATTTAAAAGAGGTGGAAAATACAACCTGAGACAGAGCACTAATTTCTCAAGGTGCACTGGGGAGGGGAGGGCACGATACTCCTCCAAGATTTCACTTGTAGCAACCGCCATGAACCTAACCTCTTGCTCGGCTCTTGGAGGAGAAAAAAATCCCCCATATACGGACAAAACAAGGATTTAAAGGTGCAGCTTTTAATTTTTGTGCCGAATTTATGGGACATAATAAAGTAACAATAACCTAACGCATAATTATGATCAGGAAATAATACTACCCATTTTTATGATGTGAAAAAATATACGCATTTTTTTTACGTATGATCCTGGAAGTAAACGCTCGTTATTATTATTTTTTTACCAATTAGGGCCATGTGATCCCCCCAAAAAAATGTTTTTTAAAGTAAAAAAAAAATTACCTATAATTTAAAATTTCGACGGATACAATTTTACATTACAGTTACCATAGCAATCTCTCGCCCCTATTGATTCTCCATCGGACACTGAAGGGGATGCTTTTTGTCCATACCGAGAAAAGGGTCTGCATCTAATAGACCTAACGCCCCCCCCCCTCCCTCCCGCCTCAAAGACCTTTTCAATTGCTCTATTTTAACCTTCACATTTCGTGTACCTGCGGGTGGGTGAAAACTAGTACACGGAGGAATGAAAAAAAAAAATTCGTGTCTTTGACGGCAAAAGTGAACGTTTAGATAGATCGATCAAAATGGTCTTGGGGGTGTGGGAGCTATTGGACCCAGCCCATGACTCGTTGTGGAGAATCAATAGGGCGAGAGATTGCTAACGATGGCGCCAGTGCAGCCTATTTAAAGAAAAAATGGTCAATTCCATTTTTTTTACACTAATTTACGAACTAATTGGTTTTATTACCTTGATTCCTTTTATCTTGGAACATTTCCTCGATCAATCGAGTCAAACTTGAGTTATTCGTTTCCGAGTCCCACTTTGGATGTGTTTGATAAACCACATAAACGCATTTAAAAAAAAAAAAATGTTTAAGCCTATACGTAGGAATTACATTAAAAATTACTTTAAATCAATAATAAATTCATGAGTGGTGATGCTTTTCTTTTATATTTGCTTTGAAGATGTGGAATGAGCTCCCTGCTGGTATACGAACCTCACTCTTCTTCGATGCTTTCAAGCGTGATTTGAAGAGACCTTTTCTCTCCTTTCAAGGCTCTTGGCGTTGAAAGTGCTAAATTTATGATTCATATACATATTTAATTAACATCATTATTATTATAATCAGTATTAATTATCATTATTATTTTATTATTATAGCTTATTATTACTATTATCATTATTATTTCTATTATCATTATTATTTCTATTATTAACATCGTTATTTTTATTAATAATATTAACATTATTATTACCATTATTTATTTTAAAAGTGGAAAAAAAATCTATTATATTTGTGAAGAGGAAGATTTTACGTCCTCGTGTGATACTGGGGCGAGTGGGAGAGAACTTGGGGTAAATTTCTAAGGGGAAAGATGACATGGCAAGGTTGATGTGACGAAGGAATATCCTATCTTGTATGAACAACCTAGTCGGATAAGAAGATAGGGAGATTGATTAGGTTGTTAAAAGGATATAGAATATAGTGTAGCAGTGGAATAAAAATCGATAATGTTTAAACATTTTATGCATTGTTTTTGTTATCACAGCGGATTCGGCTGGTGTGAGCTACATGGGTCGTTTTAAAAGGGCCTAGTAGGACATGAATTACCCAATTAAGCGAGTGAAGTGAATGTTATTTTAATAATTCAAGTTCTAAAATTTAATTAATTTATATATGTATATTAGTATAACCATATATATATATATATATATATATATATATATATATATATATATATATATATATATATATATATATATATAAGGATTATTATGATTTGAATATTATCGTAATTTTGACGATATGGGTACAAGAGTAATAATGATAATAATTCCTTAAGTTAAATTAACCTCGCGGCGCAAATAACGCCGCGAGATTAATTTTATTAACATTTTCCTTTTTCGTTTTGTAACGCCGATACTTGGATTTAACCTCTCGCATTGACCTTTCCTTCTTTCCATCTTTGGGTGGGTCAGGAAAAACATGAGAAGGAAAGTTGGATTCTCTAAATCCGCATCTCTCCTAACACTACATAAAAGGGGACTCGAAGTTTGTACCTAGGAATCTTTCATATACTCTGCTCTAAAGGTTTGTTCGTTAAGAGTCCCCCAATGCGGCCATCTTCCATTCTCGATTCGAGGCGTCTCCAATCGCGCCCTTTCTCCATTCTGTCCTTCGGTTTCTACCTCAGTCGCCAATGGTGCTTTTATTTTGAGGGTCCCACGTCCTCAATAAGCCCGGGAATTCGGTGAATTACTGAAACGAAAGGGTGATTCTTGTGATACAATAAAGGGGAAGAATATTAACAGATAGAAGAAGAAACAAATGCAGAAAAGGCGAAAATTACCACGTACTAACCCCCCCCCCCCGAAAACCATCGAGGGCATTTTAGAAGATTTGGGAAGAAGTTTTTAAAAAAAGACGTGAGGTAAAAGTGCAGACCCCGAAAATTTTAAGGAGGGAGCTCTTCCCCCCCCCCTCCTCCCAAGTGACAACGATTGTACAGCAACTGTAAGGGAGATTTTATTGATATCTCACTACGGGGGTTGGTGGCCATATTTATAATCTGGAAACCCCCAGACCCTTCTCTCCTCCCTATTCGAATCTTGACACTGAGTGAAAGCCCGAAACGGGAACAATAAAGCGCCAATGGTATATTAGAAAATCTCTTAAGTAAACAACAAAAACGCAACCCAAATTCACAACTCCGTTCCCCTCTTTCCCATTACTCCTCCCCCCCTAATTATACCGCGCTCACACCCTTTGCGGCGCCGCTCTTTTGAAGAATCGAATTCCCTCCTTCCCTGAGGTGGAATGATTGTTGTGAGAGAATTGAGTTCTTGACAACCGGTGCGTGACAGACGAGGGCAAAGGGGGAGTTCAGGGCCTCCCACTTCGTTCGCCCACGCCGAGAGGGGATAAATTGGGGAGGAATTGGTCTCTCTCCGCCCTGCTCACTTGAGACCTTCTCCATTGGACGCTTCAGGAGCACTGCGTGCTGGGGTCGCGGGCGCCATTCAAGGAGACAAGTGCGCACGCCGCGCCAGGCCAAGATATGTAGATATATACATAGACACATAAATATATATATATATATATATATATATATATATATATATATATATATATATATATATATATAAGCGAACATGCATGCATACATAAATACATACATACACCCACCACCCTGAAGGGCAGGAACAAATAGAACCCTAGAATCGTCAGCCATTTTCAAGTAGACACGACACGACCAACTCACCTTGATCATCTCCTGGTGGGGATGAAGTTGGAATGGAACTTCCACTTCCTAGCTGTTGCATAGACCACTACCACAGGGGTGAGGGCTATAAAATTCTCACAGCATGCAACAGCCTCCCTCCACTCTAACCTACTCCTTCAGCACAGCCCCACTTAATTGTGGTTTAATCAAATAAATTATCCTTTCATTTCCGAAGCGGTTGGAGGGAGCAGAGATGTCATCTGCTCCCAGGGCGCAATGCAGCAACAACATAACCCATTAGAACATGTCTTATACACCCATACATGTATACATACAAAGACACTAAAAATACGTCCCTCTGGATCCATGAGAGCACATATCTATTTGACTTAAGATTCCAGTCGTGCAAGGACGTCTCGAAAATGCCCACGTTGGTTTTATTTCTTCTTTATATATTTAAATAACTCGCCTCCCTTTCAATGGTCCCTGTTTAAAAAATCGTCTGAACATTTCACCTCGTCTACTACTAATATTCAGTGTCTCTCCTTCGCCCACTTTCTCCCATTTTTCAGTTAAAGCTTTTAACGAATTTGACCGTATATACTCGGGGAATTGAATGCCTTAAAGAACTTGGACTTGAACATAAAAAGTAGTGAAATTTAGGGAGAGAAAGAGAGAAAGATAGTGAGAGCGTAAAATGGTGAAATAGAGTGAGTTTAAAGAATAGAGGTGGTGTGGGAGATAGAATAAATAGGTCCCTGGTAAACGGGTAGCTCTGTTTGTTGCCCTAAAGGAGGTTTTTAACTTTCACTTTTAAACACCATTTGACTCTATTTAACTAACTTTTTTATGATCAACGCCGTTGACAGAGATGATTTTTGATCATAATTTATTGCTCACAGCTAATGTGGGTCAACAGACGTAATATTTCGAGAAAGTTTTCAAGAATCCATCACTTATTCGATGTACCCGTATATACTCGGGTAAACTATTTAGAGTCGGGAACTCTCTTAGTATACACGGGAAATTGGTTAAGTGGTTATAAGGAAGACTATCAGTTTCATCTACTCGTACATTGTTCCATTCCTATATCCTACTTATTGAAAATAACCACATTACTTATACCACTTGTATGGATATCTTTACAATGAAAAAGGAATTGATACAAATTAACGCATGCAAAGAAAAATAAACGAAACCAACGCCTGATTATAGCTCAACTTTAACGCAAACGGGAACAACAAAAACAAAAGAGATTTAGGGAACGATAATATCAAATTTTTGACTCATGAAAATATCCTCCGTTTACTTTAATAACTGCGAAGGATTTTCTTGTCTTCGTATCTACCAAAGAAACTGACTGATAGTTCTTATCTAATTGAATTCCAATTTTGAAGCAAACAGTCTCATAGTATCCGTGTTTTGTTCGTTGGAGGGGTGGTCAAGGGATGGGCCGAGTGGAAATACCGCTTCCGATTTTAGCGAAGGTAAGGGTGTGGTTAGTAGCTAGATGGGGCTGATAAATTGGTTCCCACTGAGGAATAAAGGGATCTTAATGAGTGGAGATCGGTGGTAAAAATCCTGCTATTAAAAAAAAATGTTTGTTGCTTCTCTGTCGTCCAGACAATCCCACGAGAGTTCGATAGGATTGAAATCAGGAGACTGAGATGGCAATCCGTGAAGCCCTTTCTTCTCCAAATAACTAAGCTATTTCATGGAAGTATACTAAGAACCAGGCAATGGCTTCGCCACTCCCCCCCTACAGGGGGAGGGGGAGCTTGCGCTTCGCCACTAAGATTGAAATTTAAAATCTGAAAAAAATGGACATGGTTAAATTTTTATAAATTTTCTGGAATATACCAAAAAAATAAAATCAGCCATCGTTAAATTTTAATAAATTTTCTAAACTTCGCCAATTGTAATTTATTTTCTTTTAAAACATTATAAAGCATTGGATAATCATATATTTTTTTCTGAAGTTAACCATTTTGTATTTTCAAACTCCAAAGAAATTCATAGAAATTACCTTAATAAAAATTTAAAATATACTTACATAAGTCATAACCAAACTAAGATGAAATTATTATTCAAATACTCAAAAAAATCCCCTTCTTAAAATATAGAGTTAGTGATGATTATTGTTATGCAGCAAAATACATTTCTAACCGATAATGCATGTTCCAGATGTAATAGCATGTTGCTGCAAAATTGATGATAGCCATACTGGTCTAATTTATTTGATATTTTATATATATATCTCCCAATAAATCATCAGCAAGAAAGTCCCCATACTATCGTACTACATCAGCCATGTTTCACAGTAGGTGCATATTGTGAGGAGCCATTCGCTCACCATCTCCCTTCCTTAAAAATACTTTACGGATGAAACATAAAAAAAAATAATCTTGGAACCATAGATACAAATAACCCGTTCTCACTGAAAGATCGGCCAGTTTTAATGTTTTATTTATGTCAATCGAACCTCTTTGCTCTCTTACAATGAGTCTCAACAGAGGTTACTTTGCTGTCACTAGACTGAAAAGTCCAACTTCTCTAAGCCTCTTCTTCACCATTATGGCGATGTGTGCTCCGTCGACTCTGTTTTAATTAATTACTGAGGTATTTCAGGAGCTGGAAGGGGGCAGTTTCGAAGAGATCGAACTCTAATGACCTTATTCTTTGAATTTGAAGTATTTCTGGGGCGCTTTGCTCGTGGTCTATCATGTACTCTACCAGTCTCTTGAAACCTTTTGATAGCATTCATCATTGTATTTATGGACAGCACTGTCCGTTTTCTATCATGTATTGTAGCAAGACACTGAGGCAAAGAACAACCGCTTTGAACTCCGTTATAGCAACCCGTTAGACCACTCGGTTAGTATGAGAACAAAAAATTTTCACGAATACACAAGCGTTTAAGCCTTGCTTCGCTAGATCGATTCGAAGGACTATGATAGAAAAAGAAATTAATAGGAATTCAAAGGAAAAACCAGAAAGAGAGTTAAACGTGCGGTGAATATTCAATGTACAGGGTGGGGCAGAGAGGACGGACGTTTTTTAAAAATTCACTCGATGCTCTATCGTCCACAGTGCCATGGTTTCACCTGAAAAGAAAAGAAAAAAAATGCTAAGACACCTGAAAAGAAAAGCAAAAAAATCTAAAACACCACGGGCAGAATGGTACCTTCCCCTGGGGCTGAGTAATAGACATTTCAAAAACGTTCGTCCTCTCTGCCCCACCCTGTATATATCAAAGCGAATGATGAAATGTATCAGTCATACCGCAAAGAAAGAGAAGATAAACGGAATTTTTTTTCTCGGAAAAATGTCTTCTTTTTTTATAATTACAAAAAATTCGTGCATGGGTGAGGATCGACTCAAGCACATTGAGGCAACGAGCAACCTTTTATGTCTAAATCCTTCATAATTTCTTAGGCGTTGGAAGTTTATTGCACCGGTATCCATACAAGCCTTGGTAAGCTTTTATCTATTCTTTCGGGACAAGTGATGGGAGGGAGGCCAATTGTATCGGCTCGTAGGCCATCTCTTAGAGATCTCTGAGTTAAGTTATCACCCACATACTCTTCGAGTCCAAGCGAATTATCCTATTGAAGTCTGAATAATGAATATCGTGGTACTTCCTAAAACAGCCTTGGGGTTTATAGGCATTTTCACAGTTATAGATTATTATTTCCCGTTGGGTTGGTCGATATCCATTAAGAGTAAGGGCGAACGATCAGTAGTGAAGGCCTTAAAGGAGAGTCTTTTCAATCGTTTATGGCAGAGGTGGGCAAACCGCGGCCCGCGAAAGCTTTTCAAGTGGCCCGCGTGTTTCATTTCAGAATTCGAAAAAATATTGAAAATTAATTATTGAACATTTTGCCCAAATCTCATCTCATCATTTATTTTTTTATTTAAGCGTTACATTCTTAAATCAGTCACTTTCAAATATATTTCATTTCTAGATAAAATGGTCTTCTTAAAAAAAAAATACGATACTTTATAAATACTTATTCCTATTACTCTTATCTGCACATTCTCTTTCGCTCGGAAAAGTTAAGCTACGTTGACTGTGGTTAGTATTTGGATGGGAAACACCTGAGCCCTGGGTATGATCACATGATGTAGAATTGTAAATCGTGGTTTGGATTCCACATTAAGCTGTAGCTCTCCATTCTAATATAGTCTGGATAAGAGTTTAAAAGGGGTGGCAATTTGCAAAAAAAATACCTTTATTTATAATGTGTAGCTATATCTATGACTATGTAGTCTATGCAAATAAATGCATGAAGTTAAATGCAATTAACTTATATGTATTTGAAATTTGCATCTAACTGTGTAAGTGCGGCCCGCAAAGCTTTATGATCTTCAATGTGGCCCGCTGCTTAAAATTATTGCCCATCCCTGGATTATGGGATAGGTGGCTAAGTTCGTGACGGATATTGAATATGAATGGACGGTGTAATTTTTTAGCTTCTTATCTAAATGAAAGTTTAATGAAACCTATGTGATATTATAGTGTCCTCAAAGTGCGAGAGTAAAATTGGACACATCGATGGAACTGAGATCAAGATGTTGAATATGTGTATGGTTAAGGGAATAGATTTGGTGAAGAGGGTCTTGGATATCAGGCTTGTTTAAAATGAGACTTGCCTCACTAGTATGGGAAAGTCCCAACTGCTGTTCTTTCCATCAAAGGATCATGAACTGAGTCCTTGGTAGTTAACACGGTCGAAATTTGGAAAGATCTAGAGGTAAGAGACTTCTAAATACTGTCCTTATCAAGTTTGCGACCCGGTACTAGAATGTTCAAAGTACTTGGTAATCGACTAGACCATAAGTTGATTCCTCGGTATATGGGTCCCTTCGAAGTAATTCAGTATAATCAGGATGGTTTCATGTGTAGTCGTGGACGCGAATACACAAGCGGAAAAGTTAGAGCGTCACTTGCAGATGTGTATCGTGGTTTGATACTTGTGAGTATATGAAGCGTAGTGAAGTCTTTCAAACTGAGCTCGGAATGAATGCAGAATTTGAAGTTCTAGAGGAAAGAGGAAGACGATAATAATAAAGAATGTAGTATGGACATTTATTACCTACACTTGTGCAAATTGAGTCTCGGAGGGGCACTCAATAATTACCTCGGAGAGCCCACTGGAGATTGAAGTATTTCAATGTAGGTGACGTGGAACCTCGAGATATGGTAGATGTGAGAATCCAAACGTGCACGGTAACGTCTAACGTTAATGATATATGTGTAGAGTGTGATGGAACGGAATCTTTTTTACTGTTGCTAAAGTTTCGGGCTCTTCCTTTTTCAATAATCCTTCGGACACCCGCTTCTTTCTTCTAGAGTTTGCCTTCTCCAGGAAGGATGGTTGGAGTAAGGAGAAGAGGCAAGCTGATCTCAACACGGATATGTCCTCGCTATTTTTAAAAAATATTTTTCTATATTGGAGCTTTCTAAGGATTTTCTTAAATACATTTTTGGATTAATCATCGCCCAGCCATTTGGCGTTATTTAAACTTTAGATAAGGTTGGGATATAATAAATCTTTATTGCATTATAAGCTTAAGTGAGAATAAATAACCCCTCGCTGATTGATAGGCTTCTTGTGGTAACAGTCTTTAAGACATATTAATTAACTAAAGAATGATGTTATATAAAAATGGACAAAATGCCTGGAAACTCCAGTTTCACGTCTCTTGGCTTTGACGCAACTGCTCGACCACAGAAAGCCTCTTGGATGCACTAACAACACCCTTAGTTTAGTTGGCTTCTAGGCCGTAGCTCATTCTATGAGGTAGGATGGCATGGTGGTCTTTAATCCATGTCGCGAACGAAGATGCAAGATGGGATGTGAGGGCCCGTGATCGTCGAGATGTAAGTATATCCTGCCTCATTGCATCATGGCGAGTTTGGAATTATGAAGGTTGTGCATTATTAGGTGAGGTGATGTAGGAGCTGATTAAAATCAAATTATCGCCTCCTACCCACATTCTCGTCCTTTTCAGCGCTGGAAAGGACAACCACTCAACTTTTGCGCAGCTACGCGCGACCATCTGACATATTGGGCCTCTTGAATTTACGATTTGGAACGAGAAAAGTTTAGTCAATTAACATTGAAATTGACCCAAAATATTCATTCATTTATATTAGGTGTTCCGGAAAGTTCGTAGCTCTTTGGAAAATTTTTAAAAGTATTTATAAAGTAAATTCATTCAATTTTATAGTGACCATTTTTTTTCTAAAACCTTTTTCAATTTTATTGATTTGAAAAAAAAAACGACACAAAATTGTTTGCAAAAATATGAATTGATATGCAACATATT
Source organism: Ceratothoa steindachneri (assembly GCA_963969495.1). Taxonomy (NCBI): domain Eukaryota; kingdom Metazoa; phylum Arthropoda; class Malacostraca; order Isopoda; family Cymothoidae; genus Ceratothoa; species Ceratothoa steindachneri. The sequence continues at coordinate 23,177,633 of OZ018330.1, read as the reverse complement.
TTGAGCTAACAACACACCTCTCCTTAAGACTAAGCAGGCCTACTTAGGACATCACTGCTCTGTTTAACCATTTATAAACTGTCAGTTCCTGTTAAAATTCGCTTATTTATTTCTGGTAATAGGCTAGCCTGATCCCCGTTAACGGCCTAACTAGGCTCACTTTTCACTCATTAGGAGAAAGGCGTCGTGAGCTCAAAATTCATTTTATAACAATTTTTAATTTTTTAAAATCATTTTGTTTCGTTATTTTTCAAATAAATAATATATATATATATATATATATATATATATATATATATATATATATATATATATATATATATATATATATATATATATATATATATATATATATATATATATATTTTCTATAGGTTTGCTTCTAAGAAGGCTTATTTTCAGGTTGAGGATAAATCCAAAAATGAGACATGTAAAATTTCTCATTTAATTAAATACAACGTTTCGGGTACTTTACCCATCTTCTGGTCTATAAGATAGATTTAGAACAAGTTTAAAATTACGAAAATTACAATGCACACAAGAACTAGAAATAAATTATTTAGTTAATTGAAATTTTGACAAATCATTTGAAAACTATTGAACCTTTAGATATGGATCAATTATGGGTACTTTAAATATGGATAAATATAACACTAGTTGATGCAATTATTGGTTGACACAGATATTAGTCACTTAATGAAGCAGAAATAGTAATAAATTATTTAATTAATTGAAAATGTGAAAAAACCATTTGAAAACTGTTGACACTAAATATAGATGCTTTTAATATGGATAAATATAAAAATATACTAATTGGGGCAATTGATTGGTACACAAAAATATTAGTCACCTTTAGTGGACGGCAAAAGCAGAGACTGAGGAAAGATTATAGAAGGAACCGATTAAAGAATGGTAGGTTGTGAACAATTTTGAGTGATTTATCAAATGAGAAGGGAAAAAGCAGTTGAATCAGAATTTAAACTGGGATTTAGTTGTTATATAAATAATGATTCGAGAATGCGGAGGGAAGTGGAGTCCTTTGCATGTCCTATAATTGGAAAGTTTTTGTGGGAAATTTCTGTCTTACATTTAATTGAATGACCTCGAATGGGATCATTCGAGATCATTCAATTAAATATATTTTTTATATTTATCTATACTTATAGCATCTATATTTAGTGTCAAGTTTTCAAATGATTTTTTCCCATTTTCAATTTATTAAATAATTTATTACTATTTCTGCTTCATTAAGTGACTAATATCTGTGTCAACCAATAATTGCATCAAGTAGTGTTATATTTATCCATATTTAAAGTACCCATAATTGATCCATATCTAAAGTTTCAATAGTTTTCAAACGATTTGTCATAATTTCAATTAACTAAATAATTTATTTCTAATCCTTGTGTGAATTATAATTTTCGTAATTTTAAACTTGTTTTAAATCTATCTTATAGACCAGAAGATGGGTAAAGACCCGAAACGTTTTACTTAATTAAATGAGAAATAATTTTACGTCTCATTTGGGGATTTATCCTCAACCTATATATATATATATATATATATATATATATATATATATATATATATATATATATATATATATATATATATATATATATGTATATATGTATTTTTAAAGACCAGGTTGTATTTTGATTTTATCAATTTTATTTTGGAACGTTCCAACTGGCGAATGCAGTTTTTTGTATCTGGTTGGATATTAAAGATCAGTTGAGGAAGATCCATTTTACTTTTTACACCGAATTTGAGTTTTGGCCGTGAGCTTTCGCTTTTCTTAAGGCATCTCCAGACGGAAGTCTTCGTTATTGTTGAGGCTGCGTTGATTTTGTGTTTTCCCTTGGTTTTGCCTCCTTTACCGGTGAGCTAGCTCATTGCTGGTCGTGAGCAGCGAAGAATGAAATTGATTTGATGATAATGATGATGATGTAATAGAAAGAACAGAGAGGGATGAATGTGTAACACAGGCGATCAGGTAGTGATAGAGGAAAAGGGTACGGAAATAACTTGAAAGGGGATAGATAGGATGAGTTGATAGGTCGGTGGCTAGACACCGATGCGTGGTGTAGTTAGGTGTGTCTCGGGGTGTTCGTGAGTGGACGACGGTTGGGGGGTGGTCAGGAAGGAGATCGTGTCTGCATAATCGGAAACGCATTATTCCTGATGCTCTTGAATTATGCGTAGAACGGCATGGGTTGCGGGTGGTCATGGGCTGCGGGGTATCTCATTGCAAAGCAACATACAGTCTTGCGTGTAGTGTGGTGTATATATGGTCTCTGGCGAGTTTCCCGAGTTGTTTTGAGTCTAGTGTAAGCGTATGGGTTGAGGGGTGAAAATATGTTGTTATCGTGTAGTGTGAACATTCTCGCGTACATGAGAGAGCGGCAAGCGCGCTTCAGAGCAGAGTTCTGAATGCACTGGGCCTTCTTCTGTCACGTGACACTCGCAGCTACGAGTGACAGTGGGGCGTACGTGAGAAGAGGTCGTACGAGTTTTTTATATAGGTGTAACTGTAGTTTCTTGCCCGCAGGGTAACAAAGAGTAACAAGGAAAGAAAGTACCCTAGAAGACCTTACGGTCCATTCAAAGAGGGTACCTTTGGACTAGCAGTCGAGCGGGCACATCTCTGCTCAAATGCTTTAGGTCCTTAAACGGCCATTTTTCAAGACTCTGTCTAGTCTTGACTTGAACTGGTCAACAGATTCACTGTTGACAACTTCCACTGGAAGTGCGTTCCAACTACCGCAGATACTGTATGTGAAAAATTCTCCACACAGATCGCGGTTGTAATGCTTCAGTTCAAGTTTAAAGCCGTGATTTTTTGTTCTGGTCTCAACAAGTGTGAAAATATCCCCGTAGTCAACATTGTCGAACCCTCGAAGTATTTTGAAAACTTCGATGAGCTGACCACGCAGTCTACGGGTTTCCAACGAGAACAGATCTAATTTCCTTGATCTTCATAACTTTTATGTCTGATATAGGGAATCAGTTTGGTTGCCCTGGTTTGCACGCGTTCCAATCTCGCGATGTCCTTTCGAAATGAAGGACTCCAAAATTGTAAGGCATACTCCAGGTGTGATCGGACAAGTGAGATATACAAACGCAGTACAATCTCCTTGTTCCGATATCCAAACTGGTGCTTTATGTAGCCTAGCATCCTTTGGGCCTTTTTCTCCGCCTCAATGCCCTGTTTCGAGAACTTGAGGTCACTAGTGATTGTTACACCTAAGTTCTTCTCAGTGTCGGTGGATTCAAGAGCAGTGCCCTTAAGGATATACTGAGATTGGGGGTTTCAGTAACCGATATGCATTACTTTGCATTTGGTAACGTTAAAAGGCATTTGCCACGTGTCCGACCACTCCCCAATCTTGCCAAGATCTTCCTGTAGGCAGGCAGTATTTCCATCTTTTGCAACGTTCATACCAAGCTTGGTATCGTCGGCAAATTTAGAAATCTTGGCAACCATGCCACCGCCATATCGTTGACGTAGATGATGAATAGTAGTGGTCCCAGGACAGAACCTTGAGGCACCCCGCTAGTAACGGGCACCCACTCAGAAGCCTGTCCATTCACCACCACCCGTTGCCGACTGCCACTTAGCCAGTTTTCTATCCAACCGGCTACTTTTCCGTCTATGCCCAGCGCTCGCACTTTCCGGAGAAGGCGGCGGTGTGGTACCTTATCAAAGGCTTTCTGAAAGTCTAAGTACACCACATCCACCGCCTTGTCCCGATCATGCTCACTGAACACGAAGTGGAAGAATTCCACAAGATTCGTCAGGCATGACTGTTGCCTTCGGAAGCCGTACTGGAAACTCCTCAGTATCGGGTTTGACTCTAAATGCGAAGTCATTTTTTCCACCATCATGCTTTCCATGAGTTTACCGACTATCGAAGTCAGACTGATAGGTCGGTAGTTCGATGGTTGGCTACGGTCTCCTTTCTTAAAGATATGAGTCACCTCCGCTTCACGCTAGTCTCTAGGAACGCATTCGGTCCGGATTGACATGTTGAAGATTGCGCTCAGGTGTCGTGACACTTGATCGCGCACTTCTTTCAACACTTTAGGTAGAAACCCATCCGGGCCAGGTGACTTATTCGTCATTAGGTCACTGATCTTCTTTCCTATTTCTCCTTCGGTGAAGTCCATATCTTCCTGCTTTTTCCTCGAGTAGGAACTCGTTGGCTTGGGGATGGGACCATACTCTTCAGTAAACACTAAAGAAAAGTAATCGTTGAGGAAGTTAGCATTTTCTGCATCTGGGTGCTTTAATGTCCCCCTTCTCATTCCTCAAACGGCCAATCGTTTGACGAATTGGTTTTGTGGCTGTTCGCATATCTAAAAAACTCTTTGGGATTCTCTTTACAGAGTCTTGCCACTCGGAGTTCCTTAGACCACTTAGCCTCACTTATGCTGGACTTCACTCTCCTGGCTAGCCTCCGGTATTCGTCAAAGTCACATTTCTCTTCTCCCTAAGCAGTTGACTGATATTTCGATTAAACCACTTTGGTTGAACAGAAGACCGACGGGGGCATTTCAGAGGGATAAAACGCGATTGAAGACTCATGAATGTGGTTTTGAAACTGTTCCACGAGTCTTCAACAGCATCGCACACTTCTAGCCTCGCGTCAGTCAGTCCAGCACGAAAACCTGCAAAGTCTGCTTTTCTCAAATCAAGTTTCCTCCATTGACTAGTTGCAGCTCTGCCTTGGGGACTTTGACTACAAATCTAATTAGTCGGTGGTCACTGCCACCGAGCTCTTCGCCAACACAGAGGTCCTCAACGATGTTATCCTCAGAGGTGAAAACCAAGTCGAGGATATTGTCCCCTCTCGTTGGCTCTCTCACCCATTGAGTCAGGAACTCGTTGTTCGCGAACTCTAGGAGTAGTGCGTTTTCGCCACAGGGTTCTCTGGTTTCCCAGTCAACTTGTGTGTTAAAATCCCCCATGATGATACACACTCTGTCTTCGAAAAGGTCTCCTAGTAGCTGGTACAGATCTCTGTCCTTTTCAACGAGTTGGGCAGGAGGTCTATAAAGAACCAGGGTCCTGTATTTGGCAGGACCTATCTCTAGGTCAACACGTAGTAGTTCATGATCATATACGATGTAGAACCAGCGCATTTTGTTTGTACGTGCGGCTCTTGCTTGTATTATGTGCTTGTGTATATTGAACCTAAGGGACTTGTCAAAAGTTACCCCATGGATTTTTGCCTGTTGTGTGCAATCGTGCCTTGTTGAGTTTAGGTAGTTCCTGTCTGGTGTGTGTGAGAAAATTTGTAGGTAATGCATGTAGTGATCTCTTGCACTGAAGAGTGCCATATGTGTCTTCTGAGGATTCGTGGCAATCAGCCATTTATCCTCATATTCTTTTCATCTAATATTATTTGTGGGTGGTGCGCGATCTCGTCTGGTCCGCGGCCGCTGGCGAGAATGGTCTCGTCATCGGCGTAGGATACTGCGTATGTGTGACGGCAGTTTTCATGTGGGCGTGGAGTGTCGTTTGTGTACATGATATAAAATGTGGGTGCCAGTACGCTTTCTTGGGGAACGCCTGAGCGTGGTGTGAAAGTTTGTGAGAGAGTATTGTTGTATTTTATGTGGCATCTCCGTTCAGTGAGGTAGTGCGGGAGGATTCTTCCGGTGCAGAGAGGTAACTCCGTATTGTTGGCGATTTTCTAACGGAGTCCCGCGTGCCACACCTTATCAAAGGCCTTCTCCACGTCCTTGCTGATGGAGAGTGTCTTTTGTCATACCTGGCGTTTTTTTTTTATTCTGTCGTGGACGATGGTCATAGCCACCTCCTGAACCCATATTGACAGGGGAAGAACCAGTCACTCTCTTCCAGGTAGTCCCGTAGGCGGCAGTTGATCATGCGTTCAAGTATTTTGCCTAGGTGCTCTAATATAGCAATATGCCTCTAATTGTTTGGATGTTCGGGGTCTTTGTTCATTTTGTGTAGAAGTATATTGAGAGAGACTTTGAATATTTGGGGAAGTGGCCTGAGGCTAGTGAGGCGTTGAATAGGTGTGTAAGTGTAGGGTATATGTTTGCGGGGAGGTTGTGTATTAATGCGGCTGGTAGTCCGGAGGGGCCCGGTGCGCGTTTCGGTGTTGTTTTAATTTAGTGTTTTGTTTCCTCGACGGTGATGGGAGTGGTCAGTGTAGATGCGTTGTCGAGCAGCTCCATTCGTATCAGGAAGTGGGCCTTAGCTCGTGAGCGTGGCCCCGATACCACTCCTGGACTTCCTGGAAGTGCTCTTGCGCGTGTGGTTTGAGTGGGTTGTGTGTGTGTGTGTGTACTGTGTCCTAGTGGGACCTAAATGCGTCGAGGATGACGTTGGTTTCTGTGAGTGTTTGGTAATTTACTTACAGGGTGATGGGTTTTGGGTGAATCGGTGCCTAGCATCCTTTTTATGCGCCGCCAGAAGAAGGAGGGGTCAGTGCAACGAGTGTCGTCCGCGTTGCGGAAGACCTCCCGCCACTGTCGGTTCCTATCTAGTTGCACGCACTGTAGGATGCGGGCACGTAGGTGAGTGATGTTGTGTTGTCGTTGGCCTCTCGTGTAGTGATTGTTGTATTGTGTGATGAGTCTCTTAGTGTTTTTGGAATATATGAAGTGTTTTATACCTGTGTAGGTTTTGCGTAGTGTGTGTAGGTAGCGTGCTGCAGTTATAGTATTTAAGATTGAGCACCAGTGGTCGTCTAACAGATCTAGATTGGTGTGGTCCAGGTCGAGGTTTTGTGGCGTGTTTTCTGTTGTGTCTCTTGAACTCTTCCAAATTCGTGTTTTAGAAATCGAAAAGAGGTGGTGTGGGTATGATTATGGGAGATGTGGATATGATAAGGCATATCGGTATGTGGTCAGAGAGTACGTGAGGACCCGGTGAGATGTGAGTGTAGAAGCATGTAGCGTGGTCGTTGCGGAAGACCACGTCCGGAGACATGGTTCTTCCGCGAGTACCGAAGAATGTGGGGAAGGCACGGCCAATGTGCTTGCAGCGATAACGCATCAGGGCACTGGCCATGTTCATTCCTGCAACATTCGTGGTATTAGAAAGGAGTGTTGGGTGGAAAGCGTTGAGGTCCCCCGCAAAGAAGATAGGTATGTTTTGGTTTGATAGAGACCGGAGTGGGACTTCTATGTTTAATTGTAGGCGTAGTGGTCTGTAGTGCGTGGCCACTAGGATGGGGCCGGAGCTTGTCTGTACCTTGCAGGCTAGAAAAGAGTCATCGGGTGTTTGATTGAGGGAGTAGAGTATAGAGCGCTTTATTAGGGTCGCTGATCCTAGGGGCAGCGCTGGTGGAGTTAGATATATGTGGTAGCCTGCGATGCGGAGTCTGTTGCTAGGAGGGTGTAGACTGGTTGAGTTCAAGACTATTATGTCAGGCCTTGGTGTGTTCAGGACCCAGTTGGCAACAGTATGGCGAATACCGTGCCAACTGCGTACGTTTAATTGTATTATGTCAGGCGACCTATTGACGTGGCGGAGTGCGCGTGGGGCTGATTTAGTCGGGACGGTTCCCCTCTCCTTGGTTATTTCCCAGGAGGCGTAGGGAGCGAGTACCTTCACGCGTGTCGGCTGTGGTTTTATAAGAGTGGAGAGATTGTCAGTGGTGTTATTGGGTGGGCAGGCCGTGGTAGAAGGGAGAGTGTGTTCTGTTCAAGGAGGGTTAGAGATAGTGGGAGAGTGGGTGGTGGTCGTGGAAGGAAGGTTGGAGAGAGTGGAGTCTAGGAAGGGGGGAGTTAGGGGCAGAGGAGGAGGGAGGTAAGCTAGTAGATGAGGGGCTAGAGATAGCAGGAGAGGTGCAGATTATGAGAGAGGGGGTGTCGGGGGAGAGAGGAGGTTGGGATGGTGAGGAAGGAACAGCAGGAAGGGTGTTGGTCGACTATGCGCGTGGTTGTGTGTGGCGGGGGGGGGTCGTGGTGGAGGTTTTTTGTTTAATGGGAAGTGTTATGGAGGGTGTGGTGCGCGTGTGGGAGGTGGCTGTTGTGATATCAGTCAGAGTGGGGTTAGAGGCTGTGAGGGGGGGGGGTACGGTAGGAGGGGGGGGGCAATAGGGGGGAATTGAGGCTGCTGAAGTAGGAATGCTGGTGGTAGGAGGGAGTTTAGGTATAGAAGAAGAAGGAGTGGTAGCTGTCGAGGGAGGAAGGGATGCGGTAGGAAGAGAGGTGGGAGCAGTGGGCAAAGGGGCAGGTAAGGAGATAATACAGTGGCGAGAGGGTCATGGACAGAAGGGCAGGAGGAGGCAGGAACGTGGTGAAGGTGAGGGCGGGGTGTGAGGGGGTGGTAGGACAAGGCCTGAAGGTGCTCTTGCCCACTGTGGTGGGGAGGAGTGCGGGTCTCCTGTGTGTATGCTCGTCGATTAGAGCGAACATCTTTTCGGGGAAGGTGGTCTGCTCTAGCCCGTGCGAGGCGAACAGTGTATTGAGTATGTTTGCATATCTTCGGGTGTCACCCCTCGACATATTGTTTGCCGCTGTTGAAAGCAAGGAGGCCAGGTGTAGCTTTAGGTGTGTGGTCTCGTTGTGTGTGTGGTGTGGGGTAGGGGTGTTTGTCTAGAGGTGTTTTTGTGGGGACGGGTGTCGGAGTATATGGGTGAGTCTGAGTTGCTGTTGTGGTAGGGTGTGTCCCGGGGTAGGACAGGTGGTGGTGTGGACAGCGTTGCGCCAGCAGCAACAGCGAATGTTCTTGTAAGGGGAGAAGGGTGGAGGCGGGGCGGAGTGTGTGGTTGTGTTGGTGGGTTGTGGACGCCGTATTGTCGCTACAGCGTCAGAGCGGGCTTTACTTAGGTAAGGGCATTAAGAGTTGAGGGCGACATGGTCGTCGCCGCAGTTTGTGCGGAGAGGTGAGGTGGCTGTGCAGGTGGTGTAGTGGTGGCTCACTACATTACACTTTGAGCAGACCAGGTCTGCTTTGCAGTTTCGTGTCTAGTGTCCGGTTTTGTAACACCAGGCACTGTGTGGGTTTTATCTTCAGCAGTGGCTCGATGTTATGTGGATGTGATAGTGTGCCGCAAACCTTGATACTTTGATCTAGCAACATTGTTTTGTTTTGTTCGTCGGACAGTGTAATTACTGCCCATTGTTTAGTACGGTTCTAATAGAAGTCTCTGATGACCTCCTCCCGGTCGACTAGTTTTGTGTGAAGGTCTTGTGCGGCGAGTGTGTCAACCGCCAGTTCGTGGAACTTGACTGCGTCCTCCTGTGAGCGGAAGACGAGTTTGTGGCCTGTGTGGGTCTTTATTATGTTTGTGATGGAAGTGTCATGTTTAGCGACTAGGTTTAGAAGTGTGTTCATTGTTGGTAGTGGTTTTTTTCTGTTATGTGTAGGAGTGTGAGTGTGGATGTATTGTTGTGTACCCTGATGAGGATCGCTTTTTAAAACTTTCTATAGAGGAGGTCTCCCGCCCTGCCGATAATGACCAGGTGAAAATGACTTGGACGTGATGATGATTAGTGAGTGAGTATGAAACTGGTTGGGCTCCTCAGAGGGTGTGAAAACATGGCTGACTTAATGATGACTGAAGCCCGAATCAACTGACTCCAGTCGGGGTGCCACCCCCTCTATTTGGTTTTGGGTATTTCTCAGTTACGTCCGACTTCTCACAGAGATGTTGGTTTGCTCCTTCCTTTGGGTTGAACAGCGGGCTAAGCCTCAGACCTCCTTTCCCCAAAGTTTGCAATTATGTCCTTTCTAAGTAGAACGGCATAGTTGCAACGGAGCTCTATGTGTAGAGTCATATTCACGGAGCCAAGTCACGGCGAGGCAGGGATGGGGGGAGGGGTTTAGCACGTTATATCGATATGATGAGCCAGGGAAATAAAGGAATTTTTATTCAGGGTGGGGGAAGGGCTTTTCTGAATCTCGTTTGTTCCTCTCGAGATGATACCTGCCATGGTATGACTTGCCGAAATCGCACTGTTCTCAGTGAAAAGCGTCGAGGGAACTTTTGCCGGGCCTTGCCTCCTGTATCTGAACGATAGCAGGGAAACGCAGAGATGATGAAAATTGATTTTCGTTCTTTGGTACTTTTATAGGACAAAATCGGAGTACCTTATTCCTTTGGGAGCAAAGGTGAAGTACTCCCTTGGAACCTGTGCGTTTGGTGTTAAGTTTGGGTCTCATCTCTTTAATGAGAAGAGCCTCCAGAATCTTTAGGCGGCGAAGATCAGGGTTTCTTCTGAGTATGGTAATGTTTTCGACCAGAGTTGCTCTTGTAATTTGTGCGTTATGCTTTTCTTTGTAATGTGTTTTTATTTCTCCTTCTTACAAATGCATCGTTAGGCGCTGGCTGATGGTAGTAGTGGTCATACCTATATATTGATTATTTGGATGAGGTTTCCAGTCGTCATGGGGGCATTGGAATTTGTATACCACATTTGTAGCCTTTAAGATCGATTGCTTTTCTCGGAGGTTGTTTTTCATTAATAAGTTGCTTACCTTTGTGTTTTTATAATAAATTTGATGCAGATCTGCTTAAATGCTATAGGCTAGAACATCACACCACGAAGGACTGCAAGGAGCCGGAATCGACCTGTTCCAGATGTAGCCAAAAAGGCCACAGCTGGCGTGAATGCCCAGCAGCAGAAGAGAAGTGCCCAAACTGTGGACAAAGACATGGGGCAATGGCGATGTCCTGGCCCCAAAAGAAGGGGATCCTGTAAAGAAAGGCGGAAGAGAAAAAGGCAGAAGAATTAAGAGGGCGAACACCTCCTACGCCCAAGAGGCAAAAGCCGCCCCCTCAGGAAATGTAGAGAATATCAACGCCCAGAAAACGTCCGAAATCTGACGAACCCAAGATGCTTCGCTAAAGAGCTAAATATTATGTTCAAGAACAATGGCTTAGCAGAAATGTGGTTCCCGGAAAATAAACCATCAGGGGAAGTCCTCCAGATGCAATACCAACCAGAGGAAGAGGCCCCAGCGACCACTTTCCCAAGAAATGAAGAAGAAAGAGCTGAAAGGAACACGATCCCGGAATCCACCCCAGCTCCTTAAAGGTCCCCAAACAGGGACCCTAGAATTGAGGTCAGAAAGAAAAGAGAAATGAGCTGGAAAAGAGCAGCCAGAATGATCAAACAGGCTGAGGGTAATATCTCAAGCTCTGCTTCTTTCTCTGAAGATGAGCAAGAGTTCTCCCAGCCTCATAAGACCCATGAGAGAGCGAGGAGTAAGAACAAAAATATGATGGAGAAGACATCAAAATCAAGTTCTACAGGAAAGCTGAAACCTCCTTCCCAGAAGATCCCAAGATAGGGAAGATCATCTAAGGAGTCAAGGCTGGCATGTTGAAATGGACAGATGATTCGCCTGACCAAGAAGCGATAATTGGCGCAGCGCTCATGGCGGCCGAAATTAAACTCCATAGGGACTCCTGCTTCGCCATAAACGAAGCAGATTTGTTCAAAATTAGGAACGGTAAAAGGACACGTAACAAAAAGCATTAGAAGAAGACACAAACACAAGCACCAGACAACACAAACATGGAAAACACGAACAACATTAATAATACTCACAATTAACGTCAATGGATGGGAAGAGAAACACATTCCTTATGGAAACATATTCCGTAAAGTGGATCCCGACCTAATCCTCATCACTGAACACGGCGTTAACAAACACAAACAGAATAAAAATACCAAATTACACAGTTATGAAAAAAAGCCACACACAAGATCGTTTCGACGGCGCAACCATCGTGATCCAAAACAACATTTCATACAGAACACTTCCAAACCTAGATCAGTAATTTATGGCTGTTAAAATACCAACCCTGGTTAGAAACCTGACCGTGGCGGATGCCTATGAACCTCCATGACGCAAATACCTGCCGATCTCTAACTTTTACACTCTTTTCGGGCGCGGGAAATTTACATTGCTTGGCGGTGATTTAATGCCAGATGCAGTGCATCAGGCTACGGAAGCACCGACCAAAGGGGAAGAAACCTGGAGCTGCTACTCGAAAGAGACAGACTCCGGAGGGTCGGGTCAGACATTCCGACCTTCTTAACACAACGTTCGGCAACTAAACCAGACATTGTATTAACAAGCAAAAACCTTTCCTTCAACATCAGCAATGAGCCCGGACCAGTGGTACCGAGCGATCACATCCCGATTCTCACCATGTTCTTGCTTGCATCACTACTAAAGCGCGTCCCACTTAGGAAAAGTTACACTAGAGCTAACTGGGAGCTATATAGAGAGATACTCAGTACATATCATCCAGCTGACCTGGAAGACACAAATCGCGAAGGGATTGATGATGAGGTAAATAAGATCTCCAATCTCCTCATACAAGCCGACGAGAGATCCGTCCCCAGAATCTCCTATAAATTGCTCCCACAACCTAGGTGGACGAACGAAATGAGAGAAATCGCCCGGGAGCATAGAGAAACCAATGAAGAGATCGGCACGACAGGCCCCAATCGGGAAAGGACAGTCAGAATGAGACAACTAGGAGAGGAACTAAAAAACACAATAATTGAAAAACAAAGAACAATCTGGAAGAATCAGGGGATTGTCTTCCAGACCCAGAACACAAATCAAGGATGGAGACGACATCCTTGAGGACCCAAAGTCTCTCGAGAGGAAATTTAGAACTCACTGGCAAGAGATTTTCGCTATATCCCCCGAGGAGAACGATGACTTTGACCAGGACTTCGAAGACCAATTGCTCGATGACCTCGGCACAGTGATACATAGAACCTACCCACACCCGCAGGTATCTCAGGAAAGAATGATGGTTGACCACGGATGCCCGATAACTCTTGAAGAGACCTTGAACACCATAAGGTCCTTCAAGCAGAGGGCACCAGGCTGGTCTGGGATTACGGAGAACAACCTCGTAAAGGCCCCAAGGCAAATTATTCAGAGTTTGGCGAACACAATGAACGCTGCCCTGAATACAGGCTACTTCCCTGACGGGTACAAGATGGCCAATATCATCTTTACCCCGAAAGGAAACAAGCCCCCAGACCAGGTGGCTAACTATCGCCAGGTCTCTCTTCTTGAGATACAAGAAAAAATCTTCCAGGATATTATAGCAGACAGGCTACAAGCTCAACTGAACGAGTTAAGAGCGCATAACTCCCAACAACACGGGTTCCGCAGGAATAGAGGCACAGATACCGCCCTGGTGCTCCTAACAGAGAAAGTAGCATATTCCCAAGCGAATAGGTGCTATGTAGACATTGTGCTGAGGGACGTGCAAAAGGCATTCGATAAAGTCTAGCTGGAATGACTTCAATACAAGATCCTGAACCTCTAGCTAGACCCAATCCTGGAAAGGATCCTCTGTGACTTCGTCATGGACAGAAGGGCTTGTCTCATGATTGAGGGCTACAGAGGTTCTGAATTCGAACTCAAGGCGGACGGTCGCCAGGGAAGCTGCCTAAGTCCTTTGCTTTACTTGGTCTTCACGATCGACCTCCCATCTCCGGTGCACAGGGACACACGATGTATCTGCAATTCGCAGATGTCATCACTCAAATTGTCCCATGCTCGGAGATGAAAGCAAGGGCACAGACAGCTCGCACAATAGCAAAAATCAACAACATCAACCAGTACGAGAGACGATGGGAGATCAGGACTGTCGTGGAATAAGTTTATATATACCATACATATATCTATTATATTCGATTTTAGAGTGCGCGGGTTTATTTTAATACTTTTTGGTCGGCCGGGTCAGATTACGAGATCAGATTCTCGTAAGAGAGGGCTAATCCAATAGAACTACTTTGATTCCTTATTGGCTGAGTTGTTTAAGTCTCACTTAGTTACAGGGTAACTACACGGCTATGATGAGCTCAAAGGTTGGAAGCAGATGAGTCGAAAAAAATAGACTTTAATAATTATAATAATTTAGGTTAAAATGGTACAAAATAAGAATACATACAATAAGACAAATCGTTAAAGCTGTAAACGGGCAAGGAATGAAATTAGGTATTTAAATGAATTAAAATGGGTCGTCTGGACGGAATTAAAATTGGCCTTTACTCGGTGACTTAGTAAACACACAATGATAATGGGGGAACGGTAGGCGGCAATTATAAAATTGGGGGAGCTAAAATATTTATTACGATACAATGTACAAATGAAGGGGGTATGACGATGGTCGTGTCTGGCGAAGAGGGGGAATAAAAGTTGAGTTCACTTCGACGGGGCCCAGGGTCAACTTGCTTAGAGTTGAAATATTCCTTTGATATGACGAGGGTGGGTGGGGATCCTGTGAATTCTTCCGATAAAATTTCTTCAAAGAAAAAGGAGAGGAAGTTTCTTCTGAGACGTCAAAACGGATTGATTTGACGAATGTGCGTAATTAAGGGGTCTTACGCAAATATCAATCTTCAATGAAGCCTTTGGGTCAAGGCTTGAGTTCTTCTTTGGAGATGGAGACGTTGCACAGAGTCAGACGGGTGTTCTTAACGGGGAGAGAATTCTTAACTAATCCAGGGAGAGGATACTTGACTTATCCAAGATGGATATTTGGCGTATCCAGGAGGGATATTTGACTTATCCCGCAGAGTCCTTGCCTTCGGCGTACGGTGACCCGAATCGAGGAGGAGTAGAATCGTCTTTTCGACGTGTGCTTTTCTCGCACAATCTCCTCGGTTCCTGGCGACACGGGTAAATATGCACGCCTGGGGTGAGGGAGCTTACCCCATACAAGAGAGGGGACTATCATCCATCGTTTGAGTAATGCGAACGAGGTCTCGGCTGGCGTTTGTCTCAGGCGATCCCTGCATGGCTGGAAAGGGGGGAAGGTCGCGAGCGAGTCTCTCCTTGGGTAAATACCCGGGCTGATAAGGGCTGAATTCCTCAGCCCGCTCCTGTTGTTTCTCATGCTTTTGAACTTGGAAAAATGCTTTTAAGCGGCAATGAGGTCCATTACGTGGAGGCAATGCTTAAAAACAAAACGTTATTTTTGCCATCACGTGCTTGTTCCCTCACAAGGACCAGCAGGGACAAATTCATGATCGTCCCACTGAGCCGCGAGTTGACATGGCCCATCATTATAGATGGGGGGAGATACGGCTACTCCTCCGAATGCCCTGTCCTGGGCTTAAAGATCACCGACCATGGATACTCGAGACACCACACGGAGAGACGGAACCTGACAAAGAGAGAAATCTCAAAGCTATACAGGTTTAGAGATCTTAGCTCGGCCAACATCAGGAAAATATCTCTGATGTATGTCCGGGCTAAGCTCATCTACCCCTCAGTGGTTACTCAGCGGCCGGCAAATCCTCGATGAAAAGACTTCACGTGTCCAGAACACTGCATCTCTACTTCTAAATAAAGTCAGAAGGCGTGATCCCCTTAGGCAAAGAGATTGTACAGGAGGAAACGTTTTGAGCCCATCAATGTCATCACCCCAAAACTTGGAAAAAAGGTCTGGTCCACACTAACGAATGGTGTCATTCCGGAGCTACAGGGAACAGGCGACAGGCTTAACATACCTGCGAGGCTACGCTAAAAGTCTCACACCGACGTCAGTTCCCGAGCACGAAACTATACTCACAAGAAGATATTACACCAATATATGTATACATAGAGGAAACACAATACAACATGTAAGAATCAATGAGTATAAACAACATTTTAGCAATATATACATAAACGAAACAGCAAACAAGACAATTAATACAACAAATAAGAATCAATAAGTAAGTAACAACATTACATTAAAACTTTTAACACGAGGTAAATTGTTGCCAAATAGAGCTAACAAAGGCTTAAAAGCTGAATATTTACACCAAAAATAAGTACACCAAACCATTTGAAAACAAACAATAAGAAGAACACTAAAGCTCATGTAAATACAAAAACATACTACAAAAGTTAAAAAAATAATAAAAGCAAAAATAAAAATAAATAAAAGTAAAGCGATGCTCTCCCTACTGGGGCAAAATACCCCTCCCCGCTTTAATTATTCACCTACTATATCTTCCACTATCCCAACTTCTTCTAAAATTGAGTATATCATCTTCAATTTCATTCTTCGCTGCTCACGACCAGCAATGGGCTAGCTCACCGGTAAAGGAGGCAAAACCAAGGGAAAACACAAAATCAACGCAGCCTCAACAATAACGAAGACTTCCGTCTGAAGATGCCTTAAGAAAAGCGAAAGCTCACGGCCAAAACTCAAATTCGGTGTAAAAAGTAAAATGGATCTTCCTCAACTGATCTTTAATATCCAACCAGATACAAAAAACTGCATTCGCCAGTTGGAACGTTCCGTAATAAAATTGATAAAATCAAAATACAACCTGGTCTTTAACAAAACATGTATAGATGAGAAGCTGCTCCCAACATACACCGATATATATATATATATATATATATATATATATATATATATATATATATATATATATATATATACAGTAGTGTGAAAATTAGTTCGCACAGTACCAAATTTTGGGACTATTTCATCATGTCTTAATTTTTGGCAACACTAATGAAGTTTTTTTTTTTGGTTTTCCATCCAGAATAGTGTACTTGTAACATCTGGCAACTGTTTAGTGGTGCCCATGCTACACTAAACTCGACAGTGCTACACAAGAGCTTGTCGTGTATGGTTATTGTTGGGTGCGTGCTCCGTGGTGTACTTGGTTCTGCCGGAATGTTCACCTTCCAATCATTATTAGACTATAAATTTATTATGGATATAACACCCAAGAAGCGTGCTAGTATTATAGCTCTTAGAAAACATGCTGGTGTTAGCATCAGACAGATTTCTGAGGAAATGAAGGAGCAAAGTCAACTGTTAGCGAGATTGTGAAAAGAGACACTGGTCAACATTCAACACTGCGGAAAGAACAGAGCTGCTAAGACGCCTGAGTGAAGATCTTAAGCAGGCCATTAACCAGCAACAGGCTGAAGTCTGGGACAACCTGATTGAAAAGATTGACAGCGAAGTTCGACCCGATGTGTTCTGGCGACTTGTGAACAAGTTAAAAGGTCTTACAAGTAGAGAACAGACCCGCATTAAGGAGGGTGATGACTACTTAGAAGACCCGGCGGTTTTGGAAGAAAGATTCCGCATGTTCTGGCAAAACATCTTCAGGATAACACCAGAGGAAAATGCGGAATTCGACCAGGAATTCGAAGGCCAGCTAAATGAAGAACTAAATCAGAATGTGCATCGTACGCTTTCACATGCCTATGTCGATGAAGGGAGGAATTTGGTAGACCATGGCCGGCCAACTACACCGGAAGAGGTCATGGCAGTCATTAAAACCTTCAAACAGAAGGCACCAGGCTGGACGGGCATCACCAGAAACAACTTGGTTCATGCCCCCCGGCAGATCATTCGGGGAATCACCAACATCTTCAATGCTTCCCTGAATACGGGCTACTTCCCGGATGGTTTAAAGATTGCTAAAATCATCTTTATACCCAAAGGGAGGAAGCCTGATCAACTGGTGGACTACAGGCCAATATCCCTCCTGGAGATTATAGGCAAAGTCTACGAGAAGCTTCTGGCTAACAGGTTGCAAGATCAATTGACCGAGCTAGAAGCCCACAGCTCTCAGCATCACGGGTTCCGCAAGAGAAGGGAGACTGACACAGCCCTTGCCCTTCTCACCGAAAAGCTTGCCCGATGTAAAGCTGAGAAGAAATACGTAGACGTGGTGATGCGAGACGTGCAAAAGGCCTTCGATAAGGTTTGGCTAAGAGGATTACAACACAAGATCTTAGACCTCCAGCTAAACCCCACCCTGGAAAGGGTCCTCTGCGATTACATCATGCGCAGAAAAGCCCGAATTTCGATCGAGGGCTACAGAGGACCCGAGTTTGAACTTGAGGCGGGTGTTCCACAGGGTGGCTGTCTGAGTCCGCTGCTGTACCTTCTGTACACACTGGACTTACCTGATCCGGTAGGGGAGGAAGTGATGTACCTCCAGTTTGCAGATGACATCACGCAAATCGTCCCCAGCTATTACAAACACGCCGGATACCAAGCAAGGCAGACAGCCATCGAAATCGACAACATCAATCGATATGAACGAAAGTGGAAAATCAAGACCAACCGCCAAAAGTTCCAAATCCTACTAATCAACCGCCGAAAACGTGTGGATGTCAGAGTGAATGGAGCTGTTTACCCATATGGTAACAAAGGAAAAGTCCTGGGTCTACAATTTACCTCCAAAGGGTATAAAGGTCACATTAGTGACAGAATCTCCCTAGCCAAAATACAGCTTTGCAAACTGTATAGGTTTAAAAACCTCAGCTCCAAGAACCTTAAAAAGCTATACACTGCTCTGGTGCGCTCAACATTAGTGTACCCGGCAGTGGTCATGCAGGCTGTGAGTTCCACCTCTCTCAGACAGATGCAGAGGGTGCAGAACAAAGCAGCCCTGCTTATAGCTGGAGCAAAAAGGACGGACTATATTCAGCAGACAGTCCTGCACGCAAGAGCAGGACTAACCCCTCTGAATATAGAACTCCAAAGGCTAGGGAGAAAGACCTGGGACAAAATCGAAGAAGAGATACTCCCAAATATCAATCACAACCTAGACATACCTAGAGCAATCAGAGGTCGTGTCAAAAGGAAATCCCTCTTCCCGAGTGGAAGGAACTGCCCCCGAGACCAACAAGTTGGTATATATACTTAACCGTAAGATTTAAGTACATCATAAATCATAATAATAAAGAGATCATAGCGAAGAGTAAAGGAGGCGTAGTGCCCATAACGAACCCAATCAAGACAACCAACAATTCAGATAAAAAAAAACCCGTCAAGACATATATTAAATCTAAAATAAAACAAGAAACATATAGCAAGCAATTTACTTGAGAGGCTTGAAAGCCACGATGGAGGAAAGATTAAAAATATTTATTTACCTTATTATAGTTTAGTTTAGTTAAATAAGATATAAAAAAAAAATATACAAAAAAAAAATAAATAAATAAATAAATAAATAAAAAATAATTAATATAATAAAATAAATACATATATATATATATATATATATATATATATATATATATATATATATATAAATTGATAAATACAAATAATAGAAACAAATAAAGGGAAGAAATAAAAGATTCAAATACTAGACAAACCTGTGAGGAGCCCTCTACACCAGGACAAATCTCAATCCTCTTTTTATCTTTATATACCTACTACACATTTCATTCTTATTACATCAACTTCAACTTCAACTTCAACACTGCGACAAGGAAAATGTGGATGAAAACGAAAGACAACACTTCATGATGACAAGTTTCTCATAAGAAATAGTGTGAAGGATCCAAAGAAAACCAGTAAAGATCTCCAGAGAGATTTGTCTTTAGCAGGTGCAAATGTTTCTTCTTTAATCGTCCGGCGAAGGCTAATTGAAGTTGGCAGATTTGCTAGAAAACCGGTACGTAAACAATTATTGACTTCTGATATGAAGCCAAAACGTCTTCGCTGGGCACGCAAGTATGCTGGATGGAGGGCAGCTGACTGGAAGAAAGTTATGTTTTCAGACGAATCGCATTTTGAAGTACATGGGCATAGGTCAGTGGTAGTAAGAAGAAGCAAAGATGAATCACTTCAGCCAGTGCACATTCAACAGGCGCTAAAATACGTACGTAAGAAGATGTTTTAGGGTTGTTTTAGCGCTAATGACCTAGAGCGGCTTGTTGCTTTTGAAGGAATGATGAACGGCGTTAAATACAAGGCAATCCTGCAGACTCACTTACTTCTCGCGATGCAGAAAGACTTTCCTGATGGAGGCGGCATTTTCCAGCAGGATCTGGCTCCGTGCCATACTTCCCAAATGATGCGCACATTCTTCGAAAAAAGTGGACTTACCGGTATAGGTTGGCCTGGGAATTCTCCTGACCTAAACCCTCTCGAGAATCTATAGGCTATAATTAAACGTAGAATCGAGAAAACCAACTGTTCGACGATGCAGAAGGTGATTTGTGCTGAAATCAATGCCTGGTACCATAACGAAGAACTGGCAGAAATGTGTTCAGATTTGGTGGGAATCTATGCCAGAGAGAGTGGAGCACATTCTAAAAGCAAAGGGCGGTCATCTTTCATATTAAATGTACCATTTATCTTATCATTGACGTATTCTTTTCAAATATAACAACAATTATCAAATAATTGTATTATTTCACCACTGTCCTAACTCACTTGCACACTAATATATATATATATATATATATATATATATATATATATATATATATATATATATATATATATATATATATATATATATATATATATATATATATTCTAAATTAAATTTACTTTTTTTTCCACGGCCAAATATTTATAAACTTAAAATCTTTCATCCGGACCCGGATCCACCTTTGTCTATTCGTTCCTCACTTGAGCATCGGAGGAGTGATCGAGTCTATCTCGTTAGGGATTATTTTGGCACTGGCATTAATCGGAGTTTAGGTATGTGGGTTTGTTTTCGTTAGATACTCAGGCCAGGTTGGTTCCAGCTTGGATGGGCAGGATAGGTGGACCTCTCTGGAGAAAAATCATTATTTTTCCCTTGAATTGTCAGATTTTGTCACCGCTATTGTTGGTTCTCAAGTGGCCGGTGCCGCTCGGTTGCCCCCTCTGTTCACCTCAGGTCGCCTCTCGCCCCCTCTGTTCACCTCAGGTCGCCTCTCGCCCCTTGGTTTGGCCTGATGGTGCCCTTAACTAATTTTATATTACTTCCTTTAATTCGCCTCTTTTCCTTTCTCTCCCTTCTTTCCATATTCCACCTCTTTACTGTTATCCATTCGCTGACACAAGAAAACACACAGATGACATTACCTACACTTATTTCTACTGCACCGGGGTCCATACCTCTAGGCCATAAACTTCCAGGAAAACAGGTCACTGTGTGTGTTTTAGTGACATACCCACCTGCATATTCACCCATACGATTGTTGATATTAAAATACGGAGAAGTATCTTTCTCTCACCTCTAAATTAGGAAAATGTCTACATGAAAAAAATTGTAATTAAAGGATTAGGAATTAGAGCTACAAAAATCTTATGAATATTATTAATTTAATAAAATAAAGCAAAAAACAAGATAATTATACAAAATTATATATGGAAAAGAGTGTTTGTAAAGGAGATGGAAGCAGTAAAAGTGAAAATGCGTGGTATACGCTAATAGTGATTTTTGAAGCGTGGTGGTTCTTGGGAAACTTCAAACTTCAAGAATCAGTAATAGTATCGAAGTTATCACCAAGTAGGGTCTGCAAGCATCAACGCTACTAAAGTCTACCATACACTCATATATGCCCTGTCAAATATAAAGATGTCTATCCTTTTAGCCACCCCTAATTGTCCCTACATAGCGAAGGGGGTGCCCTGTGCTATAGCATATCCTCCAGTTAGGGCTCACCCCTGAACAGAAGGCTCCAAGCGCCCCATACACACATATATAATTATAATCCATACGTCTCTCGGTCAACTCCTCCTCTTACAAACACTCATCTACAATATCAATGCACCATATACTCTATTTTCCAATCCTTCCCACACTCTGACATACATACATCAGAAGGGGGTCACCTAAGGTCTTTGTCCAATCCACCACACATTCTCTGTAGCACGAATGGCGGCGGTCAGGTCGAAGATTTTCCTTAGACTTTGACAAAAAACTTGAAGTTTTCATATGTTGTTTCCTGTTTTACAGTTGTATAATTTTTACATGTCGAGGAATAACTCTTTTTAAAGGCATAATTACTTTACGACCACCTTATCTCCTTGACCAGTCTATTTCCGTTCATGCTTCATGCATTCTTAGCGTGAAACTATTTTATGTATGTACGTAGATGGATTTTATGTACGCTCCATCCACTGTGCGTACACGGAGAGGCCTTTTTGAGTTATTGGCCTCAAGGATTAAGAGATTAGGCATATCGCTCAACCCTCTTAGGAACATTATTTCAAAGTTGACGTGCAAGCGTGCTGAGGTAGGCATACGAAAATGATCTTCATTAACAAGAGTAATAACGTTTATAATAGAATGTAGTTTATTTAATATAAGTCACTTAGAAATGCCTAATTATTATATCACTTTTTTCTTAACGGTGATAATTCTTAGTCGTATTATTCATTTGTTTCATCATTTACTCCTTTCTGATTCCTAATATATATATATATATATATATATATATATATATATATATATATATATATATATATATATATATATATATATATATAGTCTTTCCTGAATGCAAATTTTGTTAAAGACCATGGTATATTTCGTCTTGATCAATTTCCTTTGGCAACTTTCTATTCTTCTTACTATCTTTTTTAGTCCATCTTGTAGATGGTAGATCACTCGTATTATATTCATCTATCTTTCTAATAAATGCGTTTGGTAAAAACCAAACTTAAATTGCTAAGCTTTCGATCTATGCGATCATCTTCGAAGCGTCTTTATGTATTCTTTCCTCCTTTACCGATGAAGTATGGTGGAGACATCTACATCAACGTCCAAAACGAAGAACATATAAAGAACATCAAACAGCAATTTGAGGAGAACTCAGTGTTAAAATTCATTATGAATTGAGCACGGGCAATAAACTCCCTATTTTGGACGTTGAGGTACAAAACATCAATGGAAGCTATATCACAAAAGTATATAGAAAAAAATACGGACATGGGAAGATGCCTCAAGGCGGGTAGTGAATGTCCTGAAAGATATAAAAAAAGTGTAATTGGCTCATACACCCACCGAGCAAACAAATGCTGCTCTACGCGGGAACTTTTCCATCAAGAGATCTCCCGCGTAAAACAAACACTCGTGAACAATGGTTTCCCGAACAGCATGATTGAAAAACAACTCAAATCATTTTTAAGTATCCAATTCAAAGAACGGATAAAACGGAAAGTAATCAGGAAGCAGTAAATAACATCAAACTGCATTACAGAAATCAGATGTCTACGGCCTATAAAATAAACGTAAAAACATCAAGGAGATTGGTAACCGTAACATCAATATTAAGAATCAAGTGAACAAAATTCATCTTAATATCTTAATAAACGAAGTAAAGCCGACCATCAACACTCAGGCCACGAGCTGGAATAGAACATTAAAATTGTTTTAAAATTCCACTCACCGGATTGGTTCGTTTCCTTTGACGATCTCATAAGGAGAGCTGGACTGATTGGAGATTCCTCCTGTTTCTGGCACTCCTCGGTCATGACGGACTGATTGGAGATCTCTCCTGTTTCTGTCTTGACTAGATCTGTGCAGGCTCCAAGAGAACAGTAGTGAGCTGGGCCCAAACTCAAGTCAGGGTGAAGAAAGGTGAAAAATCTCTGCCCCGGAATCTCCTCCCTGACAAAGGAGGTAAAGTTTTGGGAAAATTTCCCAACCCCCTCGAACTCCCACGTAATCAGGTCTAGACGGATTGATTGGAGATTCCTCCTGTTTCTGTCTAGACTAGACCTCCCAAGGCGACACTCGGCTTGATCGGGCTCGCGCCCTGCCTGTACGATCTCATAAGGAGAGCCGGACTGATTGGAGATTCCTCCTGTTTCTGGCGCTCCTCGGTCGGGACGGACTGATTGGAGATCTCTCCTGTTTCTGTCTCGACTAGATCTGTATAGGCACTAAGGGTACAGTAGTGTGCTCTGATCAATTTCAAGTCAGGGTGAAGAAAGAAGATAAATCGCTGCCCCGGAATCTCCTTCCTGATAAAGGAGGTAAAGTTTTGGGAAAAATTCGCAATCCCCTCGAACTTCCACGAAACCAGGTCTAGACGGATTGATTGGAGATTCCTCCTGTTTCTGTCTTGACCAGACCTCCCAAGGCAATAGACGTCTAAGTAAGCAAGCATTTGCCAAAAACAGTGCCCTTACCCCCTCAACGCTGAACCTTCTTTCCGGTAAAGGAGGGAAAGTTTTGGGAAATTCCCAAAACTCCAAAATTTAGGGACTCCTCCCGTTGTCAAGCGCACTGCCCCCTGACTTGGTGGCGGCGGACTGATTGGAGATAACTCCTGTTTCTGCCGTCGCTTGGGTACGGGTCATAGCACTGGTGGACTGATTGGAGATTCCTCCTGTTTCTACCGGGGTTATAGCAGTGGTGGGCTTCTAAACCCTTACTTCTCACCCACTCAAAACTAACGGGGAGTGCCGGACCGATTGGAGATTTCTCCTGCTTCTGGTGCTCCTTGGTCGGGCGGACTGATTGGAGATTCCTCCTGTTTCTGCCACGACCAGTTTTGAGTTGGTCACAAAAGCACCATTAATGAGAAGTTACCCTCACCATGAATGTGAGGGGGGAGCCGCTGGACTTTCGAGTCCCGCTCAAGCTAACAGGCAATCAAAAGCCGGAAAAGGCCGAGGTATTTGAAGCCATATTCGATAAACTTGGCATCGGTCTCAAGCGCCTTCTTGAAACCAACAGAGGCTATACGGTCATCTGCCACACGCAAGATGACCTTGAAAAAATTTCATCCGAAGCAGGCTCACATGAGCTCGGGAAGATTGGTCTAGAACCTCGACCATCTCCAGCACTAGCTGCAAGGAAAGCAGTCATCTGTAGAAGGGTGGACCCCTGGGTAGGGGAAAGAACGGCAGAAGAAATAAAGGCTGAAATTGTGAGAAACCATCAATGGGCGGAGGTAATCGAAGTCGTGAAATTTCGAAGCCTCTCCCATGTCTTCAAAATTATATTCCAAAACATGGAAATGGCTGCAAAAGCCAAGGAATCAGGTCTCAGGATGTTCTCCATGATCATCTCCTCAGACCAAATTGAGCGGGAGAGGTTCTTCGAACTTCTCACCTGCTTTAACTGCTACAAGGTAGAAGACCACTCGACTAGCGCCTGTCCCGACTCTGGAAAGCCAAAGATCTGCTCGGAATGCTCACAGACCGGGCACGACTGGATGCACTGTGTGAGCAGCACGAAAATGTGCATAAACTGTGCAGGGAACCATCGCACCCTGAGCATGCAATGCCCTGTCAGAAAAGATGAGCTTAGGAAGAAAAGAGAGGCTGCAGACAGACCTAAACAATCATATGCTGCTGCCGCTAAAGCGCAAGCACCAACGAGCACGACGCCGACCCAACCACATATAGTGCTGCAATTAAGTGACAGTACTCCCACCAAAATGCTGGCGTGCATTTTACACGCTCATGTTATGAACCTTGCTTGCCCTGGTTCGTTTAACACGGAGATGAATAAAATGCTGGCAGCCAATGACTTGGAGACGGTTAAATTCCCAGATAATCCTGACTCCAATAAAGTCCTCTCAGCATCATTCCACAATAATAAGCAGCCACTAGCAGAACCCATTCAAGTAACCTCCAAACCTCAAGGCACCGAACAAGCGTCAGCACAACAAAAGTCTGACGCCCCAGCAACCATTCCCAACTCACCCAGACAGAAGAAACCCCGAAAAGCAAAAGTGGAGCCCAAGATCCAGCCAAATGAAGCCGATAAGAAAGAGGAGGATGACCTCGAACTAGACGGCAGAGAGATTAAACTCACTCTGGCGATCAATGCACAAAACATTTACAAGAAAGAGATCTCCACTGAGGAGGTTGCCGCCAGAGTCAAAAAAGGACTGATTAAAGTATGCTACGACGCCCCAGTCTCCGGTGAAACTATTCGAGCCTCGCTTCTCGCGTGTAAGACAAAGCTCTACAACGAGAACTTCAGGCTCTATGACCAGGAACAGTATAAACAGATAAGAGCGGGCCGCCAAACGGCCAAAGATTAATAAAGACTAACGGGATAGCCAATAGATACAGAAACAAGTTAACCATCCTGGCACACAATGTGCAAGGATGGGAACTGAACAAAAACCATCTGTATAACGTCTACAGAGAACTGGACCCTGATGTTCTTCTGCTGTCAGAAACAAGTGTTAAAGACTTGGACAAGCAGAAGATCTACGGATATAATGTTATACAGAAGAACTGCACCGGCGAAAGATTCGACGGTGCGTTGATAGCAGTTAAAAAAGACCTCCAATACAGAATAGGTAACCCTATGGATGAGTCCATGCTGTCCATCATCCTAAGGTGCTCAATGGGTGACATTGAACTTGGTGCGGGATACCAGCCCCCTCGCAGGTCATATCTTCCATACCATGACCTGTACACCCTGTTCTCCAAAGAGCACCCTGTCCTGTTCGCTGGAGACCTTAACGCCAGGAACAGAGCAGCGGTTTACTCCTCTACAAATTCAAGAGGAAGATCACTCGACCTATTGACACGTAGAGGCGTTGCAGATCGCATTGGTCCTGACTTCCCCACATTTTTTTACCCCGGGACGGCCACTAAACCGGACGTGGTGCTCACAAACCCCAAATTCCCATTTCACCATCGTGTTGCGCCAGGACCCCTAACATCAAGCGACCATCTGCCTATGGTAATTACCATAGCAACAGCCCCTATCCCAGTCCCAGTTATCCCCAGAAAGGACTTCTGGAATGCAAAATGGGAAGAGTACAGGAGTGCATTTCCAGAAGTTATCCCCGATTTGCAAGAAGCATCCGAAGAAGATCTGGATGACGAGCTAACTGCTATCAACGACCTCATAACAGTCGCCGACGCTATTGCTATCCCGATGACGTCATATAAATTAATCTTACCCACAAAACCAACCCCAGAGAGAGTGGTGCTACAGCAACGTTTCACGGAAGTCTACGAGACCATCCTCAATTTGGGCTACTCCAGACCCATGGACTTTCGTGGCGTCCAAATCTTAAGAAATCAGCTGAATTTCCGAATAGGAACAGAAATTCGGAACAAATGGAATCATCTGATTGAAAAATTAGATACTGAGAGGAACCCCAAGACCTTTTGGTCAACCATCAACAAGCTTAAGGGAAATGCTTGCATCCCTGGTCGAACGGAAATCAAGCATGAAGGTACAAAGGCGGTCACTCCTAAAGAGAAAGAGAAGCTTTTCCGCGGAGTTTGGAAGAACGTCTTCAGAATCTCTGATGAAGAAGAAGAAGACTTCGACCTAGGCTTCGAGGATCAGGTTCTTGAGTACATGGAGAGAAGAGAAGGAAGGTTTGACCCTTACTGTACCACTTGCTACCTCCGATTTCGAGGAACCTCTCAGGATGGCATGAAAATCACAACCGAAGAGCTTGCCAATTCCATTTCATCATTTAAGTCTAAAGCCCCAGGGTTAAGCCTAATCACCATCAGGCACCTAAAAGAAGCCCCGGAAAGACTTAAGACCAGACTGCTGAACCTATTCAATGCGTCTCTTGCAATGGGATACTTCCCGGATGGCCTGAAGACATCCAAAATGATCTTCATACCCAAGCCGGGAAAACCATCTAACCAGGTCATGAATTATAGACCTATCTCACTGCTGGAGACCATTGGGGAAGGTTTTTGAAAAAATCCTCAACAGCAGACTGGCTAAACATCTAGCTGAAAAGAACCTCCTGAACGAAGAACAGCACGGGTTCAGGGAACACCGAGGCACAGAAACAGCGATAGCCCATATGCTGCAACATGCGGCAGCATGGCGTGCTAGAGGCTGCTGGATCGATGTCGTCTGTAGAGATGTAAAGAAGGCCTTCGACAAGGTCTGGATCGAAGGCCTCAAGTACAAAATCTCCAGACTGAGACTCGCTCCTCACTTCGAAAAGATTCTCTGCAGCTATCTCACCAACAGACGAGCAGTGATAGCTTTCGAAGGACACGTAGGAGAATCATTCGACCTTGCCTCAGGTGTTCCTCAAGGAGGATGCCTTAGCCCCACTCTCTATACCATTTTTACAAGGGATATCCCCAAACCAGCTGATGGGAAAACCCTCAACATCCAGTACGCAGATGATGTCACCCAAGTTGTGGTGCGAAGGACGAAGTCAGCAAGGCTGATAGCCATGGCCTCAGCGGCTGAAGCCGAGAGAATCTCCAGATTCGAAGGACGCTGGAAGATTCAGACCAACGTGGCTAAGTTCTCCGCAACCGCAATTGGAAGACAGCGTACCATCCCCTTCAAAATCGGGAACACCGACATTGAATACACTCCTCGCGCGTCTATTCTCGGTTTCGGACTCTCCAGTTCCGGAATGAGCAAGCACGTGAGGTCCCGAATTGGATATGCGAAAACTGAACTGGACAAACTCCACCGATTTAAGAATCTTTCCACAACCAATAAGAGAAAATTATACATCAGCTTGGTTAGATCCAAGCTGGTATACCCAAGCATCCCACTCAATGTAGCATCTGGCAGGAACATGTCGATGCTACAAAGAGTACAGAACCTAGGTCTCAAGTTCGTTACAGGCTCCAAATGGTACGACTTCCGGACCTCAAGGAGCCTACACGAAGAAACAAAAATTGAGCCAATCAATTTATACCTCTACAAAAGAGGAAAAAGCATCTGGGAGAAACTGGAAGGGTTTCTTCCAAACGAGACTCTCGATGCTCTGAATCAAGAAGAGGGAGGTTACATGAGTTACCTCCCAAACACCAAAAACGAAGAGCCACAACCCAGATTCAAGTGAGTTGAACTAAAAAAAAAAAAAAAACAACTTTTATACATATTCACTTATGGAAGAACACTCTGAATAATTGTTTGAGAAAAAAAAGAAGACGAGAGAAAAAAGAAGAAAGGAAAAAAAAAAGAAAGAAAAAAAAAAAAAAGTTCAACCATCACTTAAAGTACCTATTCAATGGAGATGGCCCGTACACCGGGCAACTACACTGTTAACCTAGTACTTTTTTCATTTTCACATCTTTAGCCCCCCCCCCTCTCTGTACTCACTATCTACCCCCTCTTTTTCACAACTTTCTACAACTAATACTAATACTTTCTTTCAGTGGCAAAGGAGGAAAAGTTAAGCGGAAGTAAAGTCGCAGGCACGCTCATAGCCTACTCCAGTCCTTTTTAACCGATTGCAAGGCGAAGTTTTGTTACCTAAGAAGAATAAACGAACCCCACAAGTTGGGGAGCTCCTTACCCAAAGGGGGTCCATGGGGTCAGACCCACAGGAAAACAAAAGGGTCTCCCTTCGAGCGCTAAGAGGACGGACCAAACCGAAAAGGGTAACTGTCATGCAGTCGATTTTTAGAGTCCTAAACATTTCGCTACTACGGTTAATTGAAACACCCTCTGGGTACGCAGCCATCTGCGATACCACGGTGGACGTAGAAAATTGACCCTACGAAGAAACAAAGAAAAGCCTAAACAGGATCGGTCTGGGGGCCACAATACCATACGAAATATTGGTTTAACGAACTATAATCATGCGACGACTAGACCATTCTTTACTGACAGCTCCACTGAAGAAATAAAAGAGGAATTAAGTGCCAATCATAAATGGGCAAAAATAACAAGAGTGGAGAAATTCGGCAATGCGCAGAACATTGTAAAAATAGTGTTCGCCAGCATTGAAATGGCACGGAGAGCTATGAGCGAGGGACTGCGACGGTTCTACCTTAGGATTTCAGCCAATCAAATTGAGGCAAAAGAGCTTATCCCGATCAGCTGCTGCTTCAAGTGTTACACAGTCGAACAACATAACACGAGAGAGTGCTCCCTGAGAAGTATCGCCTGCTCCAACTGCTTCACACTCGGACACGAGTGGAAGAAATTCAGAGCTGAAACCCGCAATGCATAAACTGCAAAGGAGAACACAAGACTATGGCTATGAGATGTCCCGTCAGGAAGAAAGCAATACAGGAGAAAAAGGAAAAACTGCTAAAAGAAAGGAGGCGAAGTCAATGACATACCTCGAGGCAGCGACGACGCCCAGAAAATTTGAAACTCAAGCAACGACTCTAAAAATGCAAAAGGAAGGGACATAAATTATGACAATGATCATGTTTGCACATCTAGCAAACCTGACTCACCCAGGAACGTTTGTGGAGGTGTTAAACCATCTTCTGCAGATGAACGGGGTGAGAAAGAAGTGTGGTTTCCGCCGAACCCCGCGTCTAAAGAAATATTGAAAATACAATTCGCCGATGACCCGGAGGAAAATAGTGTTAAAGAAATAACAGAAATGGAAGAGGAAGCACCAAAAGATGAATAACAATCGAATATATCCCCAAGGAAGCATCCCGAAAGGCGAAGGAAAATAGCAAAGTAAAACTATCGAAACAAGAAGAAACCACTACTACTGAGAAAGAGTCCGAGATAGAAGAAATAATGGAATACAAAAATCCAAACAAAAAGCATAAACATAGACAAAAGAAGATTGAAGAAGAAGAGGAAACACCGGAAGAGGAGCAAACAATCAAACAAGAGGAGGAAGAACGCCCGAAGTTACATGTGATACCCCTCACGGAGGAGAAGTAGATCCTGGAGAGAGGATCCTTCTACAACGCCAAGGACCCTAACTTCCATGTCCTCGAGACACCCACGCGCAAACTCCCAGTAGGAGACGAGACGAAGCTGCGCCAAGGAATCCGTGATAGGAAGTTTAAGTGGATCTTCGATGGACTAAACTCACCATGGGAGATCGAAGGAACGCTGGCGGACAACGCGCTCTACATCCCGGATTCGTGCTTCCGTGTGGTGAGTAAAGAACTCTTTTAAAAAGTTAGAACCGGACAAAGAAAAAAGTCAGTGGGGGAAATTAAACTCTTTCTAAAACCAATAGAAGTGAAAGAAAATGTTAAAAGTGATAACTGAATTGAAGATAATTAAAGTGACTAAGCACATAACCAAATTAATAAGTGAATAAACAAATAACTAGGGAATAATTAATTAACAAGTGATAAATAAAGTGACTAAGAACATAACCAAAAGTAACTAATCAAGTGAAAGCTTAAATACTGAACAAACCAGGATAAGTAAAATTAATTTGATAGAATAATATAATAGTGTTGAAATAAATAATATAATATTGTTAAATAAAAGAAAAAAGGAAGAAAGTAATTACGAATAAAACAAAGTCAGGATGATAACGTGTAAAATATAGTAATTAATCTGAAAATTCAAAATGTGATAAATAGAATAGAAAAAGAATGTAATCAATCTGTTAATTTAAAGAATGTAGCAAAAAAACAAATCAATAAAATAATAATAATACTAATACAACAAATTATTATAAACTTCAAACATGTATATATATAAATTAATTCAGTAAATTGTAAAAATTAGGGTCCTCCACCGATCCTGGAGCTTCGTTCTTCTTACTTATCGATGTAACTTTCCCTTCTCTGCTGTCCTTTTGTGTTTGTATTCTTCACCCATATTAACCTAATTATTTTTTACTCATGTGCTTGTAAAAATACTCATTGTAACTCTTTTCTTAATAAATTTTATCTTATCTTTCAGTATACCAGATTCTGACTCCACCATACTTAATCGGTAAAGGAGGAAAGAATACCTAAAGACGCTCCGAAGATGATCGAATAAATCGAAAGCTTAGCAATTTAAGTTTGGTTTTTACTAAACGCATTCATTTAAAAGGAGAGATGAATATAGGACAAGTGATCTACCATCTACAAGATGAACTAGAAAAGATAATAAGAAGAATAGAAAGTTGCCAAGGGAAATTGGTCAAGGCGAAATATTCCATGGTCATTAACAAAATTTGCATTCAAGAAAGACTGCTACCCAGCTACACTAATATATATATATATATATATATATATATATATATATATATATATATATATATATATATATATATATATATATATATATATATACGCCCTCAGAAGGAGCTTCTTCCGAGGGCTTTGATGAAGACTGTGTTTGTCAAAAATAGCCTTTCAACCGCATAATTAATTCCGTTACTGCAATGATTTTTCTTAATATATATATATATATATATATATATATATATATATATATATATATATATATATATATATATATACACTCACTAAAACTAGAGCCTACGCTTTACATGTCTGAATTCGTCTTGGCAAACAGACGATGTCCTCCGCCGTAAATACCTCTCATGACAATATACGTTTCTCTAGGATGAGTTTCCGACGCAAATGAAATTTATTTTTATAGAGATCTCATCGTTCGCTGTCCTTTGACGGATATTCTTTACTCACGGCTATTTCGATGCTTATTTTATAAATAACATTCTCTAACCATATTTTTGTTATTATTTTCGGTCCTTTGTCTCCATTACTATCTTGGAACCTCTACAATACACCAACGCGGAATTATTCAAATTCTAAAGAAACCGGAACCAATTCACCTATACATATAACCTTTATTAAGTTTATTGAGGGTAATTAAAATTCAATATACGAGTTGTAAATTAAGAAGGTTATTTGTAAAATATAAATAAACCTTAAAAAAATATACATGTATTTTCACATTTTATACCTAACACCTAGTCATAAGGGTTAGGAATATGACAAAAAAAAGAGCAAGAATGACATTGCTGTATTTAGCTCAGAAGAGCTTTTTTAGCCCAGAAGAGCTTTTTTTTAGCCCAGAAGAGCTTTTTTAGCCCAGAAGAGCTTTTTTAGCCCAGAAGAGCTTTTTTAGCCCAGAAGAGCTTTTTTAGCCCAGAAGAGCTTTTTTAGCCCAGAAGGGCGCGATATTTTATTAGACTTAAGCATTATCCTAGATGAGTGATTGGTAAGGAAGCAAAGGGGCAAAGGCCCCCGATATAATGCATTATACCCTTCAAACTACATATGTATGCCACACATTGATACGATATAACCCCCCTGACTGAAAGGTTGCTTCTAGAGCCTGGCTATTGCCATCATGAAGAATAATGCTCGTATGAGCAAAACTTTGGGACAGACTATTAAATAGGTAGTTCCTCATAGTAATAGTAATATCTTTCTAGAGAATATGTACAGCTTACGTTAAATACATATATTTTTAGCAAAGAGAACAGCTAGAAGCAGAAAAATGCATGAATAACAAGCATAGAGATGGCAAAATAACAGTTAGAAGAAGAATAATCCGTGAAAAACGAGGATAAAAATTGAAAGAGAACAAACCGTCAATTGAACGCAACATACACTGACGAAACACCACTTCACCTCACCTCCACACGCATACATATTATTATAATAATAATAATAATAATAATAATAATAATAATAATATAATATAATATAATATAATATAATATAATATAATATAATATAATATAATATAATATAATATAATATAATATAATATAATATAATATAATATAATATAATATAATATAATATAATATAATATAATATAATATAATATAATACAATATAATATAATATAATATAATATAATATAATATAATATTAATAATAATAATAATAAGAAGAAGAAGAAGAAGAAGAAGAAGTATTCATCTATTCTATTTAAAGAAATTGACGTTACGGGATTAGCTGTGGTCAATCTAGTCATGTAAATGTGCATGTATGTGCGCTTAGGCACCAAAGTGGGCGCGGTGGGCGGTGTCATTTTTGGAGAGCCATCATCTTTACTTGCCAACAATTGGCCACAGATCAAATTTAACAAAGAATTTAACTGAGCGGAAGCAGTATCTCCCCCCCCCCCTCCCTCTCTCTCCAGTGCCAATTCCAAATCGGGTCAGAAATGATGGCACTTCCCGAACTCCGGTAGAAGTCAGCTCCAAACTTGATCAAATCCCCCCCCCCTCCATAAACGAAACTAATTCTTCGAGAGAGTGAGTGGTGTGTGGGTGTGTTTTTATATATTTCAACTGATGGCACACCAGATATATATCACACCAACCAGATACATACCACGATACACAAGATGTATATGACGACACACCAAATGCACACATACTACGGCAGACTAGATACATTAATATTTCGGCACACTAGATTCGACCAAACCCAGATGCACATGAAGGCACACCGGACACGTGCTACAGCACACCAGATACATACGATGACAAACCAAAAACATACAACGTCACACTTGATACATGCATATGACGGCCGGCACACCATTTACATACGAGGACGAACCAAATAATACCCTGGCACACCAGGTGCGACTTCACAGGAAATACATACGTACGACGGCACACTAGGTGTGACTTCACACCAGATGCATACCAAATCACACCATGTACAACAAAGGTACCCCAAGTACATACCTGAAAATGGATTTTAGAAGAAAGCGGGGAAGTAAGGAACGGTGAAAATGTAGGACACCAGTAGGCGCGCAACTCTCCGACTTGCCCTTATTTCGCAATAAATACGGGACTCAATGAGGAGAGGATGGAAAGCAAAACAGAGACAAAAAAGGAATGAATAAACTAGGATGAATAATGGACGAAAAAAAAGGAGAAGAATAGTGGAATAAAAATAAAAGGAGCAAAGGAGAATGGAAGAAGAAGAATGAAAAAGAAGATTCAAAGAAGAGGAACAAGAATCAAAGAAGAAAAGTAAGAATCAAAGAGGAAGAAGAACCAAAGAAGAATCAATGTAGAAGATGAATCAAAGAAGAAGAATCAAATGAAAGGAAGCAAAAAAGTACAATAATAAAACAAGAAGAACCAAAGAGGAAGAAGAATTAATGAAGGACATTCAGAGTAAAATAAGAATTTAAGAATAAAAATCTAAAAAGAAAAAGCTGAATCAAAGTAGAAGAAGACGAGTCATAGAAAAATAAATCTTAAATAAGAAAAATAAGAATCAACGAAGAAAATGAAGAATGAAAGAAAAAGAAAAATCGAAGAAGAAGAATACAACAAAAACTGGTTAAGAAAAGGATCAAGACTCGCAAGGACTGACTTTGATCGTTTGAAAGTTCGGACATAGCATATCATATCTTCCGATGGGATTCAAACCTACGATCAAACTTGGACTCTATTCTACTAACTAGGGCTAAAGCAAACTAAATAAAATTCCTAACTACAAACAACTAGGACTCAAAACTAAATACTAGATCTCAAACCCACTAAGTTAAAAAAACAAGCTTCAAAGTCACAAAAAATTCGTACCTACGAACTAGGACTAGAACCTGCGAACCTGAGTCCGTCATTGGTAGGTCACTTGACTCAAAATGCAGTCAAGTGACAAACAGGAGTAAAGGGAGGCGCGACCAGGAACACGACAAATTTCAAGGACGGTAAAGAAAGGAGAACCCTACATAACCCAACACAGAAACTCATAAGCCATATTTGAGTGAGCTCAAACAATCAAGGGTTCATCAGTATTGGGAAAGCCTACATAACCCAACACAGAACCATATAAACCATATTTGAGAGAGTTCAAACAACGCAGAACCTTATAAATTATATTTTAGAAACTTTAAAACAACCAAGAACTCAACAGCAGGCATCTTGCTGTTGACAGGAACCAGGTCAAAGTCACACCAAACAACAAACATGTTGATAGAACTCCCGATTGGGAAGTTCTATGGGATTTTAATGGCGCTGATGCGCGCAGACCACATTTATAGTAAAAATGGGTCTATGTTCATGTTGAAATGAACCTTCTTCTTGACCTTATTTTGCTATTTTGGGGTTGATGTCATCTCTTGACTCAAAAGTCCTTGTGATACTTCATTTTTTTTTACATTTTTCTCTTTATGTCTACCCCTCCCCCCACTCATAATGAAGACCATGACCGAATTAGTAACTCTCTTGATGACCGCCCAGGTGTTTGCCCTTGTGACCCTTTTGGACACCTAGGTCATTGTGAGGTTTCTTCTGAAAAAGCCAAAGGCGGTTGGTAAAAGTGTCCGTACTGTTGGCCTTGGATGCTACAGACGATTCCCCCGGTACACTGCTGCTTTATGAAATGCTATCAGGCTCGCAAGGTCGGGGGTCTTTCTTAGTCCCCCCCCCCACCCACTAATCTAGTCTCCTCTCGAAATATGTATTCTCTTGTCTTAAAAAAATCCTCGTCAGGCTGCCGTCGTTTGTTTTTGTCTTTAGTCGAAAAAAAAAAAATAATTTGCGAAGGTCACCTCAAAGTAGAGAATGACGTCCCCGTTGGCTGATAGCTTTACCGACCGCGATGAATCGCCGTCAGCAACTGGTTATATTTTATGACTTCAAATTTTATTATTAATGTGTGTGGTTAGGTTAGGTTGGGTTAGTTGTCACCTCTCTGTAGACGGGTTAGGTTAGGTTAGGTTAGTTGTCACCTCTCTGTAGACTGGTTAGGTTAGGTTAGGTTAGGTTAGTTGTCACCTCTCTGTAGACTGGTTAGGTTAGGTTGGGTTAGTTGTCACCTCTCTGTAGACTGGTTAGGTTAGGTTAGGTTAGTTGTCACCTCTCTGTAGACTGGTTAGGTTAGATAGGGTTAGTTGTCACCTCTCTGTAGACTGGTTAGGTTAGGTTGGGTTAGTTGTCACCTCTCTGTAGACTGGTTAGGTTAGGTTAGTTGTCACCTCTCTGTTGACTGGTTAGGTTAGGTTGGGTTAGTTGTCACCTCTCTGTTGACTGGTTAGGTTAGGTTGGGTTAGTTGTCACCTCTCTGTAGACGGGTTAGGTTAGGTTAGGTTAGTTGTCACCTCTCTGTAGACTGGTTAGATTAGGTTAGGTTAGTTGTCACCTCTCTGTAGACTGGTTAGGTTAGGTTGGGTTAGTTGTCACCTCTCTGTAGACTGGTTAGGTTAGGTTAGGTTAGTTGTCACCTCTCTGTAGACTGGTTAGGTTAGATAGGGTTAGTTGTCACCTCTCTGTAGACTGGTTAGGTTAGGTTGGGTTAGTTGTCACCTCTCTGTAGACTGGTTAGGTTAGGTTAGTTGTCACCTCTCTGTTGACTGGTTAGGTTAGGTTGGGTTAGTTGTCACCTCTCTGTTGACTGGTTAGGTTAGATTGGGTTAGTTGTCACCTCTCTATAGACTGGTTAGGTTAGATTGGGTTAGTTGTCACCTCTCTATAGACTGGTTAGGTTAGATTGGGTTAGTTGTCACCTCTCTATAGACTGGTTAGGTTAGGTTAGGTTAGTTGTCACCTCTCTGTAGAATGGTTAGGTTAGGTTAGTTGTCACCTTTCTGTACAATGGTTAGGTTAGATTAGTTGTCACCTCTCTGTAGAATGGTTAGGTTAGGTTAGTTGTCACCTCTCTGTAGAATGGTTAGGTTAGGCTAGTTGTCACCACTCTGTTAGCGGCAGCAAGGTGGGCGTGGCTCAGCGAGTCGTCGTATATCCTCTCCATTAACCGTCGAATAAAGAGACAAAAATAAAGAAATCGGAGATTGAAAGCGATCACTTTTATTTCGCCTTGTCGGCTCCCGTTCTTCTTCCAATTATTTTTTGTCCTATTCCCACTTTATTCTTTCTCTTCTCTCTCTTCTCCCTCTCATTTTCTCTACTTTCCCTATCTTCCCCTAACATTCTCCATCTTTCTCTCCCTTTCTTCTCGACCTTATTCTCTCTGTTTCCCCTTTCTTCTCCCTATCATTCTATCTCTTCTTCCCCTATCTTCCCGCTAACATTGTCTCTCTTCTTCCCCGTTTCTTTTCCCTCTTATTCTTTCCCATACCTTCTTCCTCCCATTCTCTCTCTATTCTTCCCCCTTTCTTCTCCTTTTTATTTTTTCTTCTTCTTCTTTTATTCTCTCTATTATTCCCCCTTTTCTCCCTCATATTCTCTCTCTTGTTTCGCCATTTTCTCCCTCAATTCCTCCCTTCTTTTCACCCTTTGTGTATTCCTTTTTCTCCCTTTATTTTCTTTTGTTTCTTTTCCCTTGCTTTTCATATTCTCTTTCCTTCTTCCCCCCCCCTCTATTCCTCCTTTTCCACTTTTTATTTTCTTCCTTGTTTGTTTTTTTTCGTTTTCTTATTCCTCCTTTTCCATTTCTCTGTCTTTTATTTTCTTTTTCTTCCTCTTTTCCTTTTCTTCTTTTTCTTATTTTATATTTCATCATCTTATTTTTCTGCTTCTTCTTCTTTTCTTCTGCCCCATATTATTGTCTTAAAAATAAAAAGATAAGAACAACGAGGACATTTTCGTAGATAAAGTGGTCAGGTTAGGGGAAATGAAAATGTGTGGAAGGAGCAAAAGCAGAGAAGTGTAAAGAAGAGACTACTTGGGATCAAGGGGCCGGAAGAGTGCGCAACTCTCCTTAAAATTAAAAAAGACCGTTAACCCCCAATAGAAATAAGAATGTTTAGCAAGAACTGGTGGAGGAGTTGTGGTGCTGAAGGGTAATGCATGGTTGCTTTATTCTAAGGCGAAAACCAACGAGGGTATCTGCAGCGGATAGATAGATAATGTAGCAATGTGACTGTGTGGGTCGTGAAGCCGAGGTGTCATGTAGCAACATGAAATGAACTTATTTGTCCAAACGACGGTGGCCATTTTTACAAATGCCACAAAACGATGTTGCCAATGTCTACAGGTGCCAGGGCCAACTGCGTAAAGGGGGAAGAGGGGTGCCAACGCCAGAAAAAGGACAGGGACAAGCGGGAGTGGCCCCGGTTCGGAATAGTGCGCTGCGAGAGTCACGTCGATTCTCATCACCATCAGCTACCGCCCCCTCCCCCCTCTCCCTTGCTTAAGTTTTAAGAGAGATCTATCTTCTCGGATGGTACCTTCGGTGGCACTGAATATAGTGCCAACGGTTTTTTTTATTGTTCCCCCTTCCCGGCACTCGTGCTAGACGCGATTGCCTTGCGATCGCGACAGAATTCCGACGAGGGAAAAGTGGGTTAATGGAGAGAGAGAGAGAGAGAGAGAGAGAGAGAGAGAGAGAGAGAGAGAGAGAGAGAGAGAGAGAGAGAGAGAGAGAGAGAGAGAGAGAAACGGAGGACATAGAATGATAAGCAACTCATTAATTAGATGGACAAAAATGAGAATAAGAAATAGACGAAGAAAAAGAATAAGAAGAAAAAGACGACGACGAAGAAAGACAAAAAAAACGACAAAGAAGAAAAATAAAAAGACGACGACGCAAAAGAACAAAAAGGGACGACGAAAAGCAACAAAAAGGGACGACGAAAAAGAACAAAAAGACGACGAGAAGAATAAAAAAGAAGACGAAAAAGGAGACAAAGAATAATAATAATAAGAAGAAGAAGAAAAAGTATGAAAAAGAAAAAAAGTATATTGGTATTGCATTTTTCCTGCCCAGATTTCGCTAAACGCTTTTTGAGTGGATCCCACTTTCGTGTGCGAGAGTGAAGAAGAGGGGTATGATATTGAGGAGGAGGAGGAAGAGGAGGAGGAGGAGGAGGAAGAAGAAGAAGAGGATGAGTGCGCGATTGCCTCATAGCGGGCGTCATCTTCCTTCCCGTCCTCACATGCATGGGAGTGATTGCCGGAGTTAGGATCACTCCCAACTCTACCTTGTTTGGGTCGATACCACAACAGAGTGGAGCGGGAATTGAAACCATGAACTCAACTGAGTAGTAATAGTGGTGCTGTGTAAAGAAAGAAGGGGGGGGGGAAAGATGGTTGAAAGAACTACAAGTGAAGAAGAAGTCAGTTGTATTGTAGGTAAAGTGTATGGAAAATTATGTTTTGGAGTGTAAGAAAAAGAAGAAGACGAGTAAGAAAAATACGACGACGAAGGACAAAAAAAAGACAACGAAGAAGAAGAATAAAAAGACAAGGATGACGGATTGTAAAGGATGTAATAGGGGGGTTTAGAGTGGGTAGGGGAGGTTCAAGTATTTGCACTCATACATCTAGGTAAAAGGTCAAGTGATAAGAGAGTTAAAGTGTATGGTTGTTTTGTGTATCTAGAGAAGGTGTATGGTTAGGTAGATAGCAAAGCAGTATGGCAGGTGCTTAAAGGTGTATGGAGTAAGTGGTAGCCTGTTGGATGTTATGAAAAGTATTTATGTATAAGTACCTTGTTTGGTTGAAAGATGTGACGTTGTCATGGTTGTTTAATATATTTATGGAAGTGGTAGTGGAAGAAGTATGTGTGTGAGAGATGGTGGCTAAGAGAGGGAGCAGATTCGAAAATGTTGATTGTAGCTTTTGATGTGTGAGAGGAGGGCACTAAAACTGAATGCTGAATAGGGAAAGTTAATGATGGTGAGGATGGGGTGGAGTGTGATAACAGAGACCCTCGTCTTATTATTGAACAAGTGCGAAGTTTGAGGTATTATCTAGGGTGTATTGTTAGAGAAAGTGGTGTAGGTGAAGCTGATGGCGACCCTAATGTTTTGAATGGTAGGGAAGTCTCGGGGACAATTAGAATGGTAGTGAATGATGGAAGAGTTTGAGTGTGGAATTGGCCAGGACACTGCTGCCTGAGAGTAAGGTGGTGTCAACGTTGGTGTATGAGAGTGAGAGTGGAGTATGAAAGGAAAGATTTCGAGGTTGAGAAATGCAAATGAACAACTTGAGTGTGGCGAAAGATGGATATAGTGAGAGATGTTTATGGTTTGAAGAAGGTGTGTGAGTGAAGTTGTGAGGTGGTGTGGGCATGTAGGAACGGATGGAAATAGACTTTGGAAGATACGAGAGTGAGTGTCAGAGTGTGAAAAAAGTTGGAAGACCGTGTAAAAGGTGGTTTGATTGTGTGAATAAGTGCTTGAGAGAGGAAGTGGATGATATTGTTATGTATGATAGGTTTACATGGAAGAGCATTGCGACAGGGGTGTTAGGGGCCTTATGCTGGTGCATGAAGCTTCCCAGGGGAGGAGATACATCCATCAAATTACACCCAATGCTATAAAGGCTGTTCAGTGTACAAAATGATGGATGATTTTGTGCTTAATAGGGCATAAAGGTTGGTGGGAGGGGCTGGTATATTTAGTGGCGCTGATGAGCGCCAGCCATACTTTGGGAAACTGGTCGATATTCAATATTTGAGGTTTTTCGTAAAATACAGGGTCTTTTTTTTACATGTCCTACTTTTGAAATTTAATAAATTCAAGAATAAATTTGTGATCATAAGTTCAATAAGAAAATTGTGATCATAATGAAACTTTCAGAAGTTGTTAGTGAGAGTTGTAAATTTTGGTCATAAAATGGCTAATTGATTCATTTATTTTTGTATAAGTTATGCCAGTTTTAGTGAAGCATTCATTTTTCACAAATTTTCGCTGAACTTTCAGATATTTATCGACTATTAAAACCAATTTTATTTTAACTAATTTTATTTGCTTAAAATGAACAAAAAAACTAAGACTAATAATCAGTTTGGATAATTAGCATAATAACTTAATTTATTTGAAGATTCTTCTTTTCAAATGCTGATCATTCTTCTCATAACATTCATTTACTCGTGAAGAAGTTGATCTCATCCCTTTTTTCAAAAGTTCTTCATCGATGTTATTAATTTCTTCAATGATATTATTTTTTGTTGTTGGATACTTCTAGGATTATTTCGGTAAACATGATCTTTTAAATATCCCCATAAAAAAATACAAAGGTTTTAGATCGGGGGATCTTGGAGGCCACTTCGTCTTATCAACCTCATTGTTTCATTCGATGTATGTGATGTTACACCATCTTGCTGGAAAAAAAAGTTGTCGTCTATTTCAAAGCCTTCGAAAGTTTGGTAAAAAACATTCTTCAAGCATGTGTCAGTATCTTTAGCCATACACTGCGACTGAATATCCATTTTCATTCTCATAAATAATACGACTCAATAATCTTTTGAGCTGTTATCGCACACCACACAGTGGTTTTTGCAGGATGCAGCTCTTTCTGGTGTATAGTTTCTGGGTTGTGATCCGATCATTTTCTGTTGTTCTGCTTATAATTGTATTTGCTGAGATGAAAGTGCGCTTCGTCAGACATTATCAGGGGTGGTACATCAACTTCTGTAAATATTTGTCCAAATTCTTCTGCATACGATTTTCTTTTCGCGAAATCGTTGTCTTCTAATTTTTGCGCAACCCGAATCTTTTATGGCTTAAGTTTCAGTTTTTTCTTCATTACATTGTATGTTGCACTTTTTGACAATCCCACTTGTTCTAATCTTCTTTTCAATGATTTCTGCGCCGCCTGTGCGACATTTTGACGCAACTCTTCAATTTTATGTTGTTCTACGCCTTTTCTGCCAACACGTCCGTTTCGTCCATCTTGTACACTACCGGTGTCTCTATTTTTTTTTAATTAGTCTGCTTAGCGCTCGTCGTGATAGTACGTCTTGAAATCACTGAACATTTGCATCTAAAGAATGTTCCCCCAAATTTTTTTTCGCCTAATCATTTCTAGGAGCTTCCATGTTTTCAGTTTGAAAAATTTCTTAATAATGTTTTTTGTCAAGGTCAAGGTCAATGATTTTTGCTAGAAAAATTTTCTCCTTCTATAGTCTATGAATGACTATGATGATAGTAAATCTGTTACTTCAGAATTTCCGCGAAAGTTTTGCTAAGAATCGACCATTCCAAAAATCACTTTTTTAAATAAAACCTTTTACGCTTTCCGTTTGAAGGAAAAAAAAAAGTATCGATTTACTAAAAGTTGCTAACTTCTAAAAGAATAAATTAATGAATTAGCCATTTTAGGGCAAAGAACATTACAACTAGTATCAACAACTTCTGAAAGTTTCATTGTGTTCACAAAATTATCTTTGATTTTATTAAACTCCAAATGTTAAAAAAGACCCTGTATTATGAAAATATTAAATTTATGTACTAATTTATCTTTAACTAATTATTTAACTTTATCATTACTTAATGATTCAAATTTATCTTTACCTAATGATTCAAATTCATATATATCCAATGATTCAAATTCATCTTTATCCAATGATTTAAATTTATATTTACCCAATACTTAGAATTTATCTGTAACTAAGGATTCAAATTAATCTTTTTCCAATTTATTTTTACCTGTTCATTCAAATTTATCTTTTCCTAATCATTCAAACTTATATTGACCTAATTATTAAAATCTAAAGTAATCCAATGATTTAAAATTATGCTTACATATTGGTTCAAATTTATCATTAGCTAATGATTCAAGTTTATCTTTACTTAATAATTCAAGTTTATCTTTGCCTATTCATTCAACTTTATCTTTGCCTATTGTTTTAAATTCATCTCTACCTAATGATTCAAATTTATCTCCATCTAATGATTCAAATTTATCTCTACCTAATGCTTCAAACTTATCTTTACCTAATGATTCAAATTAATCTCTACCTAATTCTTCAAACTTATCTTTACCTAATGATTCAAATTTATCTCTACCTAATGCTTCAAACTTATCTTTACCTAATGATTCAAATTAATCTCTACCTAATGCTTCAAACTTATCTTTACATAATGATTCAAATTAATATTTAACCAATGACTTAAATTTATGGTTCAAATTTATCTTTCACTAATGAATCAACTTTATCTTTGCCTAGTGTTAATTTTTCTTTAACTAATGATTCACGTTTATCAGTACCTAATTATTCAAATTTATCGCTACCTAATGATTCAAATTTATCTTTATGTAATGATTCATATTTATCTCTACTTAAAGAATCAAATTCATCTGTACCTAATGATTCAAACTTATCGTAACCTAATGATTCAAATATAAATTAATCCAATGATTAAAATTTATCCTCATGTAATGGTTCAAATTTACCTCTACCTAATCATTTAACTTTATCTTTATGTAATTATGCCAATTTATCTTTTCATAATTCTTCCAAATATCTTTATCCCATGATTCAAAATTTTATTTGTTCAATGAAATGAATAACTCCCAAGGTAGCGCGTGAGATTAG
The DNA here is from genome assembly GCA_963969495.1 of Ceratothoa steindachneri. Lineage (NCBI taxonomy): Eukaryota > Metazoa > Arthropoda > Malacostraca > Isopoda > Cymothoidae > Ceratothoa > Ceratothoa steindachneri. The sequence continues at coordinate 23,134,104 of OZ018330.1, read as the reverse complement.
CAATGAATGCAATGTCCCTTATTCCCACTGGCTCTGATCTTTACCTTTTCAGCCACTTCGGTTGAACTTGCTATGTGCTGCTAATAAATCTTCAGGTGATTTTACCCTCCCTCTCCTACTTCCCTCATTGGGGATTTCTTGTATTATAGGCGGCCTTTTATTTTTTACTATCTTATATATACTTTTATTATATTATTTTCACTTGTAGCTACTCTTGATAAGGAACTGAATAAAGTTCGAAATTACTCGGAAATATCTTTTCCTTTTTCTATTGATTCAAATTTATCTTTATCCAATTATTCAAATTTATATTTCTCCAATGATTCAAATTCATCTTTATCGAATGATTCAAATCAATCTTTACTTAATACGAAGGAAAGGCATGTATATAAGAGCCAGATTACGCAACGTAGAATTGGCTGGAACAGCATCCAAGCCAGAGGTAATATTACGATCTCGTGCAGGAGCACTGATAGACCAGGCTACTCATTGATGAAGTCATATTACAACGTCATGCAGGAACATTGTTATACCACGCTTCTCTTGGGGAAGGTACCGGGTTTTGTGAAAGTTTTGTTACACTCGTTTTTTTTTAATGTTTCGAGAAGTTTACGTGTGCGACAGAAAAAGTTCCGAAGTTCTGTTAAACAAACTCAAAATTCTACTTTTCCAGCATGTGGTATTAAAACGTCTTTTCTATTGTGTGGAGGTGTCTCGAGATAGAATTGAAATGAATTGAGATCTTTGTCTCCTGCTTAAGAGCCATAAGTCCGACATCGCTAAGCGGCTCAACGTCAGCTGGATGACCTTCCACAGAGTCGCGAAGGGGCTCAGGAGCGGAAAAGACTTCAAAGATTGACCTCGTTCAGGGAGACCTCAAGTTGCAACCGTTTGGATATGGGAAAAGCCTTCGCAAGTGCTCCGAAGCTCAAAGTGACTGTGCTCGCGAAGAAGAAGAATATTACGCTGACTATGGTGTTAAAGTCATCAAGAAGGAGGCCGGCAAGAGCTTGAGGTGCGCGGAAAGGCCTCTGGTCACCGACCTTATGCGAGAACAACGTCGGGAGCGCTATCGTCTCCTTCTCAACGACTTAAAGAGTCATGACGATCGAATTCTCATTTTTTTTTTTATAAAAGAAACTTCACGTTTGATCGGGTCATTAACAAGCAAAACAAACGAGTTCTGAGCTTCGTCCAGGACGTCTTCGAGGTCCAATACGTCTCCATGACCAAGCACCTGGCCTCCGTGCTGAAGTTCGGTGTCATGAATTCGAAGAGCGAGAAGATGCCGCCGGTATTGTTCGCGGCCGGTTACAGGCTCACCACAGCCGATTACAGGGACATTTTGGCTACGAAAGTCCAGCCCTGGGCGAGAAAGATCACGAAGAAAATGGAGTAAGCCTTTCAGCAGGACAGTGCCCTAGCCCACACGGCCAAGACCGTGCAAGAGTGGTTAGGTTCGAACATGAAATCTGGTCGAAGGAATTTTGGCCGCCGCAGTCGCCCGACCTCATCCCCTCTACTTCAACGTATGGGCGCACGTCGAGAACAAGGCTTGCAAGATCCGCTAAAACAACGTCGTCGAGCTCTAGTCCTCCGTCAACCGCGTGTGTAACAGCATGAGGAAGGACTTCCTCTGCAACGTGTGGGCAGCCTTCAGGTCTGGCCTAGAGCACGTGCTCGCCGCCGAGGGCGGCCACATTGATTATTATTAAAATTTAAATACATATTTATCTGTTAAAACAATAAAAATGTGTCTTACTGCAACCAAACTATCAGTGTGTACTCTGTTGAGAGCGTCGTAACGAGTGTAGCAGGACATTTGCAATATCAGGTAATATTTTCGACGTCGTACAAGAGAACTCATAGATCTGGCTACTTGTTGAGGAAGTAATATTACAACGTACTGCAGAAGCACTAATAGCCTAGGCGACTCTTTGAGAAACTCATTAAAGTGTCATACAGGAACACTGATAGACCAGGCCGCTCATTGTGGAATTAATATTGCGATGTCGTGCAAGAGCACTGATAGACCAGGCTACTCGTTTGGGAAGTAACTGTGCGTAGACAATACTCAACTTTGTTCGTGTAGTCACACAGACTCTTCAAGCTACACATTTGACACCTGGTATGCTCTTTAAGAAATGGAGAGTACTTATATACAAGTATAGTTCTAATTTGTTTCAAGGTGAGAGAGGGCAAAAATAAATCTTAGCCATTTAGTGAAGAACTTACATTTGAAAACAATATTACGTTGGCTACACTTTATGTGGCCCTTGCATATAGGATCACTCTAAATGAGGAGGAGATATACAGGAAAAGTGACACTGGGTGACTTGGACAGGAACCTGTCCAACTCAAGGTACTAGTGCTCGTAGTTCTTCTTCAATTAGGGAAAATATTTTGATCCTGAAGAGAAAAAAAAACGACGTCGATTGCTTAAAGATAAAATTACCTATTGAAAAGTAACCTTTAGGCCAAGACATTTATGGCGTCTTAGTGAAAATCGTAACTCAAAAGTCGCGGATACCATAACATGATATCTTAAGATAGGGCAAGATGTCGTTAGAACTTTTACTGCATTACCTCTTTTTCTCACCTCCCCCTATGTAGATGTCAGGAGCCGCACTCATTTTTACAAGTTTAGGCAATAAACATATGTGCGTATGACTACGTCGCACTTCGCTTGAACACATGTGTATATTTTTGTCAAGAGCGTTTTGGTTCTTATTTCGAAGTGCCTGTGCCTAGAGCTATGGCTTCCTGGCTCTACTAATTATAGTTGTTTTTATCTAACTCCTTTTACACTATTCTTGTTTTTTTACTTCTTTTCATTTCTCTCTCTTCCTTCTTACATTATGAGTAGAAATTTTATCGTTCGTTATATGTTTCCGTCATTTACCCTTCTTACTTGTCCTGATTGTTAGTAAAATCACGAATTGGCAGATGTCACTAGCGGGATACATCAGGAGTCGATATTGGGCGCACTGTTCTTTATTATACATATAAATGACCTTAATAATGAATTGCTCTTTAAAATTCGCAGATGACACGAAATAGCCGTTTATTGATGCGATGTTGCGGAACTGCAGTGAACCCTGAATAAAGGTGTTGAATAGAGAGATAAATAAAAGATAAACTTTAACCCAAGCATAGGCACTTAAGATATTAAAATTTAAAAGCGGATTACCAAATGAACGGCCAAAGCCTAGAATCTGTTAAATTAAAAATGGACTTAATGGGTTTAATTTCGGAGGACGTCAGTGTCAAAGGATGCGTCGAAGCTACTATAAAGGCTACTAATGCTGAGATCCATTGGCAGGAACTTCTCTTTCAAGTCCAAATGTATAATTTTACGTTTATATTAATTTTTCGCCCAACCTCATCTCAAGTACGTAGTGCTCTTTTGGGTCTCCCTACCTCAACAAAGACGTAGCACTGTTAGAAGGAATGCGAGGTAGGGCAACTAAACTCCTTCTTGAGCTTAGAGATAAACCGTACGAAGAAAGACTTCACTCTTTAAACCTATTATCCCTTGCAAGTAGATCATTACGTGGACAACTTATCGAAATACTCAAAACCTTAAATGGCTTTGATAATATATATCATAGATTGCTGTTCGAGATAGATAATAGGGCAAACATTCGTCAAAATGGATTCAAATTTTCAAATAAGTGCTTCAACACGCTATAGCTCAAAATTACATTAGTTATAAAATTACACAAACGTGGAATGATCTAACCGAGTAATAGAAAGCACGACAATAAATATGTTTTCAATTCGAATTGGAGACTATTTTGTGAGTGTAAATATTTCCAATTAGGAAGCTCAGATAAAAACGTTCACCATTAGAAAGGGTTGAAGAAAAAAATAAGAATAAACAAATAAAATTATGCCAGTGATTTTCCCCTGTAAAGCAAGCGCTTTCCGTATTCTTTGCCCCCCTTTTCCTTCACTATATTCCTTTCAACTCTAGCAAGCGAGGCCCTCCGAGAATAGAATTGCGAATTTCGAATTGATATAAGTTTGTGTGTGTATAGGGGACAAAAGGGTGTGTAGGTAGATAGACGAAAATAAAGAAGTGGTGAAGAGAGAAGGTAGTGTGGGAGATTTGCAAAGAGATGCAAGAGCCTGGTGATCAGGCCTATCACTTTCAATATTTTTTTGTCGTGTGTTTCCTTTGTTGTTTTCGATATAGTTTTTATTATTATGGCGTGCAAACCATTTGTCTTTAATAAAATTAATGTTCTTTGTTATGTAATGCGCATTTGTTGTTGTGGTATTAAATTACTTTAGGTTTTGTGCTTAGTTTCTTTGTTCTTGTTTATTTTGCAGTGTGTGTACTTTTTGTGTCAATTGTTTCTTCTTTCTTGTAGTCTTCATCAGTGTAGGTGAGTCTTTATCGGTAAATTTGATGTCAATAGTTGGTGAATTCCATTGTTTGGGGTATTTTTCTCTTAATCGGTTTTTATCGGTATCTTTGGTAAAATACAATCCTTTTCATGCGTAGAACGGCACTTCATTTCTGTCACGACTTATAACTCTTCTATTTTGGTTAATCATTTGAACGATTTTATCGTTCAATTCTTGATTAACCAGTTCCTGTATATTCCTTGTCCGTTCTTCGATGACAACGTTAATGGGCCGTAAGCCCACCTCCCGGTGCAGCTCTTCTTGGCGTCTCCTATCTCGCCTACGTGTACCTGTGATTAGGCACACACATTTATTCTGCACCACTTGTACTGTTCTCCTTTGTATCCTCAAGACACAAGAGAGGGCGGAAGCGAGTATAGCAACGTAGTTCTTACAAGTGCATGGTAGATCTTTTTCTTGTTGCTTTCACGGAGATTTCTGAACATATATAGGGTCCTGACTGCAGCTGAGGCCTTGAAAATTCTATCTGAAACATGCTTCCTGTATCCGGATCAAGGTATCTTCATTGCGAGTGCATTACACTCCGTGGTGTAGGGATTGCGTCTATCCCCCACCCTGACGTCAAATAGTAGTCTCTTGCCAATGGGCATTACTTTGAACTTTCTTTGGTTCGTTTAGATCTTCCACTATGGCTCGTAGATGTTTATTCTCTTGATTTCTGCTCCTGTCTTACGAGCTTGCATAGGCGCATTCCTCTATGGACAAAAGATTATCTTGCTGAAATCATCGGCGAATTAAATATTAAGGTAAGTGAGGTTCACAGGGGCTGGGACATCTGCGGTGTAAATCGAATAAACAGTGGGGGACAGACACCCTCTTTCTAAGTTTTCACTTAGGCCCAGACGTAGGATCTTGTACTGCATTACCAGTTGCCATACATTATCAAATGCCTTTGATACATCCCGAAAAACAATGTCCAAGTAACTTCTCTCCCATTTGGCTTGAGCTAGCTTTTCCGTCATGATATTTATCGCCATCTCCGTACTTTGCTTCTTACTAAACACAAACTGGTACGGGTTGTAAAGGGAGTTTTCCTTCAGGTGAAACACCAGTATTTGGTTGAGGATCTTCTCGAAGAGCTTCCCACCAAATTTCAGGAGTGAATTTGGCCGGTAGCTCTTTCTCAAACTCGGGTCCTTCTAATGCTCTAGTTTACCCAGGCCTTTCACTCTTCGGTGGAGGACTCGGAGCTTTGGATCTACTCTTCGTCGCTCGTGTACGAGTGCATAGACCCTCGTCACTGTCCAAAGATGTGGATCCTTCCTCATCTTTTGTTTACTTTTCACCTTCTTGCTCCTTTTCTTCTTCTTCCTCCTCCTCGGATTCCTCCGATAAGGGAGCTTCAACCATAGCCTCTAGTCCAGATTTTACGTTGGAGTTGTTTCTTATGACGAACTCCTTGAATACCTTTGAGCATTCGGGGTCCGGGGGCATGATGACTGAAGGCAGGTTGTTTGCCATTAGCAACGCATTAAGAACCCGGTTGTAGCAGCCAAGTTTCACTATGCTAACCACATTTGCGTGAGTAATGCACATTAGGATTTTCGCACTTAGGTCTCTCGTAATGCTGAATTGTGACGGCGATGCCCTCGCTGGTTCATTATTCTTGGTAACACTTGCGTATGTCATTTCTTTAGCCTTCTTCTCTTCCTCCCACTTTATAATTTCACGGCGTTTGGGGCAGTTCGGGACCATGGTCGTGTCCTTCCATTTACAGTTGAGGCACTTCTTTTTCGTGTTTTCACACAAATGGAATCTGTGTCCTTCTGTGGCGCATTCACTGCACCACAGCTTGTTCTTTTCTGGTCAGGTCTTCATCGTGTGATTTTCCGATTTATAGCATAAAAGAGCACATTTGTATGCTATTAAAAATGTCCTGTTCTATATTCTCGCCTGGTATCCTCATGTTAAACACATGAGCCTGTCTGTTGTCGCTTTTCTAGCCATGTTGGTGGTGGAAAAAGTTATTTTGTACACGTGGGTGTGTTCTCGAAATTTAATTACTTCGCGAACTTTTGCTGACTGTTTGCTCCTCGTGATTTCTTCCTTGAGTTCACCGGGTGAGTTCTCGCCATCCTAACTCTCAATTTTGCGGCAGATAAAGCTCCTGTTCGCTACCACTTGTGGGGGTTCTTAGCCTCTAGTCGATGTCCTCGAGTGTGGTAGCTCCTTCTTCAGAGAGGAGACGGTCGAAGTCCTTGGTTTAAACACAGATGGCGATAAACTACGATGAGACCTCGACCAGTTTCATTAGGACCACCATAAGTTCGAGGTTGAGGGTTTCGCATGATTTCCTTTTCCCGGAGGCCTTTTTTCCTTGAATGGTCCTGAAAGGGACCCTCTTAGTGAGGGTCTCCATAGTCTTCTTTGTCCTTATAATATGTCCTCTTATTTTTCTCTTATCTTCTGAAACCAAAGTGTAATTATTTTGTTTTTTTTTGTGGGAGAAGTAAATGTGAAAAAGGTGGTAGAGGAAGTAGCGGTTCAGGTTGGTCTATTCCGAAAAATTGATGTGAACGCTACCGTCCATTTTCCCGTTGGTCCCCACTCAGATGTTACCAGGATAATGGGTAATGATGGATGAATGGGATGAGTCCCGAATGTGAACCTCGAAAGTGATGACTAATGGTGGACTTAATGGAAGTAGCGGCCGAATCAACTGCCGCTATCTTGGTGCCACCTCTTCCCGGGTACTTACGCCAAAATCGCTTCCAACTGCATAGAGGCAGATGTTACTTCTCTCTATGATTCTGACCGGGTCCCTCAGATGACGAGGATTCCTCCTCCACCCGAGACTTGCAGTTAAGTCCCAATTTCGAGAAAATTTCGCACTTCTGCTTCCGCTGGGGGCTAATCCTCAAACCAGTTTTCACGTAAGTCCTTAATTATGTCAGTCCAAGTGGCCGGCAGAGTTAAGACGAATTAATGAATGGCAGGCCTCCGAGGCAGGTTCTCACGCAGGTCGATGGACGGGAGCAGTGAGGTTCGTAAGCCTTCATTTAGTTATGAATTTCCCGATAAAAAAGTATTATTAAATCTCTTTTGAAGTGTTAATAAAAATCCACAAGACTACGTTTGGTTGATTAAGTTAGCAGGGTGGCTCTTAGTCCTTTACCAAGCAAAATCAAAAAAGCTTCTATCTGAATAGTACAACAGATGCTTATCCGTCGAATGCTCGGCATTCGCGAGAGGAGAAGATCTGTCCTATCTTCCCTTTTGTATGATTGATCGCTTGTTTTTGAGCTAGAATCGAACCCTGCGTGACTCAGAGGTACACATGTAGTAAGTGCGTACCGGCCTGCTCGTACTAGCATTAGAGTTAACATTATTTCCCGAACTATGGCAGTCGTAGGGTGGTTGATCCGGTAGTCACTGATATAGGCTGTTTGTTGCAGCTTTCGACTTCATGCTTCTCGGGACGGTCTTGAGCGGACTTGAGGTTTTTTGCGTGTCTTAGCTCTGTACTTCCTGACTGAGCCTATATTAGTACCTATAAAACCTACGCACAGACCGTGGCCCCTTTCCCTTAGTATTTAATCCTAGCAGGCGTCTGAGTGTGATGGGTGTTCATTCTTTCTCGATATTTGTTCTTAACGTGTGGTACTATCTGCCAACTGGTACCACCTCCCGGTCTCTAAGTGAATTCAAAATTTCAATGAAAACACACCTCTCAGTCGGTAGAGAGATGCTCTGAGAACTTCCAAAGACTTTTAAAAGCGTCCTAAAAATTATTATCATTTGTTAGAATTACCTATCGAATCGATAGATTTTTGTCCTTTAACCTCCTTTCATCTATCTACTCTCTTTTGTCTGTCTATTTTAACATAGCAAGTTTCTCGGGGCTTCTTCTCCACGCGTAGTGGCTCGGTTCATGGCGTTATTTCTCAATTTATGAACATAGCAGCGGGTGTTTTTATTGCCTACTTCCCTTACGAGTTGATCCTTCTGGAGTCGTTTCTCCGGTCTTGAAGCTACGGTTTGGAGGCATTTACAACACTCCTCTCCCTGCTTTGGGGTGTGAGGTAGTCATTCCTCAAGCTGGTAAAGATTTATTCCCTTTTTAATATCAGAATAAGTGCAGGAGTCCAGCAAATAACAGTAAAAACCAAGTCCTTCCTTATTCGCTCCTTCGTTTGAAAGGTTGCTCTTTCAAACCTCCTTATCCATCCTTTACCTTCAAGCTCCGCACCTCATTATTCACGATTTTCGCCTTTAAATTCAACTTGTATGGTGTTTTTTTTATGTAAGTGAATAGTCAAATTTTATCGGTGAGGTAAGAAAGCCCCTAATCAAAAGGGGGAGTCAAGTTACTTTTCTAATTTTAAATTCAATCTTCAAACGATTTTTTTTTTCACTTTCTCGGCCGCTTTATTCAAACGACCAATACAGGTTAGTGACGAACCTTGAGAAGATTCACCGTTTTCGGTGACTTTTAACTTTAACTTTTAATTTTATTCTTTATTATTAGAAAGATAAAAGCTTAGGGACACCCCCCCCCTCCCCTCACACACACACTCTCGTGGGTTGGGGTACTAGAAAAATGGAAGGAATGAAAATTTGTTAAAAGTTAAATACAGTCGGACAGTTAACTCTTTACAAAAAAAATTAAAATTAAATTTTTGGATAAATATTAAATTGATAAATGTATATTATTGTTGTCCCGTTGATTATTAAAATGTTTTTACCTTAATAATTTACGTTAGGTTATCATTTTATTTCTATAAAACTCAGTTTCTACATAATTGATTTAAAAAAATGATTTTTTTTTTTTTTATTTGCACAATGTTAATTTACATTACTATGTTTTTTATCAACTTTACATCTCTTAGTAGTATTATTAACAATATATTCTCGCATTTAGTCGTCGTTTTTTATAAATTGTCATTGTTTATTTACATTAAAAACATAGGTATAAATTAAATATTAATATCTTCCTTATAAAAATCACTCTTTTTGCTATCTTAGCCACTTTGGCTACCAATGGTAATTTTTGTTTTTACGATTAACTCTTTTTGACGCTTGATTTAAATTGAATTATTTATGCTATTATTCATTGTTAAACTTCTTATTAATTTTAACTTTAACACTTATATTCACTGTTAAGACACTTTTGTAACTTTTGGGGGTTTATTTCACTATGCTTGTATTTGATCCTTAACGCTTATATTCAATGTTAGACACTTTTGTACTTTTTTATTTTATTTTTTTTTATTTCACTATGTCGAGGGATTCTGGGAGTATCTTTGTCTATTGTTGATTGTCTTGTATTCGGACATGTTGACGACGCGGACACATGTATCAGGAATGATGATTGCGTCATCCCACAACAGATCCTTAACTTCCTTTGGAGAGTAGAGCCTCTCGTCCATTTGTATCTCCCTTTGCGTATTCCATCGACTGGAAGCCAAGTGTTAGCGCCAGGGGGTACGCAGACCGGTGTTCCGTACACCTTGAGGGACAGCTCTTTTCCGTCAAAGAAGAAGCCTTGTTCAAGGACTTCCCTTTTTTCGGTAAATGGGAGTCCTTGGATCAATGTGAACATAGGTTTCTCTTCTTGATTCTTAATTTGCGCATTTCCCACGAATTTTTCTTCTTCCACCTCTTCCTCCGTCGTTGGAGCGTCTAGCTCTACTTCTTGTCTATTATTCTTTTTCTTCTTCGAATTTAACTTGGCTTTTTTTTCTGCGGTGGCTTCTTCGTCTGAGGACTCTTCTTTTTCCGTTTGGGTTTGTTCTTCTCTTTGAGTTTTTTCTTCCACGTGGGTCCTGTCGGTGAGCTGAATTTTCAGGAAGTCTTGTGAGGCGAGATTAAGCGGGAACCACAGCTTCTTGTTAGTCCCGTTCTTTTGCAGAGGAGGCGGTTCAATTCCTCCGCAAAAGTGCCGGGATTTGCCAGGTTTGCCAAGTGGGCAAAAATGACCACGGCCATTATGTCCCTTCCCTCGCTTGGCATCGCCAGCTTCGACGCCGTGATTCCATGTTTATGCTGCGCAGCCGTTGCTTCTGTGGACGACTTTGCCTTTGCCTCCTTTTCCATTTTGGACTGTTCCCTCTTTGCCCGAATCGCTTCTTTGTGAATGGGACACTTCATGGCTAGCGCTCTGTGGTCCCCTCCACAGTTCATACATTTTAACTTCTCAGCCACACATTCTCTCCATTCGTGATCAGACTCTGGACAGTTGGAACACGTGACTTCTCTTTCTTTGCATTCACGCGTCAGGTGCTTCTTGATGGCGTAGCATTTGTAGCAACAGTCCACGTCAACGTATTCCTCTGCCTCGATTTGCTCGGGGGCCACTTAAAAGTAAAAACCTAGGAGGCCTTGTTTCTTGGCCCTGTCAGCCATCTCGAGGGTCTCGAAGACGATTTGACAATTCTGTTTCCTTTGCTGAACTTCTCTACCTTGGTGATCTTCGCCCACGTCAGCTGCCTAATAAGCTCTTCCCTGATATCTTCACAGGAGTTATCCGAGAAAAACGGGTCGAGCCTTCTGAGGATTATGGTCTGGCAAACGAGGATGACCTAGGGGTACGGACGCTTCCAGCCAGCCCGATCTTCTAAAGCTCCCTTTTGGCCTTTTCAAATATGAGCTGCTCCACGGCCTCCATCGAATGGCAAATGGTGGCGTGTCCATTCAGGGTGTCTATTAGCCTCATAATGAGGAGATTAAGAACTCCGAACAGAAATTCTCAAATGGCCGGTCTTGTAGGTTTGTCCCCCGCCCCCCCGTCGTATAAGGCGGAGGGAAACCCGTCTGTTCTCTTTAAGGGCTGACCTTTCGGGGACTTGTCTGAGCGAGTCAATAAATCCAACTCATAAGAACATAACGAAAGGAGTCTGCAAAAAGCCAATCGATATTAGCCTATCGGAGGCAGCTCCTGTTCCATCACCCATTTCAGTCTCCCTATTTTAGGTCGGGTGTAGAATATAAGGCGGTTCGGTAACTTATTACATCTCTCGACAAAATCCAATGCACTACCTATCCTCCTCCTCCATAAATCCACCCGATATATTCTTAAAACTCCTCAGAGAGGACGCTTCTATCACACGACTAGTGAGTTTAATCCATTCATCTACCACTCGATTTGTAAACCAATTTCTACCAATCTCTTTCCTAAACCTAAACTTGTTCAGCTTAAATCCAGTGCTACGTGTCCTATCCTATTCAATAAATATAAGAACCTTACCTATGTCTTCCCTATTATAGCCATCTACCCACTTGAAGACTTCAAGTGAAGATTTAGTCTCTGAAGTCCTTCACCCTAACTTCACCTTAAGCCCCTATGACCATTGTGGGATCTAGGAATCATTCACCTCGAATGAACCAAATAATCTTTAGCGATTGTGAACGTATCTTTTTATGCAAATACACTTGTAGTTACTTGCACGTACATGACAACACATATTTTTATGATACATCTATTATTACGTAACTTAAGATGAACGTAACATTTTAGTCAATTCCGCGCCCATTTATTGGTAGGTAAGTTACACTAAACTATCTTTTTATGCCAATGCACATCGTTATTTATATGTCACCACATATGTATGCTAATATCCGCACATGTAAGCTTACTTGAACGTACTTTTTTATATAAATATCCGTTAGTTTTTCTGTATTTATATCTCAGAACACAAACTAAGTAAAACTAGTTGCATGTATGATTACGTATCTTTTTATGCAAATACACGTTCATTTTTCAGTGTAAATATATCAACATAGATTTGTATGCTAAAATACGAAAGAAATATGGGAACCGCATACTTGCAAATGCTTTTAAGAGGACTTTTCGTTGGTATCATTTTGATCATTTGCCTCGCAACATTCTTGCTCATTCAGATGCTTCCTAAATACCCGCAGATAACCCAAAAATTTATTCACCAAAGTCGTTTCCGTCATTATTGCTATTGCTCTGCCATCGTTTGAAGTGGCCACCTTTATTAAAAATTAATTCGGTTGTGATGAAATATAAGAGTCAATTATCTTTTTCCACGTGGTTCATATCCGAGTAATGAATTCTTGTTAGTTGATACTTGCTTGGCGTGTAGAAATGTTCCCCAGGCTAAATGATGCATTCTCTACAAAGAAAACCATTGCTATCGCTTTTCATAACTACCCCATTGACTATTTCTGATAAAAAAACGGAGTAAAGTTTGCAGCAAATTTGCTACAATATAAATAACTTTAAGAAGCATTTTTTTTATGTTTTGAAAAAAACGAAATGTATTTCGTGACAATCAGATACATTTAAAAAAAATACCCAAGTTATTTTTAAATAAAACATTAATGGATGGACATTGCACTGCCTAGCAGGGAAAAATAATTTATTTTGGTATGATTTTCTAACTAAAGTCATTGTTAGCGAGGGCCATATTGAACCTCTTGTATACAGATTGCAATCTATTGTGACGAGGTTAAGATCTATCACCTATCTCGAACAGTAGTTTATAACTAAGTTATTTGCACGTATATTATATATATATATATATATATATATATATATATATATATATATATATATATATATATATATATATATATCCTTTATACATATTTGTATGTATATATGACTTCAGTTTCATATTCATGCAGTGATTTGTGATATATCTCTGAACGTTCCTTTAGCTGTGCGTGAAGGTTGAAAGATGATCCTTGCAATGTTTACAATGACCGATCGTGAATGTTTGGGACGGACCTGTCCCCATTGGTTGGTTGGGGCGGGGGGGGGGAGACGGTGGTATATAAATCTACCCAAGTGCCTTGAGAAGAAGCCAAGGTGCCAAAAACTTCACCGGAAGCAAGGGCACCGCTGTTTAGTGCCACATCTCTTGCAATGTTTATTTTATTTTGGTATTCAAAGGAATAAACTTACACATGACTACATAAGCACAAGCGTGTGTATATCTTATGTAAACATTTAAATTTTGAACTAAACTTGTTTTGGGTGTGTTTGCCGGGAGAATTGAGGGCATGATTAAAACGCCTGGATTTCGTCATTGACACAAGTCTGCCAGAGGTATGTACGTTCAGTCGTGTGTAAACCTATAAACGCACCCTCGCTGGAGGGTAACTGAATCTAGAATACCCCCTGGGCATCTCGATGTGGATTCAAGTCGCGCCCTTCTAGTGGTAAAGAGGCAGATTCGAAGCCAAGGGATTATTTATCTAGGTTTGCTTAGTAGCAAATTAATTTATTTAAATTTTAAATAAAGCTAAAACCTGTGTGAACGTCGCCAGAAAGATTATGAAGCGTGGATCGTAAAGAAAGCGATGAAGTTAGGTTCAGTGAAGAGGTTTTGAAGTTAATGACCCGAGTGGCTAAGAAAGGAGGAGACTACTTGGCACGCTAAAAACACCTCCCTAACACCAGCATCGATGGTCACCCTTTCCTAGTGATTGGGCGCTATGTTTTGCAATGCCTCGTCTAGTCGAGGCTCATCACTGGGAGGAAGAGCCTAAGGGTGTCCCCTCCCAAACCCCCTCAATGCACACTTATCATACGCAATATCAATCACTTCTTCCTCAGTCAGTTCATTCTTTCTCAAACTCTCATTCAAACAATCAACAAAACCTTTCTCACAAACTCTCACTTATTCTCGTATATCTTCTTAACGTGTCTATCTCCACCAATTCTTTAGACGTATCCATACCATCTCAGAACACCTTCAGACTCCACCTCATCACGCCCTTCTTCAAACCAGGGACATCTCTTACCTAGTCCTTCCTTACAGTATTTACCTTTCGCACATCAATCAGCCCTCTCAAGTAGTCGATTTCCACCGTTCTCATTCGACATATGTCCTCCTACTTTCATACCAAATTATCACGCCTACATACACTAGAGAGGGCACCAGTATACTACCATAGAGCTTCTTGGTATATTCCTGACTCAAAAAAATGCCACTTACTAAGGCTGGGGACACAAATTGGCCAATTGACTGCGAAAATGGCCGCGAACAAAAAAAAATGACTGATTCGTTCCGAATTCCCCGTCCGTAAATGGCGAAGCCTAGGTTCATGACAAAAATCGCCCTTTCGAGTGAACCCCATCGCACTGTCCCTTGACCACCCCGCGTTCATTCGCCCTGCCAACGCAATCTTTGGAGATAAGACGCAATATATTCGAGAGAAGGTCATAGCCTACGGCGATGTATCGCCCAACTGGCGATAGCCATATATCGTAACTTCGGAGAATCCACTACGATGTGTTACAATTTAGGGCGATAATTTTCAATAGATTCTCACATGCATTGTGATTTCCCTGCGTTCGTCTAGCGATAATTCGCTACACATTCGTGGGCTCGTTGTGGGAGTGGCACGGTGGTATATATAGTGGGTGCCCATTACCTACGAGCACAGTGCTTAAAATACCCCTTCAGCAGCTGCATTGCCATCGTGGAGTACCTTAATCTTATTAACAAAGACATTGTGGAGGAGCCTGAATTCGTGAAAGTTTTTCTTTTTTTATCAAAGAAGCCACCTAATGACCATGGTCAGGCTCTAGTTGTACCTCAAAAACCGTAGGAAGAAAAGGAAGCTCCGAAGTTTCTGGGTACGCCCCTACCTAACCATCGTGCCTCCCATTCGCATCATGAGAATCTCATGTGTGAACGGGCAGAAAAAGATCCCCTACTCTATAGGAACTTCACTTGTCTGACCTTGTCAATCCAATTGTTGAACGAGTACGACCCCGCATTGTGAAATCAATAACGTTCTGGAAGGAGCCCCTGGAGCCTGCCCTACGTGTTGCAATAACCCTCAGATTCCTAGCAACCGGGAATTCATACAAGAGTCTCGAGTATGCATTTCGCGTTGCTCCCAACACCATCTTCCTACTTGTACCTGAGACATGCCGAGCTATTGTAGCAGCATATGGGGATGAAGTTATGCAGATGCCTGACACACCCGCAGGCTGGAAGGAAGTTGCCCGTGGGTTTCATGAGCATTGGAATTTCCCCAATACCCTGAGGGCTATAGATGGAAAGCATATCCGCATCAAAAATCCAGCCTTGAGTGGGTCAAACTATTACAACTACAAGAAGTACTTCTCAATGATCCTGCTTGCTGCGATCGATTATGACTACAAGTTCATGTTCATTGATGTCGGAGCTGCGGGGGCAGAGTCAGATGGGGGTGTCTTCGCATAGTCTAAATTGTCAGAACTTTTGAAAGAAAAGCAAGCCAACCTTTCTCCTGCATAACCACTACCAGGAGACCCCACTGCACACCCTGTAAGCTACTTCCTCGTGGATGATGAAGCCATACCCCAATAGAAAGCTGACTAATCCAGATAGGATATATAACTACAGACACAGCATGGCACGTCGAGTTGTAGAGAATGCCTCGTGGTGCCCTTCCTCATCCGATGTGTCTGCCTCCGTCTTGGGTATGTCAGTCCAATCCCCATTGTCCTCTGTATCGGCTTCATTTTCGGGTACGGTAGCTGAAGGAGATGCTGCTGGTGGAGGCACAATTTCTTTAGGATTGAGGACCTCACTGGGCTTTCTGTGACTTCCATAGCTTGCAGGGTCACAAATTGGGGTTCTTCCTCTCCCTGAGATTCCAACGTAAAATCAGGCTCACTTGCATGCGATGGGGGTGTCTCTCCTCCTGAAGAAGATTCCTTTTGGCGGTTTTCTTGCCATTCTTGGGTATTTTGGCCTTGGTATGGGGTGGGGGCACGTGTACCAGGTGGCGAGAGAACGTACGTGTAGCGCAGCGGCTGGGTGAGAGTGAGAGTGAGCAAGTTCAAGTTCAAGTTCAAGTTAATGAAAGTGATAAAATGTGTGATAGGTTTTCTTAAGTGTGAAGTTGTTTTCTAGTTCGCCCTGGTGTTGAGGGCATCACTAGCATTTTTTTTTTATTTCTCTTCCTTCTATAATGTTGATGACCGCCGATGACGGGCATGTTCTTCCATATGTTTAAACATTTTAATAAATCTTAATTGGGTTCCTCTCTCGTGGCTTTTAATTCATATTTTGCTAACTGGTTGTCTCTTCGTTTATTTTTATTCGTTAATTTATCGTTGGGCATTTTGCCTCTTTTATTTATGTTTTTTATTTTTTTTGTTTCTTTCTTCTTTATCGTATTTTAGTTTAATTTATATTTTAGCACTTTGCCTCTTTTTATTTGTTGTTTATTTACTATTGGGCATGAAGCCTCTTTTATTGAAGTTTTTTGTTTGTTGTTTGATTATGCTTTTTCTTATTTTCAGTTTAAAATTGAAACTTAAGTTTGGGTACTTCGCCTCTTTTTTATCTATGCTTTTAACTTTTGTTGTTTATTTATATTTTATTTACAATTTAACTTGGGCACTTCGCCTCTTTTTATTAATGTTTATTAACTTCTGTTGTTTGTTTATCTTATTTCCTTTTTTGTGTCATATTAACTTGGGCACTTTGCCTCCTTTTAATTATCTTTACTGTCTCTTGTTGTTTGTATTCACTTTCTCTTTTTTATTGATTTATTTGGGGGTTTACATACATACTTAGGTGTAGGTCGGTCTTAATTCTTCCCTCGCACAGTTTCTTCCGCTGGGGAACAGTGTTGTTCTTTCAACTTTGTGTTGTCTGTTTTGAGTTATGTCCACATTATTGTTGATATGTGGGAGTATTTCTTCCTCCACCTTATTCCATGTCTTTCTCCTAGCCTCTGGATCTCCATATTAATTGGCTTGAGTGCCACTCTTTCGTGTAGGACTGTCTGCCTAATACGGTCGATCCTTCTTGCGCCCTCAATAAGCAGTGTAGCTTTATTCTGCACCCTCTGCATCGTCCTGTGAGAGGTACAGCTGGCCAGCTGCGTGATCACTGCTTGGTACACCAGGACGGAGCGTACCAAAGCAGTGTAGAGTTTCTTTTTGTTCGGCACGTTGAGGCTTCGGAATCTGTAAAGTTTCTTCAGCTCTCTTTTGGCTAGGGAGACTGTTGTTAATGTGGGTCTTATATCCTGATTTGGTGAATCGTAAGCCCAGGATCTTTCCCTCGTTGGAGTACGAGTAGTGTTCATCTTCTACGAGGATGTCGTCTACTTTTCGGCGGTTCGTTAAAATGACTGGGAATTTCTGGTGGTTCGTCTTAATTTTCCACCTTTTTTTCAAATCTGTTGATATTTTCGATCTCTGCATCTGTCGCCCTTGCTTGAACCCCACCGTTCCTGGTGGGAATTGGGACCATTTGTGTGATGTCATCTGCGAACTGCAGATACATCATATCGTCTCGCACTGGAGCAGTTAGGTCTTTTGTGTACACAAGGCACAGCAACGGACTCAGGCAGCTGACTTGTGGAACGCCCGCCTCGAATTTAAATTCGGATCCTGTGTAGCCCTCGATCTAAATTTGGGCTCTTCTTTGCATTATATAGTCACAGAGGACCCTTTTCAGGATTGGGTTTTGCCGAAAGTTCAAGATCTTGTATTGTAGACCCCTCAGCCAAACCTTATCGAAGGCCATTTGGACATCTCGCAGTACCATGTCTACGTATTTCTGCTCAGCTTTGATGCACGCGAGTTTTTCCGTTAGGAGCGCGAGGGCGTTTTCCGTTCCCCGTCTCCTACGGAACCCGTGCTGCTGAGGGTTATGAGCTCCTTGCTCGGCTAAATGGTCTTGTAGCCGGCCAGGCAGGAGCTTCTCGTAGATTTTCACAACAAACTCAAGCAGTGAGATTGGTCTGTAATTTCCCAGTTGATCAGGTGGTTTACCTCCCTTAGGTATAAAGATTACTTTAGCAATTTTTAAGCCGTCTGGAAAGTAACCCTTATTCAGGAAAGCATTGAAGATATTTGTGATTCCCTGAATGATCTGCTGTGGGACATTTACTAAGTTGCATTTAGTAATGCCCGTCCAACCTAGCGCCCTTTTTTTCAAGGGAATTTACAGTAACCATGACCTCCTTAGGTGTTATGGGGCGGCCTTAGTTCACCATTTCCCTGCCTTCGACTACTTGGTGATATGGGTGCATTCGATGTATGATCTGATTCAGATCTTCTATCAGTTGGCCTTCGAATTACTGGTCGAACTCTTCATGGTCTTCTAGAATGATGCTGAAGACATTTTTCCAGTACGTTCGAAATATTTCTTCCAGAACCGCCGGTTCCTCTATATGATCGCCGTTCTCTTTAATTTGAGCCTTCGCTTTTCATGTTTGTCCTAATTAATTTTCTGACTTGATAACAGATTTAGCTGGGTTCAACTCACTATCGACGCTGTCGATTAATTTGTTCCATATTTTCTACTGTAGGTGGTTGATAGCGTCTTTAAGCTCGGCGCTCAGGCGCCGTAGAAGCGAGCTTCTCTCTTGGTTTGGACCTGCTCGTCTTATCTCTTTATACACTTCCCTGTGAACACGAGCGATCACCCTCATCTCCTTTGTCCATCTGGGTTGAAGAGGGGTTTTGTACCCTTTCTTGGGTACACACTCGCGGTCTGCTTCTATAATAGACGCAGTTATCCTCTCCAGCTCTTCATCTATCTCCTCCAAGGTTGCATCACTCAGGTTAGCTGGGGCGAATAGACTGAGTTGTCTCTTGTATCGTTCCCAGTTGGCCGAGGCGTATATTTTTCGGAGAATGACTAGTAGCTGGATCGGCACGAGTGAGATTGTGATGAGGATTGCTATGTGGTCACTAGGGACTGTTGAACTCGGCTCGCTATTGTAGTTGAAGAGGAAGCCTTCACTTGTTAAGATTATGTCAGGTTTGGTGGCTGATGTGGAAGTGATATAGATCAGATAATCCAGCTCTATTCTTTAGAAAATTTTTCTTCCCATAATCACTTCCAAGTTTCGGCCTCTTTCGTTGGTTCTACCATAGTCCGCCGCACGGCATGTGGTGTTGATGTCGCCTCCTAAAATTATAATTCTTCGATGTCGAAACAGCGTGTAGAAGTTGTTTATGGGCAGGTAGGATCGACGAGGGAGTTAAGCTGCGGCTATCACGAGGTTTCCTACCAATGTGTGGAGTTCAACTGCCACAAAGGATTCGTCCAGCTCTAGAAAGAGCTTGAGTGAGATATTCCCCTTGACAGCTATTGCAGCACTATCAAACCTTTCCTGTGAATGATTCTTCATGACAACTCTGTAGCCCGATATTTTAATTTGACCAGATGTAGTGTCAATACCGTGCTCTGTTATTAATAGGATGTCCGGGTCCAGCAGACGAAATATGTTTCTATACTCGTATGTCGTTGCTTTTTCCTCCCATCCGTCAACGTTGAGTGTCAGGATCCTTAATCTGCTGCTAACTCTTTCCATATTGTCCTTTTAGTGTTTCTGGGTTGTGTTTTTCTTCTTACCGTTCCTCTTCTTCCTGAATTCGGCATTGGAGACCTACTCGCACGCATCATCATTTAGAATTATGTTTTGGCGGTGCAATGCTTCTTTAACTATTTCCGTGTAGATGTCAGCATCGAATTTCCACTTATAGATTTTTGTTTTAATGACTTGGAAGATTTTCCTGTGCTCCATATCCTCGGGGAAGGGAAACTGTTCGCAGGCGTAGATATAGAAGTTGATTCTATCTGCGTCCAGCATTTTGTTTTTACTTTTCTTCCTCTTAGCTTCCTTGGCTTGAGGAGCGGCTTCTGAGTCCGATGTAGCCGTATCTGCTCTTTCATCTTCTTCGTTGTCCTCCCTTTTTTTGTTCCTGTGCAGGAGTTTTCACTTTCTTTGTCTTCTCTTTCTTGGTTTTGTTTCCTGTTTTGGGGTTTTGTTTTTTGATGACGTCTTGTTCCATTTCCTTTACCTGTGAGTTAGGTGCCATCTGCAGTTGCAGGACATGCCCAGAAGTTGGATTGTCCGTATACCACATTTGGTCCATTCCGTTTTTCGCGAGCATTTCGTTTAGCTCTCTTGCGAATGTACCTGGTCTCGTTAGATTTATCACGTGCACGTGTAGTATGCACGTCAGAATCTTGGTCAAGTTCTCATTTTGGATCTTGAAGTAGGTTTTCTTTTAGTCTACTTGTGTAAGTGCCGCCTTTGTTGCTTGGGCATAGGTGGTATTGGACCTCCGCTTCTCTTGTTTCTTTTCTTGTTGCTTCTCTTTGATCACCTCTTTCTTGACTGGATATGCCATGGCCATCGATCTATGTCCCTGTCCGCAGCTGGTGCATTTTTTTGTATGTTTTTCTACATTGTTTCCAATAATGGCCCATCTCGCTGCATTTGAAGCACGACTTCAAGGGTTCTTTGCAGTCCTTGGCCCCGTGTTGCTCCATCTGATAGCACCGGAAGCAGAACTGGACTGGAGCTAACTTCTCCCTCTCGATTTATTATCTGCTAACTTTAGCGTTAAACATGAGGAGTCCATCTTCCTTGTCCTTCTGGGCCATTGTTGTCTCAGCGAAGACTACTTTAAGACATGTGAGTAGTCACTGTTCTCTCTTCTATTTTTTTTTAATTTAATCACTTCGACTACCTTGGCCCAGGAATGTCGAAGTTAAATTTCTTCCTTTATGTCTTCTTTGGTGTCCTGTCCGATCCATGGATCGACACACCGACATACCACGCTCCTGTGGGCCAGGATTTGTGCTGGTACGGCCAGTTGCAGTCGGATTCCACGGAATACCTCGACTGCCTCTTCTTTAGTGATGGCTTCGATGTCTCTCTCCTTTTCGCAGATAGCGACATATCCTGAGGTCACATCTAGCAGTATAACCATGGCTATGCTCAGTTTTCCGTACATTACCTCGAAAATCTTTTCCTTGCTCGGCTTGGGTTGTCCATCTATAGCACGCAGCGGGATTCTGGTTATGTTTTTTTGGGCCATCTCTTCGAGAGAATGGCCCCTCGGGGCAGTAGTCTTCTTATTCTCTCTATTCGCTGCTATAAGTCTTCTTGCTCGTGAGTTAAGGCTCGTGTTCCTCCTCTTCGAACGATATTCCTTTAGTACTTGGTTATAGGGAGGACTCCCTCTTCGTCACAAATATGCGTCCATGAACGTGAACTGCCAAATGGGGAGGATGAGATGATGATGGGTGAACCCGGGGTGCCCTCTCGAGGTGTAATTATATGGCGGACTTTTTGTTTTTTAGCGGGTAATCAACCATCGCTAACCAGGGGTGTCGCCCCTCGAGGCTGTGCTCCTGGGTTGGGGAAGTGAGGGCAGGCCCCCCACTTCTTTCCCCGGAAGTTGCAGTCCTGCCCCTTGTCCGGGTGCCTCAGACGCCGAGCTCCACAGTGGGCTAGTCCTCAAACCTGCTTTTCGCTTCGAACCTAGGATAAGGCAAGCGAATGCGCGGGCGAATTCCTGGTGTTTTGAAAGTAACGGACGGAAAATCCGCCATTTTGGGGTTCCGCGGACATTCGCTCAGCCGATTCGCCAATGTGTAAACCCATCCTAACGCTTTAATCCACCCAAAGTCTTTCAAACCATATAAAACCTTGTGGTCAGTAGTGATGAAACCCTTTTGGAGTACTAAATACGCATATACGCCCGGTAACCAGTGAACTTACGTACTTGTTTTTCACACACACCCCTATTGGCAGCATTATACACTGAGGCGACTTCAGCTCCTGTCCGGAGTGATTAAGCGATTAGTGATAAGCCTACTCCTTCTATTATTCCTTTCACGCCTTAAAGCGCACGACTCTTAGGTAGCGGCAGCGGGGTACTGGACTATCTCCCAAATAATCCCCTATTCTTACCCTACTCTTTCCTCTCACCTTTCTTTGTCTCCACTCACTCTTATTATTATTTTTTATTTTTAGTATTATTATCACCGTTTGTTTCCGCTCCTTTTATCTGGTATTTATTTTCTGCCTCTACTTTATTTGTTTATTCCCCCTCTTTTATTATTTAGTATTGTTATTTTGTTTTTTTTTATATTATTGGCAATATTTTCCTTTCTTTCCACTCACTGGTTTCATATCTATTTTGTGACTTTTCTCCAATTTATCGCCTCAGTTCTATTCAACTCTCTCTCTCTCTCTCTCTCTCTCTCTCTCTCTCTCTCTCTCTCTCTCTCTCTCTCTCTCTAGCTTATATATATATATATATATATATATATATATATATATATATATATATATATATATACTTAAGAGAGCAGAGGGGTTGCGCGTTGCCAGGCGTATACGTATTTTTAGGATAAATAAGGAGGCTAAATTTAGGATGTTCATTATTATATTATAACTTCTTGGTACCGACGTTTCGGGTAGGAACCCATTCTCAAGGATGTGAGATTATAAATATATACAAACATAAGAATTCTTTAGATAAGTTATCAGATATTTATAAATTAACTATATGGGAAATGGGAAGCAGCAGAGGTGGGAATATTCAAAATATAAAAATGCAGGGCTCTTAACTATTAGGGAATAGGAAATCTGTTTTTGTTTTTAAAATAAAACTGAGATTAATTAGTTTGGGGTGTCTTCATTGTAAAAAGGGGGAGATAATAGAAATATTTGAAAGATTGGGGTTGTTTTGGGGGGGAGTGGATTTGGCGTGTGTAATTTGTGTATGATCATAGTTGTAGTAAAAGTGGAAATGATAACTTATCTAAAAATTCTTATGTTTGTATATATTTATAATCTCACATCCTTGAGAATGGGTTCCTACCCGAAACGTCGGTACCAAGAAGTTATAATATAATAATGAACATCCTAAATTTAGCCTACTTATTTATCCTAAAAATACGTATACGCCTGGCTACGCGCAACCCCTCTGCTCTCTTAAGATATATATATATATATATATATATATATATATATATATATATATATATATATATATATATATATATATATATATATTCTACTTGCCAAAAATATTGTTACAGTGATGAAGCCGAGGAATACATATATAACCCCTGTCTCATAGAAATTGGGAGAGTGAATGAAAAACATGATGATTCGGTGATTGCTTCCATCTAAAGAGAGCGAAAGAGAGAGAATAAGGGAGAATTGAGAGTGATTTAGAAAGAGAAACAGAGGGGAGAGTGATTGAAAGCAAGAGAAGAAAGATAGAACGATATAAAGAATGAAAACGAAAGAAAGAGGGGGGAGCAAGAAAGAGAAAGGTAGTCGAGAGAGAGAAAGATAAAAAAGAGAGATAATGAATGACAAAGAGAGAGAAGGATAAAGAAGAGAGATAAAGAGAAAAAGATAAATAGAGAAAGAAAAGAGAGAAAGAGAGAGGAGTAATAGAGAGGAGACAGGGGGAGAGCATGAGAATTTGCGATGGCCATTGTGGTATTGTTATCGCGTTTGGGGGAACATAGAAATAGATAAATAAATAAATAATTGAGATGATGATCAATAAAGATAAAAAAGGAATAATATTGAATAAAGAACAATTAATAATAACGCAATGGTGTAGGAGTATGGGTAGAAAAGCTTGTATATTACAGAGAAGACGCGAAGAATAGAGAAGGAACGAATTGAAAGAGGTATAGAAAGAAAAAGAAAGAGAGAGAGAGGGTGAAATAAATAAATAATCAAAGAAAGAGTAAGACCATAGAGAATAA
The DNA here is from genome assembly GCA_963969495.1 of Ceratothoa steindachneri. Lineage (NCBI taxonomy): Eukaryota > Metazoa > Arthropoda > Malacostraca > Isopoda > Cymothoidae > Ceratothoa > Ceratothoa steindachneri. The sequence goes on along the minus strand of OZ018330.1, from coordinate 23,110,204 downwards.
TTTTTTTTGTAGGGAAAGGTTGATAATAACACTAAAAATAAAAAGAGGCTAATAAAATCGGAGATAAAAAGGGAGATAAAAAATAGGGAATAATTGGGGGAAAACTCAGGTACCCTGCTCATGTCGCCAGTAGGTCATGTGCTTCCAGGCTTATAAAAGGGCATAGGAGGATTAGATTGATTGCTAATCCCTTAATCCCTCCGTATTGGAGGTGAAGTCGCCGCCATGTATACAGGTGCGCATGGGCGTATACGTAGAGACCATGTGCATACGTACGTTGGATGTTCACCTTTGCTAATTACTACTCTGAACGGGTCCCACCACTACTGTAGTCGCAATCTGCTTCATCTTCAACCTTTATAATGCAACGTAGGTGCTTAGAACTTCACATTTGGTCAAGTGTGATACAACGGCCTCGTATATCGCCCCCAACTCAATTCTCACACCCAAATACCACATGTTGCACATTTCTGCATTCACTCTTATTCTCATCCCATCTCACACCCTGCCAATACCTTCGATCAATATTTCCTAATCCGTATCACTCTCAGCCACCAACAAAAGATCATCAACATATGCCAAACATGCATATAACCTATCTTTCACCATTCTTCATCAGTATCACATCTCCTTCCCTCTTGAATACTCATTAAACAACCATGAGAACACCACACATACTTGTCTTACATCCGTCGATAGTCTTTCAAGACACTCACTTCTGCTATCTTTCACCCTAATGCACCAATTACTCTATACATTCTTACCACCTGCCAATATACTTCTCTATCTCTAGGTTAATCATGGACTCACCATACATTTTACACTTCTTCTACCTTGTTTTGATAGCTGTCTGTCTCACTATAAATATTTGATTTAGCCACCCCACCCCTACCCCTAACCGCTCTAAGCCCACCTAATGTACTCCTTATCAATTCATCAGGTATCCCTCTTATTGTCCCAATCAGAATTTTCCACGCACTTTAACAACACGCAACAGACATTATCCCCTGTAGTTTTTGCATTCACTTTTCACCTCTTCACCCTTATACAACGGTAATATTACTGAACTTTTCGAGTCCTCAAACACTTTTCCACTTATCATCGACTACAACTGACTTTCCAATTTGCAAACCTCTCACAGCAGTAACAACCTCTTTCATACATATCTCTTCCATGCCCCAATACAGGACCCGATCTGTATCATATTTCAAAGCCACATTTATTCCGCTCTTTGCTTTGATGTTCACAGACATCTTCTTCTCCTTATTTCCTACTATTCTCACTTCTTTTCGGAATAGTTTCCTGTTTCCATCAGCATCCTCATTCATCTTCCATCCAACTGTCTCATTTGTTTCTTTTCTACTCTGCTTAAACTACTTGCGATTTCCTCATCCTTGTTCAAGAGTACTCTGCCATTTTTTTCTTTGCTATTCTTCTCCTTGCTTCTCACTCTTCTGTATTCCTCTCAGAATAGATTCCTGTTCTCTTCGTGATCTTCATTCATCTTCCTTTCCTGTTTTAAATGGAATCCTTATTCATCTCCTGTCCCAATGGCTTATTTGCTGCTTCCATACTCTGTTTGCACACTTGTTTCAGTTTCTTTCTCATCTCTCCTTTTCATTCTCATCTGCACTATTAAACATTTGCAAGTATGACTCCTTTTTGCTTTCCACTACACGTTCTACTTCCTCACTCCACCATTCAGCATTTTCCTTCTTCTTTCCAGTTCTGGTACACTCATACACAATCCTTGCACTACCTGCTACACTTTTCTTTAAATTCTTTCCGCATTTGATCTATCTTCACATTTGCACATTATTTCCAACCTTCTTCTTTCAAACACCATCACATACTTTTCCCTTTCTCTCTCATTCAATAACCTTTGCAGCTTTCTTACCTCTTCTAATCCAATGTGGGAGTACTTTCACTCCCCTCCTCTCCTTTGCCAAACCAATGTGTATTTATTCACATTCTGTGCTATAAAAATGGTTGCTACTCATGTTTCTTTCAGCACAGACCCTCTACAACCCCCTCTCCATTTCATTCTCGCCGGGTTTACCAAACACTCCAGTTATCCCGTCTCTCATTGGCATTTCATGATCTCTCTTTCTCAGCTTTACTTCTATCTTCACAAGATTCATACACTGCATCAGCACAAATCTTAACTACACCAAAATATTCCTCGAGCTCACTATTACATCTTGCCACGTTTCACTCAAAAACACTGCCATGCCCTCTTTTCAATGCTGATTCACTCCTGATTGCACTCCATTCCTTTCATGCACCACAAACCCTGCATATCATTTCATGTCTGTCTCACATGGAGGAAGTATCAGCAATCTCCTTGTTTTAAAGACAATGTCTATCACTTCCCTCTTGGCACATCGAATATAACCCTCACATTTCACACCCCTACTCCGTTCACTCAGTAGCATGTAGTACCTAGATAACACCTTTGGCAGCACGCCTCCCAGGCCAGAGGCCCCATAACATGGTTTAGTCGACTTTTAGATAAGGTCTGGATCGTCTTCCTCCCTCTCCTCTTCCGGCAGAACTTTGTATTTAAATGAGAAATTATAGGCGATAAATTCCATCATCCTGTTAACTTAGAAGCTTCGACACTTTGAGGTCTTCCCATTTACATAAGCCCCCAACCCGCCACACTCCAATTCCCCCTTTTAAATTTCGACATCTTAAGTGCATGACTTTGCATTTGCTTATGTCAAAATTCACCTGTCATTTATGCGACCACTTGACAGTTTTATCTGTCCTGTCATAGGTTCGCCTTATTAGAGATAATAATCGGTTCTGTTTCCTAGTTTCTTATTATCTTAGAATTTGGAGATTTTACCGAACAAACCTTTATCAAGGTCCTTTATGGATGCTATAAAAAAAAGTGGGCCAAGCAACGATCCTTGTGGAACTCCACTACAAAATGGTGTCCGTTCCGAATTCGTCCTATTTACGACCAGGTCATTGTTAATCAGCTAAATACGTCTTCCCCCAAATAAAAAAAAATAAAAAGAAAACAAAGAAGAATAAAAAAGAATCAAGGATGGAGAATCGCGGATAAACAGCTATGTGCTTGGAGTAATTCTTCGTTTGCAAGGTCATTAAAGGTCATGCTCCCCCTGAGCCGAGTACCAACGCGCCTATTCGTTGCATCATTATTGGCGAAAGGTGTTAGTTCTGTGTTTGGAGACGTGACAATGGCGAAGAGAGCCCCCTCGCTCGAGGGGGTAATTGGGGAAGGGCAGTGGAGATGTGGGGGAAGGGGAAAGGGGAATAAAAGGCAAGGGACCATACTCAGTAACGATGGGGGGGAGAAGGGAGAACAAAGAAAAAAAACCAGTGACTTTGGAAAGGTCGTGTGCTCCTAACACACTTCGGCTCCTGATTCGAGGCCTGTTCGTAGCTCGTGGGGGAGCGACGCCTTGGGTATGTGCACATGTGGTCCCTTGACTCTATGTACGTTTTCGTACGACGAGGAGTGTGTATTTAATTAGCTTCACTTCCTTTACAACAAAAAATCTAGGGGGAGGAGGGAAAGTCTTGTTTTGCACTGTACGATTCATATCTCAGTTTAAGGTGGGGTCCGAAGTTGGGGTCGCTACATTGCAATCGTTGCATTGTCGAGCCAAATAAGGACTCCATCCACCGGCAGCGGATAGCCACAACCAAAGTAGTGTAACTTCAGTCAGCCTGGAAACGGCATTGCCACTCTTATACTCTGCCATGTCTTAGCATATATATATATATATATATATATATATATATATATATATATATATATATATATATATATATATATATATATATACAGAGGGTAGACAAAATAATTGGAACACGTGTTAAATTCAATAAATATTTATTTAATAAGGAGTTGGTCCTCCTTTTGCTTCCTAAACAGCGTCGTTGAGTCTTGGAATTAATTCATACAGCTTCCTGACTTCATTGAGAGGAATCTTGAGCCATTCTTCTTGCAATACTTGCTTCAGCTATTTCAGACACGACGGTGGATGGTAAAGATTTCTAACTTGTCGCTCCAAGACGCATCACAAATTCTCAATAATATTAAGATCTGGAGATTGCGGGGGGTACTCCTTGTGTTGTAGCTCACTTCTATGTTCTTCATACCATTCTTAACCACATGAGCGGTGTGTATTGGGGCATTGTCATCTTGGAAAAAAAGCACTCACCATCAGGGAATAATGTCTCGACCATGGGATGGATTTGATATTCTAAAGTATACAGATATTCGTTGCTGTTGATCCTACCATGCAGGGCAACGATTGGACCAAGAGAATTCCAATATATGGTTGCCCAAACCATCACTGACTCTCCTCCGTGCTTCACTGTAGGACGAAGGCAGTCAGGATTAAAAGCTTCCCCGGTTTGCCTCCACACATAAACTCGCCCTTCAGTGGGGAAAAGAGAAAAACTGGACTCGTCGGAGAATGTTACCTGCTTCCATTGGTCTGTCAACCAGCCCTTGTGATCTCTATACCACTTCAGCCTTTTCTGAATGTTATGATGAGAAAGCAGAGGTTTCTTGATGGCGGCTCTTCCATGATATCCGGATTTATTGAACTAACGGCGAGCAGTTTTGGTCGAAAGTGGGCTCGTGAGATGTTGATTCAACTCTGCAATCAATTTAGGGGTAGTTGTCCGGGGACTTATCATCAGAATGCGTTTCAACACTCGTCGGTCTCTTTCATCGAGCTTCGAAGTCCTGCTGGAGGCTTAAACCTGCTCCTTGAATTCTGCCATGGCCTTTCATATGGTAGCTCTCGAAAAACCAAGGAGTTCAGCTGTTCTGGTGACGGAAGCTCCTGCAATTAGAGCTCCAACAATTTGCCCTCTTTCTAACTCAGTGAGGTCACGCATCTTAGCATCTATACCAAGATCGGAAAAAGAAATACAAATAATAATTAAAGTTGATAAATAAAACTATGTATCTACCATAAAAACAAAACACCACAATGAAATTTGGATAGAAATTCGTAATATAATGGTTCATTGAAATACTATTGTTAAATTTCTATTGTTCCAATTATTTTGTCCAATCTTCAGGAAGTAAAAAAGGTTAGCTACCTAGAATTTCAAGAAAGGTAACTTAACCACTTCAGAGTTTGAAACGATATTGAACATTGAACACAGCCAAGAATGCGACTCCAGTAAAACGATGAGAAGTTTTTCATCCACCGGATAGGAACTACTTGAATACCTCCTGGGATTTGAGAAGTCTAGATTATGAGGTCATATTGTCCTCAAATGAATTTTCTTTCAAAATGTAAAACCCTTAAGCTATTTTTATAATTTTAACATTATATTTCATATATATATATATATATATATATATATATATATATATATATATATATATATATATATATATATATATATATATATATATATATATATATATATATATATATATATATATGATGTGTAACGGGCGGGAATCCTGGTTGCCAACGAGATTGGGCTCGTAATTTCTTGGTTATTTTTTAAATTGGTGTGTGCTCAGCGCTGGTTCGCGCAACAATTCCTTGAGATCCAAATGGGAGCCTTACCTAAGGCGGCCATCTTGAAACCTGATTTACTTGTGGTTACGGCAGAGAGTCAAGCAGCAGGAACTCTGCATTGACTAAGGAGGTTCAGACCAATATGTAGGACCAAACAGGAACTGGATTTTTTCTCGTTTTATTATTACTTGAGCTAAACTTCTTTGATAAATTTTACAGCTTTCGAAAGATCATATATCGAACTAGCAGGTGGTCAGCCTTTGAAGAATTCTGAGCTAAGCTCCTGTTTACAACATTTTCCTAGCTATAAATATGACAATTTCCGCAATCCGCAACGAGATGGGGCCAAAATAAATCAACCAATTTTAATTATAAAAAGTGTGATTTATCCCATTCTGATTTTACTTCACCTTCCCTAAGGAGGAGTTTAAAGGGCGTTTTTCTTTATATCTGAGCCAATCGCCCGTCGAGGGTAAAATAAGGTCGGACAGGCATCGTTGATATGGTTATTAAGAACGGAGGGGAACCGAAGTTGGAGGGAATCTCCTAGCGAGCTGGAGGAACCAGAAGAAGGGGTTGGTTACACTATCACAAGGGGACGTGCAATCAAAGAAAGAGGCTCTCAATCTAAGGGACCTTCTTATTCAATGGGGAGGAGGAGGGCAGAACATGACTATGCGAAAATAGAAAAGAAAGAGTTGTTGCAAGGGGGTCAACTCGTACAACTTGCTACTAAATAGTGCTGAATTTAAATTTAAATAATGATTTTAGGGGACTAAATTCCTCTGGCTTCTTAGTAAGAGTGAAGTTTGTAATTTATAACTATACACAAATATATACCTAAAGACGGCCCTTTAAGTATACAGATATAACTTTAAAGGTTGTAATACAATGGTGGAAGCGGGTCATGAAATTAGTAGCTACCTTTTATTCTATTCAATTTACTCCTCTTGTTCACTTGCTTTATTTCATTAATAATAAAGAACTCCAATATTTAGTAATGATTCCTATGTAAATGAAGCATATTTACACACACATATATCTATCTATCCATCCTTCAATATATATATTGATGGATGGATATAATATATATATATATATATATATATATATATATATATATATATATATATATATATATATATATACTATATATAAGATGTAAGAGAGAGATTGTTTAAGATTAAGAGATAGTGTGAAAGAGAGTTTGACTGTGAAAGAATGAGAGAGAGATAGCAAAAGAGAAAAATAGAATGTGAGTGTTAAAGAATAAGAGAGAGAGCATGTGAGAGAGTGAGAGTAAGAGAAAGTGTGAGAGAGAAAGAATGTGTGTGTGAGAGAGTGATAGTAAGAGAAAGGAAGACTAATTTATTATTTTTGTCAGTTTCGATCTAAATATACCTCCGTCTATGTATTAACATAGTTCCCGTCATAAATCATTCATTAATGCTCTTTCCGAGTAGTGAATATATACGCGGTCTTGAGGGAAGAACTGAACATTTACCGACCAACCAACCACTCTCTCGTCAGCAACATATAAATTTCTTACTAAGCACTAACTAACAGACCAACACACACACACTAGATATCAAACTGACATCGGAACAGGCAGGTTTAGGATGCAACTATAGTGCTGTTGATCACCCATTTGTTGTTCAACAATTATTGAAAAGAACAAATTAATATTAAATAACTCTCTACAGGACCTTCGGTAACTATGAAAATGACATTGACTCATTAAATACCGATTCATTTCTAAGAGCACAAGAAAAAGGAGGTCATAAAACCCATGTAGATTGACATACTCTCTTATATAACGCTCAACATCGTCATTTAGGCTGCTGACAGTCATTAGTAAAATCCAAATTGTTTACAGTGTTTAAGATGTTCAGGACTTAAGTGAAGGGAAAAAAAAGGTAATCAAAATTAATAGGGCAAATTTGAATGACTTTGAATTTCTGTTCAAAACATCATAGTAATTGAGTTAAATCCGAAAGATTTACAAAAAAATCGAAAGAATTATCACAGGATAGAACAATCAGGATTGACAATCAAAGATTCAAGCAAAGGATATCAGGAGAATATAATTTAGCCCCATGAGACGTAAAAAAAGCTTGAATTTTTACAAAAAAATGTTTAACGCCCTCTGTCACCCTTTGTTGGATCTAAGCAGGTGTGGAAAAGATATTGGGAGATTTCAAAGAGATGCAAAGACGACCCGAGAGAGAGCACCAATTTTCCTTGGGACACTGAGGCTAGGAGGTTATGCCGCTACTACAGGTTTGAGTGGTAGGAAAAAGATTACCCCGGGTACACAATTCATCCGCTTGAGGAAGTCGCGAAAATAAAATCAAATTAAAATGAATAAAAAAATGAATGAAAAAATAAAATTAATTCATAAAATTGCATTTTTTTTCAGAAGCAAAATGACAAATATTTAGAGTGAGTCTCATGCTAATTTGTGGTTAACCCCGTGCCATAGTTGGCATGCGTATCACAGTTTGACCAAGGGGACTGTAATGATTCATTCACCTTCACTTCTGTCACTTAACTACCATCGTCAAAACAGTGGTGGTGAGGGAAAGGGGTGGGGCAGATGCCAAGGCGAAGTGGTAAAAATACAGTAAAATTCAAAACACTGCGGGTTTCAGATTAGATTATAAGAGGTTTCAGCTTAAAATACGACACACTTGTAGTGATGGTAGGGGAGATTGAGCTTGCAGTGATGGGAGGGAATATTTACCTTGCAGTGGTGGTTGGGAAGATTGAGCTTGCAGTGTTGGTAGTGAAGATTGAGTTTTTAGTGACGGTATGGAAAATTGAGTTTGAGTTGATGTTGAGTTTGAGTGATGGTAGAGAAGATTGAGCTTGCAGTGATGGTAGGGAAGATTGAGCTTGCAGTGATGGGATGAAAAAATTAAGCTTGCAGTGATAGTAGAGAAGATTGAGCTTGCAGAGATGGGAGGGAATATTTAGCTTGCAGTTTTGGTAGGGAAGATTGAGTTTTTAGTGGTGGTATGGAAGATTGAGTTTGAGTGAGGGCAGAGAAGATTGAGCTTGCAGTGATGGTAGGGAAGATTGAGCTTGCAGTGTTGGTAGGGAAGATTGAGCTTGCAGGGTTGGTAGAGAAGATTGAGTTTTTAATGATGGTATGGAAGATTGAGTTTGAGTTGATGTTGAGTTTGAGTGATGGTAGAGGAGATTCAGCTTGCAGAGATGGTAGGGAAGATTGAGCTTGGAGTGATGGGATGGGATATTTAGCTTGCAGTGGTGGTAGCGTAGATTGAGCTTGCAGTATTGGTAGGGAAGATTGAGTTTTTAGTGATGGTATGGAAGATTGAGCTTGAGTTGATGTTAAGGTTGAGTGATGGTAGAGAAGATTCAGCTTGCAGTGATGGTAGGGAAGGCAAATGCGAGGGAAAGAAGCTGATGCTCTTGTCAAGGAGAATGGGCTATGGGGATAGACATATGAAACAGATTAAAAAATTGGAGCAAAATAGAAAAACAAAAAAATAAGGGAGGGCTTTTATTCTAGAAACCTTGGTGAATGACGATCGTTAAGGGGCTGGGTGGCACGCAGCTCTCCTAACATGCCTCCTTCCTGTCATGGAGGCTGGTCCACGTGCGAGGGTAGCTAGTTTGTGTGCGTGAGTTTGATTGACTAACTGGGTGAGGAGAAAGGAAGATGCGAACCTAAACGAGGACCTTCAGCGCAGAATGAAGCGCGGTAGGACAGACAAGAGAAGAGACAAGGAATAATAACCAGCTATGTTTTGTGTTGAACTCTCGGCTTCAGTGGCTGGGGTGAGGAGGTCACGCTATCTAGTCTAAGGTGTACAAATATTGATTCCTCCCTGCATGTGACGAGCTGTTAAAAGGAGATATCCCGTGGTGTATGTTTAAAAGAGACTCTAGCAGGTACAACTATGCTACAGATGATATATGTAAGATTGCGTGTGTTCCCGTCCCCATTGCTCGCAGATGGGTCTTCTGCTATATATTTCACAAATAGTTTACTTCCTCCATCTCTCCTTGCAACATAAATAAAAAAAAACGGTGAGGGTCAATTAAGGCTGAGATACATTGAGATCACTCGAGACACGAACAAGTTAATTAGGGTGGAAAAGAGAAATTATGAAATTAAAGTAGCAAATAAAGACAAGGAAGAGCCTAAAGGTTTCTTAATGCGGGATACGACCTCGTTGGTTTCCACTTTCCAATAAAAGTAAAGTATAAGAGGAGAGATTTTATTTTCACAAAAGTCAAAACTTTTTCGTTTCCACACATACACACATTATATATATATATATATATATATATATATATATATATATATATATATATATATATATATATATATATATATATATATATATATATATATTATTTTTTTTCCGAGTTAGAACAATATTCCTTCTCTTCTCTGCTGCATGATTCAAGTTCTTTCTTGAGTGTTTCTACCAAATAAGTTCGTATTTTGATTTTGTAAACAACTTGATGAAAAATAAACTTATTTTGAACTTGGGATGTTATGATGAATAGCTGGAGCTTGTGGATCCTATCCACCGAGGTGGATGGATCACAACGACGAAGACGAAGTGATTTGATCGACTGTGTGGATAATGAAAGTAATGTCTTTTTGAATAATGTGCGCTTGTTTTATATGTGCAGAGTAGGTGGGCGTGACCAATGTTTTTTTTGTGGGGGGAGCTTTGTGTGAAGTGAATGTTTGTTGATGTATGTTCGAGTGGGAGTGACAGCAGAGATTATATGTCGAACGAATTTTATAGATAGAGGGTAAAAAAGGAATTTATATAAGAAAACGATAAGAAATTTTAGAAATAGGGTATCATTGTAGCAGACTGTCATTAGTAAACAAATGGAATAAATGGTTAAATGACCTTTCTGTGGGAATGGAGTTTGTTGTGTCCCAAAGGAAGATAACGTGACCAATGCGAGATCCATGGTCGCTACTATCAGAACACGTGAGTGTGGGAAAAAACGTGTACATGAGTGTGTGCAACTTTTGTGTACATGGATATATATATATATATATATATATATATATATATATATATATATATATATATATATATATATATATATATATACCTTCCTCCCTCTGCTTGCTGTTTTCATTTATTACCCTTGGGGCAAACATACCACTTTCTCCCACCACACACACACATCCTCATATATGTTTCTCTCCTACACAATACCCACGTACATGTTTACACACCAGGTTTGTCTTCTCTTTCGGTGAATCGATATTTGAAACTTTAACAACATTAATGTCTGAATGCCCTCGCTGGTTTCCATTTTAAACAAACAAAAATAATAAATAAACAAACCAATAAATAAATTGAGAAATAAACAAATAAACAAATCTGCAAATAAAACAAATAAATAAATATAATTGCGGAGTTGTTTATACCTGTTGATTCCATTCTTCCATCATTCTCTCCTAGCTTATATACTTCTTTCCTCGTTGGTCACTGCTAATTTTCCTTATTCCTGGTATCTACTCGCAGATGAGGGGGAAGGGGGCGAATTTCCATGGAGCCCAAAATTACTAACTCCCCTTTCCATCCCGTGACGTCCTTTCATTGTTTGATTTGAGTCGTTGTTGGGGGGAAATTATCTCGCCGTGTTCGTGTATGTGTGAGAGAAACGCACACATACGCACATACACCTGTTGCTATTGCGATGAACGCAGGGTCTGATAACGACACTCCACCTGTCCTTCGGGCGATATCCCAGCAACTGGACATTCCATTAAGGTTGAGTTTTATTTTCCTGCAGGTTGTTATCGAGGGGTTTATCCGCGAGGGTTTTCAATCTCCGCACTCGATGGTGCTCTCATGGGAGACGTTAGGTATGATATTTTTCATCAGATGCGATGACCAACAAGGGCATCTCCATAACTTTTCAAAGGGGGGGAGGGGTAAGTTGGGAGAAGTGAGAATGCTGGAAAATACCGAGTAATTTGAAGAAGAGACTACTGGGAACGTTCACAATCTGGAACGAGACATCCTCATAAGCGTGTTTGAGCCGAGAGGGAACACAGTCTTCCAGATGTAAGCTGCAGCATGTATAGAATGAGTAGCTCATGGCTGCGTCTGGTGGTATTTGTTATACTTCCACCCATATTTAACCCCCAACCCCACCACTCCTCCGTTACGGGTTCCCTCTCCCTATCCAGCACCGTCCGAGGCGCATCTCAGGCGAGTTGGGGGGCTCAAACCCACGCAGTCGCAGACTTGACTCATAGGATAAAACCTCGGCATCCTACCCCCCTGCAATGAGTTGGCACCAGTCCCTCACCTCTACCCATGCCCTTGGGTGGAACCTGTGCCCCCGCTCCATGCCAAGGCATGAGCTAAGTGGCGGGCCGGCAGGGCAGCATGGAGGCGCTCGCGAAGGCTTACCCGGTGCAGGATGTTCGCTATCGGTAGGGGGAGAGAAGCGGTAGATAGTGCTCGCAGGACAATAGAAGCAGATGGTGTCCTTTGGGCGAATGCCAACTGGTGGTGCTGGCAGGGCAAATAACAGCAGTTGTTGCCGGTCGGGTCGAGCCGGTAAACACCAGAAGATGTAACTGTAAGGCGCGTACTAGCAGATGGTCCCGAGAAAAAAATAAAAATTAGTATATATTTGGGGGGAGAGGTAACGAATAAAACACGAAGTCTCAATTAATATAATCTTCATTAAATCCTATAATTAATATAAACTAAGATAAGGAATGAAACTAGTATTAAATTTAAACTGGTTGTTCAAAGTAAATTGTTGCGGACGACCGCTCTCGTCCTTGGTGAATAAAGCTATTTTGGAAGGTTTTCTTGCTGCTTTGTATTGGGGGAAAGGCAAATGCCCGCTCGTAAGCATAATAAAGTCCGAGTTTAAATGTCCCAATTTGCAACGCTTCCGGGAGGATTAGAAAATCACACACACACACACACACACACACACACACACACATATATATATATATATATATATATATATATATATATATATATATATATATATATATATATATATATATATATATATATATATATATATATATATATTACGCCTCGTGATCTTTCCTCTCCCCGTTTTACATATGATGGTCCTAAATTATTATTGGATATCCTCCAAACAATCCCGTAATAGATATATGGTAGGTTATCTGAGCTGAAAGCGCCTAATATGTATTGCCTAAATGAACAACTTTTAATTCTATCGGTGGGATCTGAAAATAAACAGTCAGGGTGGTTTAAATGGCGCGTGTGAGCACTGTAAGCTCCCTTTCCTACAGATAGTGCCTGTAGAGCAATACCTGCAAATACCAATAGTTAGACTACCAGCAGATGGTGCCGGTATGGCAAATACAGGCATGTATTGCCGGTGTGGCCAATGCCAGTGGGGTGATTACGAAAGAGTTGTACAGAGAGAACGATATCACCCCCAGCCACACATGTGGATGTTGCAATGCCGCATCCGCGCGCTCGTTCGGTCGCAAAATCACCCGCCGAAAAATAAAATATGATTGCAAGCGCTTTCATTATTAAGACTTCATCCGGGCATGGTTGTCTGCAAGTGTGTGTATTTTATACACTCTTTCCCGAGCCCCTTCTAATTCCTTTTCTCCCCCTGTCTGGTCTTTCTCTCCTTCAGCTACGAGAGATTAGACCAAGTTGCGGACCTCAAAAGGCCACGACTGGCCTTCCCGATACCTTGACTCCACGCGAGAGTTTAATACAGGCCAGATAAAGGCGGTGTATTACATGTGGGCCGACCGCGTTGGCGTACATATCAGGTTTGGTGTGTGTTTCTAAGAGGGTTTCTTTTCGTTAAGAATCCCAAACTAACAAGGGTATTTCCCGTCGGGAAGATGTAGAAAATTGCAAGTTCGGAAATAAATAGGGAACTTAGGAGTGTTAAAAATATGAAGAGAGTATATGAGCCTATTTCACGTTACCATGGCAATAATTATCGGCACTCTCAGATATACGAACAGAAAAATCGTATTGGTAAGAAAAAGTTTGCCCTAGCAGCATAACGCAACTTTGTGACCTATAAATAAAGACGAAGCACCTTAATTTTTAAAAGAAAGTAAGAAAGAAAGATAAAAATAGAAAGTAAAGTAATGAAAGTGTTACTAAAGAAGCGGTCACCAAACTACCTTGAAAAATGCCGTTTTGCGCAGCTCCAAAGTTGGCTGGGATGACGTCACGGGAAGCGTCTGTTAGCCCCGCCCACTTGCCAAACGTTGCGCCAGGATTGAAAGCATTTCCGATCTGTTCAGTTGTGGAATGTGGAAGGATGTGGCTGACGATTCGGGGCTGTGGTGAAAGCAAATGACCTCCTCTCCGTGTGTATGTATGTATGATCGAGCGTGTTTGTATTTGTTCGTATGGGAATTCACGCATGCGTGCATTTAATTATAATCACCCACCCACACCCCTCACTCGTCCGTTTTTAGGGTGTAAACACCACGCAATTGAGGTCCTTTGCGTGTGGGAAATTTCCACCCGCCACTACAAATATTCCACTGTAGAAGTTTCTTTTCATGGCGGGTGCGCGCGCGCATACATCCGCACACGTCACCCAGTACCACCATCGAATGTTAACCTTTGGCAAAATTGGAGGGGAGGTCTTTATTCCATAATGACGTCATCGGTCTTGTGCTACAAAGAAAAATGTTCGTTTTTGACCAAGAGATTCTCCGCTTGAGGCCAGCGGCTGCGTCGGAGGCATAAGTGCCACGTCAGCGCTTCACGATGGCCAACTTCACTGAGCCCAAGCGAGTAACCCGCAAGGGTGGTATATACTCAGCTAACATGGTGTTAGGCGTAAAGCTGCAGCTGAAGGCTGAAGTGCCCTCCCGGCCCCAATGCATGCGAATGCATCTACCGCTATATATCTTAAAGATATTTTCCCTTCTAGGAGATGCCCCTCGTTGTTGTGCGCTTAGTTTTAAATAACAGCGGCAACTGGATTATAGTTTTCCTCCTGGACCCCAACGATCGCTGGGGGGTAGGGGGATCTCCCTTAATTTGCGCGGTCTCACAGTCGTGAGTGCTTCAAGTAGTCTCCTCTTTCTTCTACTTGGGCAATTTTCTTCCCACACATGTTCACTACTGCAATCTTCACCATGAGACCGCAACGGAACACGAAGAACTCCATCTAAATATAAACTGCCAATTCTGGAAAAAACAAACAAACGTAACATTTTTGCGAGTAAGTTTTTCCAACGACATTTTTAGGCGAAGTTAAAAGAAACTAACAAGGGTAAGTATTTGGCGCTCCTGGTTTTCCTTGGCGGCTTTTAGCGACTCAAGACTTTCTTAGGGAGAGCACGCAACTCTATCGAACGTTCCCCTTGGGGCAGCCACGTATCCTTCGCGGAATGTAAACAACACTGTTGTCTCGAACCCGTGTCTAAAACTCTCTTTTTAGGATTCCCTCCTGGACATAAAGAACTCCCCTGTGTAGACTTTTTGTCTATCTAAAATAATCCTATCAAGAACTTATTCTAGACTTTCCTGTCTAGAACTCCTGTCTAAAACTCGCCTATCTTGATTTGTCTAGAACTCCCGCTTAACACTCTCCTCTCTAAACCCCCTGTCTAAATCTCTCTTCTCTAACCAGGTTAAAAAACAGTCTCCCTTCTAGAACCCCCGTTTAAAACTCTCCTCTCTAACCCCCCCTGTCTAAAATTATCTTCTCTAGAACCATGGTGCCTCCGCCGATCCAGGTCCTCGCCCTTTCTCGTTACGGGTTGCATTGTATAAATCGCCCCCTTCCCCGAACGCCTCTAGACGCATCAAACGGTATGAAACGGCGCAAAAAGCTCCGCCCAGACGAACAGTCAATGAACTCGACTAATTAAGGAGTGGCCAGACCAACGGGGGGATCTTAGCTTAGAAAGGTTTGGGAAAGTGGTTCGTATATAAAGTCAGAGAATGTGAAAATTGGTGGAAGTTACATCGCCAGAGTATTTGAGATACTCAAGAACGCGCACAACTCTCCCGAACTTGTCACTAACAAAGAAGTAGGGATTTAAGCCCTATTTTTCTTTAATAATTAATGCCATTAGGATATTTTCTTCTTCAATTTCTGTCCCGCCTCACAACTAGCCATTCTCTTCAGGCAAGCTTTATACCACACCATTACGGAATAATACATTTAAATCTAGCAAACTCTCTTCCGCCACTCTCTATAGCCCTATCTCTGTACCCCATCAATGATCTGCCAATATATTTACATGTAATAATCTCTCCCTAAAACAATATATGTACACCCACTTTAGCCGCGATTCCATTTACATCAAACAATCTCTCTTCACACAATCTTTTTACACTCTCAACTAGCACCCGTTACATTTAAATCTAACCATCTCTCCCCATACACTTTCTACTGGCACCTGTTACATTTACATCAAACCATCTCTCTCCACAAACTCTTGCCACATCGTCTCCTAGCAACCGTTACATTTACATCTAACCGTCTCTCTCCATATAGATTCTACGAGCACCTGTTACATTTACATCTATCTTCACACATCCTTTTTACACCCTCTGTAGGGAAATCGATATCCCACCTCCTCGCCTCGAAGATCACCAGAAAGGTCTCCCAAACCACACATTGCTCGAATCATCAAGTTTCAGGTCCGGCGAGCCTAACATTGGTTAAACCGGCAATATTTCCTCTAAGAGTTGGTATTTAATTTTACTTTATTGAAGAAATTAGAGGAGATTCGACCAAAAGCCAAAAGCCAGAAGGTGCCTTTAGGGCTAAGTGAAAGACTCTCGGAAAAGAACCGTTAGATGAGGAGGTTTAATTCGCAGACCTCCCACCCTCCTTTCTCTACCCCCAGTGGGGTGGCGAAGTATATATGCGGATATTTGTAGAAGAACAAGGGAAGATCGAGTTTGCGATCGAGACAACGAAGTCCGGCTATCTGCCCGGCAACCCTAAGAAAGGAACACAGAAAAAGCTCCTGCTGAGCTAGTTCCTGGTGGTCACAACGAAATTTAAGTTAGTTTGTATTGAGAAACAAGCTCAACTACCTCTCGTCAGAGAAACCCCCTATCCTGGTTTACAACAAAATCCAGAGATAGTCCTCGCCATTGAGGAATACCCCAAAGTGAACTTCCTCAACCATCCCCTCCCCCCATAGGTCAAAAGGATTCACTCGTTTGCTCATCGCTCTTCAGTGCAAATTATTACAAGATTAGCCAGAAGATTGGAAGAAGCATACTTTCCCTGTCCCGTTGGTAAAATTATCTTACTAAGACAACGTGCTTAACGCAATCCGTCGCCCGCACCGGATTCATCTGTGGCTTTAAACCTATCCCCGCACCAGACAAACAGCTGAAATGGCTGTAAAGACGTCCACGTGCCTGGCCGCAAATAACATTCTTGCGTCTACATAAAAATTGAGGCCAAGGTCAGTCTCCAACCAGATTTACTTGTGGTTGTTTTTAAAGGTAAATAAATTTCATTATCTTTTTTTGAAGGTCAATTAGCGTTCAATATTAAAGTGAGCTTTGGGTCAACCATTACTGTATATTCATTTGTGTAATTTAGTAAGTCTCACTCAAACTCGTTTAATTCATAACTGTGTAGTTTGTTTTGTTAGATTTCATTGTTTGTTCATGTTGTAATTAAAGGTCTATTTTCTTAGAAGTAATTAATTCAATCATCGAAACGCTGAGCATGTCACTAGAAACCGTCAAAGATTAAAAATAACGTAATAATAATAATATATAGCACTCTTAGAGAAACCCTAATCAGGGAGTTTTTGAAGTACGTAACAAACCTATGAAAACGTACACCACCACTCGTTCCCTGCAATACCACGACACCCTCTCCAAGCAACCGTTACATTTACCTCTACCCATCTCTCTGCATACACATTTTACTAGCACCCGTTACAGTTAACATTACCCATCTTCATAGGTAGGCGTTATCGCGATAAATTATCGCGATAACGATATAGGGTTATCGGTTATCTGATTTTTTTCCGTGCGTTATTGATTCATCGGTATCGCAGTGTCGTGGTATAGCTCTATATACCATACATACATCTATTATATTTGATTTTAGAGTGCACGGGGGTTTCCTTTTAATAACTTTAGGTAGGCCGAGGTCCGGTTACGAGGTCAGATCCTCGTAAGGGAGGGCGAGTCTAATAGATGCTACTTTAAATCTTTGTTTTGGCTGAGCGTTTGAAATCTCACGTAGTTACAGGCTGTTACACGGCTAGGATTAGCTCAAGGGTCGGAAAAATAGACTTTAATAAATATTAATAATTTAAGTTAAATGGTACAACAATAAACAGACATATAATAAGACAAATAGTTACAGTGGTTAACGGGCTAGTACGAAGACTAGGTATTTAAAATGCAATAATATTGGGTAGGCTCTACACGTGGACATGGTAAGCACACAAATAATAATGGGGAACGATAGACGGCAATTATATATTTGGGGAAGCTAAAATATTCGTTACAATACCTTGTACAAAAATGGAGGGGTTGGGGGAGACGATGGTAGTTTTCGGCGAAGCAGTGAGATGATGGTTGGGTTACTTCGACGGGGTCTAGGGTTAACTTGCTTCTAGTTGAAGTATTCCTTTGAGATGACGGTGGGGGGGGGGAGCCTTCGAGAATGGAGGCTGGGAATTCTTCCGGTGTAAATTCCTTTGAAGAAAACGGAGGGTGAGTTTCTCCGAGACGTCAAATGGTTTGTTTGGTCGAATATGTGTAATAAAGGGGGTATTACGCTAAGATTAATCTTCACTGAAGCCTTTTGGGATTAGACTTGGTTCTTGTTTGGAGATGGCGTCGTTGAGCGGAGTCGGACGGGTATTCTTACGGGGAGAAGAGTTCTTAACTAGTTCTAGGGTGGATATTTGTTTCATCCAAGGAGGGATGCTCGGTTTATCCCACAAAGTTTCCTTGCCTTCGGCGTATGACAACCCGAATCGAGGAGTAAGATCGTCTGCCCTCGTGAGCTTCTCTCGCACAAATCTCCTTCATTCCTCCTCACATGGGTACATATGGATGCCTGGCAGTGAGGGAGCTTACCCCATACAAGGGGAGGATTATCACCCGTCGTTTGAGTAATGGCGAACGCGACCCGGATGGCGTTTGTCTCAGCCGCTCCCAGCGTGGTTGGAAAGAAGGGGGGAAGGCTTCTTGTCTTGTTTAAATACTCGGATTGATAAGGGCTGCATTCCATGAGCCCGCTCCTATACTTTCTCACGCTTTTGAGCTTCGAAATTGCTTGTAAACGACAACGAGGCCCACACGTGGAGGCAGTACTTAAAAGCGACGTTATTTCTCCCATCACGTGCTTGTTTCCTCGCACGCCTCTCTTTTTGAAAATTGGACCTTCTCTCATTAAAAAAAAGAAATAAGGGGAGAAAAGGGACAAGCCGATACTCTTTTAAGTGTGTGTGTGGGGGGAAGGGCTCAGTTCCGACTCGTTTTCTACCAAACATAAAGGAATTATACACAATATACATACGCTGTTACCAAGCTATACAATACAACCAGAAAATTGATCAGCTTATTCAAAAATTGTCATGTGACCACACAGAATACTATACATACTACCAAGTAAAAAGCATACTTAATAAAAGACATAGGTATATAAAAAAATCTAAAACCACACAACACATGGTTTCCACTTGGGGAGTTTAAACTAAACAGAAAACATGAAGATAACGGGGATATTCCCAAATCATATCGCGAGGACAGTTATTCTTACTTCATAAATACATAAAAACTACAAAGAAATGGACGTACACAAAATAATCAATTATCCTAAAAAAATAATTTAACAGTACCTTAAATTCTTACGGATATAAATATATACAACTACTAAACATTTGTTTAGAGCCATTTCTCACGGAACTAATCGGGATTAGCGGGTAACGCATTTCTGCTTAGGGAATCGGCCATCTGATTATCTGTCCCTTTAATGTAATTGATTTTAAACTGGTACTCCTGGAGGAGGAGACTCCAGCGCATTAAGCTGCCGCTCGTGTCTTTCACGTTCCGGAGATACGCAAGGGGGCACTGATCAGTTTCCACACGAAACTCTTTCCCTACTAAGTACATTTTGAATTTCTGAATTGCCCAGGTTATTCCTAATGCTTCCCTTTCAATAACTGAATAGTTCTTTTCGTGGGGTAATAATTTGCGACTAGCGTAGGCCACAGGATGACTTTCGCATCTGTCCTCATATTGAAGTAGCACACAACCAAGACCTTCGTTGCTGGCGTCAGTGCGAAGCCCAACCGTTTTTTCAGGATTGGGCAACTTCAAAATGGGGGCAGAAACTAACTTCATTTTCAAGGAATTAAAATTTACGGTCGCCTTCGGGTTCTAGATTATTGAGTCGGGAAGTTCTTTTTCAAAAGGTCGCAGAGGGGGGCGGCCAGGGACGCAAAATTTGGGACGAAGCGTAGGTAGAATGAAGCGGATCCCATGAAAGACCGGAGCTGCCTCTTATTGCAGGGAAGAGGCATATCGACGATGGCCTTTATCTTCTCCTCCTGGGGACTAAGTTGTTTTTTCTCAATATTAAACCCTAAATATTTAATGGTTTCAAAGGCGAAGTGGCGCTTACCGGGGCCAATAGTAAGACCGTTTTCTCGCAACCAGGTCAGCAAACCTCGAAAGGATACTAAATGTTGGTCCCAGTCGCAAATAGCAATATAAATATTGTCAAAATAGAAAGAGGTATTTGGCAAACCATCTAAAATTATCCGAATTAACACATTTTAATTGCTACAAGCGGTTATGAGCCTGAAGGGAAGCCTCCGGAACTGCATAAGCCCTTTGCCAGTGGCAAACGCAATGTTTTGAGATGTCAGCTGCTGCGCCAGGCCAAAAGAAATGCTTGAAAATTCTCTGACCTGTCTTGTTATGACTGAAATGGCCAGAAAAGGCACTATCATGCGCGACCTTGAGCACCATGGGGTCATGAGATTGGGGAATGCGAAGGGAGAGGTTTATTGGGTTAACGCCATCCGTAGTCTCTCTGTAAAGGAGGCCATCCTTTCAAAGTAGGACACGATCTTGTTCCCACAAACCGAGTCTTCCTCTTTATTTTGCGACTTTTTCAACAAGGGGAGGAGAATTCCACACTCCTTCTGGGCCTTGGCGAATTCTGGGTTTAGAATTCCCTTAAATTCTGAGTTAGCGGGAACTTCGAAGGGTGCAGGATCCTGGGATTCTTTTCTCGCTCCTGCGCGAGTGGTGATCGGCTGGACGACTGGGCTAGGGGAGATTTTGGGACTTTGTTCAATTAGTACCGAATATAATTTAATTGGGGCCGAAACTGCTTCGGCCCAGCCCTTAAAGTACTGACAGTCGATGTAGCACCTTACCATTGGGAAGCGGTTTGAACTTCCTAAGTAGTCGTGGACTACTGCAAATTTATCGTGGTCAGGGGACACAGGGGGGAGAAACTTCTCAGACACAATGATGCAAGTACACCCTTTATCACGGACGATAGTGGACGTACGACAGCCGTTTACACTGCCATTCTCAAATTTTAAGGCTCCTGGTGAGCTCTTATTAAATATAAAATTCACTTGGTGATCTGGTGGGCCTTGGGGAGATGAAGGAACGGAGGGTTCAACGGGAAGAAGAGGGGGAGCGGCAGCGGCTCTTACTTGTTGAACCTGTTGAGGGGGGATGCTCCGAAATTTAGAGTTTTGGGGACAGTTTGAACTTATGTGGTTCGCTACTCCGCACGTATAGCATACAATGGGTCTCTTTTGGAAGGATGCTGGAGGGAAAGACTGGAAAGGGGGCTTCACGTCTCGAGGTTCAGTGGAGGAAAAACTTCTTGGTTTTAAGGGGCCTGGAATTTTCACAAACTTCGACTGGGAATTTTGATTAAATCGGGGATTTCCGGTTTTCGATTTAGGAGACGGGAAGGGGGTTGGGGGCTTCTTGGAGTCCTTAGGGTAGAAGTTATGACTTGCCGTGAAGACGTCTGCTTCTTCAAAGCATTCCTTAAAGGATCGTCAACGACGGTCCTTTACGACTGCGCGGATCTCTAGGGGCAGCGAAGCCAGTAACTGGTCCCTTAAAACAAAATCTAATAATGACTCATAATCGGGGGAAATCTTTGACGACTCTAGCCTAAACTTAAGGTTTCTTTGGAGGGTACACCCAAACTGTCGGAAGGTTTGACCGGGTAGGATCCTGGCGCCACGGAACTTATAGCGGTAGTAATCAGGGATCATATTATGGGCTGCGAGTAATTCAGCCTTGAGGGTAGAATAATTAATTGTGCATTCTTGGGGAAATGAGATGAAGATATCTCTCAATTTCGAGGTTAGCAAGGGGAGCAATTTCGCTACTCCTTCCTTTTTCAAATCAATGTGATTGATTTCGAGAATTTTCTCAAAATGCGTTAGGAATGAGGAAAGTTCTTCGCCCTCCTTAAATATGGGGAGTTTAAAGGGGACACCTTGCGGGGCTTCCGATCTACCACTAACAAATTGTGTTTCTGCTTGTGCTCGCATCATTCCCGCTTCGTGCTGGCGGACTTGTTGCCTTTCTTCTTTTTCTTGTTCTAGTTTCTCTTTACTTCTTCTTTCTTCCCTAACATGTCTTTCTTCATTTTGAATATATTCCACCAAATCTCTTCCATACAGGCCAAGAGATTCGCCTTGCGCCTTTAAAATTTCAAATCAAGCTATATTTTTTTCAAATTTTATTAGCTTTGTTTGTGCTACAAAAACAAAAATCACGCCAAATGTGGACCTACAGCGTGTGCGCAAACTTTTACCTACACTAAAGAACTACTCAAGTTCCTATCTCTGGGACAATCTTAATGCACGAAAAAAAATGGTCACTTTACCTAATCAGCCTAGGAAATTCTACGTGAGTACATACGTACACACAATTTAAATACGGGAACTTTAAAATTTAAATGGGAAATTATTCTCCTTAAACCTTTGAGCACATCTTTAGCCTTTTCACTTAACACAAAAATAAATTAGAGGGGACTTTAAAAGATAAAAAAAAACCCTTTTAAATCCACCTAACACACTTGACACCATATTTTATAATATATATATATATATTATTAATTATATGTCGTGATATAGCTCTATATACCATATATACATCTATTATATTTGATTTTAGAGTGCGCGGGGGTTTCCTTTTAATAACTTTGGGGAGGCTGAGGTCCGGTTACAAGGTTAGATCCTCGTAAGGGAAGGCGAGTCCAATAGATGCTACTTTAAATCTTTGTTTTGGCTGAGAGTTCCAAATCTCACTTAGTTACAGGCTGTTACACGGCTATGATGAGCTCAAGGGTCGGAAAGTAAAGGAGTCGGAAAAAATAGACTTTAATAAATATTAATAATTTAAGTTAAATGGTACAACAATAAACAGACATATAATAAGACAAATAGTTACAGTGGTCAACGGGCTAGTACGAAGACTAGGTATTTAAATTGCAATAAAATTGGGTAGAATTAAAATTTGAGCTTTACACGGGAAAATAGTAAGCACACAAATAATAATGGGGGAACGGTAGACGGCCAAAATATATTTGGGGAAGCTAAAATATTCGTTACAATACCTTGTACAAAAATAGAGGGGTTGGGGGAGACGATGGTCGTTTCCGGCGAAGCAGTGAGATGATGGCTGGGTCACTTCGACGGGATCCAGGGTCAACTTGCTTGTAGTTGATTGGGGGAAGGGGAGCAGAGCCTTCGAGAATGGAGGCTGTGAATTCTTCTGGTGTAGATTCCTTTGAGGAAAACTCAGGGTTAGTTTCTCCGAGACGTCAAACGGTTTGTTTGGTCGACTATGCGTAATCAATGGGGGTATTACGCTAAGATTAATCTTCACTGAAGCCTTTTGGAATAAGACTTGGTTCTTGTTTGGAGATGGCGTCGTTAAGTGGAGTCGGACGTGTATTCTTACGGGGAGAAGAGTTCTTAACTAGTTCTAGGGTAGATATTTGTTTCATCCAAGGAGGGATACTTGGTTTTATCCCACAACGTTTCCTTGCCTTCGACGTATGACAACCCGAATCAAGGAGGAGTAAGATCGTCTGCTCTCGTGAGCTTCTCTCGCACAAGTCTCCTCTATTCCTCTTCACACGGGTACATATGGACGCAGGCCAGGGAGGCAGCTTACCCCATAGAAGAGGGGGGACTATCACCTGTCGTTTGAGTAATGGCGAACGCGACCCAGATGGCGTTTGTCTCAGCCGCTCCCAGCGTGGCTGGAAAGAAGGGGGGGGAGACTTCTTGTCTTGTTTAAACACTCGGATTGATAAGGGCTGCATTCCATGAGCCCGCTCGTATACTTTCTCACGCTTTTGAGTTTCGAAATTGCTTGTAAACGACAACGAGACCCACACGTGTAGGCTATGCTTAAAAGCGACGTTATTTCTCCCATCACGTGCTTGTTCCCTCACACGCCGATACTTTTGGTTCAAACCTAGCGATAATCGATAATGTCGGTTTTTGGTTCCAGTTTAGCACAAGCACAAGCCGCGCGTTTCTTGGAGGCAGAAATAGGTAGGTCCGAGCTGGGAGGAAGATCTTCAAAACCTATGAGGAGATGAAGGAGAACCTCACCAGGTAAGAAACTAAGAAACAGTATTCAAATATTCTTACTATTATATTATAAAATAACGCTATATATAGTCAATAATCAATATTGTATTATAACTTTTGATTTATCGATATATCGGTTTAACCTTATCAAGAGATAAATTTATCGCGAGTTATCGATTATCGGTTATCGCCGATAAGGTTATCGGTATCGATTTATCAGTTATCGTGATACATTTTTTAGTTATCGCAACCACCTATTTACATCTCTCTCCATACACTTTCTACTGGCACCCGTTACGTTTACAGCAAACTATTACTTTTTACACACTCATTTTACACCCTCTCCTAGCAAATGTTACATTTACATCTAATCATCTCTCTCCATACACATTCTAATAACACCTGTTACATTTACATCTAACCCTATCTTTCAATGTTCTTTCTACTAGCACCCGTTACATTTACTTCTAAACATCTTTCTTCACAAACTCTTTTTAGATCCTCGACTAACAACCGTTACATTTGTATCTAACATCTCTCTCAATACACTTTCTACTAGCACCCGTTAAATTTACATCTAACAATCTCTCTCTATAAACCCTTTTTACACCCACTCCTAGCAACCCATAAATTTACATCTAAGTATCTTTCTCCCTACACTTTCTACTAGCACTTGTTACATTTAAATCTAACCATCTCTTAATACTCTTTCTAATATCAACGGTTACATTTACTTATAACATTCTTTCTTCACGAACTCTTTTTAGACTCTCAAGTATCAACCGTTACATTTGTATCTAGCCATCTATCTCTATGCACTTTCTACTAGCAAGCACTACATTTACAACTAACCTCTCTTCATAAGACTTTTTAAATGCACCCGTTATATTAACATCTAACCATCTCTGTCCATACACTTTCTAATAGCACCAGTTATATTTACATCTAAGCATCTCTCTCTACAAAGTCTTTTTACACCCTTTCCTAGCAACCGTTACATTTAAATCTAATCATATCTCTCCATACAAATTCTACTAGCACCTGATACATTTAGATCTAACCATATATTTCAATACTCTTTCCTATAGCACGAGTTAGATTTATATCTAAACCTCTTTCTCCACAAACTCTTTTTGCACCTTCGGCTAGCAACCGTTGCATTTATATCTAACCATCTCTCTCCATCTACTTTATACTAGCACCCGTTTCCTCTTCATCTGACCATCTTTCTCCATACACTTTCTCCTTGCACCTGTTACATTTCCATCTAACCATCCCTCTCCACAAACTATTTTTTCACCCTCTCCTAGCAACCGTTACATTTACATCTAAGTATCTTTCTCCTTACCCTTTCTACCTGCACCTGCTACCTTTAGATCTAACCATCTATCTTAATACGCCTTTAACTAGCACCCGTTTCATTTACTTATATCCATCGTTCTTCACAAACTCTTTTTACACCCTCGATTAGCAACCGTTACATTTCTATCTAACCATCTATCTCCATGCACTTTCTACTAGCAAGCACTACATTTACATCTAACCTTCTCTCTCCATACACCTTCTGCTAGCATCCGTTACATTTACATTCATTTATCTCTTCACAAACTCTTTTTACACCCTCTCATAGCAATAATTATATTTACATTTAATCATCTCTCTACACAAACTCTTTGTACTCGTTCTTTTAGCAACCTTTACCTTTACATTTGACCATATCTCCCAATACACTCTCTTTTAACAACCGTTACACTTACGTCTAACCATCTCTTTTCACACACTATCTGCACACCCTCTACTAGCAACCCTTACATTTACATCTAATCATTACTCTTCAGGCACGATTTTACACCCTTTACTAGATACAGTTACCTTTTCATCACACCATCTCTCTCCATACACTCTCTAATAGGCATCGTTGCATTTACATTTAACCATCTCTCTATATACAATCTTTGTACACTCTCTACTAGTGACCGTTACATTTACATCCAAGACTCTTTCTTTACACCCTCACTAGCCAGTCTTACCTTTACATCTAACCATCTCTCTTCACACACTCTATGTATACACTCTACTAACCACCGTTGCATTTAGATCTAACCCTCTCTCTTCACATACTCTCTGTATGTCCTCTACTAACCACCGTTGCATTTAGATCAACCATCTCTCTTCATTTTCTCTCTTTAGAACTGGATTGTAGCACTACATATTCTTCGGATCGTGCCAAACAACTAAGAAACCACACGAGTGATTACATAATGTGCAAAAGCTTTCCAATTTAAACTCCAAATTTGCTAAACTTAAGAACAGTAATCCCCAAAGAATTCGACTGTGAAGATTGTATTTCGTCCTTCTGAACTCGTATCGCACTATGATTCATTCGTCAAACATTTTATCGCCTCATTCATCACAACAAATTTTCTTTCAAGCCCAATAAAAATATTGTGTATATTTTAAGACGTTTTGCCAGTCAGACTTTCATATTTATCCGTATCCTCGATTCTCATTCTATTTTGATGTGAATTTCGATATCCGGCGAAGAGACTTATTTAAAAATTGAAAGAGACGTGCGGATGTATAAATAATTCCCGTAGTGATGAATACATGAGCTCGGTTTTTTTTTAAACGAACATTCTCATATGATTACCTCTACTTGTTCGTAACTTGGATTCAGTTTTCACGAGGTTGAAATTTTAATGAACTTATGATATACTTTTTCCCCCAAGATATCCATATTTATGTGTAAAAAGAATTAATTTATTTATAGATTAAAGCTAAAACTAACAAATGCTACATCAAAGTTTTTTAAAAACAGGTTCCTAGAGAAAGAGGCCGAAGTACTTGGTCATTTAGGTGAAATATTGTGTTTACTTAGTCATTTTGTGAAGGTAGATAGTCTTTATTTGGTCATTTGGAGAGCGCCTGTGTCTTTACTTGTTCATTTTGGTATCGAATTCTTTTTATTTGTTCATTTTTTGGAGGTATTCTCTTTACTAATTCCGATCTTCTTTTTCCTGAATGTCATAAATTATAGACGCACAAAAAAACACACAACCGTTTGGCACTGCTTCAGATTCAAACTAATGATAACCAACCGGGGTGCTTAGTGAGGATAAGAGGGGTAAGGGGGGGGGGGATAAGACAACAATACAAAATGGGTGACGGTGGTAATTCTAAGAATCTAAGAACTCGTAGTGGAAGTAACCAACGAGGCCGCCGTTGCCAAAGTAGGCAATGTTGATCCAGGATAATAATAGCACTTGACAAGCAAAGATAAGTAACATCATGAGAGACAAGGGTTTGATTGAGTTAGATTACCACCCCAATGGCTTACCACATATTGCCACAAACCTCTTAAAAGGATGACTCAAAATCTCTTAAATCCACGTATACATTCACCCTGTACCCTCTAAACCCGTACAAACCCCTTTAAGCAGCCATCCCTAACCATTTAACCCCTTAAAAGTTCCCAATCCCATTCAGCCCTTTAAATAGAACCACCCTTAATTAAACAGCTACCCCATCCCTTAAGCACACATCCCAACCCCTTGAACAACCCCCGCCAACCTCTTTTAGTCCCTTAAACACCACCTGCTTTTTGACAGCCACCCCAATACTTTAAACAGAGACCCCCAACACTTTTAACCCCCTAAAACCTGCCCCACAACCCTTAACCTCCCTTAAGCACCCTCACATCTGAATCTGAAGGCATGGACCCCACAATTATGGGTGAAAAAAGTTATATTGCTAAAATGGGTTGATTGCTAAAGAGTTAACTATGGGCGCAAGACTTTCATGTACAGCCTCTCATTTTGTATAGATATATGAGAGAATTTATCGCAACACGCACACTCACAAACCTGTGTGGCTTAAAGGATGGCGTCAGGGACGTCACTCCACTTGACAACAAAAATAAAAGTGCTCGGAATCCATCTACCCTTTTTTTGGCCGTCATTCACACACAAATACGAAATTACATGAGGGAATCCGGATGCGAGTATAAGTATGTGTGTGTGTGTGTGTGTGTGTGTGAGAGAGAGAGAGAGAGAGAGAGAGAGAGAGAGAGAGAAAGAGAGAGAGAGAAATAGTTTTCCCGCCCTTGACATTCCCGCCAGAAAGACAGGGAGAATCTAGGTTTCAAGGCTGTAATTTAATAGGGAGCGGCGCTTTGCAGCTGCCGCCACGCATACACGAAGACACACACACACACACACACCTATACAGATACAGACACACCATGCTGGCCTCGCACGTGCGCCCAATATTCAAGGCAGAAAAGCGTGTATAGCCACTTCTAGGGTCCGTGACTAGAGAACTTAAAGATAAATGACTTCACCCCTACTAATAACAACAGCAATAATAGTCATCACACCAATAATAATAATAACGACAACAATAATATAATCAATAATAATAATTAACAAATAATTATAATTAATAAAAGTATATCAGCCTAGTTACTCTATAGTTCTAAATTTAAGGTCGGTAATTCTCGGGGCTTCAAGAAAACTTGTTTTTTTGATTAGCTTTAATTTTTCCACTCTTGATTTTTTTTTTAATTTTAAGGGCTCATCTGGCGACTGCCTACTTGGGCATAAGTCGCCGTACTCACCAGTACCTAGTACTAGGCTACTTTAAAATAGCAACATGAAAAAAAACAGCAACAATAAAAAAATGAAAGGCAAGAGGCAGGAAGCAAGCTCCAGCGTCGGGGGGAGGTCCGCCTTCGATGAGCTTTCGCCATGGCCTTATGGCATCTTCCTCTTCTTATTGTTATTAGTTTTTGGCTGCGTCCAAACACTAAGGATTAATTTACACCCGTGTTTGGTTTCATGGTTGAGGTATCTGCGCCCTACAGTCTACCACCCCTTCTGCGTTTGGGACTGGCCCTGTGTAGGTATATATAGCCAATTGGAAGGCGGGGGGGGGGGGCTGGTTTAGGGGTGAAAATGCTAATGACAACGAACGTAAGGGGGTTTGTGCTCACTTCGGCTTTTTTTGAGAAGTACTTAAAAGAGGATGCAGCACGGGGGGATCACAAGTAATAATAAAGTTCGGTACTTCACCAAACTCGTGACACTTTTTTCTTCCATTTGGACTCAGACGTTTCTTCAAGGCCTTCTCATTCTCTTAGTTTCCTTCTTCAATTCCCCCCTCCCCGTCCTCTGCGAGTCATATTTCAATAAAATTTATAATAAACTTTAAATAATAATAATATAGATTAGGGAAAATAACCAATAATAAAATGCAACATTGATTACCAATAATAATAAGGACAATAAATAGAAGGTACTCCTTGAACACATACATCGAGTACAAAATGTTAAAAAAACGGAATAAATGATCACAATCCGGATCCAAATTTGGGTGCGACGCAAAATTGAATAATATATTCCCCCCCCCCTTTGCTCAAAATACGTCATTATTTTTGCATGCATCTTAGATACAAACGGACACACAAACAAACACGGCTGATCACTTAACCTCCGCCAAACTCTGTCGACGGAGTGGAATAATAATAATAATAGCCCCTATCATGAGAGCTAGACGTGCCTTTGCGAAAGATGAAAGGGAACGGGAAAATGAGACGCACTATCCAGGTCATAAGCCCTCAGCGGGATTTGTAAAAAGTAATAAATGACTTGTACTGATTTGTAGAGCGAGGTCTGGAGAGTTGCGCCCTCTAGCGATGACAAGGAATAGTCATCTTTCAGCCATTTTCACTTTCCCTAATACACCAATTCCTTATGAACTTCTTTCAATTGTCGAGGAAGAGATTTCCCTCGTTAGTTTTTGTTTCTTAGTCTTAAGTGAATGAAAAACGCGCGAGAGTCGCTTCGCTTTTTTCGTTGCACCAGTGGTCTACAGCTATTATTTTTTAGGTTATTTGTAAATCAAACCCGAATTTTCCTTCAAAGGAAGGTTTATTTGTTTACCAATAAAATGCCAGGACACGGAGGATAAAAAGAAGTCCAGCAATCCAACAGAAAACAAAACAAAGCAAAAAAAAAAAGAATCCACAGCGGATGTGTAATAATAAATATGCCAAAAACAAAATATAAATAATTGGTTAAAGGTCATTTAAAGTTTAAATGTAATATGGATGGAGGTCATTTACAGTTTAAAAGACGTTTAAGCTGTAGGTCATTTAAAGTGTAGATGGCGTTTAGCGTCTAGGTCATTTAAAGTTTAAATGTAAATATGGGTGTAGGTCATTTAGAGTTTAAATATAGTTTAAAGTGGAGGTCATTTAAGGTTTAAATGTTGGTTACGGTCTAGGTCATTTAAGGTTTAAATGTAATGTAGGCTGGAGGTCATTTAAAGTTGAAATGTAATTATGAGTGGAAGTCATTTAAAGTTTAAATATAAATATGAGTGGAGGTCATTTAGAGTTTAAAGATAGTTTAAAGTGGAGGTCATTTAAAGTTTAAATGTTGTTTACAGTATAAGTCATTTAAAGTTCAAATGTAATGTAGGCTGGAGGTCCGATAAATTTTAAATGTAATTATAGTGAAGGCCATTTAAGTTTTAAATGTTATTTACGCTCTATGTCTTTTAAAGTTTAAATTTAATGTGGTTTAAAGGTTATTTAAATTTTAGATATAGTTATGAGTGGAGGTTATTTAAAGTTTAAACGGCGTTTAGATTCTAGGTCATTTGAAGTTTAAATGTCGTTTAGGATCTAGGTCATTTAAAGTTAAATGTATTATAAGTGGAGGTCATTTAAAGTTAAAATGGCATTTGGGGACAAGATAATTCAATGTTTAAATATAGGCTGGAGGGCATTTAAAGTTTAAAAGTAATTATGTGTAGAGGTCATTTAAAGTTTAAATGACACTTAGGTCCTAAGATATTTAGTGTTTGAATGAAATTGTCGGTGGATGCCATTTAAAGTTTAATTGCGTTTAGGCGCTAGATAATTTAATGTTTAAATGGCGTTTAGGGGCTAGGTCATTTAAACTCTTAATGGTGTTTAGGATCTAGGCCATTTATAGTTCAAATGTAATTATATGTGGAGGTCTTTTAAAGTTTAAATTGCCTTTAGTTTGGAGGTAATTTACAGTTTAATGTAATTAAGGATGGATCTCATTTAAAGTTTAACTGTCTTTTAGGGCGGAGGTCCGCTAAAGTTTAAATACAGTTTAGGGTAGAGGTCATTTTAAAGCTTAAAAGTATTTTAGAGTGGAGATCATTTAAAGTTTAGATATAGTTTAGGGTGGAGGTCATCAAAAGATTAAATATAGTTTAGGGTGGAGGTTATTCAAAGATGAAATATAGTTTAGGGTGAAGGTCATTTAAAGTTTAATTTTAATATAGGCTGGAGGTAATTTAACGTTTAAATGTAGTTAAGAAGGTCATTTAAAGTTTAAATGGTGCTAAGGGTGTAGGTCATTTAAAGTTTAAATTTAGGGGAGAGTAATTTAATGTTTAAATGTTATTAATGGTTTAGCTCATTTACAGATTAAATGTCATTTAGGGCCGGGTCATTTAAAGTATAAATGTATTTTAGGGTGGAGGTCAATCGAAGTTTGAATGGCATTTAAGGGGCTAGGTCATTTAAAGTTTAATTGTAATATAGGGTGGAAGTAATTTAAAGCTTAAATGTAGTTTAGGGTGGAGGTCATTTAAAGTTTAAATGTAATGTATACTCGAGGTCATTTAACGTTGAAATGTAATTATGGGTTGAGGTCATTTAAAGTTTAAATAGCGTTTAGGTTCTAGACCGTTTGAAGTTTAAATGGAATTGTAGGTAAGTTCATTTAGAGTTTAAATGTAGTTTAGGGTGCAGGCCATTGATTAAAGTTTAAATGGAGTTTACAGTCTAGGTTATTTAATATTTAAATGAATTTACCGTCTTGGACATTTAATTTTTAAATGTAATGTATGCTGGAGGTTATTTAAAGTTGAAATATAATTATGGGTGAAGGTTATTTAAAGTTTAAATGACATTTAGGATGTTCCTCAATTAAAGTTTGAATTGCGACTAAAATCGAAGTCATTCAAAGTTTAAAGCTAATAAGTGAAGATCATTTAATGTTTAAATGGCGTTTTGGGTTAAAGCATTTCAAAGATTAAAATTGTGTAGCCTGTAGGTAATTTAAAGTTTAGATGTAATTATGTGTGGATGTCATTTAAAGTTTAAATGGTGTTTAGTTTCTAGGATATTTAAAGTTTAAATGAAATTATGGTTCGAGGTCATTTTAAAATTTAATTGGAGTTTAGGGTCTAGATCATTTAAAGTTTAAATGTAATTATAGTTGAAGATCTTTAAATTCAAATGGCGTTTAGGGTGGAGTTAATTTAAAGTTTAAATGTAATTAATGGTTAATCTCATTTAAAGTTTAAATTTAGGGTGGAGTTCATTTAAAGTTTAAATTTATTTTAGGATAGGGGTCATTTAAAGTCTAAATAAAGTTTAGGGTAGAGGTAAGTAAGGCTTAAAATTATTTTAGCGTGGAGGTCATTTAAAAGTAAAATGTAGTTTAGGATGGATGTTATTTAAATTTATTTTAGGGTCTTAAACATTTAAATTTTAATTTTTATATAGGGTGTAGGTAATTTTTTAAAGTTTAAATTTAGATTTGGGTGGATGTCATTTAAAGTTTAAATGCCGTTTATGGTCTAGGTCATTTTAAGACTGAATGTAATTATGGGTGGTAGTCTTTTAAAGTTTAATTGTTGTTTAGGAAGAGGTAATTTAAAGTTTAGATGTAGTATATGGTGGAGGTCATTCAATGTTTAAATGGCATTTAGGGACCAGGTCATTTAAAGTTTAAATGTATTTTAGGGTGGTGGTCATTTAAAGTTTAAATCAAGTTTTGGGTTGTGGTAATTTAAAGATTAAATGTATTTTAGGTTGTAGTGACTTAAAGTTTAATTGTTTTATGAGATAAAGGTAATTTAATGTTTGAATATATTTTCGTGTGGAGGTCATTGGAATTCAAATTGAGTTTATGGTCGAGGTCATTTAGAATTTAAATATCGTTTAGAGTATAAGTCATTTAAAGTTTAAATATAATGTAGTCTGCGTGTCATTTAAAGTTTAAATGTAATTATGGTTGGAAGTAATTTAAAGTATGAAAGACGTTTATGCTCTAGGTTATTTAAAGTTTAAATGGCGTTTAGTTTATAATAGGTCATTTAAAGTTAAACGGTAATTATGGGTAGTGGTCAGTTAAAGTTTTAAATGTCATTTAAAGTCAAGGCCATTAAAAGTTTAAATGTATTTTAGGGTGAATTTCATTTTAAGTTTAAATTTAATTATGTGTGGAATTCTTTTAAAGTTTAAATAACGTTTAAGTCCTCAGATATTTAAAGTTTATATGTAGTTTAAGCTGGACCCATTTAAATTTCAAATGGCGTTCCAGGTTTACTTCATATAATTTTGTAGGTAATATAGGCTGGCGTTTATTTAAAGTTTATATGTAGTTTATGAAGGAGGTCATTTATTTTTTTAATGACGTTTAAGATTCAGGTCATTTAAAGTTTAAATCCTGTTTAGCGTGGAATTCATTTTAAAATTTAAATGAAGTTTAGGTTGGAGGACATTTAAAGTTTAACTGTAATTATGGTATAGGACATTTGAAGTTAAAATGTAATGTCTGGAGGTCTTTTAAATTTTAAATGTAATTATGAGTAAGCATTGTTTAAAGTTTAAATTGCTTTTAGGGTCTAGTTGCCATTTAATGTTTAAATGTTATGTAGGCTGGAATTCATTTAAAGTTTAAATGTAATTATGCTGGCCTTCATTTTAAGTTTACATGACCTTTATTGTCTAGGTCATTTAAAGTTTAAATATAATATACGCTGACGTTTAAAGTTTAGATGTAGTCATGCTGGACGTTATTTAAGGTTTAAATGACGTTTATGGCCTAGGTAATTTAAAGTTTAAATATAATATAAGTTGAAGGTCATTTAGAGTTTAAATATAGTTTAAGCTGGACCACATTTGAATTTTAAATGGCGTTTCCGGTCTACTTCATATAAAGTTTAAATTTAATATAGGCTGCAGGTCATTTAAAAATTTATATTTAGTTTATGAAGGAGGTCATTTAATTTTTAAATGACATTTAAATCCTGTTTAGGGTAAAGGACATTTTAAAGTTTAAATGATGTTTAGGTTGGATGACATTTAAAGTTTAACTGCAATTATGGTTAGGTCACTTAAAGTTTAAATGTAATTATGGGTAGAGTTCATTTAAAGTTTAAATTGCGTTTATGGTCTAGTTGCCATTTAATTTTTAAATGTTATGTAAGCTGGAATTCATTGAAAGTTTAAATGTAATTATGCTCTCCTTCATTTAATGTTTAAATGATGTTTATGGTCTAGGTCATTTAAAGTTTAAATGTAATATAAGTTGAAGGTCATTTAAAATTTGAATGTAGTTATGCTGGACGTCATTTAAAGTTTAAATGACGTTTATGCTAATTTAAAGTTTAAGCGTAATATAGGTTGAAGGTCATTTAAAGTTTAAATATAGTTTAGAGTATAGGTAATTTAAAATTTAAATGGCGTTTAGTTTCTAGGCTATTTAATATTTAAATGTAATGCAGGTTTGAGGTCATTTAGAGTTTAAAAATAGTTTACACTGTAGGTCAGTCAAAATTTACGGGTATTTATCCTGAACGTTATTTAATGTTTTAATGTCGTTTAGGGTCTAGGTTATTTAAAGTTTAAATATAATGTGGGCTGAAGGTCATATATAGTTTAAATACAATTATAAGTAAAGGTTATTTAAAGTTTAAATGTCGTTTGAGCGCTTGGTCATTTAAAGCTCGAATGAATTATTGGCTAGAGGTCATTTAAATTTAAATCTAATTATGGTTCGTCATTTAATGGTTAAATGGAGTTTATGTTCGAGGTCATTTAAAGTTAAAATGTAGCTTATGATGGATGTCTTTTATAGTTTAAAGGAATTTTTTTATGCTGTAAGTCTTTTAATGTCTAAATGTTATATAGGATGGAAGTCATTTAAAGTTTAAATATAGTTTACAGTGGAGGTCGTTTAAAGTTTAAATGGAGTTTATGGTTTAGAGCATTTAAAGTTTAAATGTAATGTAGGTTGGAAGTTGTTTAAAGCTTAAATGCAGTGGAGGTTGGTCCTTTTACGTTTAAATAGATTGTAGGCCCGATGTCATTTAAAGTTTAAATGTAATTATGGGTATATGTCATTTATAGTTTAAATAGCGTTTATGGGCTAGGTCATTTAAAGTTGGGGTCATTTGAAGTTTAAATGTAATTATGGTTGGTGGTCATTTAAAATTTAAATTTCTATTAGGGTCTAGACATTTTAAATCTAAATGTTATGTAAGTTGGAGTTTATTTAAAATTTAAATGTAATAATCGTTTGACGTCATTTGAAGTCTAAATATTGTTTATGGTTTAGGTAATTTAAAGTTCAAATGTAACATGGGCTGAGGTCATTTAAAGTTTAAATGTAACATGGTTGGATGTCATTTTAGTTAATATAGCGTTTAGGGTCTAGGTTATTTAAAGTTTAATTATTTGTATGCTGAATGTCCTTTAAATTTAATTATTGGTTGAGGTGATTTAAAATTTAAATGGCGTTTAAAGTCTAGTATATTTAAAGTTTAAATGTAGTTTAGGGTGGAGGTCATTTAAATTTTTAATGGCGCTTAGCTTCTAAGTCATTTAGAGAGGATGTCATTTAAAGTTTAAATGTAATTATAAATGAAGGTCATTTAAAGTTTAAATGGCGTTTAGGGTCTCGAGCATTTAAAGTTTAAATGTAATCTAGGCTGGACATCATTTAAAGTTTATATGTTGTAACCTGTTAATGTCAAACTCCTGAGGTATAATTAATCTCAAAACCCATACCCGTCTACAGTCGGAAAATTGAGCAAACATTGATTCCAAAGGTTTGTTGTTAATTTCTTCCGGTCACTCACTCATCTTCATAGTATTGGTCATAGATGGGCGTTATCGCGATAAATTATTGCGATAACGATATGGGGTTATCAGTTATCCGATATTTTTCCGCGTTATCGATTCATCGATATCGCCGATACTTTTGGTTCAAAACTAGCGATAATAGAAAATTCCAGTTTTTGGTTCTAGTTTAGAACATGGGTGAGCCGCGCGTGCCTTGGAGGCAGAAATAGGTAGGTCCGAGCTGGGAGCAGGATCCTCAACACCTATGAGGAGATGAAGGAAAGCCTCACCAGGTATGTAACAGTATTCAAATATTCTTACTATTGTATTATAAAATAACGCTATATATAGCAAATATTATATTATAATTTTGGATTTATCGATTTATCGGTTAGCACCTTATCGGGCGATAAATTTATCGCTAGTTATCGGTTATCGCGAAATAAGGTTATCGTTATCGATTTATCGGTTATCGTGATACATTTTTTCGTTATGGCACCCACCTATGGTATTGGTCATAGTTAAACGAAGCTTCATCCAAGCCTTTAACCGTGGGTTGTTCACAGTGAATCTTCGAACAGCCCGATGACATTTTTTCAGAAAGCCCAGGAAGATCAGGTTGTGACTTCAAGGATGTTTTGCCTTTTCTTCTAAATTTAACCTTAATTCTGTCAATGGAAGAAAGTGATGTTCCAAAATTCCTAGGAATTTGTCTTTGGAAAAGTCCATCTTCAGATTGACAAACAATACCTCCTCTTTAAAAATTTGAAATTTCCGTCGATTTTTTGCTTTTTAGGCATATTTAATAATTAAAAAATAAACTCTGAAAATATGGAAATATAGAATAGTAATAATATTGGCAAAATGGTGGACTAAAAGCATTTTATTATAAAACTATGGGTCTTTACTTCTTGCATACCGGGTATTGCAAAAGTCCTGTTACATTCGTTACGACGCTCTCAACAAAGGACACTATGATAGTTTTGACGTAGTTAGACACGTTTTTGATCACCGGATCGACCGTGAAGGTTTTTCCTAAAAAAAATAAATTAAAACATGAGAATTCGATTGTCATGACACTTAAATTCGTTGATAAGGTGGCGAAAGCACTCCAGACGTTGTTCTCGCATAAGGTCGGTGAGCAGAGACCTTTCCACGTACCTGAAGCTCTTGTCGCCCTCTCCTTGATGGCCTGGATACTATAGCCACCGAGATGTAATTCTTCGTGAGCGCAGTCACTTCGAGCACTTTCGACGGCCTTTCTGACATTTGTTGCTGAAGAGTTTGTTAAGAAAGGTGAATCCGTCGTAACGACGCAACGTTCCTTCCGACGACACTTTGCGCTTCGTCGTCGTCGTCATGGTGTTTGTCTAACGTTGGAAACCCACCGACGAATTGTTTTTCCATCCGGTACGGGATCATGACGACCCAGGTTCGCGTCCCGGGCAGGAATTTTAAACTTTTTTTCTCTTGGTATAATATATATATATATATATATATGTATATATATATATATATATATATATATATATATATATATATATATATATATATATATATATATATATATATATATATATATATATATATATATATATATATATATATATACAGCCGTGGCCGAAATTATGGCGGGGGGGAGGCAGGTATGAAAAGGTGAAGAATATGATTGATTGAAATTCCTTTATTTCATATTTGACAAAATACAAATAAGCATTTTTGCGTATATTCTATCAATAATTAATATTTGATGTGTCCTCCTTTTTCTTTTATAACCGCTTTTATGCGTTTTGGCATACTTTGGCAGACGAGGTTGGCACAGGTGTTTGGCTCAATTTTCTGCCACTCTTCAGGAATTTTGGTTGTCAATTCACCTTTTGAGGAACATTTGTGCACACTCATGTTGCTCAAGTGTGACCACAAATATTCAATGTGGTTGAGGTCTGGAGATTAAGGGGGCCATTCCATCAAGGTCACCCCTTTCTTTTCCAACCAACCCTTTGAGACTAGATGTGTGGCATCTGGTATGTTATTATTGAAAACTTTACTCAAGGAAAGTTGATAAACTTGCTGGGGAAGGGTTGGAATTCATTCTGCCCTCACAAGTGAACAACAATCCTGGACCTGAAGTCGACATGAAGTTCCAAACCATTACACTGCCACCTCCAAATTTGACTGTTGGGATAACATATCTTGGATCATAAGCTTTCCTAACTCTTTCACCAACATAAACAGCTCCAGGCGTTCCAAAGATCTGAGGAGAAATACAAATTTTACTGATCATTTTTGGTATCCAATAAAAATGTGAACAGGCGTAATGAATTAGTGGAAACTAATGTGGAGAACCTACCTCAAAGTTGCTTTCATCAGACCAAACAACTTTAGCCCAATCATCATCAATCCAATCTTCATGCTCTTTTGCTCAAGGCAATAGCTTCTTCTTGTTCACCTGAGACAGCCACGGTTTCTTTCCGGCCTTACATCCTTATGGGCTCAGCTTCTAATAACCGTCTTCTCACTGTATCTTGATATCTTTGTTTGTTGCTGCCCGAAACTCAGCAGCAACACCAGGAGAATTATTTTCGTATAGGCCAGAAATGCCCTTTTCAGCAATCTCTCTTCCCTCGGAGTTGTATACCTTTTGAGACATTGAAAATCACGGGTTTTGAAAGAATTGGAATCATTGAACTTTTAATGTTTTGGGGGGAACCCCCTTTTTCGAGCATTTCAATTTTCTTGCAATTTTGACTTGGGATAATCCCTCTCTGGACAATGCAATCATTTGAGCTATTTGAGCTTCAGAAATCTGTTTTTTTCGAAGACATTTTAAACAAAAAATTACCACTTGTAAGTTAACAATAATTTAATCACTGAAAAAAATAGGAATAAACGTTAGTATTACACATTGAATGGCAAAATGTTGCCCCAACCAATTATGCACAATATGCAAAGACGCATTAAAGCGATT
This sequence comes from Ceratothoa steindachneri, assembly GCA_963969495.1. Lineage (NCBI taxonomy): Eukaryota > Metazoa > Arthropoda > Malacostraca > Isopoda > Cymothoidae > Ceratothoa > Ceratothoa steindachneri. Next base: position 23,071,211 of record OZ018330.1, on the reverse strand, counting down.
ATAAAAGCAAAAGGAAGATACAATAAATATTAATTATTGATTGATAAAATATATGCAAAAATGTTTATTTATTTTTATTTTGTAAAATATGAAATAAATGAGTTTAAATCATATCTTTCACTTATTCATACCTGCTCCATAATTTTGGCCAAGACTATATATATATATATATATATATATATATATATATATATATATATATATATATATATGGTGATCCATGTACACAAAAGTTGCACACACTCATGTATTCATTCTTTCCCACCATCACGTGTTCTGACAGGAGCGACAGTGATCTCGCTTGGTCACTTATCTTCGTTTAGATGAACAAACTCCGTTGCCACAGAAATGTCATTTAACCATTTGCTTCCATCTATTTATTGACGCCAGTCTGTTGCACTGATATTCTGCTTTCCAAACTTTGTTATAAATTCTTTTTCACACCACTCATCTATCAAGTTCCTTTGATAGACAATCCATCCACATCGGTGGATAGGATTTACAAAAGCTCCAGCCGTTCATCATTAAATATCAAGTTCAAAATAAAGTTATTTTTCATCAAGTTGTTTGCAAAATCCAAATACGGTCTTATTTAGTGGACAACTTCAAGGACGAACTCGAGTCAAGTAGCAGAGAAGGAATACTTGTAACTTGTAACTGATGCCCCCACAACAATCAGCATCAACTACTTCGCTCGCTACATATATATATATATATATATATATATATATATATATATATATATATATATATATATATATATATATATATATATATATATATATATATATATATATATATATATTGTTAGGCCTAGGAGATAAAACACTAACACTGACCTACTTTCTCAGAGGGAGGTTGTCAATTAATATTAAAAATTACTGCTTTATATTTTTCAGTGTTCTCTCTCTCTCTTTCTCTCTCTCTCTCTCTCTCTCTCTCTCTCTCTTTCTCTCTATCTCTCTCGAATATATAAAAAAGTGGAAAAGGAAAAAAGTAATTATATCTTAACGGATTCTAGCATAAACGCTCAGACTGAAACTCTAAAATGACGCCAACTGTCCTCGCCCCCCTCATTTCCCCTTTGGTCTCGTCAGGAAAAAAAATATCCCCGAATCTAAACAGGCAACCAATTTGGGCACAGGCAGTTCGAAAGGAAAGATCAGACAACAAACAACTCCAAGAAGAGGTGGAAATCTATAATTTCCCTCTCTGTCTGTTTGTCTGTCTCTCTCTCTTTCTCTCTCTCTCTCTCTCTCTCTCTCTCTCTCTCTCTCTCTTTCTATGTGTAAGTGGCAGTGGATTTAAGGAGATCACCTTAGTCTGGGCCGTAAGGCCCGTGTGATCTGTGTATCTATGTAACTCTATGTAACTCTCTCTCTTCACATTTGGCCGAATCTTTCCGATGTGTGAAAAGAACTGTCTCGCCTTTTCTGCGACTCAAGAAAAGCAACTTCATCTTTTAGCCCAAAGGAACCACGGCAGGCGACTCTAAAATAAAAGGGTGCGTCCCCAAATTCTGTTGCACTATTTCCGAATGCCTTGAGTCACCCACCTCCATTTTAAATTAAAGTCTCTTTAGCTCAAATTTCCTTGTCTCTTTTTATCCAGGTTATTTATATCATATTGTAAGCAAACTAAAAAAATCGTTCAAATCAGGTTGGCATTCTTCCAAATTTGTCCGTCAAATTAGTAATTGGCTCACTATGTAAATTGCCTTTGCTCTGAACTTAAAGGAAAACTGAGGAAAATCCGAATTCAAGATCTTTATCAGAGACGTTAACATAAAAAATCGATCTCCGTCGGACTGAATTTAAAGCTAACATAAGTTGAATGAAACCGGTGTGTACCATTTTGATTTAGGTGAAGAATAAAGAGGTACAACTAATAATTCGGGAGTAATTAATTTCAGATTGACTGCGCTTTATTTGAAAGGCCTCTTCTCAAACAATTATGACTAATGAGAGAGAGAGAGAGAGAGAGAGAGAGAGAGAGAGAGAGAGAGAGAGAGAGAGAGAGAGAGAGAGACCTTACGGTCCATTCAAAGAGGGCACTTATCGACTAGCAATCGAGCGGGCACATGACTGCTCATTGTTTTGCGTCCCTAAACGGCCACTTTTCAAGACTTTGTCTAGTCTTGACTTGAACTGGTCAGCAGATTCACTGTTGACAACTTCCACTGGAAGTGCGTTCCACATACCGCAGATACTGTAAGTGAAAAAAAAATCCACAGAGATTGCGGTTGTAACGCTTCAGTTCAAGTTTGAAGCCGTGATTGCGCGTTCTGTTCTCACTCAGTGTGAAAATATCCCGGTAGTCAACATTGTCGAACACTCGAAGAATTTGAAAACTTTGATGAGCTCACCACGCAGTTTACGGGTTTCCAGCGAGAACAGATTTAATTCCCTTAGTCTATCCTCATAACTTTTATGTCGGATAGAGGGAATCAGTTTGGTTGCCCTAGCTTGTACGCGTTCCAACCTTGAAATATCCTTTCGAAACGAAGGACTCCAAAATTGTACGGCATACTCCAGGTGCGGCCGAACGAGGGAGTTGTACAGACAAAGTACTATCTCCTTGTTACGGTATCCAAACTGGCGCTTTATGTAGCCTAACATCCTTTGGGCTTTCTTCTCTGCCTCGATGCACTGTTTCGAGAACTTGAGGTCGCTAGTGATAATTACACCTAAGTCCTTCTCAGTGTCACTCTATTCAAGAGCAGTGCCCTTAAGGATATACTGAGATTGGGGGTTTCGGTGGCCGATATGCATTACTTTGCATTTCCCCACGTTGAAAGACATTTGCCACGTGTCCGACCACTCCCCAATCTTCCCAAGATCTTCCTGCAGGTGGGCAGTATTTCCATCCTTTACAATGTTCATACCAAGCTTGGTATCATCGGCAAATTTGGAAATCTTGGCAACCATGTCACCGTCCATGTCGTTGACGTAGATGATGAATAGTAGTGGTCCCAGGACAGAACCTTGAGGCACCCCGCTAGTAATGGGCACCCACTCAGAAGCCTGTCCATTCACCACCACCCGTTGCCGTCTGCCACTTAGCCAGTTCTCAATCCAGCCGGCTACTTTTCCGTCTATGCCCAGCGCTCGCACTTTCCGGAGAAGGCGGCGGTGTGGTACCTTATCAATGGCTTTCTGAAAGTCTAAGTACACCACATCCACCACCTTGTCCCAATCGTGCTCACTGAAGACGAAGTGGAAGAATTCCACAAGGTTCGTCAGGCATGACCGTTGCCTTCGGAAGCCGTGCTGGGAACTCCTCAGTAGCAGGTTTGACTAAATACGACGTCATTTTGTCCACCATCATGCTTTCCATGAGTTTACCGACTATCAAAGTCAGACTGATAGGTCGGTAGTTTGACGGATGGCTGGGGTCTCCTTTCTTGAAGATCGGAGTCACCTCCGCCTCACGTCAGTCTCTAGGAACACATCCGGTCCGGATTGACATGTTAAAGATAGCGCACAGATGTCGTGATACTTTATCGCACACTTCCTTCAACACCTTGGATAGAAACCTGTTCGGTCCAGGGGACTTATTCGTCTTTAGGTCAGCGATCTTTTTATTTATTTCTCCTTCAGTGAAGTCCATTGCCTCCAGCTTTTTCCCCGAGTAGGAATCCGTCGGCTGCGGAATGGGACCACACTCTTCAGTAAACACTGAAGAGAAGTAGTCGTTGAGGAGGTTAGCATTTTCTGCATCTGAATGCTTTAATCTCCCCTTCTCATTCCTCAAAGGGCCAATCGTTCGACGGATTGGTTTAAGGCTTTTCACATATCCAAAAACTCCTTGGGATTCTCTTTACAGAGTCTTGCCACTCGGAGTTCCTCAGACCGCTTTGCCGCCCTTATGATGGACTTCACTCTCCGGGCTAGCCTCCGGTATTCGTCAAAGTCACCCGAGATCTTCGATTGCCGGTACACATTTCTCTTCTCCCTAAGCAGTTGGCCGATTTCTCGATTAAACCACTTTAGGTGAACAAAGGACCGACGGGGACATTTCAGAGGGATGAAACGCGATTAAAGACTCATGAATGTGGTTTTGAAACTGTTCCTAGAGTCTTCCAGGCCTCGCACTCTTCTAGCCTCGCGTCAGTCAGTCCCGCGCGTAGACCTGCAAAGTCTGCTCTTCTCAAATCGAGTTTCCCTAATTTACTAGTTGCAGGCTCTGCCTTGGGGACTTTGACTACAAATCTAATTAGTCAGTGGTCACTGCTACCGAGCTCTTCGCCAACAGAGAGGTCCTCAACGATGTCATCCTCAGAAGTGAAAACCAAGTAGAGGATATTGTCTCCTCTCGTTGGCTCTCTTACCCATTGAGTCAGGAACTCGTTGTTCGTGAACTCCAGAAGTAGTGCGTTCTCGCCACAGGGTTCTCTGGTTTCCCAGTCAACTTGTGTGTTAAAATCACCAATGACGATACACACTCTGTCTTCGACAAGTTCTGCTAGTAGCTGGTACAGATCTCTGTCCTTTTCAACGAGTTGGGCAGGAGGTCTATAAAGCACCAGGGTTCTGTATTTTGCAGGACCTATCTCTAGGTCAACACCTAGTAGTTCATGGTCGGATACGATGTTGCAATCCGTCGAGTTGAGAGTATCCTTGACATACAACATCACACCGCCACCCTCTCTGTCTGGTCTATCTTTCTGGAAGAGCTGGTAACCGGGAATCGTGAATTCACCTTCAAAATCTCGGCTTGAGGTTTTAATCCACTTCTCCATTATGGCCACCATCTCAGGTTCCTCTGTTGCTACGAGGCCACGGAGCTCAAGAAACTTATTCCTGATTGACCTCGCATTGAACAGAAGAACTTTTAGGGAGTCCCCCAGTGTAGGACTCCCTACGCTATTCCGTTTCCCGGCTTCTTTTGTGTGACAGTAACCCTCTTTGCCACATCTAAGAACGTCGTTCCAGGGGTGACACGGGCATACTGTCTTATGTCCGCCTTCACTCTGGGTCGGACACTCCTCTGCGTCTGCTATACGACATCCTGGATTAAGTTACAAAGTAAAGCCTTTCCCTTGAATGAAAGGTGCACTCCGTCCCTTTGGTAAAGGTCGTTTCGACCGTAAAAGGTGCGGTAAGGGTCCAGAAAGAAGACCCCTTCCGCCGTACAAAGGGCGGACAGGCGCTGGTTCAGGGTCACGTTCCTTGAGTGAGCTGTCCGGCTAGGACCTCTTCTTGGGAGCATCCCTACAACAACCCGTTTGCGAGTTCTCAATCCACAGTCGTCCACGGCTCCCATGACCGTGTTGAGAATTTTCTCGCTGGGGCCTACTTTGCCTCCTCGGAGGTAGAGGTCATTCCCATTCACCATCAGGGCAACGACTGAATTCTCGGAGATCTGAGATTTCTCAGCCTCTACTCTGATGTGGTGGTTTCCCCGTCATGGCTGGCAGCATACCTCCACACTAGTGCGAAGGCGGGCCACTAGCAGGGGCTGTAAACCTTGTGCTTGGGAATCACCCACAAGGGTAACCCTCGGACATTTTCGTGCAGAGGTTTGAGGCTTTCCTTGCGGAAGCGAACTCTCGGTTCCCTCTTTCTTTTCCATCTTATTTTTCTTCTTCTTTTTCTTATTCATCTTTTCCTCCCTATCTTCCTTTGTTTTTATCTTTTCTTCCTCTGCTTCAACTTTCTCTTTTTCAGCTTCTACTTTATCTTCTGTTTCAACTTTCTCTTCTTCCTGTTTCTTTCCCTTTCTTTTCTTTTTCTTTGAGGGTTTATCCGTAGCATGTGGACCTAGCTCTAGGGGTAATACTGCAGATGCAGTGTTTAGTACAGGACTTGACGTTAGCTCTGCTATTCTAACCTCTAGCCTGCGAATCAGTCCGGCGTGTTCTAATTCGAGGCTGTTTATTTTCTCCTCCAACTTCCTGGATCTTTCCTCGGAAGCCCTGCATGTTTCTTTTAACTCCTTGATTTGACCGTTTAAAATACAGCCGGTGCAGGAACAGGCGGGGTGGCATTTCGAAAAACACCCCTCCGGAAAGTCCACGCACCACTTATCTATGTGGCATATTGCGCACGTGTATTTTAGAGCTCCTGGTCCTTTCTTGAGGGTCATTTTGAACACTTTCTCTCTTTCAATACTTTGCGAGCGACCAATCAATGATAAAAAGGGGGGTTGGTAAGTTCTCCGCGCGTGAGTCACTCCCGCCTATTGATCGGAGTCGTTTCGGAGTCTTCCAGAAGGCACGCTCCATGTGCTGCTGTTCGTCCGACCGAGTCGTCAAGCCTCGGCGTGCCGTGGCTCCCAACCAAGCAGCACAGACGGTCCCCGAAGGGGCCATCGATTTGTCACCAGGTGAACAACAACGAAGCACGCCCCTTACTAAACTCCTACTAGTTTCCTTCACAACGGCCAGGATCTCGGAGCAGCGTTCAATGGATATCCCGCCCCACCAAGAGACTCGACCCAAGGCTTTTTATTGGCCTGGCAACCAACCTGGGAACAAAGGGCCTTCACCTCGGACCGATGCTACCCGAGGCACCCGCAACGGGCACTGAGAAAGGTCAATAATTACGCGCCAGGAAAGGGGTTAACGGGGCACTACCCTCATCCCATTCATCGTGCCCCAACGCCTAGGACACCTCTAGTCCTAGTCTCTCGCAACCAGTGAGCGTCGATTGGCGTTGTATATAGAGGTTCCAAAGCCTCTCTTCTGACGCGTGAGGTAACTGCCAGGTCCTTATATGTAGATAGAGGAAAAAAAGGGAAAGAGTGACATGATAGGAAGCTTTTTTTGTTTTTTTTCTTTTTGTATAAGTGGAAGAGATAGGATGAAAGTAAAAAAGGAGAATGATAGAGTATAAAAAGGAAGGAGTGAGGCACTAAGTCTGGAATCTCGTTTTCGACCAAATCGACAAGGGAAGCCCTACCAGGGGTACCCAGAAGGGGATTTTTTTGAGTATTTGAATAATAATTTCATCATAGTTTGGTTATGACTTATGTTTTTTATCAAAGTTAATTCTAATAATTCTTTTATGATATCAAAAAACAAAGTTGTGAAGTTCAGAAATAAATATAAGTATCGAAATTTTGTGAATTTATTAAAACATAAAGAATTACAAATAGAGAAGTTCAGAAATTTATATATCTTCTTCTATAACTATATTATAGCAACGTAATATTTTGAAAGGGGAAAATTTAGTTTAGAGTTCCTTTTTAAAATTATTTAATTGGCGAAGTTCAGAAAATTTTAAAAAATTCAACCATGGCTGTTTTTTTTAGATTTTAAAATTTATTGAGACCACGTGTGACGGTATCCTGCCAGGGATAACGTCACTTCCTGCTCGAACTTCACGAACTTTCGACTCCTGAGCACATTGGGGAAATATTCCCCAATCCTGCGAACTCGTTGCAACCCCCCCCCCCGGTGACGAGGCGAGAAAGAGCCTTGCTGTTAAATGATGAATTGACTCTGCCTCCGGATTAAGATGTATGGAGCTTGTGACTCCTTTCTCCAAATTCCTCCTTCCCACTCAGAACCGGGTATACAAATACTTGGGGTTTACTGTAGTTCGAGGAGTCCAGCATGTAACTCAAAGCCGTCTCCATCGTCGTCCCGTGAGCGTTGATCAGACAGAAGGCTTTCTCCACCGTGATTCTACCCCAGTCAATTGGTAGCTCCTGGGAAAGGCAAGCCTTTGAATTTGCGCAACAGTCTCCCTTCGTTTAATCGAACCAAATAAAATTCCCATCGATTACCTTTGACGAAAGGAAGTTTCCTCTTCCAGTGGAATTACGAGTAATCCCACATTCCCCGTCGAACGTCATCTTTGAAGATTGGCTATCTTCATCGGAAGGTTGGTTCGGATCGTGTCCCACCTGCCTCGTTCGGACCATGCCCTACCTGCCTCATTCGGACTGCACCACATTTGTCTCATCGAATCGTGCCCCACTTGCCTCATCGGATCGTTTCCAATTCGCCTCATTGCAAGAAGGACTTTCCTCGAAGTCACCGATCCGTAAGACTGAAACCCCCTCCATTATTAGTATTGTCAAGTTCCCCCTTTTGATCTGAGCCTATTAACTAATTATCAAGAAACTATTTTAATTTAAATAATTCCCTTTTGCCAATTTTTATCTTTGTAAAAAATTATATTTTTGTTGTTTCATCTTTAACTAACCTTGAACGATACTCTCGGCCTATTCAAGTAAATCTCGCCAACCAATTATGCACTTTATCTGATTATTAAGGATTTGAAACCCAACGCCTCAAGTTTGACCTCCTAGTTGGTCGTTAATCCCTGCGAACAGTCATTCAACGGTTCGCGTTGCAGTAGGTGATTAAGTCATCACCCACATAATATAGGAGTAGTGTATGGTATAGAGTGGTGTTCCACAACATATATATATATATATATATATATATATATATATATATATATATATATATATATATATATATATATATATATATATATATATATATATATATATATATATATATATATATATATATATATATATATATATATATATATATATATATATATATTACTTCTATATTGTAAAAACTGGTGTCAAGTGTGTAGGGTCTATTACGTAGTTAATCAGTTTAGTTGATTTCCATCCCCTTTGAGTTTTAGTAGTTTCCTCTCATTATTGAAGTTTCTTATTTTTCTCCTTTGACCGAAGTATGTTCAAGTTAGTTCTGGATCAATGGAACTTTAATCTATTAACTATTTAAAATTTCAGATTATTAGGAGTCACCCGTTCTTTTTGTGTTTATGTATTCTATAACCGGAATACTTGAGTTAATCCCCAGCCGGATTAAAAAGATTAACCCGTCCTAACCGTGTAGAAGAGTTTTAGTGGGGTAATTTTTGAATATTTATTTTACGGAAAAGTTAGGCTTCACGTATATTGCCGAGAAATTTCGTTACGTCAATTACGCTTATTACGTTCCTCAAGTAAGCCAACAAGATGTCTTCTTCGTTTGGCCGTTTCAAGAGTCAAGGTCCTGTGGGGCCGAGAATTATTAACTTATATTAAGGAAGAAGAGAGAAATGAAAGAGAAGAGAGAAGAGCGAAGGAACAAGAACTAAGAGAAGCTAGAGAGAGAAAATAACAACGAGGGATGGAAAAGAACAGAGCAGAAATGGAAGACCGTGAGATAATAAGGCAGCATGAACTGGAATTAAGCCGTAATCAATTGGAGTCAATGTCAGTTAACTCCCGGAATGAAACTCCACAGTCCCCGTCAGTAAGATTACCCGTCTTTAAAGAAGGAGAAGATTTTGGATCATATCTTACGCATTTCGAGAAGCTTTTTGAAATCAACAATTGTGACATCGAGGTAGATGGTGTCGCCAAATTGCTTCCCCTCCTAAACTCACAGTTGAGAGACATATTCATTTCCCTTTACTTAGAGTCTACTGTGCATTATTCTACCCTCAAATCCGAAATCTTAGCTGCCGTGAATATGCCCCCGGACTTCTATCGTGCCCGTTTCCGTCACAAAAAGATCCGCCCTGGTCAGACCTTTCGCTATTTTGGGTACACCCTCCAGAAACACCTCAATTTTTGTTAAATGCGTTTAAACTCCCCCAAGAATATGAGTCCCTTCTGGACTTCGTCCTACTAGATCAATTGTTTAGCTTTCCAGGCCCACGAAGAAATCCGTGCCTTCGTTAAGGGCAAGCGTTGCTCTATGTTTAAGGAATGCCTAGAAGAGGCTGGTATTTATGTAAGTAGCCATAACTTGTATCCCAAAGTTAATAAGAAGCCTCCCCCGTCTCCTCCCAAGTTTAAGATTAATAACACTAGGTCCCCTCCAAGAAATACCCCTAAATTCCTGAAAGTTTAAGGCCCCTCGTTACCCAGAGCCTCCCTCCTTCGAAACCAAGAGACATTAAGCTCATAATTACCACTCCCCCAGCGTCGTTATTCTCCAGAAGGCAGATAATCTGTTTTACGTGCGGAATAGAAGGCCATGTACGCACGAACTGCCCTCAAAATTCCCAATTTAGAAGCATGTCCTTCCATTAGGTACACTAAGTTAGTGCCACTCCTTCTCCTCCCGCGTCTCTCTAGGATACCACTACGTCTCCCTCGTCGACCATCAACTTCGGTCACCAAGTATATTTTCTCTTTAATAAGAGCTCTCTAGGTGGTCAGAAATTTGAAAATGGAGCCGTGAATGAATGACGTGTATCCACCCTTTTACGTGGAACTGGGTGCGCATGCATCGTGGTATCCGAGAATATATTTCCCGCAGTCGGTCCTGACTACCAAAGGTCCACTGTAGTCCTTGATTACCTTGGCCGAGCGAATCGTTTCTCTATTGTAAAATGCCACATCGAATGTAAGTATTTGACTAGTTGGGTCAAAGTGTTAGCAACCTCAATCAGGTTTTTCTCTGTACTGATTAGTCAGAGCCCCCAGGTTACAAGTAACCCGGTAACACAACCCATGGTAACCCGTTCCCAGATCGCCAAGGCTTCCCAAGAAACGTTCCTTTAGAAAACCCCGTCGATCCAGAGATGAAGTCACTCCGGAACGAGAATTTTGCCCGCGCCCAGAAGGGGTGCCCAACTCTCCTCCCCATTTGGAGAAAACCAGGACTCATGAGCTAGAGTCTTCCTGTGGTGGAAAAAACCTCTCCGACGGAACCGAACCTGAAACACACTCATTGTGTGTTATCTGCTCTCACGTCTCCCAAGTCCTCCAGATTTCTCACGATAGTTTATTCTCCGGTCATTTTAGTCATAATAAAACCTCTCAGAGGGTTTTTAATTATTTTTATTGGCTAGGTGCGGCCAGAGAAATTGTAGAGTACTGCAAATCATGATATGCCTGCCAAAGGACATCTGCAAAAGGGCGCGTTAAGCCAGCCCCCTTCAGAAAAGCCCGATCATCTCGGAACATTTTATCGTGTGGCCATTGATCTTATTGGCCCTATTCATCCCCCGTCTAGTGAAGGACACAGTTACGTCCTCACTTTGGTAGAATTCGCTCCCTGTTTTCCTGAGGTAGTTCCCCTTAAGCGCATTGATAGCGTTTCGTGTGCCGAAGCCCTCATTTCCATTTTTACTCGGGTAGGAATTCCGAAATAGGTATTGTCGAATCGAGGAAGCCTATTTACCTCCGAGCTTATGGAGTATCTCGGCAAGCTCCTCATGGTAAAAACCCTTGTTTACCTCCCCATGCCACCCAGCCGCAAACGGAGTTTGTAAAAAACTAAGTGGCATATTGAAAGCAATCCTCAGAAAATCGTGCATAAATCAGCTCCGAGAATGGTACCGCTTTTTACCCGTGGCACTGTTTGCGTGTCGTGAAATCCCCCATAGGACCCTAGGATTCGCCCGCTTCGAACTACTGCATGGCCGTAATGTTCGAGCCCCCCTTGCTATTTTTAAGGAAACTTTCACCAATCCTCGTCTAGATAACGAAATCCAATCTTCCTATTCATACTTCCTACACCTCCGAAAGCGCCCCGAGATATGTGCCGACATCGCGTACCAAAATGCCGAGGTAAATTTTGAGAAGTATCGAACTTATTTCGATTTAAAGGCGGAAGTAAAGAAGATTTAAGCCTGGTGAGGAGGTGCTGTTGCTACTTCGCACGGAGAGTAACAAACTCTTGAGTCAGTGGAAGGGCCCCTTTTCCGTTTTAGAGGTGAAAGGACCAGTGGATTACCTAATTCAAACCCCCTCAGGAGATAAGGATTTCCACATCAATATGTTGAAGAAATATCACCGCCGTGAGTGTATAAACAGTATTGTGGCCCTCGATGAAGAGTCCCCTTTGGAAGTGGTGTATCCTGCTGACCCCCTCAATGTCGTGCAAGTAGTATGCATTGAACAAGATGGTGATTATCCTATCCCATCTTTACATGGACCCCCGGAATCATCATCCGCAGTTCTGGATATCTCACCCAGGCTAACGCCTCTACAGAAGAGTCAGCTGCAGCAATTGCTAAATGGATTCGAAGATGTTATTTCTGAGACCGCCGGTTGTTCCAATCAATTTGAGCATAGCAATGTCCCTACTACTCAAGAGCCTGTTCGCTCGAAAAATCAGATGGGCCCCCAGGATGAAAAGGTTAGAGCCATTGTCGAGATGCCCCTTTCCCGCACGAAGAAACAGCTAAGGTAATCCATAGGATCGGCTTCCTTTTACCGTAGATTTATTCCTAGCTTCGCGTCTATTTCCGCCCCTTTAAGTGCCCTCCTTCAGAAGAGATCCCCATATCCCTTTTCATGGAATCCCAAAGCTACTGTCAAGTTCCAGCAGCTCAAAGACAAGCTAACGTCCGCCCCCATTTTGAGGCTCCCTAATCCCTCAAAACCAGTGGTCCTAAACTTTTCCAGTACGTGACACCTTTCAGTAGTACAAAACCTACCATGATCCCCACCTTTATAAGCCTTCTCAAAGTGTACTAATTTCCAATAGCTCAGATACATTTTAAAGATTAATCAAAGCATAGAGAGAGCAATAGCAACAAACAAACAAAAATGTGTAATTAATGTTTATTAACAAGGATTGATTTAATCATGTATTTTAATGAGAAGGATGGACTTGCTTCTTTAATACAAGCAAATCAATGCGCGTGTCTGTGTGGCTCAGGGCACATCGCATGTCTGCTTCAGCATCCAATCTGTTTGATTTGATTACCAGGAGAGTCGAGAAACGACTTTCACAGAGGTAAGTCGATGAGAAAGGAATGAGAACCTTCAGGGCGAATTCGCTGGTTTGGGGGAACGCGGAAAGCATTTTGGCCCAGCAATTAGAGCTGCTGAACTGTTGTTGCTCCTGGAACTTCTCTTTGGCTGCGGTGTTGTTGATGAGGTCCAGAAATTACTTTTGTATGTCATCAGGAAGATCGTCCACAGTGCATCGGAAAAGATTGCGGGCAAGTTTCAGCTGTACATTCTCATTTGCATCAATCTCATGAAAATAGTGTCCGAACTCTTCTTGTAGGCTTGACGAGTGTTCCTTGATCTCTTGTTGCAGCTCCTCTGCAAGTGGTTCTTCCCTAACGACTTCAGTCAGACGTTGGAAGGGAGTTACATTTTCCCTCTCAAACTCAAAGAGCTAGCTTGTCCAGGAAAGCCTTGATGGCATCGATGTGCATTATGATGGTGGTATCTGGGATCTGTAGTGGCCGGTTGAGTCCATTCAAAGCTTCGAACATATCTGCCAAGTAGGCAAGACAACACTTAAATGGCTCTTGAATCTTCTTTAACAATTGCTCCGCCCCCTTCCCTTGAGCTGCCATAAATACCTGTAATTCATCAAAGAGCTCAAATACACGGGCAAGAACATTGCCCTTTGACAGCTAACGAACAAATGTGTAGAAGAGGAGGTCTTGGTGGGCAGAATCCATGTCTTGGCACAACTGACGAAACAGCCTAGTGTTGAGTGCCCATCCTTTGATATGGTTGACGATGCGGATCACAGTTTCCAAGGTAACTTTGAGAGCCGCAGGGAGTGTCCTGGAGGCAAGAGCTTTACAGTGAATCAGGCAGTATGTTGTAATGACATCCGGGTTCTTCTTCTTAATCAGAGTCACGAATCCTGACTTGGAGTCGAGCATGCTGGGAGCTCCGTCGGTGCAGACACCAACCAACTTTGCCCACGAGAGCTTTTCCTCTTGAAAGAAGTTGGACACCATGTTCATGATATCTTCAGCCATGGTAGTTGTTATCAGTGAACTGCAGAAGAGGACCTCCTCCTCCACCTGATTTTCCTAGATGAACCGATCATAAACCAAATACTGTAGAAGCTGTTCGACGTCTGAGGACTCATCAAGTTGGATGGCAAAGAAAAGAGAGTCGGATTTTTTCCATCGCTTGAAGTTTGATGTACTGGGACATGTCATCGATGTGCTGCTTAACTGTGTTGTTAGAGAGACTTGTCTGATTAATCTTATTGACCCAGTTCTGATCGAGGGCAAGGCGAGCAGCCTCTATCACGCAAGGTTTAACGAGCGTTTTTCCAGTCGTGTGTGGCTTCTTCTGCTTCGCAATAAAAAGGGAGATCTTGTACGAGGCCGCGACGATTTTGCTGTGTTGAAAGAGAATTCCTGTTATATGATCCAATCTCGACCGCTTGAGCTGGTTTGCCTCAATTTTGAAGTAGGCCAAATCCTTGATGGCTAATTCCGGATGAACATTGTTGAGGTACTCCTTCAGCTTGAAGGGTTTCAGACTCTCGTTAGCAAGTGTCTTCTTGCAGATGACGCACTCTGGCAACTGCACGCCATTGTTCACGATAGATGAGAATCCAAAGTTGAGAAAACTCTCGTTGTATGAGTTTCTTCAACATCTGCAAAACAAAATATGAAGCATTAGTTACTAAAATAGTCGTACAAAAAAACCTAAATATAAAAAACTAACAAAAATCCCTAAATATCATAAAAGATTTCCTCAAAATCTTGGACCCTCCACGACCCGCAGTTTGGCAACCACTGCTCTAAATCCTTCGGCATCCGGACTGATGCGAGTGACGAAGGAATTGAATGCGTGCTGCTCCAATACTCCGATGAAGGTGAGAGCCACCCGGTGGCTTACGCGAGCCGAAAACTACTGCCCCATGAACGTAATTACTCGGTAATAGAACGGGAAGCTTTAGATATAGTATAGAGTATTACTAAATTTAGCATGTATTTAATAGGGAAAGAGTTTATTGTCGAAACGGATCATTGCCCTTTGTCGTACCTCCGAAATACTAAGAGCCAGAACGGACGTATAATGCGATGGCTTTTGATACTACAACAATATCAGTTCAAAGTTTGGTATATACGTGGTACCGAAAATTGTATAGCTGATAATCTTAGCCGGAATCCATTAGCCGACAATGCTGGCTAATCCACTAAGTTATAGGTCACCTGTAATTCCACATTCCCCGTCGAACGTCATCTTTGAAGATTGGCTATCTTCATCGGAAGGTTGGTTCCGATCATGCCCCACCTGCCTCATTCGGACCGTGCCCCACTTGCCTCATAGGATCGTTTCCCATTCGCCTCATAGCAAGAAGGACCTTCTTCGAAATCACCGACCCGTAAGACTGAAACCCCCTCCATTATTAGTATTGCCAAGTTCCCCCTTTTGATCTGAGCCTTGTTACATTAATCAGTTAATTACATTTGAGAATCCCTCCTCATAATAATTATCAAGAGACTCTTATAATTTAAATAATTCCCTTTTGCCTATTATTATTCTTATTTTTGATCTTTGTAAATAAAATTATATTTGTGTTGTTTCATCTTTAACTAACCTCTCGGCCTATTCAAGTAAATCTTACCAACCATTTATGCACTGTCTGGTTATTAAGGATTTGAAACCCAACGCCTCAAGTGTGACCTCCTAGTCGGTCTTTAATCCCTGCGAACAATCATCCCGCTTGACGTAATGTCTCCACAAGTTTTAGGTGGAATAAGTCTCTCAATGGGTTCCTTAGGGGTATACAGGGAGATTGTAGGACCTTACTTTAAGGGATAGGGGTAAGAGAAAGGGGGAATGGCAATGAAATGTATGTGAGTAGAAGAGCAATGCCAGTTCTTACAGGGCGCCACCTGTAAACGCGACTCACGTTTGAGGCTTTCCCCAGGCAGGTTGCTCTCCCCAGAATGTGGAACCGCCAACTTCACTCGCCTACACTCCCTAAGCCTCATATTGAATTGAATTGATTAATATTAGTTAAGAAAATATTGGTGTGGAAGATAAGATGAGAGATTGTGGGTGAAGAGAGTGTGTAGGGTTTGCCTTGGTAGTGAGGTCTACGCTTTTCTTTTTTCTTAGATTTCTTTTTCGTTGTTGATGACCTTCAATCCTGTAATTTGTATTGATGTGTGAACCTGAGTATAAAAAGTATATAAAGTATATAAAAGTATAAAAGCTTTTCTTTTATACTTATTTTGTAACCTTATTTTTATTTTCCTTAATTTTGAACTATTTTTAAAATTATTATATATATTTATATTTATTTTATTTATTTATATTTTATTTTATTTTATTTTATTTTATTTTATTTTATTTTATTTTATTTTATTTATTTTATTTATTTATTATTATTTTTATATTTTTTGGGGGGTGGAGTACCGTTCTTCTGTGCCTTTTTTTATTTATTTTATTTGTTTTTTATAATCTTATATATTTATCTCCTTAGCACTATACTTATTTTAATAGATATATGATTTTGAAAGGTAATAAATAATATAGTTAATCACCTATTCTAATTCTTCTATACTAATTTAAGAACTTGTTTTTGTTTCGTCTTTTTTTTCAATTACTAGTTATATTGACATATATACACTTATATACATTTATTTGCTTTCCTTCAAACACATTCATTCATGTTTGTGAGTGTATTTGTTAATATATAGTATGTGTAGTTGCTTGTGCAGTGTCATCTCTATGTGAACAACGGTGCCAACAGTTCCTCGGAGCCTTGTCTCGATCTGGGAAATCGCCTTGTTCTGGCCACTTTCTTCCTTTTGTTCGCTGGGTTGTTTAGACTCTCAGCTAGTTCGGGTGCCGTTTCATTCAAGATCCTCTCCCATCTTCTTTTGGCCAGACTTTGGGTCGCCAGATTGATTAGTGTTAAAGCGACTCTCCGGTCGAGTTCTCTTTGGGGATTTCGATCTCTCCTTCTGCGTTTGTTTTTATAGAGAGTCACCTTGTTCTGGACTCTTTGCAGGCGCTTCAAGTGAGACTTTCTTAGGGCTTGGGTCACCACCGCGGGGTATATAAGCGTTGCTCGAATATGCATGATAAATATTTTTCTGATGTTGTTAGAGCTCAGATTTCTAAATCTGTGAAGTTTGTTGAGTTCTAACTTCGCCAGATTTTCCCGCATTATGAAATGGTGGCCATATCTGCGGCCGAGGGCGAGGATCTTGAATTTTCGGCTATTCGTGCGGATCTTCCACTTTCTTTCGTATTCATTTACGTTCCGAATTTAGTTTGCAGTCTCGAGAGCCTGAACCCTGTGATTCCTGAATGTACCAGGGATCACCTGGGTTATATCATACGCAAACTGGAGATATAATGAGTCCTGCTTTACCGCAGTTGGTAAATCTATTGTGCAGATTAGATAAAGGAGGGGTCTCAGACAACTTTCATGTGGGATTCTGGCCTCGAGGAGGAACTCTGGTCCTTAAAGACCCTTTATCATGGTCCTGGCACGCCGTTCCATAACGAAGTCACAGATGATTTGTTCCAGGATCGGGTCTAGCTGAAGGTTCAGGATCTTATGTTGAAAGCCCTTTACCCATACCTTATCGAAGGCATTTTGCACCTTCCT
This sequence comes from Ceratothoa steindachneri, assembly GCA_963969495.1. NCBI lineage: Eukaryota > Metazoa > Arthropoda > Malacostraca > Isopoda > Cymothoidae > Ceratothoa > Ceratothoa steindachneri. Next base: position 23,053,933 of record OZ018330.1, on the reverse strand, counting down.
TATTACGATGTTAATATATTTTCCCTCAGTTCGGCACTTGGCGATTTTCTCGGTTAGGTGCGCGAGTGCGTTGGCCGTTCCAGACTTCTTCCGGAACCCGTGTTGTTGTGGGTTGTGGGCTTACTTCTCATCAAGTTGATTCTGAAGTCTGTTGGATAGGATCTTTTCCAAAATCTTGCCGAAGATTTCCAAGAGGGAGATGGGCCTGTAGTCAATCGGCTGTTCTGGAAACTTTTCCCCCCTTTGGGATAAAGATGATTTTTGCCACCTTGTATCCGTCAGAGAAGTAACCAGTGTTCAGAGCCGCATTCATTAAGTTGGTGATGCCCTGAAGCAGGCATGGGTGAGCGTTTACCAGAGGGTTAATGGTAATCCCTGTCCAGCCAGGAGCTCTCTGCTTGAAGGATTTGAGCGTGCTCAGGAACTCCTCAGCAGTGATCGGTCGGCGGTGGCCCTCCATTCTCCTCTCCTCGGAAACGTGCGGGTGTGGATGCGTGCGGTGGATTATAATATTTAATTCATCAATCACCTGGCCTTCGAAGTCCACGTCGAAATCCTCATTCTCTCCTGGCGTGGTGGAGAATATTTGTCGCAAGTTCCTCCTGAACCTCTCATTTTTTTTATATTCTTCGAGAATTTCTGAGGGTTCTGCTGTGTGTCGAGCCTCTCGATAATTCCATCCCATATTGCCCGTCGCTGTTTGTTAATCAGCGCTTTGAGTTCCTCTCCGAGTTGTTGGTGTCTCCTGCTGCGATCTCTGTTTGGGCCAAATTGCCTGACTTCCTCGTAAATCTCTATGTCTTCTGAGGCAATATCTCGCATCTCCTCGGTCCACCTGGGTTGCGGAGGGCTTTTATGCATGATGTATGTAATACATCTCTCGTCCGCTTCCATGATCACGTATATTATCTGGTTTATTTCTTCTTCAATATCTTCCAGTGTAGCTTCGCTTAGGTTGGCTGGTTCAACGCTGTTGAGCATTCACTTGTCAGCTCCCAGTTTGCTGTTGCTAAGCTTTTTCTGGGTGGGATAGGAAGCAGAATAGGTGTGAGGGAGATGGTGGTAATGATGGAGATATGGTCACTTGGAACCGTGGGGCCAGGCATACTGACCAGATTAAAGGGAATTTGGTGCTTGTTAATATTTTATCCAGGGCTGCCACTGATCTGTTAGTGATGTAGGTCGGAAATTCTGGCTCGGATCTCTCGAGCCTATCCCGGTCAATGACAAGCTGCATGTTTCTGCTCCCCTCGTTTGTTTTGGTGTAGCCCGAGGCCCTCAGTCTAGCATTAGGGTCGCCCCTGTGAATACATTACTGCGGTGGTCAGTTAGGGTTAGTAGATTATTGATGGGCAAATATGGATGGCGTGGGGGTTGGTATACTGCTTTAATCGTAAGTCCTCCAACAAGTGTAGGGACTTCGACAGCTACGAAGGTCTCATCTATTTCTGGTAGCCTTTTGAAGGTGATGTTCCTTTAAAGGCGTTTGCAGCACCATCGAATCTATCTTGTGAGTTCTTTGACAGGACGTGGTAGTTGTGGAAATTCATCGGAGTGTTATTTGTGTTGATACCGTGTTCAGATATTAGGATAATGTCTGGGTACACCCTTTTGAATATGTTGTCATATTCATTCGCTTTCCTCAACCATCTATTCGTGTTTACTGTTCAAATATTTAAGATGTTGTTTATGTTCTCCATGTTTTGTGTCTACTTCTAGTGTGCTGCTTATTTTTTGTGCTTTCGGACCTTTCCGCTCTTCGTCTTCCACCCATGACCTCTTTCACTGCACCTGGAGCATGTTTCCTCTGCTTCTTGGCAATCTTTGGTGGAGTGCTGCTCCAACTTGTAGCAGCGGAAATAAATCTGCACCGGCGTGAATTCTTCATGCTAGATCTGCTCCACACTGATCTTTGAGTGGAAGAGTAGCAGACCCTTTTCTTTGGCTTTCTGGGCCATCTCCGTCTCGTTGAAGATCATCTTGAATACATGATTTTATTCTTGGTTTTCTCTTCTGTTTCTGAACTTTATTATTTCAGAAACTTTCGCCCAGCTCTGATTGGCTTATATCTCTTCTACTATTTCCTCCTTCGTGCGATTACCTATCCAAGGATCGAGTCGACGGCAAATTACGCTGCCTTGGGCCTGGATTTGGGGTGTTACTGCGGGCTGGAGGTTTATCTCCTGGAGTGCGAGAAGGCCATCTTCCTTGGTGATCGTCTCGATGTCCTTCTCATTCTCGCAGATCGCTAAGTGACCGGTTGGGGTGTCTATTAGGAGAATGACTGCGAGTTTTCCGAAGATCATTTCAAAAGCTTTGCCTCTTTCCCGTTTGGCCTGGCCATTGGTTACCCTGAGGGGTATTCGAGTGGCCATGTTGCTAAGGGTAACCCCCTCGTGGTCCTTATGAGGCAAGCTCGTAGGGTAAGCAGAATTCTGTTATGCGGTGTGTAATTCGGTGAGCAGTAAGTGTGTATTGAAAGTATTATTTTCCTAGGGTGACTCCCCCCTCCCTAACGCTTTTTGAGCAACCTTGTACCCCATAGGCATTCTTCCTTAGGGAATGTTGGGATGAATGTGGTAATGACACATTAAGATGAGATGAAGGATGATTGAGTAGGTGTGAGACTGGGTAAGATCCTCTCGGGGGATGACTACTGACGGACTCATTGACAACGCCACTTCCCGGGGGTGTTTGAATCGCGAATGCTCCCACCATACGCAGAGACGGTTATGTGTCACTCTGTGGTCCTGGGATGGGCCTCCGCAGTGATTAGCAACGGAGGTTGCGTTTACTGGCAGATTTTGGCCAGACCTTTGCTGCCTTAACCACAAAACTTTCCGCCTTTGCCGGTTACTGACTTATGCCCAATATCTCCGATCAGCCCCTAGCTTCATTGGTCCTCTGGGGATTATTTATTATTATATTTTTGATGAGGCCAGTCGTCGTGCTCAGTGCCACACAATCCCAGTGGGCCACTCTTAAAATGATCCACATAACACAATTATTAGAATTATTTAATGAAACATGATATTTGTGCGCTTTACCCTCCTTTCGTATATCTACCCTCTTTTATCTTTCTATTTTAGCACATTTCAAGTTTCTCGAATGGAATTAGCCATTACTTAGCGATCGGGTTTATTGGCCTTGTTTGTGAACCTTCCTGCGGTGTGTTTTTATTGCTCGCTTCCCTGGCGAGTGAATCTTTTGTGGGGTCTCTACTCGAATAGCGACTTAATATCCTGAGCGGTGGCTTGAATTTGGGGATTTGTTAATGTGTGTGTGAGGGGAGGGGGGGGGAGAGGAAAGCTCTTCTTTCAATTTGGCCAAAGAGCTTTTTTCCACTTCACAAGGAAGGGACGTAAAGAAGGAACACGTGGAAGTTCGGCTGAGAGCAATTAACGTCTCATTTTTCTTCTATATTCTCTATTCTAGGTTTCAACGACATAAATAGTTCAATGAAGAACACCAAATTTCGTCCTTCCTTCCTTCCTTATTCTCTCCTTTCTTTCAAAAGTTACACTTTCAAACATTCTTATCCATCCTTTCCCTTCAAACTCCTCGCCTCTCTATTCATGACTCTCGCCTCTAAGCTTAATTTGTATGTGATTTTTAAGTAAGTATTCAATCAGCTTTCCTCGGTGAGGCAAGAAGGGCAATTATTAGTTTAGTTAGCTTTCCTCGGTGAGGCAAGGAGGGCAATTATTAGTTTATTTTTTTGTCCACAAGTTTCTTTTCTAATTTCAAACTCTCTATCGTCAAACGCTTTTTGCTACTTTATTTAAATTACAAAATACTAATTTAGATAATTGAAGAGCCTTTAAAACAAACGACTTTTCGGGAATTTAACATAACATAACATAACAACATAACATAACATAACAACATATCATAACAACATAACATAACATAAATATCTGAAATGAACTCTATTTTCCAACTTCATAATTTGCTCGAAGACTTTGTTCCTGCTCCTTACTTCAGGGCCAATCTAATATCAACGCCCCGCCCAAGTAACGCTCCAGTCAGGAACGTCATCACCGTTCACAACACTGCTGTCTCTTCCTACCTCCTTTCTTCCGTCTCTGAATGGGTTTTCCTATCCAAACTCCCTGACGCGAAACGGATGGCTGTCCCTTGGGCCATGCAGGATTCCTTGCTCGATGATGGCGGCTCTCCCTTCGGCCATAAATAAATTGCCTGCTCACTGATTAGGGCTAAAATTAGGATAGGGCCAAGTTGTCCTAGTGTTTGTCATCGATTGTCCTTCTTATCTTTATGCGAATTTATTTGTCCATTTGTGGGATCTCACCCATGATTGAAATGGGAGAGGTGGTGCAATCAACAGTGGTAAGATTGGCTCGACACACCCTGTGGATTATTGGCGTGGGGCAGCCACCCTCTTCCGTACCGGTGAGGGCAGAAAATCGATGGCAATACCCCCCCCCCCCCCCACTCTTTCCCTCTCTGTCTGGCGCGTGGGCTGACCGAGGTAGGAGTGGGCGTGTTTACGCGTAGCCGCATGAATGGAGGCGTAGTAAAACTCCAGCACCCCAAAATACACCACAGCGTCAACCAAAAGGGCTGACTGTGCCGGTTGTGTATGGAATTTCGTGTAAGAACCTGGTGGGATTTAAGTTGAAAATAGTCTTATGTACGTGTTTAAATGTCCATTTGTATAAATGCATGTTCTGGTGTGTGAAAATTCTTGTGAGTGAGAAGATGCTTATGTGTTTAAACATAGTGTATGTGTAAATCCCCCCTGTATTGATACGTATGTGCTGTGCAGGTGTGTGTATGTGTGCTTGAGTTCTGAGTTGGCGAGCGGGGTGAATGAACTGTATCTTTCATTCAGATCTATTCAGACATCACCCTGACCAGGCTGGCTGCCACTCAATGCAGCCCCATCAAGGGTGATCAAAAGGAGGTAAGGGTGAGTAGTGCAGATGTGGGTGAGGATTTTAGTGTGTGTGTGTGTGGAGGGGTGTATGGCACTGTATGTACACCATTGGAAATGGGAAATTTAAACGTATAGTTCGTACAAAAGTTCCACAATTTCACCTCCGCTACCCCGAAATAGGACTTCATTGTGAGGCTTTTGTGTGAATGAAACTGCCACACCTCCACCTCATCCCCTCATCTCTAGAAAAACGACACCCACGCAGAAGTACAAAATTGCCTCGCTAATATTAGTGTGCGGATCTCGCAATCTCCTAGAAAACGTCAGGCACCATTTTCACCTCCACATCAACGGAATATAATCACTACATCCCTGAGAGGCACGTGTCTATTCCTCATCTCTCTCAGTTATCTCTTGTTCTTACACACAGATGCAAACCTGGAAGAGCTCAACAGACGCGTCCACGTCATCCACTCTTACCACACATAGATACACACAGACACTTCCGCCGACGCTCTTTTCTTCGCCTTCGAACAGACGCTGTCTTGGCGCTTCCACGCCCATAAATCTTTGCCCCCTTTTTCCGATGGATCGAAATCAATACACGAGGAAATATAAGAAAAAGAAGGAGGGATTGGATGAGTTGAGAGAGACTGTAGCACAGACAGATACCAGACGAGTTAACGCATAACCACACACTCTTTTCTCTCTCTCTCTCTCTCTCTCTCTCTCTCTCTCTCTCTCTTTATATATATATATATATATATATATATATATATATATATATATATATATATATATATATATATATATATATATATATATATAAATATATATATATATATATATATATATATATATATATATATATATATATATATATATATATATAAATATATATATATATAAATATATATATATATATATATATATATATATATATATATATATATATATATATATATATATATATATATATATATATATATATATATATATATATATATATATATATATATATATATATATATTTATATATATATATATATATATATATATATATATATATATATATATATATATATATATATATATATATATATATATATATATATATATATATATATATATATATATATATATATATATATATATATATATTAAACCACATTGAAAGAGAAAACGGAATAATTTTTCCTTGCAGTAATATTTTTATTACCTTTTTTCGAAAAAAATCCGTGCACGGAAGCGATTCGAACCATGGACACTGAGGCAGCGAGCACCCCTTCGATCACAGTTAAAAGTATGCCGTTAATACGGATTTTTTCGAAAAAGGTAATAAAAATATTACTGCAAGGAAAAATTATTCCGTTTTCTCTTTCAATGTGGTTTAATGGATTCATTTTCATAATTTTCTCGCGCTACTTTGAGAGATATATACATATATATATATATATATATATATATATATATATATATATATATATATATATATATATATATATATATATATATATATATATATATATATATATATATATATATATAATATATATATATATATATATATATATATATTAGGTAAAAGGCCATGTTGTATGCAGGTACTATTGAAGTCCACATCTGCGGCAGCGTTATTAATATTAACTTGTATTTTCTTAATATTTCTTACAAGTTTTTTAACGGAGGCTTCAAGGCGCGGAAAAACATCCGCGAATGACATTCTTTATTCCTAGAAGTCTTTCGACCGTGTTAGGTCATCTTCAGGAAATGAACAGAAGTAAAATTATTCTTACATCTACGTCTCAAAAAAGGTAGAATCAAAAGTGTATAGTCATAGTATAGTGGATAGGGTTGTTTAGGATAAAGTGGTGAAGAGGAATGAGTAAGAGTTAGTTGCTGGGTGACTAGCCATCTCTTTGGTTCTTATTGTTTATTTTTTTTTATGTCTTCTGCATTCTTTAATGGGGCTCTCGCGCCTCTGTAGTTCTTCAATATTTCACATATTTTGTTTTGTTTTTTGTTGCGGATTTCCTTAATATATGGTTTCTGTATTGACTCTGCAATCTCACCTTGCAGTGTATCTTGGGGGCGGTAGGAATTATTCACTGACTGACTGACGGACTGATGTATATAGAAAGAACAGAGAGGGATTACTGTGTGACACAGGCGATCAGGTAGTCGTAGAGGAAAAGGGTGCCGAAATAACTTGAAATGGGATAGAAAGAGTTGATAGGTCGGTGGCTAGACACCGATGCGTGGTGTAGTTGGGTGTGTCTCGGGGTATTCGTGACTGGACGACGGTTACGGGGTGGTCAGGAAGGAAATCGTGTTTGCATAATCGGAAACGCGTTATTAATGATACTCTTAACTTATGCGTAGAACGGCATGGGTTGCAGGTGGTTACGGGCTGCGGGGTATCGCAGGGCCATCGCAGGGCCATCGCAACATACCGTCTTGTGTGTAGTGCGGTGTATATGGAGTCTCTTGCGAGTTTCTCGAGTTGTTTTGTGAGTCTAGTATGAGCGTATGTGTTGAGGGCTGCTAATTTGTTGTTATCGTGTAGTATGGACATTCTCGCGTACATAGGAGAGTGGCGAGCGCGCTTCAGAGCAGAGTTCTGAATGCGCTGAGCCTTCTTCTGCCACGTGACACTCGCAGCTGCGAGTGACAGTGTGACGTACGTGAGAAGAGGTCGCATGAGTGTTTTATATATGTGTAATTGTAGTTTTTTGACCGCAGGATAGAACATGTGCAGCATTATGTTTGTACGTGCGGCTCTTGCTTGTGTTATGTTCTGGTGTATATTGAACCTAAGGGACTTGTCAAAAGTTACTTCAAGGATTTTTGTCTGTTGTATGTAGTTGAGCCTTGTTGGGTTTAGGTGGTTCATGTCTGGTGTGTGTGAGAAAATTTGTAGGTTATGCATGTAGTGATCTCTTGCGCCGAAGAGTGTCATCTGTGTCTTCTGAGGATTCGTGGCAATCAGCCATTTATCTTCGTATTCTGTCTAGTATTATTTGTGCGTGGTGCGCGATCTCGTCTAGTCCACGGCTGTTGACGAGAATGGTCTCGTCATCGGCGTAGGACATTGTGTATTTGTGACAGCAGTTTTGTGGTTGGCGTTGGGTGTCGTTTGTGTACATGATATAAAGTGTGGGTGCCAATACGCTTCCTTGGGAAAACGCCTGAGCGTGGTGTGAACGGTTGTGATAGGGTATTGTTGTATTTTGTGAATTATTCGTCTTACGTCTTGAAAATGTTAAAAGTTAAAAGTATATAGTTAGGGTAGAGTGGATAGTAATCATTAGGGTACAGTGGTGAAATGGAATGAGTAAGAGTTAGTGCAGGTTGCTGGGTGACCAGCCATCACTTGTGTTCCTGTTATCAGCTTTTATATCCTATCAATTATTCAAATGTGTAGGTGCTCTCACGCCTCTATTTTTCTTCTAAGATTATCTTTAGTTCTATTTGAGTATTTCGCAGTTGTTGGTGACTTTTATGCTTTGTTTGCCGTTCTGTAGGGATTCCTACGCTATCTATATATTGGTGCTGGGTTAGCTCCATTTAACGGTTTTCTGCTCCTAAAGTGTCCTCTATTGGTTGCTCTATGCTCTATTGGGATCTCCATCTTCCTTTTTTTCTTCTTCGTCCAGAAGTGTTTCTAGTTTATCCCATATTCTGACCGCTCTTTTATGTAGGGATACGTTTACTTGCTCCATCTCCATTTCATGGTGCAAATCTATCTGCCTCATTCGCTCTCTCCTTCTTGTATTTGTAATTAATAGTACACCGCTGTTTTGTACTCTCTGTAATTTCACGTTGTTAGTTTTAGTTAGATTGCTGAGTGGAATTGCGGGATATAATAATACTGATTTACACAGAAGGTTGTATACTTTGATTTGATTTTTTGTATTTAGGTTTTTTAAATGTTAAAGTTTCGTTAAGTTGGCTTTTGCTAGTCTGATTCTTTCGGTGGTGTGTTTTAGGTACCCGTTTGATGTTATCTTTAGTCCTAGTACTTTGCCTTCCTTTTGTTATCTGTACCTTTCTTCGTTAATCATTACTCCTGATGTTTTTCTTGGTTCAATAGGAATAATGGTAAACTTATTTGCGTTTGTCCTTATCTTCCATTTTTTTTTCAAAATTATTTGTTCTCGATTTCTGCAGCAGCGATTATGGCTTCCCTTGGTGGGTGCTTGTATGGACTATTAACAATTATCGAGATGTCGTCTGCGAATTGAAAGTATTTGGTGGTATCGTAGATTGGATTTAGAAGATTTGAAATATTTCAAAATCAGGTCCTCGATATTCTTCCATGGTGATGAATGCTATGCGGTCTGTTATGTAGTCACATATGCATTTTTTTTAGGATAGGTGGAAGTCCTAATCTTTTGACCTTGTATTTTAGGCCTATTCTCCAGACCTTATCAAAAGCCTTCTGCACGTCTCTTAAAACCAGATATGCGTATTTTCTGTTATATCTGGCTTTGAATATCGTTTTACTATTACGGTTAGTGCTGTCTCGGTACTTCTATCTTTCCTGAACCCGTTTTGGTGGCTAGGAATTAGATCGTTGTCTTCTAGGTGTTGGCTCAATCACCTGCTGATCAATTTTTCAAGTAGTTTGGCCACTGTTTCTAGTACAGTTATCGGCCTGAAGTTTCCAGGTTGGTCTGGGGGCTTGCCTGGTTTGGGCAAAAATACTATTTTCCCTCTTTTCAGGGCGTCAGGAAAATATCCGGCGCTTATTGTCGCATTGAAAATTTCTATTATTTTGGCAAGAAATACATCTGGCTCTCTTACCAGGTTTTTGTGGGATATCCTTGTCTCCAGGAGCTTTTTGCTTGGTTTTGTTTAGAGTATTTTTAAATTCCTCAAGTGTTATTAGGTCTACTCCTTGTACCCTCATTACTGTATCAGAAGCAGAGTGATTTGGTGTTACTTCTCTTTTGTTTCTGTCCATCTCTTCAACTATTCTAAGTTTATGGTCGCGGTCAAAATTTTCGTTTTCTTCAGGTGATATGTTGAAAACGTTGTACCAATGTTCTCTAAGCGCGGTCTCAATTTGTTATGGTTCTAGCGCATCTACTCCATTGTATTTGATGGCTATTTTTGTTATCGGCTTTTTATTTCCTCTCATCATGCTGATCTTTTGCCAAAATTTTGAGGATTTATCTCTAAGTCTATCCTGTCTATTATCTGGTCCCATCTTATGCCTCTCTGTAATAATTGTTGTGTTCATTTCCGTCCTAATGTTGAGGAGGCGTTCTCTATCACCTCTTTCTGGACCAACTCGCTCTATCTTTTAGGTTTAAATATCGATTTTCCAAATCCGCTAATTGCGGTATATACCAATTATGTGGCAATGTTCTAAACCTTGTTTTGGGTATATGATTGTTGTCTTTATCTATCAGCTTTTTCATCATGTTATTTAGTGCCTCATCTATATCTTCTAGGGTTGCATCGTTTAGATCTGGTTGCTGGTAATTTGTTAAGTCTTCGGCGTAGCCGCGCCAGTTAGCCTTTTTAAAGCTTTTTCTGACTCGGCATTTTATTTGTATCGGGTCTGCGGACAATGTTACTACCACCATTTCGTGATCTATGATGGTTGGTGGGCCTCTTTCTATCAAATAGTTATATTGGTATTTAGGAGAAGCTAGCATCATATCTGGTTTAGTTGCATTTCTTAAGCCGATGTACGTAGGAAATCCCGGTCCGATCCTCTCACCTATGCCTCTTGCTATTAGCAGATCTACATTTCTTCCGCTGTTGTTGAAATTGGCTGTATACCTTGATGCTCTTGTTCGGGCGTTCAGATCTCCTAAGAATAATACTTGTTCATTTTGTCCAAATATCTCCATGAAGTTATGTATAGGCACATATCCCCTCCTTGGGGGTTGGTACCCTGCCAAAATTATTATATCTCCTGTTCCAGTCTTTACTTTGATGGTTAAGTAGGCATCATCTAATTCTTTCAATCTCGTAAATTTTATGTCATTTCGGACGGCTATCGCTACACCGTCGTAGTTTATATCTTCTGTTGTCTTGTGGATTGTTGTATAATTAAAGATTTTAATGGGATTTATTTCCGGATTGATGTTGGTTTCATTTAGTAGGATGATCTCAAGGTCAAGGTTGAAGTATAAATTACAATGCGAGTGCCTTTTGGCATCCCAACCTGACACATTGTGACTTATTATTTTAAGATTTCTTTTCCTTTCCATTTTGTATCCTATTGTTCGAGTGAAGATCTTCTCTCACCTTTCTTTAGCTCTCTTTCGCAGGAGGACTTTGTTCGACCGCTTCCTTTCTTTTTAAATTCTTCTTTCTTCATATTAAAGCATAGCTCTTAGACATTTGTGGACTTAGTTATCTGAATACGGGCCTTCGAATTCGTACTTAAAATGCCCCTTTTTTATTCCCTATGATGATTTCTTCATTGTTTCTTATGGGGAAGGGTCTATCTTCAGGGGCGTATATTCTCAGATTAATGCACTTTTTTTCTTTATATTCTTGCCGGGGTTGGTGGTGGGGTTCCTCGTTTCCTGCTTCTTCTATTGCTTTTATTTCCTGTTGAGTTTCGGAGCTGCCTGCTTTGGCTACAGGTAATTCCACTTTCATTCCCTCTTCCTCTTCCTATGCTTGCTTGTTCCTAAGTCGAGGATCTCTCTGTAATCCTGGGTTGATACTAGTCAATTGGATGGAGTGCTCATTTTCACCTGCTTGTGCTTGGGCTTCAGGTGTCGGCGTTGTGTATTTGATGTTTAATACGTCCGCCGATAGCGGGTTATCAGGGAACCACATAGATTCCAACCCGTTATTACTTAGTATTTTGTTAAGTTCCTTGGAATAGGTTCCAGGGTTCGCAAGGTTCATTACGTGAGCATGTAGTATGCACTCCAGTATATTTAAAGATTTTTTCTGTTTGAGCTCTATTAGATTTTTTCCTGATACTATTTGTTCCGCTGTTGCCTTAGCTACTTTGGCATATGTTTGGTATTTCTTCTCCTCCTCAAGCCTTATCTTCTCTCTCCTCTTCTTCTTGATAATCTCTCTCTTAATGGGACAAGCCATCGCCATCGTGAGATGGTTCCCGCCACAATTCGCGCACTTCTTTTCTTGGCTTTTACAATCTTTCCATGTGTGTGAAGTTGAGTTGCATTCTGAGCATTTTGTTTCTTCTTTTTGGGGGGCAGTTCCTAGACGTATGTTGATCTAAAGCGAAGAAGCCGAAACAGGTAAGAACATTTATGAACTCATCGCTTTTGATTTGGTCCTGGGTTATCTTTAGGTTAAATGCGAACAGGCCGTTTTCCCTCACCTTCCGTGCCATGCCTGTTTCTCTGAACAAAACTTTAAAAACATGGGCGTACTCTTCCTTGTTAGTTTTGTTGCTGAATTTCACGACTTCCTTGACTTTAGCCCATTCTTGTCTTTTTTCGATCCCTTCTTTTATTTCCGTTGCTGTATGCTCCCCTATCCATGGATCTATCTGTCAACAGTATATGGCCTTTTAGGCCTCCACTTGTGGAGGAACTTTAGCTTCTAGTCCGATTTTCTGGAAGCTTAATGTGGCTTTCTCACTGAGTAAGTTATCCATATCTTTTTCCGTTTGACAAATGGCCACATAGTTGGTTGAGTAGTCTAGGAGTCGGATGAGTACTATTCCTAGTTACCCATACATCACGTTGAATACAAGAGTGCGTTCCGGTTTTTGTGCTCCTTTTATGGCCCGCAAAAGGACCCTTTTCGTTCTTTCCATTATTCTAATCGAGCTTCTTCTTTTTCTTCATTTAAGGTTTTATGGTAAAAAAACAAGGAAAAAGCGAGAATACAGAAAGTTAGAAGGTGCGGCTGAAATCCAGTTATTCATCTGGCATATTCCGCTAGCTTGTCAGCGAACCCTACCGACCTACCTGACGCCTAACCCTAACAGTGTTTGCTCCACTCAAAAGGATCCGCCGCTCACACGGGTACTAAACTGTTCCGGGCTAAGCTTCGGCCTGTGCCGAGTAAGCCGCCCGGTTCAGATATGGCTCCTGTCCTTAAGAGTATCTATGGAGGCTCAGTTTCCCTAACCGACACGCCCTAAGGAGAGGTGGGATAGAGAAGCAAGAGAATATGTCGATGGTCAAGTCTGAATAGAGTGAAGTCTTGTCAATCAGTTTCAAAATCTTCTTTTCCAGGAGAAAACGATGCACTGAGCTTTAATCGGTTATGAGGTTTGAATCGCTGTTCGAAAATCTTCGTAAGAAATTTACCAACGTCTGCTATCAAAATGCGTGAATTATTCACAAATTGTTACATTATATATAGTATTTCTACGCGAACATAAGTATTACAAAAATTGGCCAATCATGGCGCGAGAAAAGTTCACGGGGAAACTAAGCGATTCAAGGCACATATAATTGAAAGGCTCAGATTGTCCCCCTCGAGACTGCTTTGGTTGCCTTAGCTAGTCTGCTTTACCGCTGTGCCCAATTTTTCGGAATTTTTACAAACTGAACTTTTGTGAAGATGAATTTGTGCGACTCGCTTCGTGTAGTGTCAATAAAAACTGGTTAAAGTGAAAAAGCGCGATGCGTTCGAAAAGTGGACCACTAGTTATTCGATCTAGGAAGGTGAAGGGCGAAATCTTCGCTCCTTTGTTAGATACAAGGACCGGAGACTCATCTGGCCCACCCGCAAGCCCGAAGGAAGGAAGTTTAAGGTAAAGTGGTATAAAATTACTTGGACCTTGGCCCCTAGTTCTTTCATTCCACTCTTCCCCCATCACTTTTCTAAACCTTGCTCAGGGTATATATATATATATATATATATATATATATATATATATATATATATATATATATATATATATATATATATACATAAAATTCATATCCAAATATCATAAAATCATCCCCTACCTCACGATAGGATGCAGGAGAAATGAGAGAGACTCTCCTCATCACTCTCCGGGTCCTCTCGGTGGGCCCAAAACCAGACAGAGGAAAGGTTTTTGAAAAAGTTTTTGGATCCTTGAGTATTGCACTGGTTAGACTTATTGACATCCAAAATGGTTACTCGGCCATTTGCGCGAGGGAGGCCGACTGTGAAGCCTTGACCTCAAGCAAAGCCGTTGAATGCCTGAAGACGACTAGCTTGAAACCGACCACACCGCCACAAATTAGAACCCACCATAGCTTAATCTGCAGGCGCCTCGATTCCTGGGTCGGGAGCCACTCGGCAGATGAGATTAAACACGAGATTGAAAGGAACCACCAATGGACAAAGGTAGCTGAGGTAATAAAATTCAAACTTTACACGCACGTTTAAAAGGTTGTATTCGAGGACACGGCTATGGCTCAAAAGGCTAAAGAAAACAGTTTGCTTTTCTTCAACGTAAGAGTCTGCTCAGAGCAGATGGAACGTAAGGAGTTTGTCGACTTACAAATATGCTTTTTGGTGCTATAAGTACGGCAAACACACCACCTCCAACTACCCAGAAAAAGACCTTAAGTTATGCTCTATCTGCGGCGGCCGCGACCTTTTTGGCGTAACTGTAAAAATAACACCCCCAAATGCTTAAACTGTGAAGGCCCCCACCGGACTATGTCTATGGCATGTCCGGTTAAAAAGCAGGAAATATAAAAACAAACCAAATCAAACGCGCCCCCATAGAAAAAGGCTAATTCGACGTATGCTAAGGTAGCCAAAGCCGCCATTCCCAAGACCAACAACCAGAAGACACCTCCACATTAAAAACAAGCACTTAACCAAAATAATGTGCTGCATATACTATGCACACATTGCCATCATTACTCGCCCTGGCACCTTTGCCACGGAAGTCAGCCGCATGCTCGTAAAGAACGGGCTGCAAGAGATGTGGTTTCCGGACCACCCACCCTCAGAGGAGGTTATGAAAATAAGCATAGCCCCTCAGTGCCAAGAAACATGTCAAAAGGTGCCTACGCCACAAAACACAGCTAATACAGGCGATCCCCGTCTCAATAAACCTAAGGTAACACAAACAACAAAACAGGCGCCAGCTTCACCCAGGAAAGACACCATCGATACAAACAACACGCAAAGTCACTAACCCAACAAGGAAGCAGTGCAACCCAGGAAGGCCAGGTCTCCTCGAGCAAGAAAAGCCTCTAAAACCTGCGGCCCAAGGTCAACCTCCTCCTCATCGCGAGGGAGAGAACACCAACTAAAATACCACGCAAGAGGTTTCAACCTAAATTATATGCCCCCAAATCGGCTCTATTCCCAACCGAAATTGATTCCCGCGAAGTAGATGAAGGTCTTAGGTCTGAAAAATACAAGTGGGAATTCTCAGATGAGGTACCAGAGAGGCAGGTTGAGGATGCTTTCGCTCTAAACATGGTAAAACTGACCACGGACTGATTTCGCACAATCCAATCACGGACACGGAATACAGGAAAAAAAGAAACGGCAGGGAGCGCACCCCGCCCAGTACACCTCATGGGGCTAAAGTAGATCGCGAATAAACGTCTACTATAATCCCACACACTAGAGAACTAAAATTACACAAAATGACAGATATACTTAAAATTATACATATGAATGTCAATTGGTGAGACGGAAAAGGTTCCATCTATGGCAATATTATGTGACAAAGTGACCCTGATATAATACTTATTTCTGAACACGGTTGGACCGCGCAAAAAAAATTAAAATTATTTCAATACGTCATTAGCAAGAATCATAGCCAGGAACGGTATGACGACTGCGCAATAGCCGTCAAAACAAGGACTAAAATACAGGACACTGGAGGAATTAGATGAATCCTACATTGCCATTAAAGTGGGTACTGCCCTAGGGAGACTGGTCGTGGCCACGGGGTCCCAACCACCAAGACGCGGCTATTTGCCCATGCACAGCCTCTTACAGATATTTAGCCATGAGAAAAGTGTAATTTTTTGCCGGAGATCTAGATGCAAGGTGTGTTGCGGCAGGATATACCTCCAACAACAATGCAGGCAGAAACATCGAACTACTACTCGACAGACAATACATGACAAGGATCGGACCAGAATTCCCGACGTACATAACGGAAAGCAACGCAACCTGATATAGTCGTATCTAGCATCAGGTTTCCTTACAATTACTACATAGAACCGGGCCTCATCATTCCGAGCGACCACCAGGCTATAAAAATTACAGTAGGAGTAAATCCCATTTAAATTGAAATCCTAGAACGCAAAAGCTACAAACAGCGAACTGAGAAAGCTATAGAAATTACCTCCTAAATTATATCCCCGACCCCTTATTTGATGCTAATTTAAAAGAAATAGATG
The DNA here is from genome assembly GCA_963969495.1 of Ceratothoa steindachneri. NCBI lineage: Eukaryota > Metazoa > Arthropoda > Malacostraca > Isopoda > Cymothoidae > Ceratothoa > Ceratothoa steindachneri. Next base: position 23,037,724 of record OZ018330.1, on the reverse strand, counting down.
AGGAGCTTGATAAATTTACTGACTTTCTAATAAAAGCCGATTCAAATAGCATTCCCTGTATTTATTATAAACCCTCCCAGCTCCCCCCTGGACCGCTCCCCTGAGAGCCCTGGCCCAAGAATATAGGGACCTGTCCAATGTAGTAGCGCTGATAGGCCCCAACCACAATGTCCACAGAAGACTAATTCAAATTAAAGACGAACTCCAGACACTAATTACGGACCAACAAATGCTATTATGGGACGGACTAATAGAGAGACTTCGACATAGAAAGAGACTCACACACGTTCTGGCAAACGGTTAAACGTCTTAAAGGAAAACCTCCACAAACAAAAATGACATCATTCACGACGGCAAAATAATTAATGAGACTGAAGAGATTGAAGACATGTTTAGAATTTTTTGGTCTTCAATCTTCAAAATTACCCGAGAAGAAAATGACAATTACGACCTAGAATTCGAAACTGGCGTAATCCAAAAGCTAAGCACACAAATACACAAAACCTCTCCTCACCACTTTGTGTCGCAGGAAAGATGGATGGAGGGCTATGTCAGTAAAATAACGGCTCTAGAACTCTCCGTTACTCTAAAATCCTTTCGTCAAAGAGCACCCGGTACTACGGGGCTGACCCGCGAGAATTTCATCCAGGCCCCGCCTAACGTTTGGAGTGGCCTTCTCAACATCATGAAGGCCGCTCTGAACACGGGCTATTTTCCTGATCAGTGGAAAGTGGCCAAGATGATTTTCATCCCAAAACGAGGGAAGCTACCGGACTGCCCTGCCAGCTTTCGACCGATATCTCTCCTAGAATTTGCTGGCAAAGTCTTCGAGAAGATATTGGCTAATAGAGTCAATTTTTTTCTCGATGAAGCCAACTTGCATAACGAGCAACAACACGGCTTCAGAAGGAAAAGAGGGACTGACACGGCACTAGTCGTTGTCACCGAAAAGCTTGCTAAGATCAAGGCAGATAAGAGGCATGCCGACCTAGTGCTCCGCGATGTCAAAAAAACTTTTGATAAGGTTTGAAAGAGAGGACTACAATTTAGGATCCTTCAAGTACTCCTCAACCCCATTCTTGAGAGCATACATTCAAATTAGAGAACATAAAGGCCCCTAATTCGACTTGAACCAGGGGTCCCTTAAGGGGGCTGTCTCAGTCCTCTTTTATACAACATTTATACATGCGATCTACCACAACCTCTCCCTGAGTGTACGATATACGTACAGTTCGCTGACGATATATCGCAAATTTGTACCGCCGCTTATTTTCACAGGCAATTTATAGCGAGGAATACGGCTAGGGAGATATCTAACATCAACTCATTCGAGACGAGATTGAAGATATTAACCAATGCCCTAAAATTCAAAATAATTTCCATGTTTCGCAAGACCTTCAATGATATACGCGTAGAAGGGGAGCGAATCCCCTACTGCCTGGAAAGGACGGTTCTGGGGCTCAAAATCACCACCAGGGGCTACAGGAGTCATATCGATCGAACAGTCGCGAATGGCAAGAGAGATTTGAGGGAATTTTATAGGTCCCGTGACCTAAATCCATAAAATATACTCAAGATATTCAATGCGTGCATTTGCTTGAGGCTCTTGTACCCCCACTCCCCCGCGCCGCTGAACACGAAGGCCGAGACCCACAAAGCGGTACTTATCATCACAAACATCCGAAAAAAGAGAATACCAACGACAAAATGAGCTCCACGACTCGGTTGGATCATCTCCGATCAACGTGGCGCTCCACGAGAGGGCTAAGAGGATCTGGTGAGCCATCGGCACCCGCCTGTCCCCGGAGTTCTTTCGTACACACCAAGACATCGAAGTCGCTCGGCAAATAAGACCATTTAAAAGTAGTAAGGCACAGACTGACGGCGACGTGACTCCAAAATACACATGACAAAATACAAAAAAACGATCAGTGTAATGCTCAAGTTTCTTTAGTATAAATTCAGAAATTCATAAACCATCATTAAGATTTACCCTTTTACAAAATTGTAAAAATTCAAAAATTCAAAGTGTAACTAGAAAAGCTTTTTCAAAAACCCACAGCGGGAACTAAAATCCCGCCTCAAATAAAGGCTTGAATGCCATTAAAGACCATAAAGATCATTAAGATTTACAAAATATAAGAATTAAATTAACATGTTTAATTTAATTGAATAAACTATAAATTTTATAGTTTATTAAATATAAAAACAAACAAACAAAATACATAAAAAACAAAAACAAACAGAGATACCCTTTCACCAGAGACCTATTTATTCTGTCTCCCACACATCCTCTATTCTTTAAACTCACCCTATTTTACCACTTTCCTCTCTTACTATCTTTCTCTCTAACTCTCCATAAATCTCACCATTTTTATGTCCAAGGTCCAAGGTCCAAAGTCCTCCCTTGAGACTGCGCTTGTCACTTGGATTGATCTCTTTCATACTCGTTGTATGGTAAAGTCATTTTTTCAAAGAATTGGGCTGGACTTCATTCGAATGAGGTTGATTGAATACCGCTTTGCTGTGCGTGACCGGATATTCCACCAGCAGTAATACGTTCGGAAGTGGTTATTTTCTCCTTGATTTGCCTTGATAGAGGCTAGTTGAGGGAAAGGAAGAAGGACTCCTCTGCGCTGCAGATGGTAAACTTGCATTTTGTTCATTGGACATTTTTTCCACCTTCTCCATACCACTCTTCCTTATTTTCATAACGGATCCCTAAAACTACATACACATCCAGTTACACACACCTACAGACTTGAGTCCCCCCCAGATTCCCTCTCAAATTACGCCCTTTGGTGTAATGGCGGAGAGATGAGGGAGACGCAGCATATTGCCCTGAGGACCTTGCCAGGCCGGCAAAAACCCGACAGGATCAAGGTCTTCGAGAGAGAATTTACGGCGAGCTCAATATTGCCCTCGTACGGCTAAGTGATTTGCCAAATGGCTACGCGGCTATCTGTTCAAGGGAGGCTGGCATCGAAGGCCTCTCCTCCCGGCGTGCCTCAGAAACTCTTCGGAAATTTGATCTTGTACCTCAGACACCGCCACAAATACCCACTCATAGAAGTGTGATCTGCAACGCCTCAACCCCTGGGTTGGAGGCCACTCGATCAACCAAATCACAGACGAGATTCTTCGAGATCAACAATGGGCAAAAGTAGTCGAAATGATAAAATTCAAAGACTACATCCACGTTTTTAAAGTTGTCTCGACGGAAACCACAATGGCGATTAAGGCAAAAGAAAACGGCCTTCTCCTCTTTAACATCCAGGTCTGCCCCGATCAGATTGAGCGTAAGGAATTCGATGACCTGGAAATGTGCTTCAGGTGCTACAGCTACAACGAACACACCACCGCCACTTGCCCCAATGCTACACTCACAATTTGTTCTGTGTGCGCCGGCCAAGACCATTCCTGGCGCAAATGTAAAAGTTCGTTCCAGAAATCACAGAAACATGGCAATTACCGTCCAATAAAGAAGGAACAAATACAAAAAGCAAAAGACAAAGACAGAAAAGAAGAGGAAAGAAAGGTTCACGCCACCTACGCGAAGGTTGCCAAGGCAACGGTCGTAGAAAGTCGTGTTGTCATTGCACCTACGTACCTGCAAATCGAAAACGAGAAATCAACAAAAATAATGTGTTGCATATATTATGCACACATTGCTAACTTGACCAAGCCTGGCACTTTCGCGAAAGAACTAACCACCATACTCGTGAATAACGGCATGGAAAAAATGTGGTTCCCGGAAAACCCTCCGTCAAACGAGATTCTTCGAGTGAATCTCCAGCCACAGACCGAGAAGAGCAGCCAAAAAGCTCCAGACACGAGTAATGCCCTTTACGGGATCCTCGAGTGCAAGCTATGCTTGCCCGGCAGAAGGCACAAACGGACTCACAGATACACCCAACTACCCCCAACAGAAGCACGAGTCGAGCGAAATGAAGCCGCTGCTGTGAGGCCTAAGAAGGCAGAGCATTCGCCCCGCCCCCAAAAGGCCTCGCAGTAACGTCGACCGAGTAGGTCCTCGTTTTCAAAGAATCGGGCTCCCGGTTACATGTACTACTTGAGGATGATAAACCTCAGAGTATATGTTGCCAAAGGGAACCAGTTTCATTATGGCGCAGGCCCAGAAGATATTGTCGATGGCCTTATGGCCGGACAATTAAAATGGGATTACGAGGCTGACATACCTGCAGATCTGGTAAAGCAGGCTCTATTCCGCGACCTTGTCCAATTCTCAACCGACACTTACGTTGTTCTTACGGACGCAGAGTTCCGTAAGAAGAGATCCGGCAAGAGGTAGACTCCTCCGTCCTCCCCCAAGGAGCAAAAGTCGACCGAGAATAAAACACTCCTCGCCATAACAGCTACGCTACATTGCGAGCGTAGTATCAAAAGCTAGCCCAAAATTTGAAGAAGACCTTACCCGAACGGTAACATCAACCCTTACATGTAACACTCTTACCGATTATTACAACCCAATTTACCACCACTTTTCACCGAAAATTGACTTACCGTAGTATCGAGTTTTACTATTTACTACAAAGGCTTGAATGCCAACCAATTTCGACACCCAAAACAACACAACACGAGACTAACATTGCCAGAGCTACTCTTCAACCAGGAATCTATACATTCCTGCTCTTGCGTGCTATATGTTTACTATACTACCTACTTTTGCCTGAGATACCCTTCGACCAGGGAAATATACCCACTTGAAACTTATACTAAACTTAGCTTTACTATCATTGTCAAAACCCTTTCACCAATATATTCTTTTACTTTTGCTCTACTAATCTATACTTCCTAACTTGTTATGTCCAATGTCCAATCCCCCCTCGAAAAAAGCGGACCGACGGACTGAATTTGGATTCTTTTTTACAACTGAGAGCTGTGAGCGCGTTTAAGGAAAAGTTAACTTTTCATTAAAGTTAACGTTAACTTCAAGAAAGAAGAAATATATGCGCCCTATGGACTGATTTGAGATTCCTCCTGTTTCCAGTGGGCGGGGTGCTTACCCTAAAGGGGCAATTCATCCTTAATTAATCCTTAATCCACGCTTTGACTTCCACTTGCTTCATAGACTAAAAGCGACATAACGCGCCCAGAGCCACTTAAAGTAGGATATAGTGAACCCCAGAAGGAAGCTCCAATAGAGAGCGCGAAGAAGGGGGGTCCTTAAGACCACGAGCCTTAAATTCTGTGGAGGCGCCTCTTAGCTTAGGCCTATATAGGTAGGGCAGTCGTGAAGCGCTAAAATAAGTAAGTAAATAGGGAACCATAGGCTTCTAGGTGATAGGGAACGTTTTCACTGTCCTTTTTTACAGATTTAGAGAGGAAGGAAAAAAACAAACATAGGCTTCGGAGGAAGGAACGAAGAAAAGAGCGCCTAGGCGCTCGACTAGCAAAAGGATCGGGGATCATCCCCCTGTAAGGAAAAGAGGCAGCCTGGAATGCTTACGAGTACCTCTACGGACAATTGACCAGGAGATCAAGCCGGACAAAGGAAAACTCTCCGAGACATGACTTGGACAGATAAAAGTAGCCCTAGTCAAAATTATCGACATCCTAAATGGCTACGTGGTAATTGCAAGTAAGGAAAAAGAAGTAGAAAAAATAAAAAATAGTGTCCCAGAAAGAAATAGAAACAATAAAGGGAATAAGACTAACGCACAAAATCCCGCCCCAGATAACTGCAAACAGAAGCATCATATGAAGGAAAGTCGACGCTTGGGCGTGTTCCCATGACATAGAAGAAATGAAAGAAGTAATAGAAAAAAATTATGAAGGCATAAAAATAAATGAAATAATTAAATTTGGCAACCACACACATGTCTTCAAAAGTGTGTGTGTAACAACAGTTATGGCAGCAAAGATATTCCAACGAGGACTGCTCATGTTTAACATGAGAATTCCACCAGAGAATATGGAGCGCGAGAAACATATTAATATACAAATGTGCTTCCGCTGCTATAAGATGGAGGATCACTTGACGCATGACTTCACTGAGAAAGATATAGTATTTTCTGAGTGCGGACAGAAGAACCACGAATGGAGTCAGTGCGACGAAAGTACTAAGAAATGCGTGAACTGCCATGGGCCACATAGGATTATGGCAATGACATGCCCCAGAAGAAAGGAGATAATAGAACGAAAGAAAAGAGAAGCGATAAATGAAGAAAAAACTAGAAGAAATGCAACATACGCAGGAGTGGCTAAAGCAATTATAAAGCAAATGCCGGAAGCACATACCCATCTAACTGTGCCACAAAGGGCATCAACAAAAGTGCTCACATGCATACTCTATGCCCATGTGATGAATATTGGGAAACGGGGCACCTTTGCTACGACACTCAATACAATGCTAGAAAAAAATGGAATGAGAAGATGTGGTTTCCTGACAACCCCGCCTCATCTGAAATACTTAAAATCAACGTCGCTTGAGCGTCGGCACCAACGAGCAACGAGGAACATACTGTCGAAGAGAGCGCAATTTCAAACATGTCAGTGCAAAGCAAGGAAGAAGACAAAATAGTACGCATGGAAGCACAGGAAGTAAAACTTAAAGTCTACAGCGATGAATGCTGCCCCCCTCCTGAGAGGTAAGAAACAGGAGGACATCATTAAGGCAATTAAAGAAGGAAAATGCAAATGGGCATTCAAAGGAAAGACAGGAGAAGAAGACGAGGAAGAAGTACAAAAACTCTTAATGGAAGATCAAATTTGATTCTACCCTGGCGACTGCGTTACTCTCTGCCATTCTATATTTCAAAGTATGAAGAATGGTAGGTTTAAAAGCAACGAAGCAGAACCCAACAAGAGATTGACCCGCCAAAAGTCCAGAGATCTCTAGACGACCAAACTTAAACAATGAAACCAGAAAGGAGAAGAAAGCTCAGCATTCTGCAAATCGACACTCAGGGATGGATCGGTAAAACATCGACATTAGGAAATTATTTCAGAGAGATCGATCCAGACATCATATTAATATCAGAACAAGGAGTGAATCCAGAAGAAAAAACAATGAAATTGTTCGATTACACCGTCATAAATGCGAATCCTTCAGGCGAACGTCATGACGCGGTGGCCATAGTAATAAGAAAAGGGCTGAAGTTCAAAGAAGTTAATAATTTGGATGAGGCATACTTGGCCGTAACAAATGAAACGGAATTAGCGCCAATAATAGTAGCTACGGGATACCAAGCATCAATAAAAAAATAGCTTCCCCTGCACAACCTATTTAAAATCTTTGGCACAAGTTTCCCAACCATCTTTATGGGAGACCTCAATGCCAGGTGCATTGCAAATGGATACCGCTCCAGAAACAACAGAGTAGCCAACTTAGAAATGATGTTGGAAAGAAACATTTTTAAGAGAATAGGGCCAGACTTTCCAACATATGTCACAGGCAATGCAGCTACAAAACTTGACGTCGTGCTAAGTAGCTTTAATATGCCATACAACATCCACATACAACCAGTTACCTTTGAATGTAGTGACCATGTTGGAACACATTTGATCATGAATCAATACCCGTTACAGGTACCGATACCGGCGAGGAAGGGTTACAAGAGAGCAAACTGGGCAGGTTACACACAAGATCTTAGTAACTTCGTCCCAAAGGATCTCACTGACGCCAACCTGGAAAATATTGATGAGGAGAACTCAAGATTAACAAGGACGATCATTGAGGTGGACGAAAGATATATACCAAAGAGAATATACCGTACTATTCCACATACTCGATGGACAGAGGAAATTAAAAGAAAGAATAGGCAACTAAGAGGATTACTAGACCAAATAATTCTCCATGGATCAAATAGAGAGCGATACGAAGAAATCAGAGGATGGAGAGAAGAACTGAGGCACCTCATAGAAGAACACCAAAGTCACATATGGGATAGCCTAATAGAGAAAATAGACGAGGAAATAAGACCAAAAGAGTACTGGAGAATAATAAATAAACTTAAAGGCAGACCTCAGAGAGAAAAAATAACAATTAATAATGAACGGGGAGAAAAGATCCAAGAAGAGAGGCCACAGAAGAACCTTTTCGTAATCACTGGAAATCAGTGTTCTCCATAACATCAGAGGAGGACGAAGACTTCAATCCAGAGATAGAAGAAATGGTCCACACAGTCTTGCGAGAAAACATAAACAAGATCACTCCAGCACCAAGTGAAGAGCGAGAAAGGGAGGAAATTATGGGTACAAGGGCCTACATAACAACAGAAGAGATCAAAGGCGTAATACAATCATTCAAGCAGAAAGCACCAGGCCTCTCAGGAGTAACCAATATTAATATTAACAAAGCACATAACATAGTCATCAGAACATTAAAGAATATTTTTAACGCGTGCTTGAACACCGGTTTCTTCCCTGATAGCTATAAACTCGCCGAAATTATATTCGTTCCAAAACCAGGAAAAACACCAAACCACTTCAGCAGTTACCGGCCATTATAGCTATTGAACTTCATGGGCAGAGTCTTCGAGGAAATCCTTAACAGAAGACTAGAATAATATCTTGAAGAAAATAAATGACCTTTATAATGATTATCAGTTCGGATTCAGAAGAGGTGGCGACACAACAATGACACTTGGCATAATAACAGAGAAAATAGCAAAGGCCAAAGTAAAGAATAACTATATCGATCTGGTCCTGAGAGATGTAAAAAAAGCATTCGACAAAGTCTGGGTCAGAGAAATACAATATAAGATCTTAAATCTCCAGATGAATAGAAATCTGGAGAGAATTTTCTGCGATTATGTTACAGACAGAAGAGCATATGTAAAGATAAATGATTATTCAGGACCAGAATTCGAATTGGAAGCTGGACTCCCGCACGCGGGCTGTCTCAGTCCCACTCCGCTGTATTCAATATACACAGCAGACCTGCCACCACCAATAATGCCTGGTTGTCTAAACATATAATTCACGGACGACATAAACCAACTCGTCGTCACTCCGTACAGGAACGTACGCTTTCAGGCAAGGACAACAGCTTTAGAAATCAGCAACTACGAAAGAGATTGGATGATAAGGACGAACAGGAGGAAATTTTACAATAATCCTAATCTCCAGGAACAAAACAGCTGAAATTGTTTTGAAGATCAGAACTACAGATATCATAGCGAGGGCAAAGTGCTAGGACTCAGAATAACAACAAGAGGCTACAAACAACATATAACGGAGAAGAAAAACAAGGCAATTCCGATCCTTAACCTACTCTACAATCTAAGAGGGATAGGCATGAAAAATAAAATAAAAATCTATCTTGCGTCCAATCTACTCAGATATCTGTTATTCATTAATTTCGTCTTAACTATGCCGGTCACTTGGACTGACATAATTAAGGACTTATGTGAAAATTGGTTTGAGGACTAGCCCACAGAGGAAGCATAAGTCAGAAATTATCTCGAAACTCGAGCATAACTGCGAGTACCGGACGGAGCAGAGATCTTCATCACTCGAGGAACTTGACCAGAATAATAGAGGGAAGTAACACCCTTTTATATGTAGTTGGATGCAGTTATGGCAAAAGCAGCCGAGAAGGGGTGGCAAAACTTTAGCGGCCATTGATTCGACCGTTACTGTATCAAGTCCACCATAATTCACCCCTCTTGAGGTTCTCACTCGAGATTCATCCCATCCATCCATCACCCATCATCCTGGCAGTAAACGAGCAAAGGACCAACTGGAAAATGTACGTGGACGTTTTCACCATTTTTTGGACTAACCGCTACCTCCTTTACCACCCCATAACTTCCTTTTTGGTTTCAGAAAAGAAGACATCGCAAGAGGACTTAGTAGAAGGACGTGTAAGACCATGGAGACTCTCACTAAGAGTGTCCCCCTCAAGACAATACAAGGAGAAAAGGCCCCGGAAAAGAGAAAACTTTGCGAAACCTTCTACCTCGAACACAAAGTGGCACTGGTGAAACTAATTAGAGTTTCATCAGGTTTCATTGCCATCTGTGTAGAGACAAAGGATGTGGACCGGCACCTGTATGAAGAAGGAGCTACCACACTAAAACGCATCGGGCTGTGGGCAAAGACCCCTCTACAAGTGGTAACGAACCGCAGCGTCATTTGCCGCAAAGTGGAGAGTTGGGTGAAAACTCGACCGAAGGCCTGAAAGAGGAGATCCAGAAGAGCAACCCATGGGCGAAAGTCCAGGAGGTCATCAAATTCGTGAACACACACACGTGTTCAAAATAACGTTTACCACTGACATGGCCAGAAAAACGACGATGGACGGAATCCTGGTTTTCAATATGAGAATCCCAGGAGATAACATACAATAAGAGAAATTTAATAGCATACAAATGTGCTATATATGCTATAAACTCAATGACCACACAACGACGACATGCCCGGACAAAAACAAACTGTGGTGCAGTGAATGCGCCACAGAGGGACACCGATTCTATAAGTGCGAGAGCACTAAGAAGAAATGTCTCAAGTGTAAAGGGAACCACAAAACCATGGACCTGAACTGCCCAAAGCGCCGAGACATCATCAAAAGAAAGGGGGAAGAAGAGAAGAAAACCAAGAAGTTGACCTACGCGAACGCCGCCAAGAAGAATCTAGAAATAAAAACTGCACCAGCAAGTACTCAGATGAATATCGCAGGAGATCTAAGAGCAAATATACTGATCTGCATTACCCAGGCGAATGTGGCTAATGCAGTGAAGCCTGGCTGCTACAACCAGGTACTCAATGCACTTTTAAAAGCCAACAATCTCCCGATATTAATCATGCCTGTAGAGACTGAATGCTTTAAGGAATTCAAGGAATCAGTCATCTGAAACAACAATGTCAAATCTGGACTGCAAGAGATCGTAGAAGCTCCCTCATCGGACGAATCCGAAGAGGACGATAAAGAGGAAGATAAAACGGCTAAAAATGAGGAGGGATCCTCCTCTCCTGACAACGAAGAGGGCCCCTGCACCCGTACACGAGCTATTAAGAGCAATTTCGAAACCCCAATTCCACCTTCGAAGAAGGAAAACCCTGGGCACAGTAAAACCGCCCAGCTGGCCCCCAAGAAGAAAAAGAAGATTAAGAAGAAGCATAGGTAAAAACAATTCACCATTTACGGAACGCACTGAAGATACTGGAGATTGATACCAACGGCTAGACGACGAAAAGAACTCTTTACGGAAATGTATTCAGAGAAATTGATCCAGACATCATCTTAATTTCGGAACAGGGGATAGACACGCGTAGTGCAGAAATGAAAATCTGGAACTACGACGTGTTGATCACGAATTATTCGCAGGAGAGGTTCAACGGTGCCGCTATTGCAATAAAGAAAGGGATTTAATACAAGCAAATAAAAAATCTAGCAGAATCCTACCTCGCGATTGAGGTCGAACTCGACATAGGAAAATTGATCATTGCTACCTGATATCAACCGCTAAGGAGAGACGTGTTACCAATTCATACTCTCACTGGCCTTTTGACAGAAGAGCCCCCAAATGCCAGATGCCAAGAATCCAGTTACAGGACCTTTAATGGTATAGGAAGAATTCTGGACCTATTGCTGGACAGAAATATTGCCCAGCGAATAGGCCCCGACTTCCCCACCTTTGTTAGAGCAAGAAGTACCACAAAACCAGAAATCTGCCTGGCGAATCGTCAGCTGCCGTTCAATTACTACATGGAACCCGTCCAGGTACCATGTAGTGACCATATAGTAATCCTACTAACTATCAACAGAAACCATATACAAGTTCCAGCTGTAGTCAGAAAAAAACTACAGAAGAGCAGACTGGACACGGTACGCGCGCCTTCTCGAGGCCTACGATCCGCCGAACTTGACGAAGCAATTCTCGAGGAGGTCGACGAGGCACTCGACGACGTCAATATTTATCTCATCAACGCAGTGCTTGTATCCCTAAATCCGAGTATAGGACCATCTATACCTACAGATGGACCAAATATATGAAGTATTCATACCCTGAGCTGAAATTATTGTATGAAATCAATATCAGGAATGTATTAGTTCACTCAATGCAACGAGTAAAGAAATCAAAGAAGAACTCAACCAGTTGATCCTCGAACAACAATAGAGACGATGGGATGATGCCTCGATCACAAAGCAACTCCCAAAGTTTTCTGAAAAAAGATCAGAAATCTCAAAGGATCGACTGGGAAGAAGAAGATCGAGTTACAAAAAGAAGATAGAAACATCGAAACGGAAGAAGGAAGAATTGAAGAGATATTCCTAAGTTATTGGGAAAAAATCTTCAGCATAACTGAGGAAGAAAACGAAGACTATGACATAGAGTTTGAAAGCAACATCATAGACGAGCTTAATGAAGAAATACACAAGACGCACCCTCACCACCAGGTGGATAGACAGCGCGACGGAGGCGCCGAAATTACCGAAAAATAACTACTCGGCGCGCTCCGCTCATTCCGACACAAAGTCCAAGGACAATCGGGGCTTACAAAGTCAAACTTTGAAAAGGCACCAGCCAATGTCACCGAAGGGATGAGAAGAATATATAATGCCTACCTGAACACGGGATACTTTCCAGATGCTTATAAAACGGCTAAGATGATTTTCTTGCCTAAGCACGGAAAGTAGCCAACGTTGAGAGCTACGGGCCAATTTCACTTCTAGAATTTAGCAGGAAGCTCTTCGAGAAGATCCTCAACCGAAGACTGGTGTCTCGCCTGGAGGAGAACTCCCTCTTCAACCCAGATCAATTCGGGTTTAGGAGGAAGCAAAGTACGGATATGGAGATTAATGTTATCACAGAAAAGTTAGCCCAAGCAAAACAGGAAAGAAGTTACGTGGACATTGTTCGTCGGGACGTATCTAAATCGTTTGATAAGGTGTGGCAACGGGAAATGCAGTACAAGATCTTACGACTGGGTCTAAGTGGAAACTTAGAAAAAACTTTTGTGACTGTCATGGAGAGAGCGGTGGGCCGCTCACTGCCTGCCTCCCACAGGGGGGGGTGCCTGTCCCCCACTCTCTAATTGATTTACACCACTGATGTCCCAGCCCCTGTAAGTCCCACTTGCCTCAACATTCAATTTTCCGATGATTCCACCCAGATAATCACTTGTCCATGGAGGAATGTGCCTTGGCAAGCTCGTATGAAAGCAGCAGAAATTGAAAACCTTAACACCTACGAGGCCCGGTGCAAGATTCGCACTAACCAGGAAAAGTTCAAAGTAGTCCCCATAGACAGGAGACTACTTTTCGACGTCAGAGTGGGGGATAGAAGTTATCCCTACACCACGGAGTGCAATGTACTCGGAATAAAGATTACTTAAGCCAGGTACAAGAAGCATGTCCAAGAGAGAATCACCAAGGCCACTACTGCAGCCAAAACTCTATACATGCTCAGAAATCTTCGTGAAAGCAATAAGAAAAAGATCTACAATGTACTTGTAAGATTGACGCTGCTATACCCCGCTTCCGCCCTCTCATGTGTCTCGAAGACACAAAAGAGGAAACTACAAGTGGTGCAGAACAAATGTATCTACCTAATTACAGGTACATACAGGCGAGAGAGAAGACTCCAGGAAGAACTGCAACGGGGGGGAGGCGGGGATAAGTCCTATTGACGTTGTCATAGAAGAACAGAAAAGGAATATGCAGGAAATGGTTAATCGAGAATTAGACGATGATATCGGCCAAATGATTAACAAGAACAGAAGAGGCATAAGTTGCGCCAGATTTCTAAGCTCCGCTGGCAAGCAGAAGTGCCGTTCTACGCATGTAAATAAGAATGTTTTTACCAAGACCAAAGAAAGTGACCAAGAAAAAGATTACCCAATTATGAAACCTCACCGATTTATACAATAATTCATCAATGAAGACCTCAAAATACAGAAGAAGACATCCAAGAAAAAACAAAAGACACGATTTACGCTTACAACATAATATACAAAAAAAACAACGACACTAAGCACAACACTAAAGTTATTAAAGTAATTTATTACCACAACACCAAATTTGCATATCATATCCAAGAACATTTTTTTTGGGGGGGAAGACAAATGGCTTGAACGCCATATTATATAAATTAACTCAAAGAAAACAAAGGAACCACAAAACAAAAAAATATTTAAAATGCGATAGGCCTGATCATCAGGCTCTTAGCATCTCTTTGCGCCCTACCACACTTCTTTCTCTTTTCACCACTTGTCTATTTTCCACTATCTGTCCCTACACCCTTTGCTTATCCCTTACACACACTTACATTCTTACATCAATTGAATTGAACTGAACACCTCGCTATCGTACAGATACAGAAGGCAAGATTCGGCGAAATTTCCTTCGGCGCTTCTCAGTGAGAACAGTGCATTTACGGCATGTCATACCGTAAATAAAAATTCTTTTATTTCCCTGGTTCATCATATCGATATAACGTGCTAAGCCCTCCCCACCCCTGCTCCGTCGTGATTTGGGTCCATGAATATGACTTTACACATAGAGCCTCGTTGCAACTATGCCGTTCTACTTAGAAAGGGTATAATTGCAAACTTTGGGGAAAGGAGGTCTGTGGCTTAGCCCGCTGCGTAACACAAAGGAAGGAGCAAACCTAGATTGGGACTCAGTTATCAACGCGGAGAGGATTAATACCCTACCCTGCGGCACCGTCCAAGACCACAGAGGGAGATACTACCATCTCTGTGAGAAGTCGGGGCGGCACCCCGACTGGAGTCAGTTGATTCGGGGCTTCAGTCATCATTAAGTCCGCCATGCTTTCACACCCTCTGAGAAGCCCAATCAATTCCATACTCACTAATAATTATCACATCCGAGTCATTTTCATGGGATCGTTATCGGCGGGGCGGGTGCATCCCCCCCCCCTCTAAATAAAAAAGAAAGTTTAAAAAGCGATCCTCATCATGGTAAATAATATATCCACACTCACACTCCTACACTTAACAGAAAAACCTACTACCAACAATGAACACACACTTCTCAATCTAGACACTACACATAACATCCCCCTCACAAACATAATAAAGACACACACGGGCCACAAACTCGTCTTCCGCTCACAGGAGGACGCAGAGAAGTTTCACAACCTTGCGTCTGACACACTCGCCGCAGAATACCTTCACACAAAACTAGCCGATGATGTACACAAGAAACACTAAATACGAGTCCTCAAAACCAACCCCCCTATGGTTGGCTTTCTTCACAGATGACCTCCGGACACACCTCAGACAGAAGTATGGGGAGGAAGTCATCAAAGACTTCTACTACAACCGAACAAATCAATGGGCAGTAATTACACTGTCCGATCAACACAAAAAAACACTGCTGCTAGACCAAGGCATCAAGGTCTGCGGCATACTAACATATCTACATAACATCGAGCCACCGGTGTTACAAAACCGGACACGAGACACGAACTTGCCAAGCAGACCTGGTTTGCTCAAGGTGTAATGTAATGGGTCACCACTACACCACCTGCACAGCCACCTCACCCCTCTGCACAAACTACGGCAAAGACCATGTCGCCGTTAACCCTAAATGCCCTTACCAAAGTAAGGCCCTCTCTGACGCCGTAGTGGCAATACGGCGTCCACAACCCAACAACAAAACCACACACTCCGCCCCTGCTTCTCCTTCCCTTACAAGAACATTTGCTGCTGCTGCCGGCGCAACGTTGTCCACACCGCCCCCTGTCCTACCCCAGACCCACCCTACCCCAGCAGTAACCCAGACTCACCCACATGTTCTGATACCCGCTCCCACTGAAACACCCTACACCCAGAGACCCCCACTACTCCCGACATCAACCCCTACCCCCACACCACACACCCAAAGCTACACCTGGCCGCCTTGCTTTCAACGGCGGCAAACGCCATTTCGAGGGGTGACACCTGACTATACGCAAACATACTCAATGCACTGTTTGCCTCGCACGGTCTAGAACAGATCACCTTCCCCGAGAAGGTGTTCGCTCTAATCGACAAGCATACACACAGGAGACCCGCACTCCTCCCCACCACAGTGAGCACGAGCACCTTCAGGCCTGGTCCTACCGCACCATCACACCCCGCTCCTCACCTTCACCACGTTCCTGCCTCCTCTCGCCCTTCTGTTTACCATACCCTATTCCGTCGTATACTGAGAATGGAATAAATACAATACAAGTTACGATACAAGTTACTAAACACATCAAGATCCCAACAAAAGAAAAAAAACAGAGAAAAAGGGTCATTAATCAGGGGATGTGTTTCTAGAATCATTAACTAAACTGTTTACGATCAGGTTCCGGGAATAGGAGCTACATTTAAATTGACCATCCGAAAGATTAGAATTGGAAATTTATCCTATTAGTATCGATTCTACATTTTTTCTTTTACGGAAATCTTTACTCTTATTTATGAGACTCTTTATAACACTGGTCAACAAATTTTGACTTTTTTTTCTGCTGACTTAAGTTTCAGAGCTGTTCTTGGAAAATTCGGCATCACTGAGTTTAAAAAATGCCAATAGTTTTCTTCTATCACGTCGTCTTTTATTTATGGACTAGTCCATATTGGTCCCGCTCATAGTACCAGGCTATCTTACGACCAAGTGAACGGAAGTGAAGGCTTTTGATATTCTTCTTATTTTATTTTATGTATGTATTTAGACTTCTCTTTATGTACATCTAAATATATAAAACAATTGTGTATAATATAATTTTGTGTTTTTTCAGATTTGTTTTAGAAAATAACATTCAGTAGTATGGCTTCATTACGAAGGAAATGTTTGAATTCCCCTGACTCGTTTTGGTATTATGTGATTGTTTTACTGCACCAACTCAAAGAATGAACATTAGTATCCTTGTGAAAAGAGCAGACTTGGCTTACTTTAAGATTAAATTAGGTGATCAGTATAAACCGTGGACCCCGCACAATGTTTGTAACCCATGTGTCGAAAATCTACGCCAATGGACAAAGGGCGCAAGGAAACAACTAGGATTTGGCATCTTATGATGTGGTGGTTGCCAAAAAGAAGCATGTAAACGATTGCTACTTTTGTCTCACAAATACTTCTAATTATAGCAAGAAAACGCGACTTAAAATAAGATAACCAAATCTTGATTCAGCAATTCGTCCAGTGCTTCATTCAGATGAAATTCCAGTACCAGTATTCAAGGAATTTCCTTCACTAGACGATGTAAGTGATATACGTAAATCTGGTGTAAGTAATGAACTTGACAGTGATCCAGACTTTGTACATACATCGACCCAAGAACGTGGAAACTTCAGCCAATTAGAAGTGAATGATTTAGTTAGAGACCTAGGCCTGTTAAAAGAGTTAGCAGAAGTGTTAGCTTCTAGACTTAAAGAGAAGAATTTGTTGCAGGAAAAAAACAAATGTAACTTTTTATCGGAACAAAGAGAGAGATCTCTTGGCATTCTTTAAAACTGAACAAGATTTTGTTTACTGTTATGACGTGGCGGGACTGTTAAGCGCGATGGGTGTTTCAGAGTATGATCCAATCGTATGGAGACTTTTTATAGATAGTTCAAAGAAGAGCCTAAAATGTATATTACTCCATAATGTAAACGTGTTCGGTGCGATTCCTATTGGTCACTTTGTGCATTTACTCAAATATGATAAACAAAAATGGATCATATGTGTGGGTCTGAAAATGTTTTTTTTTTATTAGCCAACAAGGAGGCTATACAAAATATTCCTGTTCCCTGTGTTTATGGAACAGCCAAGTAAAGGACAAACATTGGGAACAGAAACTCTGTTCTATGACTATGAGTTCTATGACTGACAAAAAAGGAGCATGGGATTCATTTGTGGCTGTTGTGAAAGGATTTCTTGGAAACTAAAAGACTGCTAACTACAAGATTTGGTAGAGACATTACTTGATAGCTTTCATCGTTTAGGCTGCAACATGAGCATAAAGGTTCATTTCCTCAAGAGCCATCTTGATGAATTTCCTTCTAATCTTGGCAACGTGAGTGATGAACACGGAGAGCGTTTTCATCAATATTATAGAGGCCGATTGTAGACAAACATGATGACAGACTACTGTTGGAGTATTCAACGAGACTGTGTACACATCAAACACTCCAGACACTCTCGCAAGGGAAAATTTCTTCCATGAATGTATATGTATGTGTACGATTGCTTGTGTTTTCTCCATTATATTAGAAAAATAGCCTGTATGTATTTAGTAATAGGTGATGTTATCTTACAATGCATTTATCCTTTCAAATTATGTTGACATTTTAAGTTATGGTTTTAAGCTCTAACACTTAGGAAATTATCCTTACCGAATAAATACTTGAAGTACGTCGTAAAATAGGAATATGCGGTAGAATGAAGACCTGATGTGTTACAAAAAAAAATGGATGCCATATTTGAAATCAGCAGGTCAAAATTAATTAAAAACAACCACAAAACATAAGTCAGCACAAAGAAGAAAGAGTTTTCGCAAAATTACCCAGACCGCAAATCTACTGCCGATACATAGACGATATTTACATAAATGTACAGTTGGAAGAAGAAATACAAAACATTCCTACAAGCATTTAAAGAATGTTCGTCCCTAAATTATACAGTTGAGAGAAGCCAAGACAACCAACTTCCATTTCTTGACATTTAACTACTATAAACAATGACAAGATTACCACGAAAGTATACGTTAAAATCACCAATCCTGACCTCTGCATGAATGCAGAAAGTAAATGTCCAGAACGATACAAGAAAAGCGTAATTAACGCTTATATTAATCGTGCCTTCACCCATTGCCAAACTTGGAAAGATACACACAATGTGATTGAGAGAGCCACCCAAGTACTCGTCAACAATGGATTTAGTAACCGAGAGGTACAGGCAGCTATCAACAAGAAAATGGACCAATTTGACTTCAAAGAACAACACAATAACGAAAACAACAACATAAAAAATAACCTAAAACTTTTCTACAAAAATACAATGAATACGGAGTATCGAAGCGATGAAATAATAATCAAAGAAATTATTAACCGATCTTTAAAGCCTACAAATACAGAATAGAAAATAACATTAACTATATATTATCAAACTAGACACACCACCAGCCTCATCCTGAAAAAATAATCAGAAGCCCATACCCGAACCTAGGATACTGTCAGCTCCTCCCCCACTCATATATCGGAATGATAGAAACTTAACTCTCGAGAAGATTGACCTACCACCTAAGCAACGGTGCCCCCGAAAACAATAAAAGTCAAAACCATGGAACTATTCTCAACAGAAAAATGTTAGAAAAAAACACCAAAATTCTTGACCATGCACCAGTTCACCGGCAACTATTTTTTTGTAGAAGCCATTCCTATACAATAGAGACAACTCAAGCTTAACATTCAATTCAAACGGAATACTACCAAGAGGCAAAATTAGGACGCGAACCATGAGGGATACCTATTACCCCTCTCCCCCCCATCAAGATCCTTCATTGCCTTGAATGTCACCAGGAATTTGACCTGCGTTTCTCAGCCTAACCCTCCCGGACTTTGTCTAGCTCACAAGTTCGTCAGTATGTTTACATTATCAGATCTCCCCGTTCGTTTGTACATTTGTTATAATTCATTGATATATAAACTAATGTTTTCTCTTTTTACTTGTATTTTTATTTTAATCTCTGAAGATGGTACAAGTGTATCGAAACGCATAAGATAAATAGTGTTATACTAAAGGAATTTTTCCTTAATCCCTCTTTTAAGTTTAATAACTGACTTTTAATGAATTTCGGAGTACGTATCCACGAGCTCAACCCAGACATAAGGGCAAATATAAGACAAATCGAAAGATGTGAAAAGAAATTCACGAATATGAAATTAGCTGTCACTTTTAACCAAACTTGTTACGATGAATATATATATATATATATATTAAATCTCACCTCTCAAAATAATGGATTAGTTTAATGAACATTTTAAGGTGTCTCTTGCCTTGTAAATTTAGCTTTGTTGAGTAAAATCTATAAATGGCAACTCTATTCATAACAAGACTATGATTTCAAAATCTTACCAACTTAGGGAATAATATATTTATTTTATTTTCCGCATCATATGCCATTATTTCCTTATTTTTATATTCAAATTAGGTACGTAATGCTTAAGCAATTTTCTCGAAAATTCAATTAAACTGAATTTCTTATGCAATTTTCGTAACAATTGCTTGCCTTTAAAAAACGACTTTTCTCTCGCATTCTGGAATCATTTGACACTAAATTCGATTGGCCTGAAAATCCTAACATAATTATGAAGCGGAAAGAAAACAATACAATTTTATGGAGCAACACCAACATTTATTCTTTAAATAAAGTCCATCATTCTCTACGATTTTCTCCCAGCGATCAGTCAGCATCCGAATCTGCCCCAGGTACCAGATTGATGGTCGTCCGGAAGTAAGAAATAAATATTTCCGAAGAAAAATGATTCCGTTTTCTCTTTCAATGTGGTTTTATGGATTCATTTCCATCATTCTCTCGTGCTACTTTGAGAGATATATATATATATATATATATATATATATATATATATATATATATATATTGCAAGAGGGAAATAACACAATTATGAGTGAAATATTTATTTAAAAACTATAGTTTCACTAGACAAAAAAAGAAAAGAGAAGATTTAATCATCCCTTTCCGAAACCTATTTGATATTGCTTACGCTGTTGCAGCAAAACTGATCCAAAACCCAAAGAACCTTCAGTTCTTGCAAGCTCAGCGACGGGCTTGGCGATGGGGACCAATGACTGTAATGGACAAGGGAACGTTGGAGAAGGGAGGGACATGTTTTGAAAGTGGAGCAAATGAGGTTACACCTCCCGCCCCCTATTTGGGTTTAGCGCAGGATGGAAGCACATTTTAGAAGCGTGGGATCAGGATGGGAGTGGGCAAGATAAAAACAAAACAAAAACAAAAAAACAAAACAAGCAAGAACAAAAAATATTAAAATAAAATGCAGCTGAGCCTCCTCCTGAAAGACGATGAGTACAGAGGTCTGTGGGCTCGAACCCGTCCCGAGTACAACGGACAAGTGGTAGCGACTCTGCTCGTCACGGTACTGGGACAGGTAACATGCGGTAAGATACCCGAGAATAGGAGATTTAACAAGAAGGCGCCGAACAGTGTGTGGGATAACTCAGTAAGGTGCAGGGGAGTGTTCCATCAAATGGCGATGTGTACAACGAGTGTACCCAATCTCCGAAGAAGATAGAAAGCGACCTGATGCAACCGAAGCATCATTGGGGGAAGATTATGCCTCTGTGCCTTCAGGTCACTTTCTGTCGTCTTCGGATTGGACACTCGTGGGACAAACCACCATTTGATGGAACGCTGCCCTCTACCTTACTGCAAAAGCCCCCCGAGACTGTTTGGCACTTTCTTAATATTGGGTTGAGGAATAAGTTCTTGCGGTTTTATCATATTTATTCATTACTATTAACAATTTTAGAAAAACTTTATTTTTAATTGATAACAATATGCAATTTAATCAATAATGTATTCTCCGTTGTTATTTACGACTTCTTCCCTACGTTCAGCTAGTTTTTAGATGCCTCTGCAATAAAAATCTGTGGATTTTAACTCGAAGAATTCGTATAATCAGGTTCTTAATTCCACATCAGTATTGAACGAAACACCGCGCAAATTGTTGAAGAGCGATCGGGACTGATGGAAATCCGATGGAGCCAAGTCTGGTGAATATGAAAAATGCGGCAGGATTTCCCAACTAAGCGTTAGAATGGCGTCTTTTGTCATATTGACAATGTGAGGACGAGCATTGTCGTGTTGCAAAAGGACTCCATAACGCCGATGAGGTCGCTTTTCACGAATAGCTTCGACGAGTCGATACATTTGTTGAACGTAGAGTTCTGCATTGACAATCTCGTTGTTTGCAAGGAGCTCATAAAGAATGATGCCTTCCCAATCATACTACACACACATCGTCTTTCGTGGATGAAGTCCTTGCTTTAATCGCGGAAGTGTTTTTTTTTATTGGGGCTAAGCAATTGTTTTCAATGGTTCATGTTGACATAAACACACCACTTTTCGTCGCCAGTGATGATGCGGTGAAGAAATCGGTCCTTATATCTACGAGTAGCCTTGTGATGAGCAAGAAAACCTGCGGCATTCGTGGAGCCTTGAAATTTGTTGCTTTCCCTCAAAGCGCGTGGAACCCATGCACCGAGTTTTTTAACTTTCCCCATCGAATGAAGGTGATTCACTACAGTTTTCTGATCACACGCCAATTGTACAGCCAATTCTCTAGTCGATTGACGAGGATTTTCATTAGAAAGGTCGTTCAATCGATCTTCATTCAACTTAATAGGGCGACCAGAACGTTCTTCGTCATTAAGATTGAAATGACCGTTTTTGAAACGTAAAAACCACCATTGAGCTGTCCTCACTATTAAAGCATTTCCTCCGTACTCAGCAAAAATATCACGACGAGCTTTGGCTGCGTTTCCATTGTTCCCGTTTCGATTGAAAATGAATAACAAAAAGTGTCGAAAATGCGTCTTTCCTTCAACTTGACATTCCATTTTGAAGGTACAGAACAAAAATGAAATTAACACAACTTTTAAATAAACCGCAATGACTTATTACTCAACTTCAAGAGGCAGCCTAAGCAAAAGCCTAATAGTCTACGTTGTTTCTTAATATGTGCACAAATCACGTCAACAAAACCTAAATCAAAACAACATTAAAAAAAACGCAAGAACTTATTCCTCAACCTAATTAATGCCTATAATCCATGCGACGTTCTATGAATCATAAAGATCAAGTTCTCTCAAACGGTCATGGTCTAGGGTTTGTCTCCAGTGAGGGTGGCGTCATACCCCCCCACATCTTTTAGCAGTTTCTTAGGCTCAACTCAGACAGCTATGTAGAGCTGCTGGATATTATAACCAAACCCTAGTCCTCGTGGAATCTTTGGTTCCCTCATCAGCGCGTTTGTTCTTCGACTTCCCTACATGTCGAGGAATCTAACAGAAGATAATCTTGACATCCGCCTAGCTCGCGGCTTCACGTCACGGATACCGCGAACAGGGGTGCGGAGATTACAATGCCTTAATAGCACTTAGGGCACTTTGTAATTCGCTATAGTCACAATCATGTCTCCACATCGGGCACAACGCATTATTTCCCGTGCCGAGCGATGTATTGCAAACTACTTAGCGGTTAAGACAGACGCAGAACCTGGTAATGCTCCGTTGACTTCAAACAGAGGAGATAAAAAGTAGAAACCGACCACACTTAAGACTTGGAGCCATCTGTATACACTGGCACGAATCCAGAGTGACACGAATTATGCTAAAAAAAAGGTCGAACTCAATACTCCCGGCGTTGTGGAAGCATAGGCGTGTGCACAAGTAGTCAAAGGTGGTACCCTCCTTAGTGGTGTCCTGGCCAGAATCAGAGGCACCGCCAGCCAGAGAGCTACACCGAGCTCTAGAAGGAGTTACCTAGCCCTCAACCGAATGGTTTAGGATGTGACTGGTGTCTCTCTATGGCATAAGCACCGTCGGTGTGATGCATCGCCTTCATCTTCCACAATACACGCTCGGGTGCGGATGCATAAAACTCGCATCCGTTATCAAGCTTCAAACGAACAAATGATCGCTAGAAAAGCAAGGCAGTAGCCCTATCAGCGCTCCAGGTGCTGAACATCACAGAAGAAAGAATATGCATGGCGCGGGTACAAAAGACCCTAAGCCTGCGAATATGAGCCTTCCAGGCGAGGCATCGGTCAGATACAAGACCAAGGAAACGGTGCGAGTCCACCACTTCTAGGCGAACCCCATTTAGAAACAAGTCTTGGTCGAGGTGAAGCCACTGATGGCGGCAAAAGTGCATCACCTTAGTCTTGGCCAAGAAAAACCGAAACCTGTGCACTTCGACATAGCGAGAGACGCGGTTTAATGCCTGTTGGAGTCGACGCTCCGCAGTTGGCATCTAGGCGGCGCCAAAAGAGATCGAAATATCGTCTAGGTAGAGTGTAGCGAGAACATATTCTTGCAAAGCCGAGATGATACCATTGTCTAGGGTAAAGAGTGGGGCAGTAAACGACACTAACGTGCGGAACTCCCTCTTCCTGCCCTTTTGAGCCGAAGATTGGTTCCCCTAATAGAAGCAGACGCCCGTGACTTGTTGTGTTTTGGTGGGACCAATATTTCACGAAGACATGAAGGAATCTAGGTGTCTATTTCTTTTAGCATCTCATCTCACCTTTCCCTATTTACTTCTCTCCTCCTAAGTATAATATTTGAAAGTTTTGTGAATTAACGGTGAGTTAATTTTTGCTCTTTACTGGCATAATTTAAGGGCTTAGCTTCATTATTTTAGTAGTATGACCTTCACTCTCAAAAGAATTATGTGGGAGGAAACTTTGCTTCCCTTGCACGTAATGTCAAAGCAATCAACGAATTCCTTTTCAACTGCATCGCGCAGCCTCCTTTTTAACACTTTATTTTCGAATATTCAATTCATCTTTCATTCCATTTTAAAACTATCAACCAACTAACGAGGGTTTTTTTGGACTTCCCTCGTCTCAAAGCATCTCTGGGAAAGCATTTAACATTTTCAAAACATTCAATCTGAGTAGTTTGCCTATACTAAAGCTCTGTATTGACTAGTAGACACAAACACTCGGAAAATTGGGCTCATAACGAGAACTTTTACTTGACCTGGAACTTCCTTCTTTGGTTTTCCACACAACGCTGTCGGATTGATTTTGGAGAATGTCTTCCTGGCGAGTCGCTCGTTGATTCCTTCTCTTCCGCTCTCCCGACACATTCATCTTGAAACTTACTTCAAGTCTTTAAATATTATCTTTAATTTTAAACGTCATAAGGAATAGGGTTGCAGGTTTGTTTACCATCAGGAAATTGTCCTCATAGCAAAAACTTGTACTTTTCTCCAGGAAATTGTTTCGTTGGTTTTCCACAGTTTCTCTTCAACTATTTAAGTTTCTTAAAATATGTGTTCCACAACGTTTTTCATTTCCTTTTCTAATTTAATTTTTCTAAAAAAAAATACCTGCAATAATTTAGTCTCTATTCCATCCGAATTCAAATATTTTGCTTCATATTTACTTTAATTCCGTCATTTAATTAATACTAGAGAAAGGTAATGTAGAAGGTAACTTAAATTCAATTTCCGAACTTGACTTATGTAATAGAGTTGATTGGGTGAAAACTCTTCTTGTTTCTGTGACAGATTTAAATGAACAAATGAATCAGATTTACATTTCTTTCAACATGGACGAAGTGAATGACTGTTTGCTCGAAGAATAATAGTCATCTAAAATTGACTGCGACTTCAAAGTAAAATGAAATAAAACGATCTCTTGAGGAATCATAAATTCACTTCAACTAACTCTACCAAATTCATTGGCGCTTCAAAATCGGATCTCACCGATCATTTGTATAACCTTGGTCTAAAACTCTCTGTCAAATCTATTCCCAATCACTGCATAGATTATCATGGGAGTTCTTATCGCAGATAAATCCCTAAACTCAAGAGGCGAATCCCTGGCAGAACACTACTCCTTGGAGGATCTTAGTACCGAACAAAACTTTCCCTTATCTTACCAGTGCAGCTTTTGAGAAGAAAAGAAAGATAATTTGGTTTATTCCCAATCAAAGGTTCTGGTTCAAATAAAGGAAAAGTGGTAGCTGAATCTGTTGAGGGTTCTAAAGCAACAGCGAAAATCAATCAAAAGTCACCGTTTCCTATTTTGGTTGAAAGCCTTGGATTAGTGAGTGAATTTAGACCTGTTTGAGTGCTTGTCAAGACCAGATTAAACATTTCCCGTGTCCGAATCATTGGCTACTTCGTTGGTTATCATCAAGGGAAAGCTACACTCAAACATTCGCACATTTGAGTCCCGCTTCTTGACCAGAGAAGGTAATTGACCGGACAAATTGGTTTGATTTTTGTAGACGATATCTTCGCTATTATTGGCAAAGACGTTGATCTAGGATACGTCATTAAAAATTTAAATTCGTAATTTAGGTCAATTAATTTTTTTGTTGAAATAGAAAAGGAAGCATCGCTCCCGTTTCTTGATATACTTCTCATGCGATTTAGTGATTAACCATCATTTAAAATATTCAGGGCGAGATTAATCTGTGATATGATACAGGCTGTAGCCTCGTTCCCTAAACCATTGCAAAATTAACTAGGCATAAAATTACATCATCACGAAAAGTTGGTGATTTTATATATGCGTTGGAGTGTTCTATTAGGTCATCCCATTAGTAATCTGGCCTTTTTTTCATGTTTACCATTATTTTATTGATAGAAATCAAACGAATATTTGAAGTTATACATATTCAAAATGGTATATCTTTATTAATTGAATAATTAATATAATTTTCAAAAGTATATATCACTAGTCTCAATCTTTCTATCAACTTTTAAATACCATGTTTGTAATAATCGTTTGACTTATTAAAAAAATTTCAAGTTATTTTGTTTATGACATCATTCTCTTTAGGTGCTTCACTAAACTTTAAAAAAAGGGAGGAATATTTTTAGGCTAAGTTCGGTGAGTATTGAGAAGACTCATTAATTCGCAATCGAAATTGTTAAGCTTTTGTATGTTATCTTCCTTGATATGAGCTCTCGTGTTGTCTAAATGAAAGAGCACTACTCTTCTTGTTTTGATTAATGGTAGATTGCTATTTTCTTCGAGTGCTGCATATAAATGGTCCAACTGAGCCCAGAAAACCTCTTTGGTATAGTCTAATATGGGTTAAGAAGCCCAAAGGGATTATCTGATTCATATCTCATCAAAAGCACAAGCGAATACCCTGTGTATCATTTGTGAGTGAGTACGTTTGTTATTTCTTTTTTTGGTGGGGGGGGGGTTACTATGTTATATCTCTTCTTCTTTTTCCTTAGAAATGTTCAGATTTGTTGGAAGAGATGTTTGCTAGAGTTCGAAAGCTCGCTGGTTTTGGTTTCATTGAAGGGTATTAAATTCAATTTAATGCTACTATTATTTCAGGTTTTATTCTTTATTAGTTTGTAATTAAGTCCAAAAAATCTATATTACGAGACTTGTTTTTAATCTCTAAAAAGATATTAAAAACAGCATTTGCAAATTATAACGTTACCAAATAAAACTGGTAAAGCCGAAATACAATCTGCTCTTTAATAGCACATGTATAGAAGAGAAGTTCCTCTCTTATATATATATATATATATATATATATATATATATATATATATATATATATATATATATATTCATATACCATTAGCCCAAAGTATAAAGCACCCCTCATAGATTTATATATTTAAGATATTTAATTAAACATTTTAGAAATTATCTTAATCATAGGAATGTTTATTTTGTTAATATGTTTGAATTACTTAGTATTTTACTAAATGGTGTGTAATTAATAATGGCATGTTTTCTAAAATAAGAATTTAATCAATATTTCTTATGTTTCGGCATAAGTTTCTAACTATTGTGTATTCAAAATGGTTCTAAATAAGTAGGGTAAAAGTAGAGAACTTAGGGAAGCAGAGGTAGCACAGATCCAATTTCTCCATTTCACAAATAGAAATTGCTAAAAGAATAAAATGCTCAGAAGATTCTGCCAAATCACTATAACATGATATCAAGGAAGATGAATGGCAGAAAACGTTTCACAACACCTAGAGAAGACAGATCTATGCTTCATTCGGACATCACAGAAAAACATCTTTTAAACTTGATGGGAGAGGGGGGGGGGGCAATGAAACTTCAAGTTAAAACTATCACCCTATAGTGTTAGAAATAGACTTAAAAATGAAAGTTTAAATGGATGTAAGGAGAGAGAAAGAAACCATGTATATCTGAAGTCAACAGAAAAAACGGCTTCAGTGGCCGAGAGAGAGATATCTGGTCAGATGTAAGCAATCATTAGGTGTGTAAGAACTAGTATTGTATATTTGTTTTATGTGTAGTTTATATAAGTCCATTTAAATAATGTATCGGAAGAAAATTATTTATTTTTGTGGCAATTTTGCAGTACGGATAGAAAACACGGAACCCTCAACGATAAAATACTTACATGTATAATACACGGGCACATGATGTACATTGCAAATCAGGGCAGTTACGCAACTACAGTAAACAACATGCCGAAAAGAAAATGGTCTCGTACCAATGCAATTTCTCAAGGAAGTCAACCCATCATCCATATTTAAAATCAATGTCACGGAAAAGACAAACCAAGAGTTAATCGAAGAGGAAAAATGAAATGAACAGGCAGTAGAAACAGAAGAGGAAACAAACAGCGAGGACAGGGAGACAGAAAATACTTCCTACAACACTGAGCAAGATTGCACCCGGATTATTCGCAGGAAAACCCACAGAAATAGAAAATCTAAATCCGTCAGCAAAAGGAGTCCATCTCCCAGAGATGAATCGCCCAAAGTACCTTTGAACGCAACCATCAGAGTGAGAAACCAGGCGAAAAGTAAAAAGAACCAGAAAAGGTAACAACAATAAGACAACCCACGGTAAACGACTAAACCAACAGAAATGGACAATTGGAATATACAAATTAAGAAATTAAAAATACAAAAAATTAACACATGCGGATGGAAAGACAGGAAATTATGTACGGAAACTTATTCAGAAATATTGACCCAGATGTTATACTAATATCATGCCATGGAAGAAACAGAAAACTTAAAAATAAAGACATGTAACTACATGTAACTACCAAGCAAGGATTGCAGTTTAAATTATTTCAAGGAATGGTAGATACCTATTTAGTTATAGAACTTCAAATAGCGTTAAGCAACATCATAATCGCAACAAGATACCAACCTCCAAGCACCCCAATTACAGGTTCAAAACTTTACTGACTTTTTTAACAATAGGACGCCGTTAATCTTAATGGTTGCATTTAAACGTCCTTTGAGTGGCTTCCGGGTGCAGAGATAAAAACAGAGTCGGTAACTACTCGTAATTGAATTAGACTCATCGACAGACGGATACTGCAAGGACTGGAACCTGATTTCCCAACATACCTACTAGGGGGATCTACATAAAAAACCGGACCTTTGCCTGCCTAAGTTCAATCTGCCCTTTAACTATTTTATGGAGCCAGTAGAGGTCCTTTGCAGGAAAGATACTGCAACTCTAATGCATATAAACAAGTAACATATAGAAATACCTTCATGAAAAGAAAGGCACAGCGCAGAGCGGATTGGGATAAGTACAAATATTACTTCAGACCTGCGTACCCGATCCGCTTGGGGTAGCCACTCTGGAGTAAATCGAAGAAGAATTGTATAGAATTAGAGAAGAAATTAAAAGGGCATAGAAGGGGGTCATCCCCATTAACTTGTTTAAAACCACCCAACAATTCAGATGGGCACCAGAAAAGGTGGCATTGAGCGAGGAGATCAATCGGTTGGCAGAAAATATAAGATTCGGTCCATCAAAGGAGTCGTACAACACACTCAGCTGAGATAAAAGAGAATTAATAGTACTAATTTACGAGAAACATAGAGAGAAATGGGATAAACAAATATATAAAATAGATGTAAAAGCATCTTTAAAGGAATTTTGGAAACATATCAACATATTAAATCCACGGACAGTTAATTATAGAATAGAAAAAAAATTAGAAGACAAAGCATAAATAGAGACGTTGTTCAGAGAACACTGGGAAATGTGTAAAAAATCAGCGAAGAAGAGAATGAGAACTTTGACAGTGAGTTCGAACACCAAATCGTGGACGAATTAAATATATAAATAGTGAGAAAATACCCCTTCTACTTTGTCTAGGAAGGAAGAAACAACAACGATAAAACAGATGTGCTCTTTACATCAGAAGGAATAAAAGATACGATTAAGAGCTTCCGACAAAAAGCCCCAGGCAGATCGGGATTCATGTCTTTCAGTACGTGCTAAAGGCCTACGACAAAGTTTGGCAGAGTGGTATGCAATTCAAGATACTCAGACTGAGAATGAAGAACATCGAAGGAGTATTATGCGATTATGTAATGAAGGAAGGTGCTTATTTGGAAATAGGACGCCATCAGGGAGATAAATTCGAGCTCGCTGCCGGTTTGCAGCAAGGTGGATGTCTGAGCCAGTCTCTCTATTCAATTTACACCACAGATATACCGTCATCCAGAAATGAGAGCTGCCTGAACATTCAATCTGCTGAAGATATCAGCCAGGTGATAGTTTGCCCTTAAACGAACGGACAGTTCCAAGCTAAATTGCTAGCAGTAGAAATAGGAAGTATCAATAGATATGAAGAAAAATGGAAAATTAAAAACAATGAAAATAAATTTCGGATTGTACCCATGTTTAGGAGGCGCATCTCAGATGTATGTATATGGAGAAGGCGAGCGCTTCAGATTGACAAAGAGCGTAAGGTGCTTGGATTAGCCAATACGACATCAGGTTACAAAAAGCACGTTACTGAGAAAGTAAATCGGGAGGGGGGGGGGGAGCGGACTGGTATTACTATACAAGTTAAGAAACTGCAGCATGAAGAACAAGATAAAAAATTACCAGGCCATAATACAATCCGCGATTATTTATACAACCAGGACAATGTACAAGTTCTCTAGAAGAAACCTACCAAGACTCCAAAGAGTACAAAACCAAGCTATGAACTTGATCACAAACAGTAGAAGAAGAAGCGAACGAATAAGACAACGAGACGTTTATTAGGGGGCGAAGATAAAGCCACTCAACAGTATAATTGCAAAAAGATAAAATTGCAAAAAATGAAATGGGCATTGATTTAACCAACCAAATTGCTCATAGAAAGGGGGTAGAGAACACATAGATTATTCCCAAGTTTACCAAGGATGGACGAAAGAAGAGAAGAAGAGGAAGAAGAAATCTACACGTAGAGAAGGAGGAGAAGGACAAATTACTTGAAGACAACTCAGATTAATTAGATAAATGAAATAGAACCAGATTATTGCATATAGAGAAGTATAACCAGAATATGAATAGAAAAGAATAGTTAGAGAGATAGAATCCTATACCAGTATTAGTAAGAATAATTAGGGTCAGGTGAACATAAATCGTACTGCTAGTGTTTTTTTGGTCATCAAAACTAACATTTTAAATTTAGCAGAAATCCAAAGTGACAACAGGTAGCTCACATAGATACCTTTATTTTCCGCATACAGAACTTTGAAATATGTTTACTAGTTCCGATTTCTGGTGTTATTTATTAAAAAAAGTGTTTTTGTACGGATCGTGACCATGTAGAACACGCTTCGTACACCCTTGTACCATTTTTTGTATTTTGTATATGGTATAACTGAAATTAAAGGATCTACTACTACTAAATGATACACAAATGTTATGAAAAGATATATAATATTAAAAAAATGGTTAGAATTGTTATTTTACAACAGTTTTACATAGGCATCAAAAATAATATATTTCTTAATTTTATAGAGTATTTTTGAGCAAGTAATGCACAGCCCTCATTGTTTATCATTGCATAAATATATTAATAAACTCATTAGGCAACGTAAAATCCCCATCATACTGCAATAATGCAACTGGGAAATTTAAAAATTTCAAAAATATTTTAATAATATAAACCCTTATCCTATTACTTAATACACTTACTTCAGCACTGTATATAGTTAAATCTTGCATCTAATGTAAAATAATGTTAGATAATAACACAAATAACACCATTTAACACTGATAAAAATGGTCCAATTGCACATTGATATATTGTATTTTTATTATTTTTTTGGTCGTTTTTTCACATTTAAAACACCAAACAATGTTACCTGATCAACATACAGTAGTTTCAAAACGAAATCTTGATTAGTATAATTTTCATGGATTTCCAAATTTTATACGGACCGTTTTTGCTACGCGTTATTTTTGTAAACTCTAAACACAGAAATCACCACGCTAGTCACCGTTATGCAATCACACACATTTTCCTTCACAATGATCATATTCACCATGGAAACCATAACCAGCGGAATCACGCAGTATTCACGAACACTGTGGGGTATAATGTAACTCGTAAAAATTACATCAGATACGAAAAATATCAAAAAACCTACCTAGCAAACAAAAATGGCGTCGACGCTCCGCGGGAAGAAGAGGGAGGTGACGTCACATCAAACTCGTTTTCTATGCCAATGGTAAACTGAATCCAACCCATATTTTGGCCAAAAGGCCTTTTGTACGATCTGTGTCCAATTCGCCCTACTAATAACGGTTTGAACGCATTATATAAAAAAAAAACACTACACTAACAAAACTACTACAAATAGACACAGTTCCTAAAACAAATGCGAGATTCTCACGCGAAATAAACTTTAAATTAATCCTGCTAACTATAAATACCTACAGTACGCGGAGATAATATTGATTTCCAGGCAAACTACGAGTAGCATCTCTGCAAACCTCTTACTTCCTTCAGTTTTCAGTAACTATTCTTCATAAACTATCACGTTTACACATGGGACTCACAATCGATACGTGGGACAGGGATCATGAAAGACACAAGCTGCCTACATTAGATAAAAGCTACACTTCTTGGTTCGGATTTCACGTTAAGATGTAGGCCCCACAACTAAGTCTATTGGCTGTCTCCTGCTCTATTTCCTCGCTGTCCTATCCCTAACTTTCTTCTTACCCCCCCCCCCTCAGTCTTACACACCGCATCCACAAAGTCTAGAGCCTATTTAGGCTCTAGACAGTGTGGCTGTGGGAGAGCACAAAGGGGTACCAGACCTTTTACTCCATTGGCTACTCTTTTGAGGGCCAAAGGGGCAGTGATAAGGGTCGGGCGAGCTGTTTTATATCTCCCACTTCTTTTTTCATTTCATTTCATATGGGGATGGATGTCTTCATCATGGCCAAACGAGATGTTTGTATAGAAGGTAGGTACGACCTCCACAATATATACCACCGTCTTCACATGTTTTAGAGCCATCTATCTAGAAATGACATCCCACAACACTAAGAATATCCCATGCCACACATTTAACAAAACCAAAAATTAGTTTGGAGAAATGGAGATCGCCTCTATGAAGTGGCTACAACAGAGCCCAGACTTAAATCTAATAGACCACTTTTCAGAAGTGCTGAGAAAAGCAACAAGAATACCACAAGTACGAATAAAAGAGCTGTTTGAAAAATCAATTACCACAAATATATAATTTGTGTTAGTCGGTGATACCCGTTTATATTGTGGCCATCGTGGAAGCTTGGTTTTATACAAGTACTCGAGGCTTTGAGGGGGAATTTTGTGATCCCAGATATGTGATTTACCACCGCGATCGACAATATTAAGAAGTTGGCGAAGTAATGAAATACGTCCTAAATTGCCCTAATTCTTTCAACTGCAATGATAAGAGAGACTACAAGATTCTAGGGGATAGATATGAACCTTGTTAAGTACTCTTATTGGTAGGTGGTCGTATACAGGCCACAAATTTAGTCTGAAGAGTCGAATTTAAACCTGTATGCAAACTTGTCCGAAATGGTGAATAGTCCCCGGAGTTTAATCATGGCTGACTTTAACTGCTGAGGGAATGAGTAGAGTGATAGATCGTGTTATAGAGAAGGGTGGCGACTCGTCGATTTCGCTGACAATAATTATTTGACACAGTGGAGTCGAGGAGCGAACTAGAGGTGAGAACATGTTCGACTTGGTGTTCACGGCTGAGGACGACATTGTCTCCAAACTGAACCTGGGTGAGTGTTTGGTTGGCAGCGATCACCGAACAATCACGTTTTTCGTTCACGTTCCCTGCAACGTACGAGGGGCGGTCAATAAGTTTTGCAATTCGGATAAAAGAAAACAAGATAGGAGTAAAAGGCTTTTATTATTTTTCAATATAACTACCCTCGACTTTAATGCACTTGCGCCACTTTTCCCTGACAGTCGAATTCCCGACAACCAGAAATCTGCCGACTACTGTTCAATTCACTCCTGAAGGGCGAGCTGGACATCTTCATCGTCCCCAAACCGGCGTCTACGCAGTGCAGCCTTGAGCTGGCGGAATAAAAAGTAATCGCTAGGGGCCAGATCTGGACTGTAGGGGAGATGGTTAAGCTCCTAGAACCCACACTCGCGCACGGTAGCTTGTGCAACTCTGGCCTTGTGGACTTTGACAACGTTGAAGTCGATCATGAGGCGTGAGGTTTCTAGGGACCCAACGGGTAGAGACCTTGGTCATGGCCAAATTGTCGTGGATGATGTTGATAACACTTCCAAGTGATATTCCAAGTTCTCGCTCGATTTCTTTGACCTTCAACCGTCGATTTTCAAGGATCATCCTCTCCACACGGGCCACATTGTCCTCGTTGGTCACGTCTGACGGGCGTCCTGGCCGGGGGTGATCTTCAAGGGACTCACAACCATGGTGGAACTCCCTATTCCAACGAGCAATGGTTGCATAGGGGAAGGGGCGGTGTCGGTGTACACTGCAACCATGCATTCATGGATCTCTTTTGCATTCTTGCCTTCCTTAGTCAAAAATTGATCACTGCACGGTGCTCAACCTTCTCCATTGTTGAAAAATTTGTGACTGACGATCTGCGATCAGCTACTGCTTCTTAAATAGACGAGGCAGGAGTGTGCGGCTGCAGGTCCTGACTTGTCATAACTTGTCCTAACACCCCCACGAACAGCCATCCCCCTTCCTCTGTTTTGCGCCACCGATTCGCAAAACTTATTGCCTGCCCCTCATACCCGGTTTAATCGCTATCTACAAACCCAATTACCAACGAGGGGACTTCGAAGGTTTTGGAGGTCGCTAGGGTGACTCGAACCTGCAGTTGGCCATGTAGCCACGGCCAAATGGTTGGAGTTTAATGGTCACTTTAAAACACAGCAGGTCCAGTTCTTTCCCGAAAAAATGTAAGCAAAATCCCCACCAAACCGTAGTGGTTTAATTGTACATCACCGCGGCAATTCGTATTAGAAAACTATCCTACAGCAGCTGGAAAGCCAACAATAGGGGCGAATATATTGCCCAGGAGAAAGAGAAATGTAGGCAAATTAAAAAAAACTTGCGTCCCGAGCTAACGGGGTGAGGAACTTCGGATTGAGCCCCTCTGCAAAGAGAACCTCAAAGAATTGTTCCTGCATGTCAACAGTTACAAACTGGTTCACCATTGGATAGTTCCTGTGAGAGAAGGGGATTGCATGATGCAGGAATCATACCCCAATATCACCAACGTGTTCGAACGACTACATCACTTCAGTGTTTAAGCGGGAAGTAGACGGTCCCGATCCGAGCCCGGGGATTCACCACGCAGAGTGGAACAACCTACACGAAATAGATATAGATAATGGTGAAGTGGCTGTGAAATCAGAGCCCGTATAAGTCTCCTTCCCTTAATCCTTCGTGAGGTTAGCAGTGAGGTTGCAACACACCTTGCTGCGCTGACTTAGAAAAAGTGGCCCAGAGACTGTTGGCCTTCATAAAGAGACAATTTTGTTTCTGAAACAAGGAAATTGTGCTTCCCCTGTACAACTTTCTAGTTGGGCCGCACCTTGAGTACTCCGTACAATTATGGTCACCTACAATTTGTAAAGACATTGAACGGCTAGAAGGGGTTCTGGCCAGGGCCACCAAATTAATCACGTCCCTTGGGGACAAAGGATACCAATGCTGGCTACAAGAATTTGTTTTTTTTCTTTCTAGAGACGAGCCGTATACGTGGCTAGCTCATCGAAACGTATAAAATTATATGGGGAGTAGAAAACGTGGAGTACAGGAAGTTGTTTACTTCGAACATGAATTGCACGCGCAGCCACGGTTATAAGTTAGATTTACCCAGATTTAGGACAAGCGTTTGCGGGAACCTTTACTCATACATTATCTGTGACAGATGAACCCATCTTCCAGCGAGGCTGGTGAACAGTTCATCAGTTAAACAATTCAGTCTTCTGCTGGACAGAGTAGTGCACGAGTTGGAATAGACAAGAATCAATCCAAAATATTTCAGCAATTCTGTCAAAATTTTCAGATATGCTCTTTTTTCAATATACCTAGGTCGTTTTTTAATTACGATACCCACATATTGTGGGGAGAGAGGTGGTCGGGAAAGCCTTCATTTTTTGGTATACTTTCCCTCATACTTATTAAGTTAGGCCTTCCTATATGGTGCCTCTTCAGTATTATTTGCAAGAACTTTTGAGATACTGTTTTTCCTTCTAACGCACACTCTCTTTATATACTCTCTCTCTCTCTCTCTCTCTCTCTCTCTCTCTCTCTATATATATATATATATATATATATATATATATATATATATATATATATATATATATATATATATATATATATATATATAATGAAAAACTCACAAAGTGTGTACTTACGAGTATATTCTTTTGCCGTGTCTGATATTCATAGTTATGGGTACCTGGTTTGGTTATTTTAGTTCATTGTATTTGTATTTAAACACTTTGTTTTATCAATACTTCTCTCTTTACCACTCCATTTTTCTTCTTCTCGTGTTATCCAAAATCTTCCTCTTTAGGCTCTCTCTTTTTCCGTTAATCTTTTTATTGCCTCTGTCTCTGTTCTTTACCTTTGCTGCCACTTCGTTTGACCTTGCTACCTACTCTTGATAAATCTTTATGTGCTTTTTCCCTCCCTCCCCTACTTCTTCACTGGTGATTTCTTGTCTTAGAAGGCGATGCTTTATTTTTTTCTTTTTTATATATATAACCTTGTTACATTAATTTTTATTCTAGTTATCTTGGATGAAGTACTGAATAAACTTCGAAAGTACTCGGAAAGACCTTTTCCTTTTCCCTGATAGACATAGCATTCATACATTGCTAATTATTTTTTGTAATGATGCAGTTATAATTATGCAGTTAAAACAGCAATGTTGCAACTAACAAAACTCTTCATCAAAGCCTCGCAGGAAACTCATCTTAAAATCACAAGACCATTTATGAGGTACCATTATACGTTCCTTGTACTTGGGGGTGAGGGCTATCTTTAGTATTAGCTGTAGGACTGGGGGTCCTTCTCCAGGACAGAAATCTCACTTGTTATAGACTATATTATAAAATACAGGGTCAATGACGGTATATAAAATTTTGAGTTCCTTGGTTACCCCACCACAAGAAAAATAGCCCCTTAGGATTTTATCGTGATCTTTTATTCAATCTCACGCACCCACATTAAATACTGACTTAACTTGTCAGCTTCTGTCATTAATAATTACAAACAACTTCAAACTTTGTTAATAAATAGTACAACCGACAAACATAGAATTCTGTCCTTTTTATTATCCCACGCCATTTTTTTTTTGAGTCACCGATAACAGTAATGTTAAAGTATGTTTTATTTATTTTGTGTGTTTATCATAGCTAGAAAGTTAATCGTAGTTGTTTTTTAATTAATGCTTTTAATACATCTTTATAATTAGAAATTCAATAATTGCCATTCTTTATGCCCAATATAAAATGCATGTAATAAATAATAACGTCTTTTCTCTCTAATTTTTAATAGTCGAAGCCATTACTTTTAACATTACGTAACAAGAGATGGGCACTAAATACATTTAAAGTATTTAAATACTAAATATTAAATACATGAGAAAAATTGTATTTAGATACTAAATACATTAAATGTATTGAGATACATTTTTAAATACATTTCAAATACATGATATATAATTACAATCGATAAGGACCATTGATATCACAGCAAAAAAATATCCATTAACATGAAATTGTATGTTATAATTACTAATGCAGGATTTGATAACAATTGAACTTAGGTACTACAAAAAAAATAGAAAGTTCCATAGAATGAAATTTCAGTTAGCTATTTATATTAACATTACATTTAAGTAATATCAGTTGCTGAAATGTTTCGTCAGATAAAGAACTCCGTTTTGGAGATAAGGTCAATCCTCCTAAAGAGAAGAGCCATTCCACAGGAGCTGACGACGGAAGGGTGGTGTTGTATTTAATAATTATAACTTTTTTATGTTTGGAAATCTATCTAAACTTTGAACTGTTTTATTTGAATCCTGAATTTAACTGGACAATTCTAAATCTGCGGTTGATCATGATTGAGTGGGTTCTGTATATCCAAAATAATCGTCACTGTCCCATACACCACTGGATGATTGAGCTTCGAGTCCCTCTGCTAAATTCTCAATCACTTGAATCATAATATTTTTAACAGAGTCTTGGTGGCTTGAACTGTCCCATGAAATACTGATATCTAACCAGCGTAGTTGGAAGAATGGATGGCTTATTGATGCAATAATGGCATCTGTTATGCTGGCTTCATTTGCCAAGGTAAAATAAGATTGGTAGCGCTTTCCAAAGCCCTTAGGGACTGCACTTAAAAGAGGTTGGCAAAATTTCAGAGAACGTGACTAAAGGCTCTTTAGCTTTTTATCCACAGTGAGCAAGGTAGGGAGCAATTCTCCATAAAAACAGTTTTGTTCTCCCTGTAGGCGATCAATTGCCACTGCAATAGGAGTCAAAACTGAGTCGATTTCGTGACTTCTGAACACTGAAAGTTCAAGGGACGTCATAAGTGGATATAATTTGTCCTTGTGTTTTAAAAGTAATGACAAGGCATCAAACAGAAAGTTACACCTTGTAATGCAAGGCACCTTTAATGAGCATTTGATAACAGTTTTGATAATATCCTCTGATTTTGGACGACCGCTTTTGTTCCATAATGCTGAGCATTTCCCCATCGCAGCATGATTGATATTTGCAAAAAAAAGATATTTTTAGTGCCTTTTTTGCATCAATTGTGGCGACGAGACTGAGTGTGTGTGAAGCACAGCGCACATGCTTAGGTAGACTGAAGCTGCATGGGTCAGACGCAAGGTCTTCTTCTTGATCTAAGGCACTTCTCATTAATAAACTATCCTCCAGCTCGTGCCCACCCTGATCTTCTCCACCTACCTGGATTCCACCTTCTGAATCTGTGGGCACATTTGCAGCAGTGACTGTAAATTCCTTAAACGCTTTAACAAAATTAGAGCTGTTATCAGTGACGGTGCTCGTGATTTTCTGCAGGACGATATCGTATTCATTAATGATATTTTCCATATGTTTCGCAATATTGATGTAGTTATGTTCTCCTTTGAAGCGACAGCAGGCCAATACTCTACTGTGACTGACAAGAGCAGATTTCTCAAGCTGAAAAAAAAATTAAATAACAGTCTGTAGAGGGATCCCCTAGAAAAATATTATTTCCCCACCTCTTAAGATATTACTTAGGGAGAGAAAGCGAGCCGTTACCTCCCCCCCCCCTCGATACCCATCTCCAACTTTACCCTTTTTGGACCTGCCCCAGGTCTCAGCAAAAATTCACACCGAGGCATGACGCTGAAATTGAAGGCTACCTCCCCACCGTCTCAATCTCCCATCATCCCCCCCCCCCTCGTGTCTCGGGAGCTTTTATAGCTCTAGCTGCTGGTCGTCCGTCTGGCCCGCTGATCCCTGCCTCTTACACCCTCCCACAAGGAGACGCTCGGTTGTCAAGGCCGATAACAAGGGTTCGAGAAGGTCTCAATCTCTCTCCCTGTTTTGGAGAACTCTGGGTATATATGCACCCTCCCCAGGATTACAGACAGATTTGGTTAGACGACACTTCCCCGAAAGAAGTTCGGTTTAACGAAGCTCTCTCCCGAGAAGTGTGAGCGACGGTCGCAAGCACCGGATCAACAGGTAAATTTCCTGTTCAACAAGAGTTCCCCCAGTGAGCTCCAGTTTGAAAATGACGCAGTAAATGGTTGCCGAGTATCAACCTCCGTTAGAGCTACAGGTTGCACCTGTATAGTAGTTTCCGACAAACTACTACCCCCCTTAAGTCCCCAGCATAAGAGGATCGCGTTGGATGCATGGCTTTTTAGGTCGTGCTACCAGGTTCCCAGTGGTACCGTGCCATATTGAGTGCCAATACTTCACCGGATGGGCCGACGTAGTCGCGGCCCCGATGAAATTCTGCTCCGTCCTCATTGGACAGAACGCGCAGCTCTCCCCAAACCCAATTTCCCAGCCGATCGTTACCATGAACAAGGCCCAGAAGGATGAATCGCTTCCGGTACCCCTATCGTCCCCATACATCGACCTCGCCACCAAGGTTCAAGGTGATGAGGCGCAGAAGAATTGCCCCCATTTCAACCCCTGTCGAAAAAAGAAAGGAAGAAGGAGACTAGAACGGTGCGAGGCAATCGGAAGATCGAGTACCGTGAAGGATGAGTTATTATATCGTTCTTCTGTTGAACCGGAAAGCCCCCCTACCAACGCCTTTTGTGTGCCAAGAACGAATATCGAACCCGTTCTAAAGATGGCTCATGATGGCCTAATGGCCAGACATTTCGGCCATAAAAAACGGCACAGTGAGTTTTTAATTATTTCTTTTGGACAGGAGTGGCCAAAGAAATTATCGACTTCTGCAAGTCCTTTGACCTTTGCCAGAAGGTCACTTCCGAAGAGCGTGTAGCCCCCGCGCCTTCTCAAAAGAACCCGAGAGTGTCCGAGCCATTTGCCCGAGTCTCAATCGACCTAATAGGCTCCATTCGTCCCCCGTCAAGCGAGGGACACTCCTATCCCGTTGAACCCGTGTGTCTGGTCCAAACGGTGTGCGTAGAAGCAGACGATGAGTATCCCCTGCTGTCTCTTCCTTCCCCCCAAGCGGAGCCTAACTCTGACTTGAGCGTAAACCCGGGAAAGCCTTCCAATAAGGCAAGCAATTGCTTGCCTTATTGGAAGGCTTTCCCGTGTCATTCTATCGTCGTTTTGTGCCGAATTTCGTTGCCATAGCCTCGCCCCTTAACGACATGCTTAAGAGAACGGCTCCTGATCCAGTCAATTAGACCCCTTCGCGGAAGATCGCTTCCACCAGATAAATGACAAGCTAATCTTTGCCCCTATCTTGAGATTACCGAATCCTAATAAAACATTCGGTGTTCGTACCAATGCCTCCCAGGATGGCCTAGGTTGTGCTCTCGTCCAGTATGATGACGATGGAGGGGTATATCATGTAGGATATGCTAGCAGGAAGCTTTCCCATAGCGAAAAGGCGTATGCCACCATAGAGCTTGAAGCGTTAGCCATAGTGTAGTTTCTTCGTAGGTTTAGAATGTATCTCATAGGTAAAGAATTTATTGTCGAAAGTGATCACAAACCTCTGGCGTACCTAAAAACCTGTAAGAGCCAAAATGGCCGTTTAATGCGTTGGAGCCTACTACTCATGGTGTATCAATTTCGGATCATGTATGTTAAAGGTACCGACAACTGCCTAGCCAATAGCTTGGGTAGGAATCCAATAGAAGACCCCCTCTCCAACAACCTGGGTATATAATAAAATTCGTGTTTGATTCATTTTGTAAATACTATTTTCCTTTTCTTTTTTGCCTTGTTGATGTTGTTTGTGTGCTTATGTATAGATTAAGTTATCTGTGTTACATATATGTAAATCCCGTGTAGTGTTGTTTTTTTCTCTGATGTAAACGTTAAAAGTGTAGCTTTATAACTTCCCCTCTTGATAAAATTATTGTAGACATTTATTTCGATCCAAAGTGTTCTGTGCTGTAAAAATGTTTTGGGATAGGGAGGAGTGTAGAGGGATCCCCTATAATAATATTATTTCCCCATCTCCTAAGATATTACTTGGGAGAGAAAGCGAGCCGTTACTTCCCCCCCCCCCCTCCCCACACTCCGTCTTCACCCTATTTGGACTTGCCGCCAGGTCTCCGCAAAAATTCACACCAAGGCATGACGCTGAAATTGAAGGCTACCTCCCCACCGTCTTAATCTTCCCTTACCCCCCTCAGGTCTGGAGATTACTCATCTATTTTATAGGTTAGCCGCGAACAGTTTTTATGGCTCCAACCACTGGTCGTCCGTCTGGCCCGCTGATACCTGCCTCTTACACCCTCCCACAAGGAGACGCTCGGTTGTCACGGCCGATAACGAGGGTTCGAGGAGGTTTTAATCTCTCTCCCTGTTTTGGAGAACTCCGGGTATATATGCACCCTCCCCAGGATTACAGACAGATTTGGTTAGACGACACTTCCCCAAAAGGAGTTCGGTTCAACGAAGCTCTCTCCCGAGAAGTGTGAGTGACAGGCCCAAGCCACGGAAGAGCTGGACATCCCACGGACTTCGGATCAAGGATTGGAGAAGCCGTCCTCCGAAGTTCTTCTGGTGACCTCTTGTGGACAAGAGGCCCGATAGCTCGCCCAAGCCGAGTGTGGAGAAGTCATCTCCCCCTCTCCTCACCTCCTTTCGAAGTTCTACCGGTGACCTCTTGAGGACAAGAGGCCCGATAGCTCGCTCGACCCGAGTTTGGAGAAGTCACCCTCCCCACTTCGAAGCTCGTCCGGTGACCTCTTGAGGACAAGAGGCCCGCATCTCACAAAACACAAGTTTCGAGAAAGTAGTCCCACCTGCTGCTGGTTTTCAGCTACCCCTGTGAGTAATCAAGAGGTCACCAAGACCTCACTCCAAGTTTGCGCCATTTTCCTCTCGAGGTTCAAAGGGACTAAATCACTCACTACCCTAAATCACCCATTATAACCATTCAATAACCCTGGTTATCTAATTAGCATTCGGAACCTAATTCCGCCTTATTCATGTACCTATAAATATCCATATTTATTGTTGGCCCTTTTATTTAGTGTGTATTAAAAATCTATTATTGTCGTTGTGTTTGCAATATTCCTTGGTCACGCAGCTGCAGCTCTCTATTCAAATCACACTCTTAGAACAATAACAGTTGTTGCCTTGCTTAGACTACCTTAGAGCCTGTGTGCGCATATCCCCGTACACTTCGCCATACTTCAACACAGTCCAATGTTTGTCTCATAAATGTTTCCATAAATTTTACATAATCGAGATAAATTCCACTAGTAAATAGGTCTGGTTTCAGTCAAGAGCTGATAACTCCCTAACTGTAAAGACATTTTCAATTTCATATTTCCTAAAGATCAAAATCTTTACATACCCAATGAACTGTAACGCCCCAAAAACTACGGCGACGAGTTGACCAAATATCTGTAGTAAGACAAGTAAGAGGTTCTGTCTAGTTTATTCTTTAGTAGAGCTCTTGTCACTTTCTCTTCTTCTATAAGATTTCGGCCTAGCATCGGCCTTAAAATGACGTCAACTGGAGAATTTAGACCTGCGGTAGTGGAATGTGTGATTATTGTGAGTGAAATTGATTTTCACAGTGAAATGAGAATCGTTAGCTACTAGCAATTTTGCCATTTTTTAAACATAAGAAATAGTGAAACTTGTCAATTCAATTAAGTATTATATAATTAGCTTTAATAAATTCTTACCTTCAAATGAATGCGTAGATTGGAATTAGCATTACTCGCCGCAGTGATTTCACTATTGCATGATGTACATACACACTTCACTTTTTTTCTGTCTGAAGATTTCACTCTAAAAAAATTACCATCTAGTAAAGGATGACTATAATTACATGATTATTTATCTTCCTCGTCTTTATTATTGTCTAATTTCTACATTTCAGACTCTTTTGAAGAAGCTGAAGTTGCCATGCAGCAGTTTAAATAACGCTGAGCGCTCTCACTATACAACCGAACACAACTGTGAATATCTGTTAACTGAATGTGAACTGATGCAAGCAATCTTCCCTCTTCGGCTCACGCAGGCAACCGTTTGGTCATACAAGTTGCGACAAGCTAAAACATCCATTGTACGCTCTTAACAGCTATATAAACCTATTATCAGTAAATTATTTTCAAAAAGTATTTAAATACATGATTTCAAATGTTTTTACAAATACAATTTTAATACATAAATGTATTTAAATACATAAATGTATTTAAATACAAAGAATTTAAATACTGCCACCTCTGTGTAACAAAATATTTTAAAAAATTGTTGAACTTGATTTTTATACTGTTTACAGTTAATTTAAGTGCTATGATTCCAAAAATGAAGGTATTTTTTGCCTACCATTGGTTGGTTTCAAATTGCGACACG
The DNA here is from genome assembly GCA_963969495.1 of Ceratothoa steindachneri. Classification (NCBI taxonomy): domain Eukaryota; kingdom Metazoa; phylum Arthropoda; class Malacostraca; order Isopoda; family Cymothoidae; genus Ceratothoa; species Ceratothoa steindachneri. Next base: position 22,993,734 of record OZ018330.1, on the reverse strand, counting down.
TCATATGATTTTAATTGTAGCTTGTAATTGAATAATTCTGAAAATAAGTAATCTTTTTTTAACTGAAAGATTTTTGAGCAGATTTTGCTATAACTATTTGTAATTAGATTTTTAAAATACAAATTTCTTAAGATGGCTACGTATAATTGGAAAAATAACCCAGACGTTTTTTGCTAGGTATGCGATTTCTACGTGAGCCCAAAACAAATTCCTATCAAATTGATAAATATGCAAAGTTCGCTTTGGCCTAAAAATTATACTTTGGTAGGCCACTTTAAAAAAAAAAGACTAATTGCCATATATCTCGCGAAGTTTTATCATAAAACACATACAACATTTAGTACATACGTCATATATACAAGCCTGTATATTAACTTTTAGTACTTTATAAGTTTTTAGAGATTTTTGGCAATAACTTGTTATCAAAATAGGTACAGGGAAGTCAATGTGTTTTCGTATTCCAAAGATATGGTTTGAACCGAAAACTACGTTGATGCTGTTTTCTGCATGGTGGACATTACCAAATCCCTAAAAGTAAACGGAAAAAAAGCGCTGACGTAATCGAATATACCATCATCATTGGCTCCAGTTCTTAAATATGAAACAATACCAATACCAACCTCCATCAAATGTTGGCATACTTAATAGTTTAATATTACGAACCCACTAAACATGTCATATCGAGCAATGATTTCGTATTTACAATTTAAATTAATTGCTTATTTTTTGTTTATGAATTAGATGTATAAGAGGAATACGGATTTAGAATTATAGATGAAATCAGAGGGAAATTAAAAATTAAAGGCGGATAAAATTATAACCAATGAAAAGGAAAAACAAAGCATAATAGAGGACATACCTTGTAGCTGCGTTATCCAAGTTGAATTTGATGTAGGAGAAATAAGTGAGGGAGAAGATAAAAATCTCCTCCCATCCAATTCTGATTCATCTTCTAACACATTAAACCTTCTAAAAACTACTACAATAGAAACTAATTTTGGTCCTCTCAACCTTCCTCCTACCTCATATTTAACTAAGATATCGTAGTAACAAGGTATGTCTTCTATTATGCTTTGTTTTGTCCTTTTCATTGGTTATAATTTTATCCGCCTTCTGATTTCAACTATAATTCTGAATCCGTATTTCTGTTGTACTCTAATTCATAAACAAATTTTGTATCTTAACTTTTGTATTTCTAAAAAGTCAGAAGATGAGCGTCAGGTCAAATGTTGCATGAAACCTTTATTAAAGAACCAAGGAAGATGTCCATCGGTCTAGTCTTCCTTATTAGTTTCCTATTAAAACTTAAATTGAAGCTGTTCAGCGGCAACTACCTGCAATATATATATTTAGGGTGCATCAGTATTTTGAGGACATTTGTAGAAATGTAGAAAGAGACCTATAACACATGAGAGAGAAGTGTATTTAAATGAAAATCGGTATAAAAAAATCTTGAGAATCATTATGACCCGCGTATTCAATGAAGACACCCTCCGCCTCAATGTCTGCATCTATTCGGGATCTGAAGCGTTGACATGCTCGAATCAGATGATCTTAATAAATTTCGGATATATCTTTGTTATAGGGGACTTAAGTGGTTGAATGGTGTTAGGGCGTGCTTATTGACCTCTCTCTTCACGAAGCCTCATTCCTAATAGTTCAGTGGATTAAGGTCAGGTGATCTGGGAGCCTATGTGTCTGGGAGAACATGGTGGTGGAAATTTGGACCTATCCACATTGGTTTGATTTATGAGATCGTCTTCCGTTGCCTACTCTGTCTAACAAGGGCTTCACAACCTTCTTCAATGCCTCTGTGTAGGCAGCAGCATTGAAGCTTATGCCCTGTCAAAATAAGTGAGGGGATATGACATCTCCTTCACTGCTAACTACTACCAAACTATCACAGTTGCTAGAAACTTGGTATACATTATACAGAAGCTGCCAAGTGTAGGCCATGAATGGTCTTTTGCAGTCTCCTTCTTTTCTTATGTTATATTTGAAACCTCCTTTGGCACTCTACATAACCAATTGTCATTCCTTAGATTTACCTTTTGGTCGTGGTCAAAGTTTTTATCATCAGAGAAAAACCAAAGCATTCCAGCTTCTTGATAATTCAACATGGAGAGCAAGCGCTTTGCACGAATAGAACCCTTCTATTTTGTCTTACCTGATATAAACTGACCTCTTCGCATCTGATAATATTGAGGCCTTATCAGCAGCTTCTAAGTCTTTTCTCACTTCGGTAACGAAGAATCAGGCAACTTTCAGAAAACGAGCAACTCCTACATCATTAAGCCTAGCTTTTATGACAACGATTACAGCGTGCCATTTTCATTTGCTCAGTTACTTTAATGTCATTCATTATGGGGAATATTCGAGTGCGTGTATCCCGTTGGCCGACTTAGATAATAGATCAATGGCTTTTTATGTCGTTCTGGGATTTAAACAAGAGAAACAAAAGTAATCTTTACTATCATACAAACAAATAACAGAATTTAACAATTATTTATACACTATGGGAAACTAATTGTTCAGCATAGGAATTAATTTACAATGAAATGCACAATATTAACTCGAGCGAAAATGGGAGGAGATTAGGGGGGTGAAGTTTCGTAGTCGGAAAGCATCATGCCTCTTCGACTGTGATCAAGATATCGGTAATAAGCTTAGGATTTACCAAGAATAGGGAGGGGACCTCGAGTGGTCCTTATGTCATGAGTCCTTATGTCCTTGACTGCCGTAGTTCTGAACAACTGGTTTCATGCCTGCGAGTCCATTAGCGTAACAGAAAGTCGCGAATGAAGGAGCTCGTTGTGTTTTTAGGCTGGTTTCAATGAATCTTCGTGATTACTACTTGGATACCGCGTCAACAGTGCCTGCCTCCTGGTTGAATACTAATTTGCTCGTTTCCGCGCTGGAAAAAATTTATAAAGCTTTGCCGGAAGCGATTTTGTTTGCCATCGGAAGTGTTTCCCACTCCGATTCAAGACATGGCGAGTAAAGGGTTAGTGCCCTCTTGCTGATTTGGGTTCCGGGCTCCAGCTAGACTCGTTCCGCTTCGTTATCGCCCAGGAAGTTTACTAAAAGATGCCGTTCGAAGATTCGTGCGTCCGTGAGATATCCCCTTAGGCTTCTTAGTCTGCATGAATCTCTCTCTCTCTCTCTCTCTCTCTCTCTCTCTCTCTCTCTCTCTCTCTCTCTCTCTCTCTCTGGCAACTCCTCCCCTTTTAAGATGAGACTTCCCTAGGAAGGGACTCTCGGGAATTGAAAAAAAAGCGGCAATACTTTCGCACCATGAAATAAAAGAACGCATTCTACAAATTCAAAAGGAATACAAAGTAGATAAATTCGCATCACAGAAAAAAAAAGAAATAGCAAAGGAATACATTATACAAAATCACACAAAAAAGGAATACAAAATAAATACCGATGGAAACTGAAACAATGTACATAGATCGATCATTATCCAAAAAGAAAATTAATATACAAAAATCATGATTATAAACACTGAATTTTAAGGAAAGGGCACATCTGCCTCGGTTCCAAAAATAATTGTAAAGTTTATTTACATATAAAAGGGTACATGTTTCTGACTTAAGTATATGTGAACATATATATACAAAAATTATAATACAATAGTAGGCTCAAGATTCACTTGACTGTGAATCTACCGGATTTTGGCTTAAGCTATAACATTCTCAGAGCCTTTTCCATACCGTATCCTAAACTTGAATTCCTGGATGAACAAGCTCCAGCCTATTAATCTACCATTGTTGTTTTTAATATTTCGGAGGTACAACAAGGGTTTGTGATCGGTTTCGATTACGAATTCCTTTTCTATCAAATACCTGTCAAACTTCTTAATTCCCCATATGATAGCGAGAGCCTCTCGCTCAATAACTGCGTAGTTCTTTTCCTGCGGTAATAATTTTCACCTGGCGTAAGCGATAGGAAAACTCTCGTCATTGATTCCGTAATGAACTAAAATGCAACCGATGCCGCCGTTGCTTGCGTCCGTCTGGATATCAAATGGTTTGGCTGGATTTGACAACCTTAATATCGGGGCCGACGCGAGTTTACCCTTAGGTTGTTTGAAGCTGGTGATTGACAGCAGAGTCTAAACTAGTTGTTCCGAGGACTTCTTCTTCAAGAGCTCGCGAAGGGGGTCAAAATTGGGGATGAATCGCCGATAAAAGGATGCGGAACCCCTAAATGATCTTAACTGCTTTTTGTTTGCGGGAAGCCTCATTTTTACGATGGCTTGTATCTTGTCCTCCTGAGGGGCTAATTTGCCACCTCTAATGGACTCTTGCGTCTTATTTGGGGTCTTAGTACACAGAGGACGAAGAGATTCCCATTCCTTCTGTTTCTTAGTGTCGAGGAACGACACAGTATGCCTCAGTGTCTAATATGGTTACATACATAATTAAGCGACCACCTTAGAGGTTTGTCAACGGACGCGAGACGAGCGAAGTCCCAGGTGTTAGCATGGCGTCAGACAATGCAAACAAGGGAGTTTGATAAGCGCCGTTTTGACGAGGGAGACACCAGAGGCCAGACGGGCGGTCAACGCTATCAAAGGGGGGGACGGTGGTCATAAATCCAAACAAACATAGCTGGCACCAGTCTAAGCCTGATAAAATTAAGCCACACGGCACGTTCAAATTCATACTTCCACACTTAGCAAAGTCCTCGTTTTCGACATTGCTATATGCTGAAACACCGGGGTTCCCAGGAGTAAGAGTGCTTCCAAATCCTGCTTCGCTTGTGAGCGGGTGGTCATGGATTGAGCCACCGGGGGTGGAGAAACTTTGGGGCCTGCCAAATCAGAACGGTACAAAACTTGACGGGGGCTGCCACTACTTCGGCCCAGCCAATTAAGTAGGCGCAGTCTATATGGCACTTAACGATGGGGAACCAATTAGTGTGTCCCAGGTAATCATACACGATGGCGAACTAATCGTGATCTGCAGCTACAGGTGGGATTAGCATATTTAAGACTACGATACACGTACAACCGGTATCTCGGACTAGGGTGGAGATACAGCAGCCGTTCACCGTACCAGTCGCGAATTGAAGGCCCCCAGATGTGCTTTTGCTTAAACAAAAAGTTCACCTAGTGGCCGGCGGGACCTGGTTTGTTCGAAGAGAGAGGAGTTTCCGATTGAGACGGGGTCTTAGAAGGGGTGGCACTCACCTGGTTCAGCTGGTGAGAATAGTTATTCCTCGAGTGAGAGTTTTGAGGGCAATTTGTTTTCACAGACCCTCGATTCCGCAGTAATAACACGCAATAGTCCTCCTGGGGAATGCTGACGAAGGTGAGTTAGAAGAGAAAGGCTGGACTTCTCGTTTCACAAGTGTTCGAAGAGGCTTCTCCTTGGAAAGGCCTGTCATCTTGACAAAATTGTCCTTGTTGTGACGAATGAATTTATGCTTATTTACCTTCGATTTGGCAGAAGATGGTTCCACTTTCTTTCCTTCTTTTGGATAGCAATTGTGGCTTGCTGCATAGACGTCAGCCTCTTCTATGCACTCTTTGAAACTACTGCATCTTCTGTCCTTGATGAACGATCTGATTTCTCATGGGAGTGATGCCAAAAGTTGGTCCTTAAGAAAAAAATCGATCATAGCATCGTAGTCATGGGGCACTTTTGATGCGTCAAGCCATAAATTAAGGTGCGGTTGACATGTGTACCTGAACTGTCTGAAGGTTTGGTTAAGCTGAATTTTGCATTGTCTAAACTTCACACGGTAAAAATATCTGGTCATATTATAGGTGGCAAGTAGCTCGGCCTTTAACGATGAATAATTATCAGTTGTCGCCTCTGAGGGTAGGGAAATGAAAATTTCCTTCAGGTGGGTGTTCAGTAGGGGCAACAGTTTAGCTACGCCGTCTGTATCTATGTCCCAGTGATTTACTTCAAGGATCTTCTCAAAGTTGGTAAAATATGAAGCGAAGTCTTCCCCTTCTTTGAAGACAGGCAATTTGACAGAGGCAGGTTGCTATATTTCTGCCCCCAAGTGCTGGATAGAGTTATTTCGTTTCTGGTCTTTGTCATCTAAAATTCGTGCAAACGAATTCTCTACCTTTCTTCCCGTTCTCTTTCTTTCTCTTTTTCATATCTTTCTTTCTCTTCCCTTTCTCTTCTTTCCGCTCTTGCTGATCTCTCTTCTTCCTGGAATAGGACATAAGGTCCTTTCTAGTAAGACCCAGAGATTCTCCTTGTGCCCAAAAAATTTCAAACGAAGACATGATGTCTCACCTGTTCGCACTTAACAAGAAAAAATTAACGCACCCACGACAAGAGGATCCAGCGGGTTTATCGAACCTGAATTAATCCCTGTTTTACTTAGCGCACTTATGAGCACTGACTGAAGTTCCAATGGGTTTTACGTGACCCAGTAGTAAACACACAGAAAAAAACACACGCAAAAAGAACTCGCTTAATTCGCACGATGCGAATTCTGTGATTGGGGCGAAGAAGCCTTGACAGGCGTTTGACAGGCAGATTTGATTGACAGGCAGGTGCGTCAATCAAATCGAACAAATACAATTTCTCTGAACCTTTCAAATGGTAAAGTATACGGGACCAAAAGAAACGATATAATATTCTGCTTGGGAAAAATAAAGATGCACAGTCACAATAATCACAAAGTAATTAATTTCAAATATTCACCGGGATCATGTATCTAAATTTGCAAATAGTTTAGCAAGAAAATCATTGTTTCCTTGATATCCAGAACCACAATCTTAAAAGCCTTTAAATAAAACCCTGTTAACGATCCTTAATAACCTGACACCAGTTTAATTATATATATATATTATTATTATGCCGTAGGTCAGGTAGATTTCACTGACTTTCGCTTGCCCGCCCTAGACGCAGGGGGGGAGGGATCCCTTTTAAGTATGGGGGATATTCGAGTGCGTGTATCCCGTTGGCCGACTTAGATAATGGATCAATGGCTTTTTATGTCGTTCTGGGATTTAAACAAGAGAAACAAAAATAATCTTTACTATCATACAAACAAATAACGGAATTTAACAATAATTTATACACTATGGGAAACTAAGTGTTCAGCAAAGGAATTAATTTACAATGAAATGCTTCGGCATGAGCTATGAGAAGCAAGATATTTACTCGAGCGAAAACAGGAGGAGATTAGGGGGTGAAGTTTCGTAGTTGGAAAGCGTCATGCCTCTTCGACTGTGATAGAGAAATCGGTAATAAGCTTACGATTTTCCGAGAATTGGGAGGGGGCCTCGAGTGGTAGTTCGAGAGAGTATCCTTGCAGGGCACGGAGCGAAGCGCCTATTCTAGAATTAGTCCTTATGTCCTTGACTGCCGTAGTTCTGAACAACTGGTTTCATCCCTGCGAGTCTATTAGCGTAACAGGAAGTCGCAAATGAAGGAGCTCGTTGTGTCCTTAGGCTGGTTTCAATGATTCCTCGTGATTATTGCTTGGATACTGCGTCAGCAGTACCTGCCTCCTGGTTGAATACTAATTTCTTCGTTTCCGCGCTGGGAAATATATAAGGCTTCGCCGGAAGCAATTTTGTTTGCCATCGGAAGTGTTTCCCACTCCAATTCAAGACATGGCGAGTAAAGGGTTAGCGCCCTCTCGCTGATTTTGGTTCCGGGCTCCAGCTAGACTCGTCCCGCTTTGTTATCACCTAGGAAGTTTACCGAAAGATGCCGGTTAAAGATTCATTCGCCCGTGAGATATCCCCTTAGGCTTCTTTGTCTCCGTGAATCTCTCTCTCTCTCTCTCTCTCTCTCTCTCTCTCTCTCTCTCTCTCTCTCTCTCTCTCTCTGTCATATTGAATTGGAAAGAGATGGAATCGAGTATATTAAACATCGGTGCTACCAGGTTCAGGTGTGACCCTTATAATGTAAATGATGATCTCTGAATGCCAGAATAAACCTGAGGCATTCCACGTCAGTATTTAGTTGGCACTTTCGCCCCCATCCCTTCCTAACAGAGCCTCATATGCTAGAAGAAGTCGCCTATTGGACTTGACACCAAAGTCCCCTTTCTCTAATAGGTATTTCGAAAAGTCACAAAAGGGCAAGCAACAATTAACGAGATCATAGATCTCCAAGAAATTGAAATTTCAGTTACATAATAAAGTATTTCCACGCAGTGAAAAAAAAAGTGTTAAATAACAGACAAAAGAAAAATGTGGTGAGAAAGAGGGAGAAAATGGTAAGTATGACCCTGACTTCTATAGCACAGTTTGCCCAGGCCAAATTTAAGGGCCGTAGGGACCAATTGAAAAGCCTCAATTGGCCGCCTGGACACATATGACAAAAGAGAACGATACGTTCGCAGCACATCAGAAGATATATGAATGTGAATTCGCGATTCAGTTCAAATTGAGAGGAGGAAGAGAAGAGAAAAATGAGAAGGAATGCTACAAAAGTAATCGAAGCCAGCCGTTATCACATCCAAAGAAGTCATGAAGAGGGCAAACTCAAATATTTCCCACCCACACTATAGAAGGTGATTTGCCTTTATTGTAGAACTGTGAAAGGATTATTGCATGCACTTCCTTTTTCCACGCCCCAAATTTTCAGCTTTTTTCCGGTACACTTCATCCACTTTTATTTCCCTTAATTCACCACTTTCAGAACTAAACTCTTCGAAAATTTCTTTCATAGATGCACTTGTTGGTTTTCACTTAAAATTATCGATCACTTCCCATTTTTTCTTAATGGTCTCAGTTTGGTGTTGGAGAAGGCAAACTTCCTATATGACGTTATCTCATCAGAGAATCTTCTAACTTTTGGCTTGGTTAGTTGAGCTAAATTCACTTACTACCGAACACTACCCTTTAACATTCAAATCAAATCTTCGAAAACTTCGAATATCTGGTTGCAACTTTGTATCTGAAAACTACTATTGCTGTTTGGATTATTTATCGGCCCCAAGGTCATCCCACTGACAGATTCTTCGATGTGCTAGGTGAATTTCTGAACATGACATTCTCTACAGGAGAGATAACTAAATTAGCTATCCTACATGTAGCATACAATTTAGAAATTGGTAAAAAATCAAATTTTCAAGATATGCTGTCCAAATAAGTATCAAACGATATCAAGAGAGCAAGAGCTTTGTATTAAGGAAGAGATGTGGCAGATATAGATCTTACAACACTTAGGAAGGCAGATCTATCATTCCAGCTTCACTACAGAATGGCAGGGAAAAAAAATCTTCTGGACTTTGCGAGGAGTTTAATGAAGCATTAAGTTAAAAAATTTCACAAAGAAGATTTAGCAGGAAACTTAAACATCAATGGTTAGAAGAATGCAAGGCTAGAGATAAGCCATGGATATCTTAAGTCACTAGGAAAAAAACGTTTTCAATAGGCAAAGGATAACAAAAATTGGACACATGAACAATAGGCTAAAGTTATCTGGTCAGATGAAAGTAATTATCTGGAATGTAAGAACGAGTATTGTGTTGTTGTTTTACATGTAATTTATGTAAGTCCATTTCAATATATCTTCAAAAATTATTTAATAATTATACTTTATAACAATTTTGCAAATTTTTATCACTTTGTGAGACGAAGAATTTGAGAGGTATTTCAACCTGCTTGTGTGGTACCGACTGTGAAATATGGGGGTGATTTTATTATAGTATAGAGCTGCATATCTCAATAAGGGCCCGAGGAGTTGTTTTTATGCAAGGGAAGAATGAATTCCACACCCTATAGCACCATGTTGTCCTATGTTTCAGAGCCATCTTTACACGAATTGCATCCCACAATACCAAAAAATAAAGTTATATTTCAGCAGGCCAATGCCTTATGCCATACCTCTAACCACACCAAGAATTGGTTTCGAGAAATGGGGATCAGCCCTATGGAGTAACCACTAGAGAGCCCAGACTTAAATACAATAGCATACTTGTGGGGAGTGGTTGGAAAAGCAATAAGAAGTACCACACGGACAAATAAAACATAACTTGATGAAAAATTTTAAGCTGAGTAGGGAAAGATCGTGTCCGAAATGAGTGAAAATTTGATGAAAGCCATGCCACAAAGATTTAGGCTGTAATTAAAGCAAGGGGGTCCACCTAAGTATTAAATTAATTAAAAATATATATATATATACTGAGTTACTTTACCACAAATGTATAATTACATTATATGAATGATTCCTTAGGGGCGTTAAAATTTTGGCTAAGAAGGTACGTAATTGTAAAGTCGAGCACTTAGGACGTTGAAGTTTATAAGTGGTATACCAAATGAACGGCCAAATCCGAGGATCGTTTAACTTAGAAAGGGGCATAGGGGCTTTAATTTCTAAGGACCTCAAAGGGTCAAAGTAATGCACCGAAATTACTAAGAAAACAAGACGAATGCTGGAATACAATGCCCTGAACTTCACTTTTAAGTGGAAAGATATAATTTTACCGCTATATAAATCGCTCATTCGACCTCACCTCAAGGACACAATGCAATTTTGGTCTCCATACCTTAACAAAAATGTTTCGCTGATAAAAAAAAGGTGCAACGTAAAGCAGCTAAACTACTTAAATATATTTTCTCTTGCACGCAGAAAATTACGTGGACAACGGATTGAAGTATTCAAAATCTTAAAAGGCTTCGATAATATATATCATAGATTGCTGTTTGAGATAGATGATAGGGCAAACACTGGTCAAAATGGATTTAATTAGTAAATAAGCGCTTCAACGTGGCATAGCTCAAAATTACATTAGTCGTAAAATTACACAGACGTGGAATGATCTACCTAACAGAGTAATGGAAAGCATGACAGTAAATATGTTTAAAATGCAATTTTCTTCTCACTCGAACACAGGCTTTCACACCTCGGTCTCTTCAACTAGTTTCAAACTTTACAGACAGTGCTATTCTCCGTCGGGGACGTTATCCTCTCGCAACTCCACTGCTTCGCGAACTGCACCTGCTGCTCATTGAATCCAGCATCGCCTTCAAGTTGCTCCTTACCAATACGAACTTGAATTACGCAGTCCCCTCCTACCAGTCTTCCCCATCTTCGCATCTTGTTACTCGTAGCTCTCTGTGTTGAGTAGATGATCGTGCCTCACCTATATTTGATCCGAGAAGAGGAACGACCTGCCTGATGCGATACGCTCCGCCCCTTCCTTTGGTGCCTTCAAGCAAACATTTAAGAGTTACCTCTTTTCTTAAGAATCTCCTTAGATCAGAGAAAAGAGCTTTGTAAAGGTTCATGGCCTTTGAGAAGGCCATACAAAAAATCCCTATTATTAATTAATCCAGAGTCGACGACTTCCTTTTTAAAATAACGGACGGATGATTGGTCCATCCGTCATTGATTTTACAAAAGGAAACCCCAACATTCGTCATTGCCACAAACTACACCAACGTTAAGGAATAATAGACCACCAGGTAACAATGCGACACGTTCTGCAATATGCCTTCTTAAGGAAAACCAACGAAAGCATCTTAGCCATAGAGTTTTTAAGGAGATACCTGCAAATAAAATGATAAAGAGCGGAGAAGTGAAAATGTGTGGAAGAAATATAAGTGCAGATCAACCTGCGTGTGTCGAAGCAGGAAGGGGCATCTACTCCTCTATATTTAAGTTGAAAGGCTCTTCTAAAAGGGAATTTAAAAACCACCATGGCCTGACTAAGTGGACGAAAGAACTGTCAGAAAAGGAAAAACATTGATGTGGGGGAAGTTACATAAAAAAGCAAATCCTAAGTGCTGAGGCCAGTGGGGTACATTGGACACCTCCAAAAACAAGTTCCTTCATAGAGAACAGGTACTCAAAAGCATGGATATTTGACCAGCAGAAGAGTGGTGAACATTAATTTTCCCCTGTATTTTTTGAGCTACTTAGCATACATAACCATGGGTACCTGGAATTCGTGGTTTCCCCCCCCCCACGTATAGCAATCATGCATCAAACCAACCCATGTTCGCACCATGAAAAATCGATTTGATGCTAGCGGTTCCCTCTCTAACACACCGGAGGCAGTCAAATGAATTATTTACATTTTTCTGTAGTAGTGTTTAGAAGGAAATGGTTGTAATAGCAGAAATTTAGCATAGCAACCACCCAGCCTCACTTAACAAAGAGCCCTTTCCTTTTTGGAAGGAGGGGTGTGTGTGAAGAGGATCATGAGAATTGCGAACTCCCTCATGGTCCTTAAAGCCTGAAGTGCTAGAGCTATGTAACTGTCACACATTTCACTCCCAATTTCACCCCTACTTTAGGAACCTTAATAGTTACGCTTTTTATTGATGGAAAACTCCGGATGCTTTCCTTAGCAGCGCATGATGCATTGTTATTATTTTGCCAACATTTTGTGCGCCCTTGAGGACCAAAAGATTTTCGGAGGAACTGCGGTTATGTCTCTTCCACAAATTTTCACTTCGTTCATCTTCGCCAATTTTCTACAGATCTCTCTACAAATTTTCTGGCGGAGATACTCTCATAGTTTAAAGCATTTTAGAGAGTTTTACCCTCTCTCTCACTTGTAATCAGTCCTATGGACGTGTATTTCATTCATAGAACCTTGTAACAGACGTGCACCAAACAATGATTCGTTCAATGAACAACTGACAAATATAAAACATGCGATGAACACTTACGCAAATATAAGACGTGCGCTGAACACTGGCATAATTATAAGACGTCGATGAACACTTACACAAATATATAACGGACGATGAACACACGTTTAAATATAAGACATGCGATGAACACACGTTTAAATATAAGACATGCGATGAACACACGAACAAATATAAGTCGTGATATGAATACCCGCACAAATACAAGATGAGCGATGAACACATGTACAAATATAAGACGAACGATGAACACTTGCACAAATATAAGATGAGCGATGAACACTTGCATAAATATAAAACGTTCTATGAACACTTACCACAAATATAGGATGAGCGATGAACACTTGCATAAATATAAAACGTACTATGAACACTTGCCACAAATATAAGACGAGCGATGAACACTTACGCAAATATAAGACGAGCGATGAAGACTCGCTCAATATAAAACGTGCGATAAACACCTGCACAAATATAAGACGTGCGATGAACACTCGCATAATTATAAAACGGGCGATGAACACTTACACAAATAGAAAACGAGCGATAAACACCCGCTTAAATATAAGACGGGCGATGAACACCCGTTTAAATATAAGATGTGCGATGAACACCTGAACAAATATAAATCGTGATATGAACACCTTCACAAATACAAGATGAGCGATGAACACATGCACAAATATAAGACGAACGATGAACACTTGCACAAATATAAGATGAGCGATGAACACTTGCATAAATATAAAACGTTCTATGAACACTTACCACAAATATAGGATGAGCGATGAACACTTGCATAAATATAAAACGTACTATGAACACTTGCCACAAATATAAGACGAGCGATGAACACTTACGCAAATATAAGACAAGCGATGAAGACTCGCTCAATATAAAACGTGCGATAAACACCTGCACAAATATAAGACGTGCGATGAACACTCGCATAATTATAAAACGGGCGATGAACACTTACACAAATAGAAAACGAGCGATAAACACCCGCTTAAATATAAGACGGGCGATGAACACCCGTTTAAATATAAGATGTGCGATGAACACCTGAACAAATATAAATCGTGATATGAACACCTTCACAAATACAAGATGAGCGATGAACACATGCACAAATATAAGACGAACGATGAACACTTGCACAAATATAAGACGAACGATGAACACTTGCACAAATTTATCATGCGATGAACATTTGCACAAATATTAGACGAGCGATGAACACTTACACAAATATAAGATGTCTCTCGACGAGCAAATCTTCCAAGCGTAACCAGGGAACTTTGAAAATTGGTTGAATTCTGAGGGAGGAGGACCGAATTCCAAATAACATCGAATTAGTCTTAGAAATAAGGACAATATTTTAGAACTTTATTCTCGTACGCTTTGAATTACATGAGGGTTTATATATGCAGTGAACTTTTGGACTCCATCTAGAGTATAATCGACTAATCATCCTAATGTATTCCTTTCAATTGCCATTTGCCAATGATACATTCACTCGGTCCTTCAGACCAAGAGAATGTGAATTTTGCATTGCTTTTTACAAAATCGAGCCTATATTATACAAATGAATCTAGAAATTTAAAATTTAACTCGGGTTCTTAGGACTTGTAAATTTTTAAAAGAAATTCGCTTTTAGTCTACAACTATATGTATGTATTCTTTTTAGGGAGACCAGAACCCTAATTTTACACTCTTCCTAAATAATACACTTATGCAGTAAATAAGTAATGACTAAATTAACAAAAGAAATGAAAATAAGTTTATATATAAAGTAAACAAAATAAACTTCAAAACATAGACATGGTGACTTATTTCGAATTCCCGCCAAATATATATATATATATATATATATATATATATATATATATATATATATATATATATATATATATATATATATATATATATATATATATATATATTCTTTCTATTATATATTCATACTAATTAAACTAACATTAATATTTTGACATTTATCTGTGTTAATCATTTTTAATTTGAGTCCATAATGTTTTTATTTTGGAAAATATATTTTAGAAAAACGATAAGTACATTTTAGTATATGGAAAAGTACATTTTATATTACACTTTATTATTTTATATTCTCTCGTGTAAAAAAAAGTAGATTTAAACATATGTAAATATATATTTTACTCAATGTAAATATTTTAACGTTTCAATTTCTAGTTAGTTTTAATTTCTAGTATATCAAAAAGAACATCTTTGAATTTTATAAAATTATTTTATATATTCCTAACATCTCATCCCATCCCAATATTTAAATATAAACTAGTATGTCGTGGTATTCGGGAGATGCCTTCGCTACAGAGAATGCAGTCTACTTACGTTGCAGGCGACCAGATAGATAGACCAGCTGCACAGGGCTAATAAGAGGTGAGTGCGTGGGGAGATTATGGTTGGCCAAAGGGAAGATTTAAATACCAGGTTTCATTCAAGGTTATTGAAAGATTAAAAACAAAAATAAACTTTGATTACACTAATACTGCTAATTATGGAAATGTCTACAAAGGAAAATGAATGGGAGAATAATGTCGCTTCCAATGAAATAATAAATCAAATAGTAATCAGTTTAACGGAGATCAAAAAATGGGACTTGGTCAGACAGGAAAAATGTTGGTAAACACTGGAAAGTCCAATTAAAGGGTAGAGAGGAGGATATCAGGTGACGAGGACAAAAAGGGAGATAATCCTCGAAAAGGGGTAAAAGGGTTTTACCTTGACGGCTTGATTCTTGTTGAGAGGAGCGATTCTTACGAGGTAAGCTAGTCTTGCGGCTCGAGGGGTGTTGTACTCTTGATGGAGGGGTCGGGATTACCTGGGGCACAAGTAAGTTAATTTCCAGGCTGGGTGAGACACTCTCGAATTGGAATGAGTAATCTCAGACGAGGGGCGAGATTTCCTTGACGGGATGAGAAGAGTGGTTCGCGCAATTCTCTAAAGAAAAAGTAGTTTCCCGAATTTTCCGATTGACTGTGGCCAAACTCACGACAATCTATCTGGCCGACGAGACATAACTCCGAGGTTCGACTTAAGACGAGGGGCTATATCTTCGCGAAAAGGTGTGCGGTACTCTCTGACAAGGGACGGTTGACCTTAGTAACCATTTGCTCCAGTCTCTTTCCCGGTCGTCCCTGGCCTCCAGGCAGGGTAGGGTCGGAAAAATGCGTCTCAGCGGGAGATAGACCGACTGTTCAAAAACAGGTGTTACCAGCCGCTTTGAAGTTTTCCCACGCGAGAATAGTTCTCTTTCCTTGCGTTTAGAGATCTAGCTTAGGCCCACCTGGTCTCTGCAAGAAAGGGGGGGAGCTTAAAGTGCAACTTAGGGTTCGTTTCCTCACATAAAACTAAGATGAAAATTTAAAATAATATTAATTTAAATGGAATTTGAAAATGTAAAACAAAAGTCAAATATAAAATGTAAGAAACTAGAATTATTTTAAGATTTAAAGATTAGACGGGAATTTTTAAATACTGAAGAAGGAATTTCCGCTATTAACGAATTATTCTTGTAATTTACCTCGGTTTGGACGTCACCGAAAGTAATTAAATGTTGAAAGTGTTCTAAATAATCGTCAAAATAATTATTTTAAACAGGAGTAAAATTTTAAACGATAATAATTGATGCTTGCGAAGTAAAAGTTCTTTTTTTTTATTCTAATGCTATTAGTAGAACCACCTACACACACCTGTAGTTTACTATTTATTGCTATACTAACCGAAAAAGAAACATCATAAATTTTCTGAGCAATAGAAACAAAGATGACTAAATATTACAAATACTTAATAAGAATACGATATAATTAGAGGCGGAGACAGTCAACTACGGCAGCGAAAAGTTGACTGACTTTCGATCAAGTTGTTTTCGCCAACAACAGAGGTGGGTTGGGGGCGGGGGAGGGGGATCAAGTGCTGCAAATACGTATATACTACAATGAGTTATAAAGAAAAAAAAGAGGGAAATATAGAAAGGCAATTTAACCTGAATGATAAGAATTATAACATAAAATTGTAAAAAAATGAAAGGTAAATAATTATGTAAAATTATATATAAAAGTATTTTTACCTTAAAAGGAATTAACAAGTCTAACATAACTAGGATGGACGGGATTGATTTTGAATAGAAGCAGGTTAAAGTTGGCTAAAATAAACAAGTGAGTGGGGGACAAAAGAAGTGAAAAGTGATAAAGATGTGTGCGTACGTGTGCTTGTAGGAGCATCGCAAACACAGAGTTGACTATTTTTGGTGGGCCTCGAAAAAGTATTTTCATAGCAACAGAAAAAGTGTGAACACACTTGGAAACGCACGAGTTTACGTGTTTACACAAAATTAAAGCGAGATTAAAACATAAAATTACTCGCAATGAAGCAAGTATAAATGAAATTTTACACAGGGACCAAATTTAGGAGCCACAAATAGCCTGGCTAAAATACAGACATAAAATTTTAAAATTCATCACAAATAATGATGATTCAAATAAATAAATATATATATATATATATATATATATATATATATATATATATATATATATATATATATATATATATATTATAAAGAGGCCATGTTGGATATAGTAATTGTTATATTTGGCAGCATTTTTTAGTTTCTTGATAACTTTCACATTATCTATGAAAAATTAAGTACTGGAAATCTACGTCTTTTTACCAACAATTATTTCAGATCGATGACTGTTAACATCGAAACTTTAGGTAATTGGTGTGAAATCAAGTATTATTTCAGAAAGAGATGTGTTAGTTTTGCTGTTTTCTCCTGTTATTTTTTCTAACATATATTCGTTCTAAATAGTTTCATTTTAAATTCAAAAAATTTTCATTTTGATTTCAAGTTTATTTTTTCTGTTACTCCTCAAAATCTTGTAAAATATCGACATATATTTTGTATTTATGGAGCAGAAATTCTTTAAATTTATCACTATAGCCCCTGAAGATGACCAATGTGGTTGAAAGAAGCCTCGGGCGAATAATAAATAATGATTTAAAATTATATTTATGGTCCCCACCTCTTTTAAGGGATAATCATTTATGAAAGTTATCAAGAAACTAAAAAATGCTGTCAAATATAACAATTAATATATATATATATATATATATATATATATATATATATATATATATATATATATATATATATATATATATATATATATATATATATATGAAATAAAAAACTCACAAAGTATCACATGAGGGTGGCAAATGAATGCAATGTCCCGCAAGAAAAAATGAAATGGTGTTTCCAAATACTTTTGAACTTTATTAAGTTCCTTATCTATACATGTTTTATTAGTTATCTTTGAGAAGGAACTTAATAAAATTCAAAAGTACTTGGAAACACCATTTCATTTTTTCCTGCGGTACATTGCATTTATATATATATATATATATATATATATATATATATATATATATATATATATATATATATATATATATATATATATATATATTTATATAGGTGTATGATGGGAGTAGCTTCTCTTCTATACATGTTTTATTATAGACCAGGTTGTATTTTCACTTTATCAAATTTATTTTAGCGCGTTCTAACTGTCTAATGCATTTTTTTTTATATGAGGCTGAAAATGAAAAATCAACTCAGGAAGATCCATTTTAATTAAGACCAAATAATTTAAATAAGACCACCCACAGACGTTTGTGAGTTTTGCGGACGAATGGTTTTTTGGTCTAATTGCTGACAGCATAGAAGTTTCTGAGAGCCTCGCACACACCTTGTTTCTTTTGAGATGAATGGAGTCTCATCAAGGGAAGTTTTAGCTAATTCTCTTTTGATTTGATAAAGATCTCTATGGGTATAAATTCGAAATTCTGGTTGAATCCTATTCCTTCTTGGCTGAATTCTGTTCTCATAAATTTTAGTCACAGTGCGAAGATCACAAGTCAAATCTTTTGAAATTGTAGAGAAGACTTTTATTTACCTAACTTCTTCACGATATAATTCTTCTCTTCCTGCGAAAGTTCCTTTTTCCTGACCATTATCAGAAAACGTTTCTTACAATGGAGATCCTGAAGGTCGTTGTAATTGAATTTCCGAAAATCAACTATTTAATGGGTGACATAAATAGTGTTGTGTATCTACTAAATTTTGCTTATTTCATTCATAAACGTTCCAGAAACATTTTTGGAAAGTGATGGGACGCTAAAGAGGTATCGCATATAGTCTCTAGACACACTTCCCATAGGTTGATCATGACGCGTGTCTGACTAGACCGCAAAATATTTCAAATGGAATCCAGCTGAATCCTGTTATGTTTGTGTCCAGGTGGAAAGATACTTCAGATGGAATGCAGGCAAGTTTGGGTGGATATGTGACCAGACTGCAAGATATTTAAAAGGGTAACACGAACATACCTCAGAACCCACCTGTGGGAAGATCTAAGTGAACTAGTTTCTGTCGAGGAGAAGTACTGAAAGTAACGCACCTCTGATGACCTGGTGACCAGCACGACGGCAGACTGTAAAGATGTCAGTCAAGGTCCGATTTTTGCAAATAGGTCTGTGGTTATGGCTCTGTCAAGGTTGCCAGATTGTAAGAAGTCCTTCGACCACCAAGGGCGCCTACGGTCTTATATTGAACTCAGCCTCTTACTTAGGTAGAGGGTAATGCATCATCATTAGATTCGCCTGGGTTTAGAAACAAGGATGAATATGGTTTCAGCATTTATTATCCAGCTCTCTTCCCTTCTTTTATATTTGCATGTGTTTATAAATCCTAAGGGTTTTGGGACTCTACCTGCAGTACCATTTTAATCGATCAATTATTCTAATGTATTCCTTTTCACTAGACATTTTCCATTGAACTATTCTCTCGGTTCTTCACTTCAATAGAATACAGAATTATACAAAATAAAATTAAGAAATTAAGTCAATTTTATATAAATGAATCCATGATTTAAAATCAAATTCAGCTCTTGTGCTTGTCACTTTAAAAAAAAGGGAAAATACCTTTAATATAGTAATAGTCTACAGAAATATTTACTCTTTTGTTTGGTAACTAGAGCCCTAAGGCAAATAAACACACGCGCTCGCGCTCATACGCACATGAACACTCGCTAAGATAAGATTCGTCCGGTTGTTTGTCACTAATATTGCTGCAATAAAGCTTAGAGAGAACTCTTGGTATTTTTGGTAGCTGATAGTATTAAAAGGACCGTTAAAAATTGCCTTTAAAACCTCAAACGTTAGAGCCAAGTACCAGTACTGAAACCGTGGTAGAGGGTAGAAGGGGTATATCAACTCCCACCGCTCAGAACTACCACAAAAGTGCTCAGACTCTAAGTAGTATCCTCTTTTAACTCATCGGGTGATATTACCATCCACGCATTATTATTTCCGCCCCCCCCCCTTTGATATCCACTTCTACCAAGGCAGATGAAGCGCGTCCCTACACCCGCACTCAAGGCGAAATGCTTTCCCTTGTTTCCATGGCGACCCGTCCAAGCGTCTTCCTCAGAGCTTCTTCTTTATCGAACCGAGCACCACTCAATGTCGGAAGCTTGTCACCTCGAATTTGGGTCAACACACATACAGACGTACACAGACAGATTTCTATACGCCATATTAACATATACCGCCTTAGTTAAATAAACTATAATTAATCAGTCATTTAATGACTGTAGGCAACTAGACAGTCTTTATCTAGTTAGTCGATTAGTTAAAAACAAATGCGGAAAGAAAAAGGAAGCAGTGAGGAAAGTGAAAATGGAAAGAAGGTAACTCTACCCTGAGAAGAGGAAAGAGGAGACTCCTCGGAGTGAACGTTTACGAAATTCGAATCGAATACCCCCTCTCCCACCTTAAAAACACTACAGCAAGTGGTTGACCAACAAGGGCAATTTCCCTCAATGAATATATATATATATATATATATATATATATATATATATATAATAATAAAATAATCATAATAATAAGGGAGGAAAAATTAATTGAAGGGGGAGGAAGAAATAGAGAGGAATAATGAAAAAGGATAAAAGTGGCTCAACCTGAAATGGGGAGACTAGTTCGAGCCTCATTTACTACAACGTTGCCACCTTTACCAGAAAATTGGTCTCATTTTCTTAACTATTATAAAAAAAAATTAATCACTGCGGCTTAAGCCTGTTTCTATAGAAACCGAGTTCGTTATAGGACTTTTCCTTGTTCTCTTAGAGCCTTTGTTCGTTAAAAGGTTCTGACTCGTTATAAGGTCCTGGTTTATTATAAGAGTCTGGTTATTTATAAGGTCCATATTTATTATAAGATTCTGGTTTGCAGAAAATTTCTCGTTACAATGAGGTCGTTGTTGGTTATAAAGTCCTGGTACGTTACAAGGTCCTTGTTTATCATAAGATGTGGTTTGCTCTAAGGTTCTGTTGTCTATGAGGTCCTAGTTGGTGATTACGTCATGGTACGTTATAAGGTTCTTGTTTATCATAAGATGTGGTTTGCTCTAAGGTTCTGTTGTCTATCAGGTCCTGGTTGGTTATTACGTCATGGTACGTTATAAGGTCCTTGTTTATCATAAGATGTGGTTTGCTCTAAGGTTCTGTTGTCTATCAGGTCCTGGTTGGTTATTACGTCATGGTACGTTATAAGGTCCTTGTTTATCATAAGATGTGGTTTGCTCTAAGGTTCTGTTGTCTATCAGGTCCTGGTTGGTTATTACGTCATTGTACGTTATAAGGTTCTTGTTTATCATAAGATGTGGTTTGCTCTAAGGTTCTGTTGCCTATGAGGTCCTGGTTGGTTATTACGTCATGGTACGTTATAAGGTTCTTGTTTATCATAAGATGTGGTTTGCTCTAAGGTTCTGTTGCCTATGAGGTCCTGGTTGGTTATTACGTCATGGTACGTTATAAGGTTTTTGTTTATCATAAGATGTGGTTTGCTCTAAGGTTCTGTTGTCTATCAGGTCCTGGTTGGTTATTACGTCATGGTACTTATAACGTCCTTGTTTATCATAAGATGTGGTTTGCTCTAAGGTTCTGTTGCCTATGAGGTCCTGGTTGGTTATTACGTCATGGAACTTATAAGGTCCTTGATTATAATAAGGTTCTGCTTCGCTGTAGGGTTCTGGTCCGTTATAAAGTCCCGGTTGTTTTTTTTTGTTATTTTTACCTACAACTAAAAAGTGCCCACCCCATCCCCACCTCTTTATACGCACAAACAACCCCTTATACGCCACCCCATGTTCCTTACTCTCCCTAGGCATCTATACATGGAGTCAACACACTCCTTTCCCCCACGCGTCCATTGACCCTCTTCTACGTCTTTCATACATCCGAGCTACTTCACCCCTCCTCCCTCCTCTTCCGCCACTCTCACTTACCGGCCAGTGGTGGCCAAACTTTGATGCTCGGCGTGTCAATACTTTTATATCTTAGTCATTTTTACATCGTCGCGTGTCACTTCTAAAATTTATATTGTTAAATGGTATATTACATTATGATTTTAACACACAAGTATATGAATATATATGCTATGTGGTGCAATAAAGAAATTAAAATATAAACATAACTATTTAATTTCTCTTGTGAACCTGAATTTTTCCAGCCAATTCCCGTATGTCGAGCCGATAGTTCGTTGTCTTTAAATATAAAGATGCAGCACTTGCCCTCATTAGTTAATCGACTTCTTCTGTTGTTTTTAGAGTAGTTAAGAGATGAGAACAGACTTTCACACTCATACGTAGAAGAAAAAATTGTTAATACCGCTTTTGAAAGACGTTTATGAGCACCAAATGCTTCGGGAATGCTTTCCCAAATGATCAACAATTAATCGTCTTGATGGATGCAAACTCCCCTCAATAGATATTTTTCAAGTATTTTTAAATTACCTCTAAGTAAGAGTGACGAATTTTTGCTTCCAAATAGAACGATTGAAGTTCTACTAATTCCATTTCAAGTTCTTCTATTTTCAGCCATTCAAACAGATTCGTTTTCCTTTTTTTCAAAATTAGCTTCATCTGGGGGCTTAATGAAAAGCAATATTTCTTCAAGATCTCTAAACTGAGAAAATCTTGATGAAAATTCATCTTTCAAAGAAGGTAAAGCTGATAAAAAGAAGTCTTGATCGTGGTCTATATCCTTCTCATCTTTGTAACTAACTTCTTCATAGTTCTTTTTCAATCTTGGAAAGTACTTAAAAGTTTTAGTTTCAATGTCACGCTCAAAAATGGTAAGTTTGGTTTCAAATGCAGTAATACTCATATGTCTAAAGATGATATCAATAGTTTTACCAAAACCTTGGAGTTTAACATTCAGTTCCTTCAAGTGCAATGATAGATCTGTTTAAACTATCAACCGCTGAATCCAGGATTCATCATGTAGTTCGGATAGCCTTCAATTTTTCTCACATCTAAGAAAAGCTGTATCTTATTTATGCATTCAACAAAGCGCTCAAGAACCTTGCCCCTACTAAGCCACTGAACATTATTGTACATCAATAAACCACCATAAGCTGATTTAACTTCATCCAGTAATGAGCTGAATTTACGTTTATGCAACGCCCGTGCTAATATCAAATTAATTATCTTTGTGACTGGCGCTGTAATATTTTCCAGTTTTTTTAATCCAACTTTAGCACACAGTGCTTCTTGATGAACAATACAGTGAAACTGCACTACAGAATGTCCGACGATATCAGTGAAATGTTTCACAAATCCAAGCTTTCGGCCGACCATATTGGGTGCTCCCTCTGTTGCAATTGATACAATTTTTGATAAATCTGTTTCTGTCGCCAAAGCGCTTTGACTACAATATCACAAATATCTTTTCCTGTAGTATTTAACGACAGGCTTTGTAGGCTAAGCAACTCCTCGAACATTTTATGACCACTAGAATATCTTTCAAAAATTGCCGATCGATAAGCCGAAGTAATATCAATGGTTTCATCAAGGTAAATTGAAAATAAATCACACGCGTTCAAGTTCTTTTGAATTTGTTCTTCAATATTTGAATGCATGGTCATTACTCGGCTTTTAACAGTGTTTCTAGAAATAGGAAGCTCTTTAATACGTTCAATTATTTTGTCATTGTTACTAAAATCTTCGAAAAGAGAAGGTGCACATTTAAGAAAACAATTTTTAATAAACTCTCCTTCATTAAAGGATTTACCTTGATGAACAATAGTATGAGAAATACTGAAATTTGCTGGCACTAAATTCACACCTGAGTTGCCCCTTACAAATTTCAACAAATTTTGAGATTGGGTCTTTTTTTATTGCCTCTTGTGTGATATATTCTTTAATTGTGATTTGACTCAAAGTGTCTTTTCATATTCCAAGTTCTGCTAGTAATTTGTTGATCATAAAAAATACAAAGAGCTTTATTATTTCGTTCTATAACGTCACATTCAGTTGTCTACCATTTGTGGAAAATTCTGCTACTACACTGATTTTATCATAATTTAACTTTCTTTGCTGTACTCTACGGTAAGTAAAGGATTGCTCAAAACTGCGAAATGAATTTAATCTGGAACTTGTTCTGAAAAACAAGGAAATAATAACCGTAGTGACATCTAGTACTTCTGTTTTCACGAGTTGTCAATGGCTAATAATTTCTCTTCTCAATAAAAGAAAACATCTATTTATTTCATCTTTTTTTTTTAAAGAACTCTTTGCTTCTTGACATTTGTTTTTTACCCAAAGAAAGGAATTAAGAATGAAATTTACAGCTCAGAATTGCTGACGTTATCAAGCACTGCACAATACCTACTCACGTGACATCCCAAACACTACTAGTTGGCACTTAGTACATAATTGCTAATTGTTTAGCTTGATTTCATACAAGAGTAGTAAATTTGGTACATTAACACTGAAATAAACAGACAACAGATGACAGATGCAACTGGTGTCGTATGCAGCTATGCACGCGTTTTCAATGTCCAAGGTACTCTGTGTCGCGCGTGTCATACATACTTTTGCCACCCGAGCTATAGGCGAATACTGCTGCACATGCCATACCCACATTCTTTGTACGTCCACCATATTCATCTGAACAACCACCCACGTGGTTCTGTTTGGTTGAGACTACCACAACAAATACCATATTCCCTTGTGCTAAAACGAAAATCAATGTGAGCATTGGGTACGAAGGTTTTTAAACACTGGTTTATCAAGAAAGTAATGAGATCTCAGTAGTGAAAGAGGAGACTACTTAGTGAACTAAGTAGCTGGAAAAAGCGCGCAACTCTCGAATACTACCTTAATCTCTACATACAATGCTGGTAGCCCTTCCTGTAGGGTGTATGTTATTGGCGACAGGAAGTCGACATAAAGTAACTAAATGGCCTTTGAAAAGGCCAAGTTTGAGTGGTATTGAGTGTTTATCGATTGTATATAGAACACACTAAAACAACGAAAAACCATAGTTAACAAACAACCAATGCTAACAAAACCAAAAAGCCAATGTTAATAAAACCTAAACTTAACAGGCACTCAAAGTTAACAAACACCCAATACTAACTACAGCCGAAGTTAACAAACATCCAAACTAACAAAACATCCAATGTTAACACAAACTTAACAAACACCATTACTTAACACACACCCAATGCTAACAATCATCCAAAGTTAACAAACAACCAAAATTAACATACACTCAATCGTAACAAACATTAAAACTTAACAAACACCATTACTTAACACACACCCAATGCTAACAAACAGCTAAAGTTAACGAACAACCCAAATTAATAAACAACCAATGCTAACAAACATTAAAACAACAAACACCATTACTTATCACACACCCAAACTTAACAAACAACCAATGTAACAAACACACAAACTTAAAAAATCACCCCAAATTAACAAACCCTAATTTTAAAAAAATACAACTTAACGGACACCTAATTTATAGCTAAAGCGACATAAGCACCTCCATAATTTATACCTTACACCGTAATAAAAACCCTTGAGGAGGAGATAAGGTAGTGTTATCCGATTTTATTGCAGGATTGGTTGTGTAGGGTTCCGTTTAGGCTTGGCTTCCGTCTTCTCTGCTTTCAATCATCCCCGGATAACAGTTTGGTCAGGGAGGTTTAAGGTTGTAAAACACATCTGTGGCCACCGTTGTGGCCCTAGGTTTTTCGAGCGGCTATCTCACTCGAGGTAAATATTAGGTTTAGAATATGTTAACAAGTTCCTATGCGAAATCTGTGATGATGAGCCCGAGTGACGCTGATGACCTGGAGTCGCCTCTGATATATATATATATATATATAATACTTGTAATTGATTTGTTCCTTGGGATCTGATATGTAGTAAGAATATGAAGACCCAGGCGATTACACTAATCATTTATTGGCCGGATGGTGATACTCAGAGTGTTGCTTCCTGCTTCCATCAGGCAACACTCTGAGCATCACCAACATCCTCTTAATTCTGATTCATTTACCATCTTATCTTCAGCCTTAACTTCTCTCGATTTGAAAATCTTAGAGTCACTGTACACCAATAAAATAAATCGAAACCTAAATAATTACTCCTCCTCAATTAAACTATTCACTATATAAACAACAAACACTTCAATACATTAACTAGCCAACCGACCAACCGAACAAATCTCGTTAGTAGTTTTATATGTTTAGTTAGTTGATTTCTCAACTCCCACGATAAAGGTTAGTCACTCTGTTTAATTCATTCACATTTGTTTTCGGTTTTTTTTTTGGCGGGGGGGGTTATGTTTATAATTTAATATAATAGGGTATTTTATTGTTCACTCCAGTTACCTTTAATTTTTTTATATTCAAGTCAGTTTATGTTATAACTTCCCTTCTTTTTATTATTTTTGAAAATTACACTGGATAGTATTAATTAATTCTATATATTATTATTTGTGTTTTTACTTTAATATCAATAATTGTCAATTTATTATTTTAACTTGTCTTCATCTGCTTTTTTAGCCATTATATAATGCATGCTTCTAACTGTTTAACTATTATCGTTAATATTCCTTCCCCTTCTCATTAATCGATACAGTCGCTGAAGATGGTCCTAGTGAAGGTCTGAAACGTCCGGCCAATAAATGATTAGTGTAATCACCTGGGTCTTCATATTCATACTATATATCATATATATATATATATATATATATATATATATATATATATATATATATATATATATATATATATATATATATATATATATATATATGCAAAAAATCCCATTATACAGATTCAAACCAAATGATGGTTAGTAGTGCATGATAAATTACCG